>JANHMN010000006.1:82929995-82987529 GCA_030674055.1 Rhabdomys pumilio | reverse complement strand
GAGAGAGAGAGAGAGAGAGAGAGAGAGAGAGAGAGAGAGAGAGAGAGGGCACCTGTCTACTGGAATCATCAGGAGTTGGAAGCAGGTACACTCTTAAGAGGCAGGTATTTCACAGTGTATCTCATTAATCTAGAGAGCACATCATAACTAAGCCTTGGGAAATGATCAGTTTCAGACACAGAAGGGCACTTATTGGGATACTTGGAGTGGAAAGATGAATAGGTAGGATCATTTGTGCATCTGCAGTTGTGATTCTGAGTGACCTCTAAAAGGCCCATCCTTATCCTTCTCTCAACAGGTTCTATGATGCAGTGCATCCAACAATCTTGGCCAAGTCTAGGGACAGGTTTGTTCTATGTCAATTCCCAAAAGTATAACTCTTAAAACTCAAAGTTACCTGTTGTAAAACACTAGCTCTCATTTAGTGAATGACTGTTTTACTGTAATAAAGATGAGGATAGGTGGTTCACTCTTTCTTAAATCCACAGAAGTACATTATGAAAAACATATCATGTCACATTCTAAGGAAGAGAAGGGAAATGGAGGACAGTGTGCCCAGGAATATTACGTAAGTGCAAAACCTTAAGTTTTCAAGCTGTGGAGCAGAGTGTAGGTAGGATAATTGATACTCAGTTCATGACCACTCTCTCTCAGTTGAAAATATTTTGGACTCAACTCCAGCTACAGTTTACATCCTAATTTAAAACTTCCAGTTTTTCCACCTAAGCAAAGGAAATGATGCCCAAGTACTAAGTTTGAGTTCAATTTTTACCCTTAAAGGTCATCTTTAATCAGCTCCCTGAGTAATTTATTGAATATGCATAATTCACCATATTAGAAATCCACTCTGAACTTTTCATAACACCTTTGTGTCTTTTAAAAAAAATTGTATGTATGTGTATGCACTTGTACTGTGTGCAGAGATGTGGTAAGGTTCACATGTGCACATGTGTTCTTGCATGTGGAGACCAGATGTTTTCCCACCAATTCTCCTTAGTTTATTTTTGAGACATGAGCTCTCAATAATACCCAGAGCTCACATACTTGCTTGGCCACCTGGCTAGTAAACACTTGTTCTGTCCCTCCATTTACGTATATGCATAACTGACCATTGTGCACTTGTTAATGGGATCTGAAGTTAAGTCTTTAAGCTCCCTGGCTGGGAAGGCACCTACTATTTGAGCCCTTTGCCCAGCTCTTACTTCAGATCTTAAAGGGCGAAACTTTGCAAGGTAGAAAGGTCCTCCTCTCCACCTTCCCAATTGTTTATCAATTCTTGCACAGGACTGTCAAGCTCAGCTTCTCTTCCACATTCTTTTTTGAAAGATTCCATTACCATGACCAAGCATTTAACTATGAGACAAATAAAAGTACCTTGTTCTTTCAAATTCTTTGGAGACTTACGTTTAAAATGGAGTGAATCTTTTCACCAAATCTTTCTTTTGACATACGAAACACTAGTGAAAGTGTCACATTATGTCAAACAGTGCTTGTCCAGTGGGTATCAGGGATTGAGAAAAGGAGATTTAACTCACATCGGCCTACTCTGGTGATTCTTATATCCTCTCGGTGTGAATTCCAGATGAGGATCTGTTTTTCCCTTAGCAAGGAGGGAAGGCTTATGTACTAACATTACACAGTACTCTGTACTTCAGTGAGGAAAATATGCTCACTGTACCTTAGATGAGCTTGGGAATCACCATTTGATGCTAATCCTATAACCATTGGAGATTCTGAACAAAAAGAAGAATTTACTAGTGCTGTCAATTGTGATACTTCAGGAAGTTAAGATAAAATAGTAATACTTCTAAGCTTTGCAAAAAAGCAACCTAATTTAGTTAAAACCATCTAATCAAGAAGTAAACACAATTAGCACATTAATTGAAATCTTACTTCACACAAACCTTTTATGGTTATCTTTTACTAATACTGCATCATTCATCAATGTTACCCAGTGCCCTTTCACCCTTCCTGTCCTTTCACATGCTCACTTTAACATCTAAAATACATACATACATACATACATACATACATACATACACACACACACACACACACACACACACACATATATATATATATATATGTTTTTATGTATTTATATATATATAAATGTTTTTTTTACTAAGCTTAAATCATTTCACAACTACAATTTTATTTAATTTTCTGACACAAGTACCAATGGAATGCTCCTTTGTATTTCAAAGAAAGAATGAAGATGGGGGATGTCCGGGGTGAGGTTTTAGCTAAAAAGATGACTCACAAATTAATAACGCTGCTGCTCTGGCAGAGGACTCAGTTCCAGTTCTCAGTACCAATGAGGAAATACCTTTAGTATTTCCAGTTCTACGTGGTCGGATATTCTCTTCTGGCCTTGGAAGGGACAAGTCATGCACGCGGTGCAGAGAATACATTCGGGCATAAAATAAAAAATAAATAAATCTTTATATGATAAATTGGTCTATTTTCTCTTTGTAGCCCTGCGTGTCCTGGAACTCTCGCTGTAGACCAGGCTGGCCTCAAACTCAAAGTTCTGTCTGCCTTGCCTCCCAAGTGCTGGGATTAACGTCATGTGCCATCACTGCCCAGCAATAATTTAGTATTATGAAACAGGACACATAGATTTCAATGTACTTGAGCTTATCATTTGTTCATAGATATTTGATTCTGTCTGATTCTTCCTAATTGCTTTGTCCCATGCTCTAGATCATGGCCATGGATTTACTTTGATGTACAAACTACCATCAGAATTATTTATTTATGTTAATTCCTAAATCCTGTTATTGCCCTATTTCATGTTCCAAAAACTTAGTCATGATCCACTCTGATGGTTCTAGACTCTTAGAAAGCTGCTTTTAAGCCTCTCTGCAGTCTGACACCTCACCCTGACACACAATAAGCAAGGTCATTATAACACACTCTTTCTCACTTTGTAACATTTAAATGATTTAAAATGATTAAACGTATATTTTCTTTTTCACTTACACATTTATGCCTTTTTATATTTACTTGACAATTGATTCAAAGTTTCTTGACCAGAAAATATTTTGGCAAGATAATTTAAAAATAATAAAGAATAAACATTGTCAGGTGTGGTGGTGTTTTAATCCTGGTACTTGGAAGGCAGACACAGAATGATGTCTGTGAGTTTGAGGCCACCTTTGTCTACATAGTGAGTTTCAGGACAGCCAGAGATGCAAAGAGAAATCCTTTCTTAAAAGCAAACAAACAAACAAACAAGCCCCAAATCAAAAATAAACAAATAAATACATATCTGAGGAAAATTAACCTAACTTCACAGAAAAATTACACAATGCCTATAAAGACACAGATATAAAGAAATCAGTTATGCCTCTAATCCAAATACTCAACGGATGCAGGAGAATCACTTTGGGTTTAGTGCTTGTCTGGCCTACACAGTATATTCTAAGCCAGCGTGAACTACAAAAATAAATCTCAAATAACCTAAAACTAAATTGAATTGCTCAAAATTAAGTGAAAAAAAACATTTTTTCATGAATTGAATGGCTAAATATTAAGATACCAATTTTGCTTAAAACAACCTTCAGATTTTTTTGGATATTTATCAAAATTCTAACATTGTTTAGTTTTCAGAAGTGGAAAATTTCATCAAAAATTTCACATAGATTGTCTCAAGAAACTATGAAGAGGTAATTGATTTCAAAAAAACAAAAAACAAAACAAAAACAAAAAAACCTGAAGTTGTTTAATTCAAACTTGTTATAGCCTTTTGTATAGCTCTAGTGTTTAAAGTAGAGTAATACTTACATAAATATAGAAACAAAGACAAATCCAGGAGACAACCTAGAAGTAAAGTTTAACATTCATGTCAGATTGCTTTTTATAATACTGCCAAGACTTTAGCCAGTATGCATTGTTCTTTAAAAAAAAAAAAAGACTTAGGAAAACTGGGTATCTACTCATTACGGATTGAAGTAAGACCCTGACCTTATACTACAACTAAAAATTTAACAAAAATGTTTAAATACCTCTGTGCAACACATATAAATATGACCTGTTTGAAGAACATGTATGGGCAAATCTTTTTTATTTGGGCTCCTAAATTAGATTTTGGACATGACCCTCAAAACACAGATAACAAAAACCAATAAGGAAATTTTGACTTTATTAAAATTGAAAACATTTGCTCATCAAAACTACTGTTGTAAGAGTGAAAATGAAAATCCCAAAACTGAAAAACGATTTGCAAACTATACATGTGTAGTATATATAGGAATATGGTTGTAGATTATCTACACTATAGAAAAAAGTTGGAATGAAATGCAGCTGAGCCGGCATAGCTGCCTACTTGCAGAATGGAGAAAAGACCTGAATAAATACAGATGAAAGGTAATATGCAAATGTTCAGTAAATGCATGGAAATGCTGGGCACTGAAGGTCTTTGGAGAAATGTCAACCAAACCATAGCGTTTCCTGTCTACATCCAGCATGATAACTATTATATAAGAAAAAATTTAAAAAAAAATGTAGACAAGAAAGAGAGCTATAGACTCATCTTGTTATAAAATAAACAACAAATATTTCTCTTGGTACAAAGAAATGATAAACATTTAAGTAGATAGATGTTGAATTACCCCAATAAGTTTATTATACAGAATATGTACATACTGAATCACACCAACTTAAAATATATCTAGTTACTATGCTAAAAAAATAATATAAAAAATAGAAAGCAGGCCAATGTTAAAACCAGACTTGTAAATAGATGGAAAGAGATCTATGGTGATGATGCTCAGAGGCATCTCAAGTGATAAATCCTGAAAAGGGATACACAGAAAAATCAGTTTTGGAAAGACTACAGCTCAAAACGCAGATGTTTAAACAGAAACTTTCATTTTATAAATATTTAAGAAGTAACTGAAGTCTCACACATTGACAGGGGGTATCTGAGCGGTACAAGAATTCTCAGTAATAATTATATTATGACTCAGAAACAAAGTTCAGATGTGTTCTTATGATACTCAAGGCAATGAACATTCAATGAGTACATAAACAAACTGATAATAAATGGGCATAATACATAGACATTTACATACAAACACATACATTATTCAGCATTTAATAAAAGTAAATTTTTTGTATTTCATGTGATATTGGAGAAATTTGAAGCAACTAAGTGTGATGATACAAGTAATTACCTGGGAATATTCAGTGGATGGTTCTATGTGATTCTACTGAAAAAACCCACAAACTATAGGCACGTTCACAGGGCATAACACAGACGAGAAATGAGCAGGTGAGAAGGAGATGCTGGACAGTTCAGTTTCTGTTTCAAATAATAGAACTTGGAAATAACATTGATAGATGCACAACACCCAGAGAGGATTAATGCCATGACTTTTATTCTTGAAAGGATCAAACTGTTACATTTTGGATGTACACTGACTCACTGCATATGTAAAGTAAGAAAAGGATGAATCCATGATCTGGTCAAAGCATCACTCTAGTTATCCACTGTGTCGCATTATGCTTCACATACTGTAACACACACGGAATGGCCATAGCCAATAACACTCTGGGATCAGGGGCAGGGTTGCAGAGTTCTGAAGGGAATTAAAAAAATAACTATATATATATATATATATATATATATATATATATATATATGTTTAAATACCTCTGTGCAACACATATAAATATGACCCGTTTGAAGAACATGTATGGGCAAATCTTTTTTATTTTGGCTCCTAAATTAAATTTTGGACATGACCCTCAAAACATAGATAACAAAAAAACCAAAAAAATTTATATATATATATATATATATATATATATATATATATATATATAATCTCCCAATGACCTGAGACTTAAGTCTAAATCAGTAGATGCTGAGATGAAAAGTAAGATGAATATATAATTACTCTGTTTAGAATTTTCTCTGAGTGATTGTGAATGTGCTGCTGACAATTCTCAGACATACGTGAAGACACTCAAATGTGATCCCTGTAAACATTTATTGGGGGGGGTCACATTCTGGAGATGAAATTCAGGTCTATATACATGCAAGACAAGCATTCTGTCTCTAACCTGTACCCCCAGACCAGACGTTAAAATTTAATTTTGAGACAGGATCTCTGTAAGTCGCTTAGGCCAACTTTGAACTCATCATTGATGAGCATGAACCTACACTTTCAGTTTAGCTTGACAAGTAGTGGGAACCACAAGCCTACACCACCTGTCTGGAAAATACGAAGTTGCTATACTGAGTTATGCTGTGTCATAACATTCAGTGGGATGTAGGACTTTTGTGTGACGAGCTGGCCTATTTTGGGAGAAAATTACCTAAAATCTTGAGATTGTATCACAATTTCTCTTGTCCACAGACAGTCTAATAAAAGGAGAGAGAGAGAAAGAGAGAGAAAGAGAGAGAGAGAGAGAGAGAGAGAGAGAGAGAGAGAGAGAGAGACTAGAGAGACTAAAAATTGAATTCAAAACAAAAAACAGGACTTAAAATTATGTAAAATTCTAATCCCTAATTCTAATTATCAATTAGACTAATTCTATCAGTCTAATTGGTAACAATGTTATTTAAGCTATAACATTAAAGCTATTATCAAACTAACCTTAAATAATGACACTGGGGTTGTTACATGAGACCTGGTGTCAGTCATTGAGGAATCTTCTTCAGGTTCATGGCCAGCATAGCCAACTCTACTCCCTTAGCATGAAATTCTCACCTGGGGGGCCCACAGACAGGCAGTTGTGATCCATGAGAGATGTTACAGGAACTATTAGTCCCTAAGCTGTACAGTGGTGCTGCTTGGAAATCACAGGCATGTACACATGCCAGCAAACCTGTGGGGAGGCCCATGGTGTTGAGAGTGAATATTGTTGCCCTACTAGGTATTAGAAATACTTGAGTCAGTAACTCCCCACCCTTTTTGTCTTCCGGTCCATTCAGAATAGAAACATCTTTTCTATGTTTCTGTTTCCAATACCTCAAGAAAGCATCTCACAAGGTGAGAAATATTTCTATAGTGGAGTATTATAGTAATAAGATTGGGGACTGCTACTCTGCCTTCGAATATTCAGTTCCTAGACGAAAGACATATAACCGTTTTTTTTTTTAAATAAGCCTTTATAGCACTATTACTGGGCAGTATCTATTCTCAAAACTATTAGAATTTACTCCTCCATCAATTACTCTGGGTTATAACTTGCTATGTTCCATCTGGCAAATCTTAACTGTTGACTAGCCCTCATGGCCATGTTTTCATGATTCCTACACTATGTCATCTAGTCCTCTCTCCATCTTCTCTCTCTTTTCAGTCCTCAGACTACAACTACAGGAACCTAAACTTTGCCTGTCTCTTTTCTGCCCTGATACAGACTATAAGCATTTTTATTCATCAATCAGGGATAACTTGGGGACAAGGTTAGACAACATTACTTGGGTCTACATGAGGATTCTCTTGTCTCTAGGTAACCAGGCCTGGGGAAGGCAGTATTTTATCATTACAATACACAGCAAAAGATCATATTCCAACAGTGGAGAATAGGGAGAAGAGATACCTGGTTTCCGTAGGCCCAGAAATTGCCTTCTTCGATACACTTCAGGGTATAAACCAGGTTGCTTGCTTTTGACACTTTGGATGTAGCTTGTGATTGGGTTGTCTGCTTTCTGAAATTTCATGGGAAATGGGAATCTTGAGGACTTGGGCCTATGTTATGACCCTGGTTTCATGGGTATTTTCTTTATATCTTACCAGTTTTTCAGACATATGATAAAGGAAACTTAACACTTGTCAGTGTCTGTGAGAACAACGTAGAAACTACAGTGAAATTATGACAGCAGCTGCCTTCTAAGGCTGTGATCTACTCTTCTGTTCATGGTGAACCTGCTGCAGTCTTAATGGCCTCATACTGAATTCCCACATGTGTGTGTCTGTGGCATGTATGTTTAAAAACTTAGATTAACTGTAGTTAGGAGGATAATAGCCCATTATTCAGCTGTGTAAATTGCTAATACCTTTTGAGCTGCAAATATTCACAGGAGACAGCACTGAGTAGAAAAGAAATATTAGAAGAAAACATTTTTTTAAAAAAAGAATAAGTGAGTAAACAGGCTGAGCGACAGCAACGTGTTAACTGAACAGAATCTACAGCTCTGAGTTCAAATCATAATTCTGTCTGTGGCCAGATAAGCAACTTAGGATAAATTTCTTAATTTTATGAGTTGTCTTGTGATAATTACAATTAAGATGAAACAATATATTGTTGTTCTTTTTATGGGGGTTACAATCCCCTTCAGCTCCTTCGGTCCTTCCCCTAACTCTTCCATTGAGTTCTCCAGGCTCAGTCCAATGGTTGGCTGTGAGTATTTGCATCTGTATTGCTCATGTGCTGGCAGAAACTCTCAGTAGACATCTATACCAGGACCCTGTCAGCAAGAACTTCTTGGCACCAGCATTCATGTCAGGGTTTGCTGTTTGCAGATGGGATGGATCCCAAGATGACACAGGCTCTATATGAACTTTCCTTCAGTCTCCTTCATTTCTGTTCCTGCATTTCCTATAGACAGGAACAAATAGATCCCAAGGACTAAACTACCAAGCAAAAAGGGATGGGTCCTTAGATGGGCCTATGGTTCCAGCTATATATGTAGCAGAGGATTGCCTTATCTGGCATCAGTGGGAGGGGAGGCATTCAGTCCTGTGGAGGCTTGATGCCCCAATGTGAGTGAATGCTATCTTGTTGAGGTGGGATTGGGTGGGTGGTGGAGTACCCTCTTAAAGACAGTGGGAAGGAGGATGGGATGAGAGGGTTGTGAAGAGGAGACTAGTAAGGGGGACAACATGTGAAATCTAAATAAACAAAATAAACAAATATCTTACTTGGTAATTAAATTGCATGATTTCACACTAAGTTAAATTAGGGTCAGCACAATGGCACAGTGGGCAAAGACGTTTGTGACCAGGCCTTGATAGCTTACATTTGATCTTTGAGTCTTGCATTATTGAATAGACTGACTGACTCTAGTAAATTGTCTGGTGTATCTACATGACAATACTGGTGATTATGTGGGCAAGAGTGTATACACACACAAAGACACACAACAAGGCAATCAGTGTAATAAACAAAATTTAAAATACCACAAAATAGTAGGGCTGAGTCTCAGAGATAGAGCGCTGCTGGATGTGACATGCCTCTGGCTCGGTGGCCAGCTCAGATACTCAGAGCTTGGCACATTAGGCAAACTGGTATTTCCTTCTCTTGTACTTGGAAATCTTAGTTTCCTTTTTCTTACTGATGTAATTAATCCTTTCATTTTTTTTTCAAATGTTGAGGTAAGTTAGTCTTTAAAAATAGAAACTTAATTTAAGACCAAATAAAGAATCTAATTATATCCTGAATCAAATCCCACCAAATAAGAGGACTCATTTACTTCAGTAATAATTCCATTAATATGGCTGACTATACCGAATTCTATTGCGTGTTTTCACGAAGATTCATTGAATGTGATTCCATTTTATACATTAAAAAACATTATCATATTTGTCTAATACTAATTACCCTAAAATAATTATTGAAGACAAAGGACCTAAAAAGGTTGTTAAAAGCAGGGATAGAGTACTTCCAGTAAGTGTTTGAAATTAAAACCATTTGTTTGATCTTCGTAAGTGGTCAGTTTTGATTTTGAGAAGTTTTCATGGGAGGAGGGACTATCAATGTCCTCACAAAAAACTGAAACTACAGGTTTGGCTGAATGACTATGCTGCTATTAAAGAAAGCACTCTCTATCTCATTTTCTCACCTATAAATTACAGATCATCATTTTCATCGTTTTCTAGCTAATGACTTGTAGATACTCAGAAGCCATTCACTTTTATGATCAACTTAATATATGCTATCATATGACATTTTGAGTTGTAGAAATGTGTTTGCTTAAAATTGTTTCTAGAAAAACAAAACAAAACAAACAAAAATAACAACCTGTTATCTACATTCTGATTTCTTTGGTGGAATCATTTCATTTAATACACAAAATATAAGTCTCTATTGGGATCTTAAAAATATTTATTTATAGCGTTTTAAATTAAAATAATCACACAATTTCTCCATTTTCTCCTACTCCTTTGATCCTCCCTAATACCTCCCTCCTGTTCCATCTCAAATCCATGGCCTCTTTTTCCTTAATTATTATTGTTATATATAGCTATACAAATAAGCAGATAAATATAGAAGTACAACCTGCTCAGTCTTTCAGTGTTTCCTGTGTATATGGCTTTAGGATTGATCTGTTGGTATAGATTAACCAGTGTGAGGGGTCATCCCTGGAGAAAACAGGTTCTCTCTACCAGTCATTAATTACTGATAATTCTTCATCTAGGGTTGGGACCCAGTGCAATGTCCCTTTTCGCCTTGGTATGTCAACTGGTATTATTATTCAGATCTTGTTTAGATAGCCATATTATTGAGATTTTATTGGTACCGTTTTCCTGTCATATTTAGAAGACACTATATCATGGACTTCAGCTCTTCAAGTGTTTCTACCATACCAATACTGAAAAGGTAATGGATCCTAGTGGGTAACCTCTTATTTCGACTTGCCTAATCTAGTATAATGACTAACTCTTTTCTAAATACTTATCCTTATATCCATAGATAAGTGTATATAGCACCTCATCAAGAAAGCTACTTCTAGCAACAGACAAAGACCATCGAAAATCACAATTGATCAGAATACAGAGAACAGTTGATATAGTGGCAACACAAGCCCGCTAATTCTCAAGGAGCATTCTTATCACAATTACAGAGAGTATGGTAGGAATATCTACAACTCAGACAATGAGATTAAAGGCTTTTGTCCAGCCAATGAGAAGCAGAAGGTGAAGGTACTTAATACAAAGCCTAACAACACATTTGATTCCAGGAATGCATATGGTGAAGAAAATCAACTCTCAAGAATTGTCTCCCAATGTCCACATATATGCTATCACAGAAATACATACAAATGCAAAATAAATAGATTTATTAAAAAATAATTCCTGTGTCAGGAGACACTATCTGAACTGTGACATAGAGGTCATGAACGAAACATATCATTCATAATATAGGATGATTAAACACCCAGATGTGACTAAAGATACTAAGTAAATGTAGGAAATGATTTTTTGGCAACTTGACAATGTTTTTTACAAGCATGGCTGCCAAAATATCCCATATTTTCAGGATTTTTGCTCCACTCCATCCCTTAAAGTCTACCCTGTAACTTGCCTTTGAATGTAGGTCTGTCTTTTTGCAAGGTCTGAGTTGCTAAGGCTGAGCAGTCAGGTGTAAAGTGAGTCCCACATTATCTTTTATCAATTTGTTTTGGTTTTACTTTTTGTTCTTATGTGAAACAGACCTCAAGAGTTCTTAGAGCACACAAGTTTTCTGTTTTGCATCAGAAAATGACATAATTTGACAGTGCACTATAGGCTTGGTGCCTACCAATGATGTTATAAATTTGAGAGTAGTATGTTGGAGCAAAACCCAAGTTGTGGCCATGCAAAGCATTTCTACTGTGGGCAAGCATTGCAGAAGGCAAATAGATGTGTGCATCATGGTGAGTAATGGTGGGGAAAATGTTAACATAGGGAATTGGCTGTTAATCAAGTAAAACTCACCCACATTCCAGAACCAGGTTCCTTCCTTTCTTCAATAACTCAGCACCAATGCCTCCACATCTCCCTTTCTTATATCTCCCTATATGCACACTCCATACCAACTATAAAGTCCATCACCATAGCCTGGTCTGTCACAGCCGCCCATCCTGCTCAGAGGCAGCCATTTTATGTTCCTGAGTCTTGCATGAGATCCGTTGATTTGTATGATTTTTTGTGACTTTGCTTGTTCCCAATCACCAAGATACTCTTTTATTACAAAACTCTTCCAGTAAAAATCCTGAGGATTGTATTAGTTGAAATTTGAAAGGACAGTATCTAAGGATCTCAACCTAAATAGAATGCAGAATATCTGTTTACTAAAACAGAGGCTAAGGCAGCTTGCCTTGTCCTCAAAGGATGTAACACCTAACCCTATGTCAAACCTAAAGTCAAGAAAACTCACTATCAGGTATATCACACGTTCACATTTTTCAGCTAAGGATGAAAAGGGGATTATAGGTAAGAAAGAGGAGCTCAACATCAAATGAGTAAATAGATTAGAGACTTTCCTTTCAGACAATCTCCAAATTATTACTTGAAGACAGTGGAATTAATGTTTTCTCATTATCAGGACTAAAGGCAACTCCACTTGTCCAAATTCTGGCATCTTCCCATTTCCTTCTATCAAAGCATCCATTTCCATATTTGTCAGAAGGGACAATGACTATCATGCTGGCCTCCAGGCTTCCTTAGAATCAAGATAACTGTCACAGAGTCCATGCTGGCACTCAGGATCTTCTCACTCCTCTCTTTCCCTAGGCTTTGCCTGATCATGTGTGTCCTTTCCCTAGCTTCTCCTTTCTATATAAACCTGCAATTTCGGTGCTTTGGCCTTTTCTTTTCGTCTGTCTCTCTTGGTCCTCCTCTCTCACTCTCTGCTCCTTTGTCCTTTCATGCTCATAGTCCAATTAGCTGGTTATATACAGTTTTCTCTCCCCACTCTGGACACTTCCAGATGCCCCTCCCTCATAACTACAAAAACAAAAAAACAAAAACAAAACAAAACAAAAAACTCTTCCCTGCATTCATATCTTCGAGCAGTCATGTCCTCAATTTATAGACTTGGGATGTTTTATAAATGCAACGCAAACTCCAGAACACAGGTAAGAAAAAGTTGTATGTATCATGTTTATTTAATTTTTATTGTTTTTTATCCTGAAGAATAAAAAAGCTTTTATAATAATAGTTTTTATGAATAAAAGATTTTATGAAGAAAGTTTCCAAAGCAACACAAGTTCAGTGTTGAACAATAGAAAGAGCCACTGCTTAGTAGATCTGAGTTAAATCTCTCTCCTCCCACACACATTATTGTTACTGTTATGTAAAAGGAGAAACACAAGTCAGAAAAATATATATTGTGATGAAGAGAAGGACGAGTCAAAACTATCTCAGCTGCATCAGTACTTCAAAACTCCATCAAACCTGCCAGTGTTTGAGACAGATAATGTATAGAATGACATGAGATCTGTAGCACCCATCCAAGGTAGATAGCATTTATTTACTTTTTTTTTTTTTAACAATGTAGAGACACAATATTTTTTTAGAAAATTGGTACTCTGGTAGCATAACAGAATCCTCTGTAGATTCCTTCGCATATTAGTTCCTCCTGGATATCCACAGAGCTTGCCTCTACAAGCCTGTCCAAAACCCCAGACTTTATATTTCATTAAATGCCAGGACATAATGCTCTAATCTGTGAAGAACATTGGCACATGTCCTTCCCTATTAATGGCATTTGTCTGAGCATTGTCAACTGCTTTAGATTTCAACTTCTCAGGCAGGAACAAAATCTATTTGACAAGAAAGTAAACATAAAGCCTTTGTTACATTATAATCTGTCAGTAGCCCAGGTAGATGTTTTAACTCTGCATTTTATAACTCAATGCTTAACTATATTAAAGGTCAGGGGTTCTTGGCAGATACCTCATCTGCTTGTCCAGAGAAGAAAAATGGTGAATGTCATCTTTTGGCAGTTTTGACTCATATATGACCTTGGTAACACTGAACATTGAATGATAACCTTGTAACATTAGACACCATATTTTCAGACATGATTCATATGTTGCTTTATAGGAGAAGCCGCAATGTTGCTTTCAGTCTGGGGAGTCAGCATGAGGGGCATGGTGCTGAACCTAGGCCCGAGCAAGCATTATCCTGTTCATATGCTTACCTTTTCCTTTGGAGGTTTAATCATGAATAGGAATAACCCTAATTTGTCTTTACTATAAAATAGCTTTTAAGCCTAAAATGGAGGCAGGCTGTTTCTTCGGAATGAGTTAAAAATGTGCAAAATGCAAAACAAGGTAACATTATGAACATTCTTTCCTATTATTTACTACTGGAGATAGATTCTCTCTAAGCAGAAAAGAATTTTATTTATATTTATGCCTCATACAAAACGTTTTTACTCATGTTGTCTACTTTCTCATGAGTTCAGTTGTCTATACTTAAACCATAAAGATTACAACTCTCATTATTTGAATCACATATGTCATTTTCTGTTAATGAAGTTAAGAGACACAAAATCACACAGTTCATACTGTTGGGACCAAGGTTCTATCATGCAGCATTCTGCTTCTGGGATTTAAAGTTGTTTAAGCACTCACCTTTCACGGCTTTGTGGCCCTCCTTCTTTCTGTCCAATACAAACAGACCTGTTTCATGTACTTTTTTGCATGCCTCAGACACATCCTTTTTCTTGAGGTAATACCCAGGAATGGAATGGCTGATTTACAGCTTCTTCTTTACTTAGATTTAGAGAAAACTTAGGATACTTTTGCTGAACTCACTGGACTATTGCATGCTCTTACCAGTAATGAATGAGAAAAATCTAGCATCTGTCATCTTGCCATTCTTTGATATTGACAGATTTTTCTTAAATGTAAAGCATTTGCTGTTGGTATATGTATGTGTGAATGCATGCTTATAGATCTGTGTGCACACATGAGTATATATGTGAAGGTGGGTTTGTCCATGTTGCTTTTGTTTTCTTTGACATAACTGTCCTTGAAATATAAAAATCGAGTGCCGGGGAAGACAGAGCACAATGACCACATACCATAGATTATGGCTAGTTGAGTTTAATTATTAAAAGCAAAAATGTTTCATATTTACTGCTAGAAGACTGTTGGTCATCAAAATACAGAGTCAAAATCCAAAATGGCAGAGATTAGCAAGGCAGTTGGAAAACCATCTATTATTGTACAATGCTTTCTCTGAATCTCAATTTTCATCAGCATGCAGAGGGGCAAGCTGATCCTGTCCAAAACCGTCTACATGAAAATAAAATTATTTTTCTCACATTAGGGCCACTTTCTAGGATTGGAGAGACTAGGGCTATGAAGTAGCTGTATTATTCTAGAATGCTAACTTCCTGAACACAAATATACAATTTCTTAAAAAAAAAGTCACATAACTATTTATTCATCAGTGCATTCATCTATCTTAAATAATATATAAATATTTTGTGTGATGTTAATTTTAATTAACAACATGATATGGTCTAAAATCATCCATGTGACAAATTGTGTACTGCTTTGAAGAATTACCTAGACTAGTTTAACTGAGGTAGGAATGCCACTGTAACTGTGGGTAGCATCATGTCCTGGGCTGAGATCCTGGACATAATGAAAAGTAGAAAGAAAGCTGATCACCATTATTCAACTTTCTTTGCTTCCTGACTGAAAAAGGATAGCGATCAAGTGTCTCAGCTCCTGCTGCAGTGACTTCTTCAAACTGTGAGTCCAAAGAAATCATTTCTTTCAGCTTGTGTTGGCATTTATCACAATAGTAGAGGTAATCAATACACCCTGCTTTTAATTAATGTAATCCAAAGTTTTCACACTGATTTTAATTCTCTGTCAAATTGTGTTTTGGGAGGAACGAAACTTCCAATTTTTTCCTTCTCCAGATGGCCACACCAAGACCTGCTGCCATTCCAAGTGTTTAATTCCCCCAAATGATCCATTACACCCTGGTGCACCTACAGTAAATAAAGGTTAAAAGATCAGAGAAGCAGGACCATATGTCCCAAATATGTTGTATGTAGCTTGGCAACAAGAATGTAAGTACAGAATTAGATTATGTGTTGCTTGCCAACAGATATTTTCTTGTGGGCCAGGAATGCAACCAGAAGTTCCCTTCAGGATGGTAGAAAGAAGATGGACCCATAAAGTACCTCTCTGCACAGAGTTTTCTTGACCAGTAGTAAAATAAACACACATCATGACTAGGGAGTGTGTCTTGAAAAGTTTGAGTTTCAGACTATCATTCATACCAAGGGATTTATCCTGGAACTCCTTCTTGTCATGTATACATTGTTTATATAAAGTTGCACAATGATTTTATATAACTGGTGTGCGCGCGCGCGTGTGTGTGTGTGTGTGTGTGTGTATGTGTGTGTGTATAATCTTCCCTTACACTCTAAGTCATTACTAGGTTGCTAACAATACCTGAAACAATCTAGTGTCTATGTAAATTATTGCTATACTATTTTGCTTAGGTCAAAAGGATGAGAACAATTACTTTTCCCCCTTTCTTTTTAAATTGTATCTGTGCTAGATACTGAATACAAGGTCTCACACATGCCAGGCAAACCCTTCTCAAGTAGTCTTAATCCATGATTGTTTGAATTCAATGATGTTAAGCTCCTGATTACAAAGAGCTGACCATGTGTTAAACCCTATGAGGAAAGGCTCCCTTTGTTCAGTTCGCATTCAAAGCTTCTTTTCAGATGGAGTCTATAGTCCTAACTCCATGTTAGACTTCTCTGTTTCTTTTCTCTACAGTGCTTCCTGCCTTTGAATGGACATGGAATTTATTTATTCTGTGTATTAGTTTCTCAGCCAGTAGAATGTAAACTTTTTTATAAAATTTTTTTTCTTTCAAGTTCTATTAATTTGCTCCTCTCACCTGCTGAGACTGAGGCTGTTTGTGAAAAACAGCTAGGATGAAGGAAGGCATGGAGCCCTTTTAGGGGCTAACGGGCCCTCTTGAAGCAGAGATATTTATATCAGCACACACCCTCTAGGGAGACTTTTAGAAATAATATTGATAATGATCTAAAACATAGATCTTCACTCCCTAGAGTTTTTAGGTTGAGGGATGGGTATAGACACATGGTAGCAAGGAATTTATGGCCATGCCCCAGGCTTTGGGGTTTGAAGTTGTATGTTTTCAAGAGACAGTGTGAATCTATTTTAAAAATATAGACCCATAATGGAAAATCTCTTAGACTGTTTAAATTCAAAATTTTAATTATCTAATAAATTATTTTTTTTGAAATAACCCCATGAGAGTGAAAATAAAAAAAAAAAAAAAGATTTCTTTTTGAAAATGTCTACAATGGCTCCAAGTCTAAGGTAGAGTAATTGGTCAAAAAATAAAAAATAAAAAACCTTAGACATTGATTACACACGTGTCCATGTATCTATGTGTATGTGATAAATGCACATATTTATGCAGGTATATGCACCTGTATACATGTGCACCACATGTGTGTGTGTGTTTGTATGTGTGTGTGTGTGCACGCACAGTACATGATACTGACATCACTGCATTGCTCTCTTGTCAGTTTCTCCCCACATTATTTTTGGAATTAGGGCCATATCAAATCTGAACTGCACTGAGTTGTCCTCGCTGATGGGCCACTGAGCTCCTGAGAGCTGGTTCTACAGATGCAGCCACCACATCCCGCCTTTTAAAGAGCAATGGGTATTTGAACCCAAGTGCTCATGCTTGCACAGAGAGTACTTTACTGACAGCCATCTGTGAGGCGGTGGACCACACTGTTGAAGCAATGGTTAGAATTTACATTCCATACAAAGTATCCACAGCATTTCCTTTATTTGGTGGAACAATGATGATGAAATAGTTGAGCCACTGATTAGAAACTTTTACCTGCCTCTTTAACAAGCACAGTGAAAGATCTATAATGGAATTGTCACATAGCTGCAAATTAATAAACAAACATTTTATATACTGATTACTTGTGTTACACATTTCTTCAATCTATTATTTTTCCTTTCATTAAAAAATAAAATGGATTGATCTTAGGTAGAGGCATAGAAAATGAGGTTGTTATGCTCATTAACCTAACAGTGACTATAATTATATGCTTCTGCATAAAAAATGGGTGCTTTAACATCTATCATTTTATATGATCCTGTTTCTTTCTCTTTATGTACAGTTGATATCCTATTATGCTAATTACATTAATTTCCAGTGAGTAGAGGACTAAGTATTTCTTTATTTGGAAGCATGTAATAGACTCTAAGCTTTATATCACTCATGTATCCACTGGTGGGCACATATTTGTGCAGTTAAAGAAAAATAAAGGGCAAGGATAATCCTAGATTTGACACTGGGCATGTGACCTGACTATTTCATAGCTTAGTGACACAGTTCAGTGAATAAACAGGTTTGTGACTGAATTTGAAATGCTAAGACTCATGGATATGAAGCTGAAAGTGCAAATCCCCAGACAGATTATGCTTCATGCATTTGGACTAACAAGTCTAAATAAGAAACTGCACATTACATAACAGAACTTGAAACTTAATCATTCAAGGACCTTCAGATGCTTACAGTATGGACTAAGTGAACAATAAGTGTACTGAGCTAACCAGTACCTATATGTAGTACAGGCACTGGGCAGGTTTGATACCACATGCTTCATCTGGTAACGGGCTCTGCCCTTTTTTTTTTTTTTTTTTTTTTTTACAATACCCTTGCACAGAGAGTGTGTGCCTCTTTCTGTTCCCTTTATCAGCTGTATGAGTAGACACTGGTAGAGCCACCCATGAAGATACCAAAAGTGTGGAAGTTCCTGGAAAAGCTAGAAGTAGTTCTATCACAGGATTAGATTTACCACTATTGGATATATACTTAAAGGACAATACATCAGCTACAGAGGTATTTGCTCATCCATATTCTTTGCTGCTGTAGTCGCAATAGCCAGGGCATAGAAACAACCTAGATGTCCACCAACTGATGAAAAAAAAAGATGGTACATTTACACATTGGTATATTATTCAGTTGTTAAGAAAAATGAAATTATAATATCCACAGGTAGGCAGACAGAGCTGGAAACAATCATTATGAGAGATGTAGCTAACATCCAGAAGGACAAACATCGCATGTTCTTTCTTGTATATAAATCCCCTTCTTCTTTAATAATAGTGCTACTGTCATCACCAGGATCACACCTAATAACTGGAGCCACTTTTATTAGTCTCCTGAAATCTATATCCCCAAGTATTCCCAGAATTAGAATCAGATTATGATAAAAATATCTGTGGTAAAACATATTAAACAATAACAGCTAGTTTTGATGAAAAAGTAAACATTGCCATCATTTCTTAAAAGACAGAGAAAAAAATTATTGGTAGAAATTATCAAAATAAAATTTTTAGTGTATCTATTGTTCAAGGGTTAGTGCTCTAGACTCAAAATGAAAAAAAAAATACATTGAGTTTTTATTTCCTGAGATGTGATGACCTGGGCTGTTTTACTGAAACTCCAAGTATCATGCAATCGGAGCTCTCTTGTGGCATTTGGAATCTTTATTTTATTTTTATTTTTTGTTTCTACAATGTTCATATTCTAGGGAACGAATGTAAAATCTATTGCATCTTCGTTGGGATAGGCACAGATGACCCCAGAAGAAGAAAGACCCAGTTACTGCTTATATAGCCCCGCAGTGTGCTTGTCTACAGTGGATGTTGAGCCATAGGAGATATGAGCAGCCTGAACTAGAAACACAACATCAATGAAACAGAAATCTGCTTAGAAACAAATAATTGGAAAGCATATGTGAAGATCCGAAAGCCGTGATCTGGAGATGACTAATATTTTGGTTTATCTGTTCCAGCACTGACAATAATGTTCTGTTTGCAGAAATACCCGCTGGTGAGTATAATTTCAGACAGCGTCGTGCTGCAGTTATTCCCAAACTGTCCACAGCAACCTAGTTTGTAACTTCCCAAACCATGGAGATAAAAAACATAAATCTCATCTACACAGAATCCAATAAGACAATCCATACACACTGTGCTAGTTAAAAATACAAACTAGTCCAGGAGCAAATAATATTTTCAAGTTACTTATGAACAATGCACTAAATTCACCAATACCCAAAGAGCAAAGCAAGCTCTCCCTTCAGCCATTCTTCTTTGGAACCCATCTCCTATTAGCCACCACTCCTGCCAACAGTGTATTAAGTCCTCATTGGACCCACAAGGACAAGGTAACCAACCAAGATTAGGATATATCTCTTGCATGTTTGTCCTGTTTTGAAAAGTCTGCTTTTTTTACTCTCTATCAAGCTTTAGTTGGTCATGCATGCAGAAGATAATGGATGGCTTCCTATCCATCCAACATTATCCCTTTTGCAAATTGGAAGCACAAGAATTGTTGCACCAAACCTGAAACTACCTGGAATTCCAGGAACTTCAAACTTCATAGCCTTGAAGGCAGAAATGACCAGTCTGACATGAGAACACTCATCTGTCCTGGAAATGTTTCACCCTAGCACACTTAAAATCATCTTGCAGAAACAGGATTTGTCCCCTTGAAGCAAAGTGTTAAGAGCTAGAAGGTTTGCATCTTCTTTTTCTGAACACCATTCAGGACCCTGTGCTATTTTGTTTATTTGAAAGCATATGATACATAAAGCAAGCTGGCTTACAAATTACTATGTAGCTCAGGCTAGCCTTTAACTCAGTGATCCTTCTGCCTCAGCCTCCCTAAGTGCTGAAATTAAAGGCAAAAGCAAAAACATATGCTTTTGGAACTGCTTAATTATGCAAATTTCTTGTGAATAACCTAGTTCTTTCTCTATTTAAGACTAAAGACTGTTATCAGTACGCTAAAGAGGAGCCTGGCCAACTCCAGACTCCCTTTCTCTTGCTTTTCTTGGTGCTCATTAGGAATCAATGAAGCTACTTCCCTCAGCTATAATTAGTCTTTGGAATGGGTGGCTGAGACTAACGTTTTATGTCAATAAAAGCACAGCCTTTTGCTGTAAAACTCTGGTTACAATTTGGACAAAAGATATGAAAAAAAGTAAAAAAGTATTAAAAACAACTAATGAGGTGGGCTGTAGAACTTATAATATGGTAAATTTATTGAATGATTTTAGTGGTTATATTTTCCAATTGTTTTCTCAATGACTTAATATTTTTATTAAAGTTATAGATGTGATAATTAAGACACAAAGTCACATTGTAAACAATTCTCCTCATTTGCTACTTACTTTCCTGGATTCAACCAGTTTGGAACTGCAAAAAGTACATTATTCCAGGTAAGTCAATATAGCAAGGCCTATAGTTGTCCATCTGTAAAAAGCCTTGCAAACATTGGATTTCCCCATTCCTTCAAAAGTCATACAGCCTATAAACTACGTGTATGACACTTGCATTTTATTGTGGGTTAGAAGTAATTCATAGATAATTGAAATAAATTTATAGGAGGACCAGCGAGATGACTCAGCAGATAGAGATATTTTCTCCCAAGTTTATTCTGCATTCAATACCTGAAGATCCATATGGTAGAAGGTGAGAACAGACTGACATAACTTGTCCTTTGACCTCCAAATTCATATCAAGATGGTGTATATACATGTATGTACGCATGTCTTCAGTCTCTCTCTCTCTCTCTCTCTCTCTCTCTCTCTCTGTCTCTCCTCCTCCTCCCTCCCTCTCTATCACACACACACACACACACACACACACACACACACACACACACACACTACAATGCAATAAAAAATAAAGCCTATGTGAGGAGTAAGGATATATATAGGCCATTTGCAGAGCCTATGGCATTTGACATAAGGGACCTAATCAGTTTTACATCTTATTATTATTATAGATTGTTTGTCAGGCTTTATAGTTAACCAAATTAAAGCTGTACAAACATTTCATCCTTTTCATATAAAATTATCAACAGCCTTAATTAAGTAGGTCAATGTGCATTTATTTCATAGCATTTGTGAGGATGCTTGAGTTTATAGCTTTCCATAATAATTCCTACTCACAGAAATTGAACTGGGTTTCTATTTGTTCAATAGAGGTGTTACCAGACAATGTTCTTCCCAGTCCACGTTTGGAAATAGATAAAATTTAAATGAGCCATGATCTTTCAAAAGAATATATGTAAAATCCGAAGAATGGCCTAAATCCTGTATGCACATGATATGAGTACAGTATGGAAAACTGCAGAAACTCAACAAAGAGATCTGTAGAGTGTCATGTTAAAAAGCAGGAGAGTCGTTGGTAAAGCATCAAGAAAAAGGTGCCTTAAACTGATGTTGAATGTATCACAAATATGTCTGCCACGTGACAAACATCTTCAACCTGCATAAATATTGGCTCTGCCCAACACAGTTCAGATGATCCTCCTAAACCCTAGCATGAACTTCCTGAACAGGTCAAGAAGACAAAATAATAGCAGTCCTCGGGTACTGCTTGCATTGATTCTGCATGTTGAATGACTTGTAAAAAGCAATGAATGACTCCCCTAAGAGGCATGAGAATTAAGGTAATCCTCTGTCAGGAATTGGGAGCTGAGAACTAGCCACAAGCCTTTGGAATTTGGGAAAAGGCCCTCCTTTGGGAGGAAATAGACTGGGCCTGAGGACACAACCTGACATGTTTAACCTCAACAGGCTTTCAGGCTCACATTTCTTCCTCTGCCATCAATCTTATGCAAGGAACACTCTGCTTAAATATATCAAAAAAGTCATGCTAGGAGGACTCAGCAAGTGGAATGACAATGACAAGAGAAGTCAATAAAGGAAGGAGAAGCGAAAGCGACACCACCATGAACACAAATTTCTTCTACCCATTTTATTATTAAAGACTGGTCATGTATATGTAGCCCCCTTATCAGGGGGTTTTAATTGAGAACATTTTACAACTTTCTTACAAACAGCCAAATAAAGCTCTCTATCCGTGTATGGTACAATGGGGTTGTTCCAAAACCTTACATACCTGAAGAATAATATTAGTGACCTGGACAGACCTCAGCTAAGGAAGCTGAAGCAGTCGCAGACTGTATAGGCACAGCATGTTCTTAGAAATGCCCATTTTTGCTAGCTAAAGGCAGTTAGTGGCACCAATACTGGTCTTCCCTCACCTGTCACAGTGATTCAGCAACCTCATCTGATTTCCTCCGGGTGCAAATGCACCAAACTCCTAGAGGGACTTAAGTTCTTACTAGAGTTGTGAATATTTCTAGAAGGAGACTGCCGGTGAATTGACAGGTGCTTAATCTCCCACAGGCTGATACAATAATCTAACCCCTGAGAGTGCTGATCCTGATCCTCCAGATGGCATAAGGAGGCCCAGTCCTACAGGCACAGAGCCCACTGGGTGTGTTTATAGGTGAGAACAAAAAACAAGTGCCTGCTAAACATGCAGACATTCTCGAAAATTCGTTCACAAGTTTGATGTGATGTCTTCAAAATTATCATCATTTTCTTCTGGTGGTACCATCAAATAACCAGTATTCTTCTGCTTCAGGACCTAAGTGCAAATCGCACGAGCTACATTTAATATTGTGGAGGCAAAACTTAAGGCTAAATCCATATATATCCATATGAGGATATCCTATTATCAAGTAAAACTGTCAAATACAATTATGTCTGCACTGTGATTGCAGCAATGTTGGATTTTTCTTATCTTAAAGCAAAATAATTTGCTGTGAGTGTTTGATAGCTCTGGTTCACATAGATTTTCCTAATATTTGATATATTCATTGATATATGTAATCAACTTCTAATACATACTATAAAGTATTGATTCAAACACTTGACATTTTGTGTTTAGTTATTATCAATTTTTAAAAGTTCTGTCTCAAAGGGGCTAGGTAAAGTATCAGAGTGAAAGTCTATTGAAAGCATGCTATCTTGCAACCATTTCAAAAGCAACAGGCTCAGGTTTCATCACTGCAAAGACACATGATCAATTCTTCAGTCTGTGCCATTTTGTTTGTGTGCCTCGGTATGTAGTTCTTCTCTTTACTGCAAAGTGTTCTTCATGAAACTGGGTAAGACCACTCCCTTCATTACATTGTGGCAATATTTATTGATAAAAATGCCTTCGTTGATCACAGGGTTAAGAGGACATCAATTCTGAATATGCTTGTATTGCCTGTGAGCATTTTATGAAAGATGTTGGTTATCACTGTGGTTGGTGGGAGGAAAGGAGGGAGGAAAAGGCATACAACTAATGAATCTAGTTGTGGTGTTAAAGTGAAGTGGCTTCAACAACAGTGATTAACTCATCAAGATGGCACTATTGAGTGACAAAATTAAAGAGTAATGCTGTCTATGCTTTCTCATTTTTCATGTGTCAAATACCACATGTGTTTGCTTGCTTCATTTAGAGAGTTTCTTTTGCTTTTCAGATTCTAGCACCCAGTCAGGTGAATGCACAACAGTTAGTTTAGAGGTAGACCCAAGCTAAATACTGAGCATATCAGATTCCTTACTCTCTACCACATTTTCTACACTATAACATGACTTTTTCTTATGTCTTATTTTTTTTTAAATACTTAATATTTGTTTTAGGATAGGACATGGAAGTGAAGGCCAGAGGGTGATTTGTGAATGTAAGTCATGACTTGTACCTTTAAAACCTTCCTTGTCTGTGTGTATTGTTGAGCAGTGCTGCTGATGTGCATAGTTTTATTGTTGTTATTACAGGTGCTACCTACTTGGATTTAGATCTTATTATATTGAAATAATCATATATATTTATTTATTTATTTATTTATTTATTTATTTATTCATTCATTCATTCATTTATTCAAGACAGGTTCTCTTTGTGTAGCCCTGTTTGTCCTGGAACTAGCTCTGTAGACCAGGCTGACCTTGAACTCACAGAAATCTGCTTGTCTCTGCCTCCTGAATGCTGAGATTAAAGGCATGTGTTACTATCGCCCAGCTAGCATTCATTTTTAACAATATTGCAAGTTTCCATATATTTTATGACTATTAAAATATAGCCATTTACGTATTATTATATTATATATTGTTGATATACTTAGTTCTATTTTTGTTTCATTCTGAAAAAATTATGAGTTAAAAAATATTCAATTCTAGTTCTCAGGAGATACATCAGTTTTCAATGCAATGGTAACAAACCATATGTAGATCTTCTCTGCTAGGAACAACATGTAACAGTTATTTTTCAGGAGAGTTTTTGGGCTGGCCTCTTTTGGCATTATTTATCAAGAGACAAAATGATTTAAGGTCCAATTATTTTTCTGGTATTTTTAAACTTAAGTATTAAAAGGGCACTTTCCCAAAAGATACATCTGGGAAAAGATGCTGTTAAATTATTTCCTAACTTTTGGTGAGTGCCTTGCGCTCACCAAAATGGATAATCCCTCTAACACACTCCTTGAAAGCCTGCAGAAGAAACCTCCACCCTGCTACAGATCTCCTCAGAAGGCTTACCAGTAAACCTCAACAATGAAAGATGGAGGCCCTGCATAATAAGAATGATGCGCAGATGACTATCTTAAAAGAAATTCACAAATCAAATGTATTAGAAATTACTATTGTATGAGAAATATACTTATACTTGCATTTTAATTTTTCTGGTTTTACCAGTTTCAAACTTTATATGTTGAGAGTATTTCTCAATGAAGTTACAACTCAGCCTCAGGTCTTCTGATATTCCTCTTGCACCACATAGCTTAGTACACAGTGATCACACACAGCCTCCAGTGTTGTATCCAGCATGCTGCTGTCCTGTGGTCTTTTGATGAATCTATTTGAGATTGCTATCTCTGTAGGTCAAACAGGGCCATTATATTAACAATTCATTAAGTGTTTTTCTATTGAATGGTTTCTGTTCAGTATCATAGTCTGTTTTTGTAATTAGGTTGTTTGTTTTCTTAATTTTTAGATTTTTTTTTCTGAGTTAGTTGCACATGCTTGAATTAAACCTCTGTCAAGAGTATAGTGAACAAAAATTCTTTCCTACCTTGGGCTTTCCCTTCATTCTGCTGTGTATGTTGCTATAAAGGCCCTTTTAGCGTCAAAAGATTCTCTCCACTGGTCAATTGTTGTTTTATTCTGCGTGCTACCTAGGTTCTGTTTATAAAATCAATACCTGTGCCTATAACTTAGTGGATTCTTTTAATTTTAAGAAAATAAGGTTACTAAAACATGTCATGGGAAAAATTTCCTATTTATGTAGCCTAAATTATGCAGACGCTAATAGTAGAATATATTTATGTTTGCATGGATAGCTGGATGCATATAGATTTCAAAAACAGATTTATTTTATTCTCTCTGTATTTCTCTCTCTCTCTCTCTCTCTCTCTCTCTCTCTGTGTGTGTGTGTGTGTGTGTATCTGTGTTTGTATATGTCTTGTGTGTAAGAATGAAGAATGTATATGAAGTTCAGAAGGAGGCATTAGCCATCCTCAAGCCAGTGTGGTAGGGGGTTGTGTGCCTTATTTTATGGTTCCTTGGGAAGTGCAGAAAGTGTTTTTTCACCACTGAAACACCACAAAAGATTCAAGATTGTGTTTGTACTAGGAATAGAAATAAAGGCAAGACAATATAAAATTTATAAATTATGTCAGTCAATTTTCAAGACTACATTAAAGCTTAAACGATACTATTTTAGGTGGCTTTAATTGACAAAATTCAAGATCTTCAGGGTAAAATTAGCCTTAAAAATACTATCACCACATTTTTCTTCAGGAAAAGATATTTTTGATAGTGAAGTACTCACTAAACCTAAGTAAATTGAACAGGGATTGTTTGAGGCAGGGTTGACCTTTCTGACAGCCAGCACTGGGCAGAGGAGGTGTTACTCTTCGGACTAACACAGTCATGTGAGGAAGCCTTCTTCCAGAAACAGTGTTTTCAACCAGCTGAGAACACACATATTGTTTCTGTCTAAATCTCCTTCTCCCCAGAGCACACACCTCTAATTTCTCCCATCATTTCCCAGGTGATAGAGATTCATCATCCCCTGCTCTCGTCCCTCAGCTTTGCAGGTGACTAATGCCTCTGTGGCAGATGGAGCCTGACAAGAGCAGACCTACCGCGGGGCACCCAGCAGCCTTCATTCTGGACAGAATTCCTATTCATACTTTTGTAGCCAAGTTTTCTGAAGACTGAAACACAGCAGACAAATGCTCCGTTCTCATTATTAGACTTTGACTTTTGAGCTGGTTTTAGCTTGTTTTAGGACTTCCTTTCAATTTGTTTTCCTCACAGGAAAGCAGCATTTTTTTTTGAGCCACTTAATCGTACTTTAACACCACAGCAGGAAGCACAAATATGCCAATTTAGTTACTAGACTCTTCAAAATAAAAATAACAATAATTGAATTTGGACAGTAAAATCATTTCTTTAAAATACTTAGTTCTATCTGCTTTTTATATGATAAGAAAATGACTTAACTTGTACTCTCATGAAGTCTATTTTTTAAATGATTACCCTAATATGTTTCCCATTATTGGTAAAAAGCCCGAGTATTTAACAACTTATCATTTATAGTCCTGATTTGAGCCTACCATTCACTAATGCTTGGTCTGCCAGCTGTCTCAGAATATAATTATAAAAGTGGTTTAAGGAAAACTACAAGTCAAACTACATTCTGCTGGTAGTATTTTCTATAACACTTCCAATTAATTTTAGCAAGTAACAATTCGTGTGTCAAATGTAAGACTAGCTTTGCAATCCATTTTCTGATACTAATAAACATTTTAAAATATTAGACACATCAGCATGACAGACAGCAGAAACCATCACTCTTTATGTATAGGTATTTTAGATGCTAATTTTATAAAGCAGAGCAAAACACTCTCTTATCAAACTCAAAAATCACACTCTTGTTTTGCCACTGTAATAAGTAAGTCTTAATTTGGACAACTATAATGATTTCCATATTCTCTCTCTCTCTCTCTCTCTCTCTCTCTCTCTCTCTCTCTCTCTCTCGCTAGGTTTGGAATCATTGAATTTGGCCTGAAATGCCTCATGGCTGTTATGCTTCTATCTCCCAGGTGTTAGGACAACAGGCACATGTCACCAGTCCGGGCTGCACTCAGGGTTTCTCACTTAAATATTTAAACTTGAAAGTAAACACTGAGCTGAAAGCATGCTCTAT
The DNA here is from genome assembly GCA_030674055.1 of Rhabdomys pumilio. Lineage (NCBI taxonomy): Eukaryota > Metazoa > Chordata > Mammalia > Rodentia > Muridae > Rhabdomys > Rhabdomys pumilio. Next base: position 82,959,700 of record JANHMN010000006.1, on the reverse strand, counting down.
AACTTTTCAGTCACTCTGGTTTTCCCTACCTAATAATTCAACAGAAACTCATTTTTGACCTTCAAAACAACCCAGTTTTTGTAAAGCTTAATTGAAGGCTTTGGTTTCGACTTTTCTTATTCATTGTTTACAGCTAAAGTGCTTTTACTTTCCAAAAGTACAAGGCACTATGTTTATAGATCACCAAACCCTCTGCACTCCACAGTAAGCCACCAACGTAGATGTCCTGATTTGTTCTCCTCCTTTCTGTGGAACCAGAGAAAATGAAAGCTTTATACAGGCCATTCAGTTTGAATGAGCAGACTTGGCAGTCAGATTTGTGTTTTCTGGTGGCAAATGCTCAACCACTCTGCATTTGCCGACTATGTCTCGTTCTGATGAGAAAAAAAAAATCAAGCTACAAAAGCATAGGTCAGAAATAATACCAAGCGAGACTATTAACGTTAAGTATTTGTATTCACATATGTTTTATTTAAGCACAGATTTTAAATATTTTATTAATGGGAAAATTTATTCATTTTGTTTTCTAACACATATTTATATCTGTTCTAAATCAATATGCTTATAATTATTTGTCCATTTAAGTTAAAATGCTGGCAGCTCTTCAATTCATTTTGGACATTCAATGGAATATAAATTCTTCCACTAAGAAGTCTTTCTTTTCATTATTATACATGATTAACATTTTATTTTATCCACTGTTGGGCTTTAATTTAGAAAACGTATAATCTACATATACTATTGAAGGCTGTAGTCAAATCCTTTCAAAGGCCCCAAGTGTTTCAATAGCCCTAGTAATAGAAATTTGGTGGGTTCTTTACTATTTAACAGGAAAGCTGAACTGCAGATGACTTCCAGTAAAAGCAGAAGCAAGTTGAACAACTTAGGTAAAACACAGATTGTTCAGACCAAAGACATTTTTGATACATTTATATTTTGTAGTCTTGAACGTGTTCACAATAGAAGTAGTTGACTGATACTCATTTTAATTCAATAATAGACATTATAATCATGATCATTAGTACAGAATAATTATTGTCTTGGATAGAAGTCTCTCTACTTTTTCTCTTCACTCCTCCTATTTGGTCTTACTGTCTCCTGACAGTAATCTTAATACAAAATATAGTCAATGTAAATTCTGAGTTTTCACCTCAGCAGACCTAGAAGCAGTCATGGCTGTTTTCTTTCTCCTCCTCCAGTACTATAGTTAGAATTCCCTCTACCATCATCCTTCGTTATTATTCCTTCAGGTTCTGTGGCTGCTTTTTCTTTGGCCCATCTGATACATCTCTTTTTCTCTGTAATCTGCATGGCACATTAATGCTTCCATATCATATCTTCATTCAAACTGTTTACCTGGGTTTTAGGTTGCACCAATGAAGACTTCAAAAAATGTTATCTCAAGACAACTCAGCTTTCTTGCAACTTCATCTCCTGTGTCCCATGGCTCAATGTGCCCTATGGCATCAAATGACTTCAGCGCATCATCACTCTGCCATCTTCACCATGTGACAATTTCACCTTAAAGTGAGTACCTTTAATCACATCCCTTACCTGTTCTTATTGCCATCTCCCCAATCTTAATATGGAGAAATTACCTTTGTAGTTGTATAGGTAATGTCTGCATTGCACTATCTTGGCCATAAATTCTATTTATTTATTATAAACATTATATAATTCACCAGCAAACTCTAAAAATTCAATTAAACAGTGACACTCATCCAAAAATTTTCTTTCGTATTATTTTTCTATCGCTATTGCTCACTTTCTAGTTAGCTAATTTGAATGGAAAATATTTCATTGAACTCCCCTCACCCTTGAGTAGATAGATGCAATAACTTAAGGAGAATTGATTGGATTCACTTGTGCATATTATAATATCTCCATAAACTTTTAATAAGGTGAATGATAAAATCAGTCTAAGAGTCCCAGTTACTTTTAGTAACCCAATGTTAGGATTAGAATGAAGAAGTCACATACAAGTATGTGATTCAGAAATCCACCCTAAGTCTTATTGTGCATTTACAGACTAGAACCTGTCAATTATTTATATCTTTGCAGTAGATGTCATTCCTGCATCCACTGCAATTCCTCTACTGCTCCCCTACAGCCATACTGGGCAGCTGGTGAGCTTACTGGCATTTTCACAGTGCAGTAGTTCATAGGCTATTGCACTGTCTTGCTCCGTTTCTGCCTCTGGGTTTTCATGAGCGTCACAGAAACCTGCTTAGGCCTGTGTTGAACAGTATTAAAGTCGGTCTTCTTATACAGACACAGGATGGGAACAATCTTAAACATCTTGACTCTATGACTGTTGTGAAGTATAGTAACAAAGAGGCTTCTCTGACTTGTAAGCAAATGCTGATTTCAGCTGTGGTAAAGAGAACAGGACTTTTTAAAATCCAATTTGTTTTAGAAATGGTTGGTGAAATGACTCTGGTGGAACTGAGTAAGACTTTCAGAGAAAATATTTCTTGCAAGGGAAGTGGATAAATATTATTATAATCACTTGACATTCTGATATGGTAGTGAAAGATCCTATAGTCACATTGTCTACACAAGTGAACGATGCAGAAGCAAATGTTAGTTTAGTTCTGTGAATCAGAACTAAATCTAATATTTCTTAAAAAACAAACCGGTTCTACTTATCCAAGCTTCATACTCAAGATGACTTGGGTAACTTTAAGTAGGACAGAATAGAGTATGAGTGATTGCCCAACTGACATTCAGAAATGCAGCGCAGTCTCTAAGTAGCACACACTTGTGATCTCAACGGTTGGAGTGCTGAGGCAGAAGGGTCAGCATTTTCTTGACTACAGAGTGAGTATAAGGCTAGCCTGGACATGAAAAAGAAGAAAGGAGAAATAAACAAATTTAGAGTCCATGTAATTTATGGTTCACTGTGTTGGAAGTATTGGCTCATTTGGGAACAATAGACTCAATAGTGTCTATTGTTCCAATCCTTAAATTTAGTATAAGCCAATTTTATAAAATAAACTAAATAAATCAATTTTTATTATTGCTATTAAAGTTCAAAATGACATGATACTGCCAAAATCTCTTAGGTTATCCTTATTTAATATAAATAAGTATGCAACATATATGAGCCTTATATATAATATTAGATTTTGTATGAATTATCCATGGGAAGGAAAGAAGAGAAAATGCTAATTCTATTAAAATATTTTGCATCATTTATTTCAAATGTTCTCATTTTAAGTTGAAGATAAATAAATGAAATATTAATAAGCTACTGGACACATTTTTATACTGAAATTTGTCAATTTGTGTTGTATATTGTTTTCATAGCACATGTCAATTCAAGGATTCTGTCCACACATGTATCTGCCTATGTGGGACAATACAAACTCAGATAATATTACATTATTACAGATATGACTTAGGCCATATCTTGTCAGCAGTTTTCCAACTATTTGCTACTTTTTGAAATATTTTCAGTTGCATTGCATGTAGAATTGTTTAATATGTTCACTGTCTCCTAGCTGCCAGCACGAGGCTAGTGACTCTTCATTCTCAATTCAGAATAGACGGGTGTCTATTTGTAGGAGCCCCGCTATATTTTTGTAATCTATTATTAAATTGTGAGGCATTGAGGAGCTAGACGATAACATCTGTTACAGCCCATTTTTGAGAATTTATGTGGTTGTGAGTGAGAATCTTCAAAGTTCTAAGAACAAAGAGTATTCCTCTCACTACAAAGCACTAGTGTACATTAGTCCTTTGCTTTTGTTTATTGCAAGGACCTGATCTCATCCTTGACAGAAAACATTTTCTGACAGAAGGGCAAAGTTTGGGAAGGAGAGGTAGTTCAGCAGTTAAGAGCTCTGCCTCATCTTTCATAGGACTTAAATTTAGTTATCAACACCCATACAGTAGCTTCCATTCATTGTAAATCCCATTTAATATGATTAGATCTTCTCCTCTGTCCTCTGCAGGCCCCAGGAACATACATGTTGTATAAGCATACATGCTAGCAAAACACTCATGCACATAAAATAAAATTAAAAAATATGAAAAGGACAAAGTTCACCTGTACAAATCTATGCGTATGTATATAAAGGGAATAAAAATGAATGATGGGGGGGGGGGTAAGGAGAGAAAATGAAATGGGAACATTTGACCAGTTGATGAGGACAGTGTTTTTACCCTTAGAATTGAGACTATAACATTTAAAAAAAATTCCCTTAAAAAAGAGAAAAATGATTCTAATGAGGTGAGTAATGTGAAAATCCATTATTAACTGTGCTGGAAAGTATTAGAGAGCATTCATTCAGTCACCTGGAAGACCTGTCTCCAGGAAATCTTTTCTACTCTTTCTTGTTTTCTCTTTCATGCATCACTGGAGTCTTTGAATGGTACAATTAACTGTCATGACATACAGACACGGGTGACTTTCCATTTATTTCTGTCAGGGAAAATGCAGTAGCTCCTGTTTCACATGTTAGCTTAGTTTTACATATCTTTAAAATAAATACTATTTTTTCATGTGCATGAATATTCTACTTGCATATACATATGCGTATTATGTGTGCTTGGTGCTGACTGAGGTTTGAGTTGGCATCAGATACCATGGAATTGCAGATAACATGCAGCTGTGAGCCTCCCTGTGGGTTCTGGGAACAGGATATGGGCCCTTTGAAACAGCAAAAATGTGCTTTTAACTATGGAGCCACCTTTCCAGCCCCAATATTACATATCCTAAGTAGCAAAAACAATCTTGAGTTATATTCAGAATTTACCAATGAAATGCTTAGTTGCTTTAACTTTTCAACTACTTAAAAGTATAGTGAGCGGGAAGAATTGATTCCAAAAAAGAAGCTGTATGAAAGGTGTCTGCATCATGGTAAGCCTTGCAGTGTTCTTCCCATGGGTGAGAGGACGCTGACCAGTGTTACAAGGAACCTCACACTCACATCTTCTCTGTATCTTTGTAAAGTCAGTCGTCACCCACATCAAATGTGAACAAAAGCCTCTTGTGGAAGAATCATAGTTTTATTCCCAATTGTTACATACCACAAATAAACTGGCTCAGAAGAATATGCATCAAAACTGAAACGATTAACTTGCTTAAGCTAGTATTAATATAGAACCATGGAACTTTGCCTTATGGCAGTCAGTCATGAGGACAGAACAGGGTTGGCTCAGAACAGTGCTACCCATGCATCATTTAAAAGATGTGTCACGTTTTGAGGACAACTTACTAAGTCTTCCAAATATGAACTGGCCACTAAAAATTAGCAAGCAATACCAGCTCCTAAATTCTAGCAAACAAAATGTAATGTTATAATGAGAGAGAGAGAAAGAGAGAGAGAGAGAGAGAGAGAGAGAGAGAGAGAGAGAGAGAGAGAAAGAGAGAGAAAGGAAGGAATGAGCTGTTGCCTTAGGGGAATACTATTAATAAGCAAGTTTCCTCTTTTTCTTTAAAATTTTTTATTTTTGATAAATGTGTTTGTGAGTATGTGTGGATGTGGTGAGTATGTCTGCTTGTTTGTATGTATGTGTGTTTCTATGTGTCTCTCTCTCTCTCTCTCTCTCTCTCTCTCTCTGTGTGTGTGTGTGTGTGTGTGTGTGTGTGTGTGTGTGTGTGTGTGCGAGTTTGTACCTGCATACAGGGGTCTATGTAGGCCAAAAGAAGTCAGATACCCTGGAGCTGTATTTGCAGGTACATGGAAACCAGCTGACCCTGATGCTGGGAAACAAGCTTAACCACTGAGAGCATTTTCCAGCCCCATTTTCCATCTTTCAGCCTCAGGTTCCACGCTCTTACAGTGTTCTAAGGTAGAACACTACTAGTGAGACTTCATCTGCAATGGCACCTTTTTCTACCAACAGTCTAACTGGTGTCTCCACATACATTAAGTTTAACTCTGCTTTTTGTTTCTTCTGACAGTGAGTCAGTATTTTGAAGAGATCGGATGCCTACACAACTATAACTCAGTTTCCTTAGAGATATATTTGTGGGGTTTTTTTATTGTATATTTTATTTATTTACATTTCAGATGCCAGTTTTCCTATTTGCATTTGAAATATATGTTCTCTAATCACTGTCATTCAAATAATGTGAAAAGCGGGGGTGGGGTGGGGGTGGGGAGGGGGCTGGTAGTATGGCTCAGTGGTTAAAACAAAGGCTGCTCATTCAAAAGACGTGGTCTGATTTTCAGCACCCAAACAGCAGCACATAACCACCTGTTAACTCTAGTCCCAAGTAATATGATGCCCTCTTCTGGCCTCCAGGGGCACTGCACTCAAATGCTACACAGATACACCTGTAGAAATAGTTAATATAGTCTTTCATTTCATTTTTACTAATATATTTTGTCCTGTAAAACTGCAGAATATGGTTGCCTTGCTTAAAAAATATTTTTATGGGTTGAATTGATATAAATATTACCCTCAAATTTAAAATTCTGATTTTATATTAAGATTTTAAAGTCAAATCAAGCCATTTTTCATTATTCACTTTGTGAACAGCACATCGAACAACTTAATTTTATTTAGCTTTCCACTTAGGATTTCACCTACACATATGGGACAGTGTTTTCCTCCTCACTCTTCTGTCTTCTATCATTTTGTTTTTCTATTACGCTTTATTACATGGAAATATTTTTGTGGTTCCCATTGTCATGCTGCTTTGCTTTAGGCATTTCAGTAGTCTCTACATATATACAATGTGTGTAGGGTAAGGGTGCTATGTTTTAGTCAACTTTCTTTGATAAGGTGTTTGAACAAGAAAGAAATTTTTAAAAAAGTGGTTTACAGCTACTAAAATTGCTGAAGGCACAGACATGAGGAAAGAACACAATTAGGTTTACTGTCAGAGCTAGAATCGTAGGTAACTCTGGCAAAGAGCACACACGGGAATTGTAGGTAACTTCGCAGAGAGCACACGCAGTTCCTTGCACTGAACATTACGCCTGGGATAGCATCAATGGCCACTGCAGTCAGAAAGACTTCCGTCGCAGGTCTCTCTCAAGCATGACTCCTGCTTGCTGTGGTCTAACCCTAAGAGCTATGGGCAGGTATTGAAGGAATGACTAACACCAAGAAAGGGGAACATTGAGTTTTCCTCTTTTCTTCCTTTCTTTATTTCTTGTCCTTCCCATTCTCCCTTCTGTTCTCTTTCCCTCTCATCTTTTCTCCCCCTTCCTATTCTCTCCTACATCTTTCTCTTCCTCTGCTTTTTTTCTCTTTCCTTCCTTAATATTTTATCATAATCTCAGCAAAGTTTTGTTCTTTTTGGTGAGTTAAAAAAAAACATCGTACTTATTTTATCACAGCACAGCCATCAGTTAAACAATTTCTACATACCAAACCCAAAATGTACACATCATATGTATATGTCACTGTGTATATGCAGACATGATCTAGTTCATCTTCTCACACCTCTTCTAAAGGTAATGTGTGATCTACTTATGCAAGTGTAGAAACTCTGAGGTTCAAAACACAATAATTGCAGTTTCTAGAGATGGTGAAATTTTAATATAGATACAGCCAAAGGTATTTCTTATTCCTAAGCTGTAATATTTTCATTTGTCATTTACACTTCAAAACATATAGAAAATGTTTTTTTTAAGAAAGAGATTGCACTTATTAAACATTTTTTTCTTATCCAGAATTCACCCTCAGTCCTAAAACAGAGAGATTAACACTGCTGTAGACTCATCTACTAACAAAAGTAAAGCCCCAGACACATTGTGAAATGGCCTGGAAATTTTCATGTCTCTGGCAAGTCTGGCTTCCTCCATTGGTCAGATGTACACAGGACTGAACAGAAATTGGAAGAAAATTTTGTTCCATAACATTTATTTTGGATTCTGCCCTTCAAAAGGCATTTTTCCTGGTCATGAAAAGGTATAGAAAGTTTTACACAATTGAAATGTAAATATTTCTGATTTTAAATAATGGTGAAATGTGTATGTATGCATGTGCATACATGAGTGCTTGAGTGTGTGTGTGTGTGTGTGTGTGTGTGTGTGTGTGTGTATGACTGGAATACAACTTAGAGTCATTTGTTTCCTTTCAACCACGTTGTTTCTAGAGATTTCACACAAGTCATACAACTTTGTGGCAAGCACGTTAATAACCTTCTGCCATCTTGTTGGCCATTGACAGTATTCTGGTTCAATGGTTCTTGCCATTATTTTCATGCTATTTAAGTAGATCTCCTAGTTACAGAGTGTATGTCACATCTTGCATGACAGGTTGGCATAGCCTTATAGTAACTCTAGTGACCATATGTAGACAGTTTATGGCTGTGTTCCATCATACTTCCAAAGATTTTGTTGCATAAAGGATAGGTATTTTGTCACTTCTTCACCTCCAATTTCCTCTCTCTTCCCTTTCCTATAGGTAGCCCCTACTTTCTTTCTCATCCTTAAGAATTCCAATTGAAACACAAATATTTCCCAAGTAGTTCAAAACCCAAATTTACAAAACAAATTCAAACTATAGTTAAAAACAAATAACTACATTTCACAAAGTAAAACAATATGGATCCATATAGCATAACCCCCCACTCCAATTTGTTGTGAACATAGTGTTGCATAACTTTTATGTAAGAGACCATGCCTTCTCTCTCCTTTACAATCAGGAGTCATAGTTTCCAGTTGCTCTTGAGACATATCTCTGGAGATTAGAACGGCTCCCTAAATTGCTGATATGTCCTGATAGTCACTGTTTCCGTGCATGCTCCTTCTAATTTAATATAACTTATTATGATATACACAGCACATACAATTAACAAATACATGTGAGTGGTTTCTACCATAACTAATGGATCTAAATTCATTAGCCTGAAATTCAGGGCACATTGTGCTTTCTCATCCCCAGCCAATCTTATCTCCAGCTGCATGTAGAAACGTCCAGCTTACTTTCACTAGGTAATGCACAATCCTGCCAATTCTGAAAATCTATAACCCCAGAGCCCCAGCGGCCCCACTCTAATGGAAGGAACTCTCTGTGTTGGGCCCGGGCCAATGGCTGTTAGAGACAGTTGTGTAAGTTACCAAGGGAAGTATTTTATTCTCAGCAGCTGAACTCAGGACCCCTTTTAATATGGGTTGAATCTTATAATGGCTTAGTTGGTCATGTCAAGATGAACTATCAATGAGTCCCCTGAATGTTTTTAGTGGTTGCAGAGACAGATGACATGCAAGTCTGTGAATGAAGAGGACTTTACTTAATGTGACACTGTCACCCAATCTCTTCAGACTCATCAATTCTAATTCACTTATGCCTCTTTGGAATGTTCAGTCCAACTCGTCTGTTTAGAGCATTTCAATTCTACTGATGTGCTTCTCAGTTAGTGGCTCAGAAAAGTAGCAAGAGTGACATAAACAGAGTGAACTGTGCTCTTCCAAGATAGAATCCACAGCTTCCCTGTTCAGTGACGGGAGCTCCAGGACCTCATTCTCAAACCTCAGTGTAATAATAAGTCAGAAGAAGTCTCTTTTCAAACTCTGATTAGAGTTCCCTTGACTTCCACAAATTGAATCCATTTCAGTTGGCACCTAAGACAATGTGCTAGGTAGCAATTGCTCATGACACTCCCAGCATCTTGTTGTTAATATGTCTGGCATAAAGATACATTGGATTTTTTTCTCAGCCCACAGCAGCTGTGTGGTGTTCTCTCACTTTTTCTGAACTTTACCAATCATTTATTTCTCTCCTTGCCAAGACAAACTAAGGAGAGCAGATGCAATTTAATGTTCACAGATATTTCAGACATAGAAATATAATATGAGGTTTGATTTACTAAAATGTTCCTAAGCTTAAATTAAGTAAAGTAGTACACAGAAAAATAATACCATTCTGTAGGTTTATATGTGTAGAAGAAATATAGATAGCTGAACTTATTTAATGTTAATTTGTATCTGTAAATTTATCTGAGATTATTCTTACAGCAGGTCAAATTATGATGACAAAATTTGTGTTAAAGTCTTTCTAATGGTACAACAGAATGATGTGCCAATTTATGGGAAAGCTGTGTTCCTCTCAAATGATTTGTAGTCTTATGAAAACCATTCTGTCAACTTCTCTGTCAATCCTCTGAGTTTCCTATTTAATTACCTATTTTTTTCTTTTGTAAAGAATAAAAGTCACTGTTACTTTAATTGACACATTTAATTGATGGATACATGATTTAGTTAGGGTTTACTATCAATAGATGACCTGTTATAATTTACGAGAATTCATGAAAGTTTGAAGAAATATAAATTTTTATAGAACAACTCTCCAGAGTTTGCCATTCTCAAAGTCTAAAGTTAAATTCTTAAGGAAGATGTTGCCTACATTCAACCATAGAACTGATCTCAAGCTTTGTCACCTCCCTGCTTCTAATATGCACTTGGAGAATTTGAACCTGTAGAATAGACTGGGGGAAAAAACCTCTACTATATTGAATCAATTTAACAATTAGAGAAGGTAAACCTTTAAATTAAATTGACATGATACCTATTTTATAAACAATAAAACAACAAGAATAATTCATTCTCTGTGTATTTCTAAAACTTTCATACCGATTATTCATATATATATATATATATATATATATATATATATATACATATTACATACACATAGGCACTGAGGCAGAGCATGCCCAGTAACTTTGAGTTGAAATACTCTCTTGGTACCTACTTAGTTATTGGTGTAAGATACATGTTTATTCATGTATTTTAAATATTATAGGATTCCATTTTAAGGGTCATTACTAAGTCACACAATAAATAGTTTCACAATAAACAAGCATAATTAATATTTAATGACATGCATTGATGAGTGTCATGCAAATTATACAATATTCTTGACAAACAGCATGCATCATCTTTGCGCAGGAGATGCCTAGCTGGCCCTGGTGGACAAGAATGCCGCTCTCTGACTGTGACTTCCTGCTATCGTAACTTAATCACTGTTTTCAAACTGAAAAAAACCAACAAGTGCCAAATCCTCCTGCCAGCAAGTCAGACACTGACTGCTAAGACAGAAAGGCTCAGGGTCATACCAATTTGGGGCTACCTTTTTCTACCTTTCATTCTCACAGCAAACCAAAAACTAAACTAAAATAACTGTGTGATATTTTGACTACAAAATTTCTGTGATATCCTAGTGCTTACTTATACCAAAATGAAGGAAGTATTTTTAGTTCAAACACAAAATACCCACTCAATTTGGGCATATATCAGTCTTTAGCATATGAAGGCAGCCCCCAGTGAACAAGAAGCTGCAGAAATTATACATACACAGCTTTCTTGCTCTGGGTTGCAGTCAACATCTATTTTTCCAATGAAATTTATTAAAGAGAAGATAACAGCTGTACCTGTTTTCTGAATCACGGTCAAAATCACACTCTTCAAAATGGCAGCAGTTTCTGTAAAGTAATCCTTTTGTGGTCGTCATGCAGAAATGATGCTTGGCAGGACTTGAATGGCATTAAATAGCAATCTTCTAAAAATACCTGTGAAGAAAGTGTTGTGAATATGAATAAAAATAATTCTCTGAAATGTTTTCATTTAATCTAAGCCCATATTTTTATTAAATATTATATGTCGTGGCTCTATTTACTTATGCTTTGAATCTCACTATTGACTCATATACACAAATGATGATACTGTTTTTCATGTGATGTATTTAACTAGCTGAATTTTCTTACATGATTACAATAGTGAAGAATCATTTAGCTCATCCCTTCATATGCACATTTTCACAATTCCTCAGTTTTTAAGAAATACATTATATTTTATGGTATCCTGAGAATTTGCAAAGTTTTTATTTTGTATTTTATTTATGTGATTTAAAACCGTTTTGGAAAACAATCATCACAGTCATTGGCTCCTTATCCTCTTTCATCTCCTCCCATAGGAGTGGCCATTTCCCCGGTAGTCAAAGCTACAGAGTTTTCAGCTATTCTAGACTTCTCATTCTTCTGTATTCTATTAGTTTCTAAATCATACTGATTGGTGTTCTGTAATCTCAGCTCTCTTTCTCTCCATTCCCAGCCCTGCTGTGGTCCAAGAGAGCAGTTTTATACACTGCCATTGAGTCAGCCCTACTAGCATCCACAATGACAGTGTAGACTGCATATCAGAAAAGAGGAGGGTGGTACTCATACTTATTAGCATGAACTTTTATTTATATGTACTCATGAATTTACTTATTAGCAGAACTTTTATTTGTATGTACTCATGAATCAAACTCATTTTAATATATCTTTTCTTGATTCTCCATTGCATCTTATGTCCTATGCTACCTACTGAAAATTTAAGACTAAAGAAGGCAAGTTCGCTGAGCTTAAGAGCAAGTAGGATGAGCATACAGCCAGTTCTAACACTGTGTGACAAGTTCTGTAACGGTAGTTCTAATACAGAACAGGTGCTATGACATCCAAGGATTCCTTTTAAGTGACTATTGAGTCACCAAGTAATACAGTCTACAAGAACAAATGCTAAACAGAAAAACAAAACAAAATAAAACAAAACAAAAAAATCCCAAATGTATGTCTGATCATAGTTGTATATAGAGAGATGAACCAAGTCATGTGGTTATGGATATTATCTGATATGTTAAGAAAAATTCAAAAGATTTCTTGATATTAGTGCTAATTATAACACTAGTTTACAGACTTATGTTATTATAGTTTATAAACCACATCTAGATATATTAGGGGAGGTAAGTATAAGTCCAGTATGATTTAGTAGATAAGGAATGTTGATTTTCAGAGAGATAGCCACATCTAGACAGTTGCAGAATGGCTGATTCTTATAGTCTGTAATACCTCAGTTCACTTACTTCTTCTATAGAAACAGGGCAAATATTTCACCATTTAGAGATGGTGACCACCACTGATCTTCCACTGAGGCTTGGACTGTTCAGATATCCAACTGATGTCAAATGTCCTCATCTATCTTTGCAAGGGTATTCAAAACCTTAAGTGTTGATTATCTTTTGTTAACCATGTATGATGTGCAGTCAGTTTTTAATGATACCAGGTGGGCCATCCTGATTCCAGATTAACTACCTTCCACTCACATGATTTCCTCCCCAGCTTGCTGCCACCTGTCTGGTACCAAAGCTGCTCAACTGTGGAAGCTGACAGCTGGTTCTTCAGTGGGGAGTGATGGGAGCAGAAGTCAGGTGAAAATGGTTCATTAGCAATGAGATGGAAAAATCTGCAGCCTCCCTGAGGACATCTTGGGTGATGTGTCTGCATCCTAATTTACTGGACAGAGAGTTAATTATGAAAATTAGAAATTATCAATAGATTTAGGGGTTCCTAGGATGTGATATCATCATCCTTGACATACTGATTTATCTTTCAGCCGAGATTTCCATTTTGATATGAAATATAACAATAAGGCTGAAGATAAATTCTCTGATAGCTTGGTTTCACAGGGTGGTTAGAGAAGAAAGAACCCAGACTGGCAAATTGGCTTGTGAGATTCTGGTCACTCACAGACTGTCTGAAGTCCCATAATTTCTTCAACTCTAGTCTTCATCAACATGTCAAGAGAACAGAAACTAAATCCATAACAATTTGACCATGCTTGTAGACTTCTTTCTTTTTATGTCCTATTTCCTTCCATTTATTTACTGAGAATTACTAAGATTAGTTAATTCTTAGTTAATAATTCTTAGTTAATAAATCTGAGATGCTGTTGGCTTTGAAACAGTTTAAGGCTCTTTCAGTTTTGTACTAGAATGCTTGATATAACTAGAAACAAATCTTTATATACTTGGAATTATCATTACTTTATACTTTTTTAAATTTAATGTGAACCCACACACACATTCCCAGACGTATGTCTTGAAGCCGTCAGACAGCTTGCAGTAGTCCTCCCTGCTTGCCATTTGGGTCCAGAGGATCATGTTCTGCTTGAAGGTCTTAGTGGCTTGTACGTTTTCATATTAACTATCTTGCCAGCTCTTGAAATAAAAATATGGTGCTTTTATAAATGATATACAGAGGTATGATGTCATAAAATTAGGATTTTTGCAAGGACTTTACATCTGCTTCACAGCAATGTGATTTAATCACACACACACACATATATATTACAGTAAGTCTATTGTCACACAATACTTCCCATTCTCATAGAAAGTCCATCTTCAGTGCTTGAATCATTCACACACATAAACTTTCTAATAGTAGGTTGATTATCACATAATATTTCATAAGTAACCTTCAATTACAGAGATAAATGACACTTAACTAATGACTGTGAGTAACAGCCTGGTTGGCATAGTGGTAAATGTCTCAAATCCCAGCACTCTGAAGGCAGAAACAGGAGCATTGCCCAATGTTTGAGTCTAGCATGGTCTACATAGTGAATTCCATGCCATGAAGGGCTATTCAGTGAAAAGTTGATTCAAAAAACAAGTAAACAACAACAAAGTCTTATTTCTAAGATATGAATCATAACGATACTAACAGCATAGTGAAAAAAGAAAACAATAGTCCAAAACCCCCAAACCCAAACCAAGCAAACAAAAACAATAACAACAAAATTCCAACCAAAACTGCATGGTGGCTCACCTGTAGTAACCTTCCCTTTACCAGATCCTAGCTATCAGAGCGTGTTCTTATGTTAGAAACACGGATACAAGAATAACCCTGAATCAGACCAACAAAGTCCTAAAAATAAACTTTTCTAAAGTCTCTCCAGCCCTTTGTTATCTAGACTCCCTTTTCACATATGTGCACTTCTTTTTGGCCCTTTTCATTACCTGGTGGCCCTGGGCTCTGCCATTTGTGACAGCCACTCTAAGTCACACTGGTAGGTCTGCCACTATTAGTTAAGAATTCTATTCAACTTCACCGTAAGTAGAATTTTTCTCCTATAATCCTTGGCATCCTCAGTAGTGAGGGTCATAGGGCTGTCTGTAGCAGACAATCAAGCCGAGAATGAATTGGTTGTTGAAACATATTATTCACAATGCCACGAACTCCCTAACCATCCCTGTTACTGCCATGTGTCACCCTTTTACCACATGTACCTTCTATCTAAAAAAAAAAAAAGTCTCTTTTATCTCCATAAATCCGATAGCCTAACAAAACTGCTTTTCAGACATGACAAACAAATCCGTTCCCCAAGAGAAGCAGCTGGTTGCAATGGGCTTAACACACTTAGTTCTTTGCAGACTGCTAGAGTCCGCGAGAGGCTTCAGGGCTGGAAAAGGTGTTTCCCTGCCTGCCCATTACAGGCACACAGCTGTTAGCACTTCTGGTGTCAAGGCACAAAAGTCAGGCAGGTACTGGTAATGAGGTAACGCCCATGGAAAGAGGACCAGCCTGGCCCCATGTCAGGGTGGAGAGTCATTTAGCTCTAGGCTTCTGGGAGCTGAGCTACTGTTATCATCACCCTCTTCAATTGCCCCTAACTGAACAGAGGGATTTGCTTCACATCGTGAAATAGAAGCATGTTCCTTGACTGTTCAGAGGAGTCATTTTTAAAAGTGAAGACTAATTGGGCTAATTTGGCTGTTATGGTTTAGCTTTCTGTAATCCATAAGGATGTAAACTGTGGGAAGAAATGGCTTGAATTAAAATTAATTTTTTAATTTTCTCCTGCAAAATTATCTCTCCTCAAGAACCGAAACATATTTGAAAATTTTCAAGTGCAGATGTACAAAAGTATTTATTTTTGTAGCTCTGTGAGCTACATAAAAAACTTCAAATACTTCAGAAATAATGTATTTATGAAACTCTTTTAATCCTTAAAGAATATAAGAACAGTTTGGAAAAATGTTAAGACAATTTTACTTTCTCTTTCATTCCCAGGACCATGGTATGATTTATGTCCTAGCCATAAGAGCTAAGAGCATGTGGACAATGCCTTTCTTGGGTATTGGACACCAGGGATTTGAATATTGGCAAACTGCCTGGCAGCATCAATGGTTGTATGGTCTGCAGTCGTCATCAGCTTCAGAAGCTGATTTGCTAATCAATTTGTCAAGATCTACAGAAGGATGTCAGGAGCCTTGGAGCAAAACCTGTAGATTCATTTTTGCAGATGATCTGCTACTATTAGAAAGTAATATTTCTTCTAAAACCGCCTTAAAACATAGTTAAAATAACAAATATTGGGGAATCATTTGATTAAGTCCATTATTTAAGTACACACACACACACACACACACACACACACACACACACACACACTTTCCTCAAAGATACCAAAGACACTTCACTTCTTACAATACTTATTGTATGGTCAAAACTTGTTAACATTGTAATCAATCTTATAATAGAAAGAAAAAAAGCTGCTACAGTGGTGCGAATCAGTCAGAAAACTAGAAAAAACGTGGTAGAGTGAAGAAGGGAATGGATGTGGGGAAGGTGTTAGAGTGCCTGTGACATGTAGGTGAAAGAGACTATGGGAGAGGAAGAGTGCAAGTGTTGCGTGTTTATGGGGGAGGGTGATTGCAGGAGAGAGCAACCAAGCAGGGAAACTCTAAAAACAATGGATAAAAATGCCACCAAAGCTGGGCAGTGGAGGCGCATGACTTTAATCCAAGCACATGGGAGGGAGAGGCAGATGGATGTTCACACACACAGACACACAGACACACACACACACACACACACACACACACACACACACACACACACATTTGTATGAAAAAGTTAAGTGCACTGCCTCTTCTTCCTAAGTGTTAGGATTAAAGGAGTGCAGCTCCACCACTCAGCCCTGTTGGCATTTTCATCTATTGCTTTGCTTCTCTTTCCTCCTGTCAGCAGACCCCATCTCAAACACACACAACACTAACACTTCACAATGAAGACGTTAACCCCAGTAGTGTCATCTGTAGCCTCCTGTCACAAGGAGTCTTCAGATGCAGCTTCTGTCTCTCCATCTAACCACCCCACTTACAGGGAAGTTTCCCATACCTCACAACCAGTTTTTTTTCACACAACTTATAGCTCTTACTTTTTAGTATTATTTATTTATTTTATATCTTTCTCATCTGCCAATACCACGCAAAGCAAAACCATACAAAACAAAACACCAAACTCTCATCTTGCCACACTTACTTTATATTGTCTACTGTTTGTCCAATAGTTACTAATTCTGGGATTTGGACTCGAAATTAGGAGCAAATTCTGCCTTTCCTTTCTGCCTCCCACACTAAGATCAACAGCAGTTTTCTCAAGGAAGAAGGTGGCAGTTGTCTTCTAATAGCCATTTATGTCTCTCACTCTGATTAACTAGGCTTATACTTGAATATAATCTCTTTGTAGCTTCCCATCAACAAACCTGCTGTGCTAATTCTTGAATGTAAGTGTTTGAAGATTTCTCTTTTTCTAAAAAGAAAGGATAGAAATCTGTAATTGTTTAAAACATTTTTCCCCACTCAATTATCTGATATTTTATCTTTTCATGGGTTGCTTTTGTTACTCTGTGGCTTATGATAGATACATCACTATCTCTGGAGTGAATAGCAATATCTCCTTGCCACTCAAAATGTAATATGCCAATTCTCAAAGTAATCTCTGTTTGGGGGCTTGGTACAGATGCAGACCCATGGAATCAGTGCCCATAAGAAAACAACCCCGTGTCCATTATCCACAACCCAGGTTGACTCTTCAAAGACACTTTTCCCATCCCATGGAGTTTGTCATGCCCCTACAAAAAGAAACATCCCATTATTACGTGACTTCACATTGTGGGTCTCTCTTCTCATCAACACCAGGTCCCACATCTTCGTTTTCTCCTCTCTTTTTCCTGTTTGTCATTTGTTATTTTTATCACCATCATAGACATAAAACCATCTTACTGATATGCCAATCAGCTGCTCTCACTGCTCACTGTGCTCTGGTAGCTCTCTGACTACAGGAAGAATTATGTTTCCCTCTGGACCAGACAGTAAAGCTCCCACTCTTACATGGAAGGATAATAAGGAAACAGCAGGATTAAAGATTTGTAACTTGATTTGGGTACAATGAATTAAGATGTCCCCTTTACCCCATTAATATATATTCACACAGTATGATGATTCAAATAAAATAAATAGCTGGGGAAAAGACTGAGATGTTAAGATCACTTACTACTCTTGCAGAGGACCCGAATTAGATCCCAGAATCAATGTTGGGCAGCTCACTACCATCTATAAACATAGTTTCAGGGGGAAATGATAAGTCTGACATTATGGATACTTGCATCCCTATGTAC
Source organism: Rhabdomys pumilio (assembly GCA_030674055.1). Classification (NCBI taxonomy): domain Eukaryota; kingdom Metazoa; phylum Chordata; class Mammalia; order Rodentia; family Muridae; genus Rhabdomys; species Rhabdomys pumilio. The sequence continues at coordinate 82,941,512 of JANHMN010000006.1, read as the reverse complement.
ATATCACAGATACACAAGCATACATATAAAGAACACTAACATTTTTAAAATTTAAAAAGTTTTAGAAAATAAGAGGATCATATCCTTGTGTTAATGAAAGGAAATTTATCTTAACAAACATGCTCATCACCAATCAAAGCCAGATGGCATAAGCCTACCATGACGTAATGTGATGTGTCCACAGTCATGGGATGAATGAAATAGCAACTTTCAGTGTCCCTATTGCTATCAGAGCAATGCGAATTTAAACTCCAGTGACATTCTTTCTTACCCATCAGGATGACAGACAGTAAAAATGTGAATGTCTCTGCTTTTATATATATATGTATCTTCAGCTTTTTCTTTGGCTTTTTTTTTCTATTTTTTGTCCTATTTTAGTTTATTTGACTTTATTTTATGATGTTTCTCTTAAAGACTACTGTTTCCTAACAAGACACAGAATGGTGTGGAGTCCAGTGGAAGGAAAGGTGAAAGATGGATTTTGGAGCTGTTGGGAGAGGGGAACCATAATCGGAATATATTTTCTGAAAAGAAATGTATTTGAAAAAATAGAAAGAAAAAATAAAATAAATAAATAACAATGAACCTGGCAAGGATGCAGACACCAATGGTGGGAAGGTAATCAATTCTAGTTACTATGGAAGTCAGTATAGAGGGTTCTCAACTAACTAATAACATATCTCCCACATATTCTATCTGTGACACTCCTGACTACAGAGAGATACATGCACACTGATACATACATTGACACTACTTAAAAGAGGTAAGTTACAGGACCAAGTAGGTGCCCATTGAGAAAGGACTGAATAAAGAAAATGAGATTTCAAATAACCCAAGATAAAGGGAAATGGGTCATTTTCACAAAAATGAATTGACTAAAGGAAGAAAGCATGTAACATCACATCAAGACTAGTGTACCTCAGAAGACTATGTACATACACTCTCTCTGTTGTGGGCCCCAAATCTTGTATGTTTATATGAGATCATGTTTGTGGATAAGACATGAAAGCAGAAGGTAAATCATCATTGAAACACAGGTACCAATTATGGGAGGAAGGAGATGCCAGGGCAAGAGGAATGTGCTGGTCAACTGTGTTGGATAAAAATGTTTTTATAAAACCCTCTCTATGTGCAATGATGACTACACATCAATTTTAAAAATAAAGAAAGAAAAATCACCAGAAATTAATACCTAAAATAAGCAAATAAATAAAATGTCTCATGGGGAAGGCCTTTGAGAGTCACTTGTCTCTAGAAATCTATTTATATAGACATGACCCAGTTTTAGAGAAGCTTTTGAAAACTGAATATATTTCAGTGGTTTGAACTGTTGAATGAACACATGCACACGCCCCATCGGGCTACTGTTCAATCTAACTCGTCACATTAGTTATACCCCAAGCAGATAGATAGGTATGCTTTTGAAACTATCATAATTCAACTTCTCTTGTAAGTTTCATTACATGGACCTGGAAGTTTGCTTCTACTATACATGACAAAAAGCCTTTCATCTCCCTTGTGTCTAAGCCCTTTGGTAGTCATTAGAGTTCAGATCTACATGCTCTATCAGGCTTCTAGACAGCTTTGTGCCTTTCTGTTGTCTTTCATTAGAAGACAGTCTGTGCTTTTTCTAAAATGCTTGCTTTTTTAAGAACAATTTCTTATTTAGTCAACAAACCCAGGGTATGCATAAGACTCAAGAGTTATAAAACAATGGCAGATTTTTCCCAGTATATGAATATTACATTAAATTTTTAATTGAAAATTATGAGAAGAAATCTTTCAAAAAAACTTTGATTTTTCTAAAAAATTTTGCATTTTCTTTGATTTTTTTTAAATATGTGTCTTTGTGTTACTATATGTACTTGAGCACAAGTGCTGTGTAGGACAGGAGAGGCTGTAAGAGCCCTTAGAGTTGGAGTTGCAGGACACTGTCAGCTCCTAGACACTGTTGCTAAGAATAAACTTGGGTCCTCTGGAAGAGCAGCAAATGCTGTTAATCAAAATTTCCTCTCCAGCCCTAGACATGGCTTTTAAAAATATACTTTGTAATCATAAAGTACAGTATTATTGAATGTTATCTGTTTGAAAATCAACCCCTTTGTGAGAAAATATGAGAATCTTACCTCTGTTATCCCATATACAACCTGTGTTTTGTGGGAAGCTAAATTCAAATAGAAAGATTTTATAGAACTCTAAATCAGTCACCGTATCCTGTTCAGCAGGTGAGAATTCTGTTGCTGTTTCAATGCTAACACCTTCTTAGCACATTTTAGCTTTCTCTGGAAGTTTTGAGTCTACAACAAATTAATGGGTAGATATGTTGATCTTAAGAATGACAGATTCAAGTGTAAAGTTAATATAAACATCTTGGTAACAATGCACATAAAAATGTATGTGAAATTATCTAGAATTCAACTGAAAATGAACAGATTTCCTGATAATCTGTTCAAGACACTGATTTAGACCTTGGCTTCGCCTATGATTGTTAAAGTTTATTTGGCTCATGTTTGATTTCTAACCTGCTACCTTATTTTCTTAAAAGTGTGCCAGTGTTAGAGAACAAACACAAACCAAAAGCCCCTGAGCCTTCCGATCAGGTGTTTTCATAGCAGCCAATGAGTCCGTCTCTGAAAGCTGAGTGATGTTATCTCAAGCTCCTCTCTGTGCTCGATTCTGATTCTTTCTGAGCCCATTCTACCAAGACCTTTTGTGCGACCTACTAACAGAGTGACTGTCTTCATTACAATCTTAGTTGTTCTTTTTTGAACAGGAGGCATCATAGCTCCATGCTTCCAGTTTTCATTTGGTTGCTTTGGGAACCAAGATTAATTCAGATTCTTCTGAATTACACTAGAGTTCGTGAGTGGAACAATTTATAATATTTATTGAAAAAATTATTTAATCTCCTTGAATGTTCTAAGGCTATCATAGTAAATATGTTAATTGTGTTTAATAGTAACCTAAAGCAGGGCAGAAAATAAAAGTGTGACATTTATCCCTGGTATAAAATCTGCAGAAGGCAGAGAATAGTACTGTTCTTAACCATAGCTTAATGACAGTTAAGTTTTGCTTTGATTGTTGTGTTATGAGACAGAGTAATTCTATTATGTAGTTCTTCATGTCCTAGAACCTGTTTTTCCTAGGACCTGCTCTAAAATATGCTGGCTCTGCAAAGCACTCAAAGAGATTCACCTTCCTCAGTTTCAGAGTTCTGATATTAGAACCCTGTACCACCAAACAATACATATAGTGACTTATGAATGAAAAGAAAAACAATATCAGAGACTTCTGTATCATATGGATGCAAGATATTTCCTGTGGCTCATACATAAAGTGAATACTACTATGTCCTCGAGAAGTCTGCAGAATATTTAGTGGTGTGATCTCTAACACTAAGGGAACTTAACCTCAAGGAATGACTAAAGGTTTATGATGAATAATGGCTCTGCAAACACACATAACAGAAGGCAGGAAGCATGTTCTACAAGTTGTCCTCTAATTCTTACATACCTACAGTGGTTCATAATCTCACAGTAAATAAATAAGTAGATAGACAGATATAAATTTTGAAAAAGAGGATGCCTAAATTTTCCCTAACCCCTCTCCCTCTTCTACACACACTAAATAGACAACTGCTTGAGTTTTCAAAATAAGACATGATGTCTTTAATCTTGGTGCTTTACAATGAATTTTTTTTTCAAAAGTCACTCCATTACAATTTTTGCAAAAGTACATATGCTACTGTTATGTAATATTTAATTCCAACTTTGATTTGTATTTGTTAAATTGATTTAAGTCAGGTCTTTGAATTTTACTGGGATTTAGTTACTAGAGTTCATATATATTTCATTTAAGGAGAGTAGTAGGTCACAATGAGTGAATTGGTGGCTGCTTTGCTTCTGGCTAAAATACAATTTCATTCAACACTCATGTGTTGAGCTATCTGTAGAGCTCCTTTAAGCATTGTGAAAACCCACAGGAAATTTGGCAAGCATGTGTATATTCAGACATATGAAATAAGAGACAATGTTTCTCAATCATTCTTTACAGTTTTTAGCACTATCAGAAAGGGGTAGATATTGATGCTTTATATACATGGGTATAAGTTGAGGTAGTTATTTCTTGGATGTATAAATACAACTTTCAAGTTATTTTAAAAATAGTCCAAACTTGAGAAATGTGTACCATTATAATTATAAATTATCAATTGTTCAGATATCATTCTCCAAGAGGATGCAATGTTATGCATGATAAGCAAATGAGCTTCCAGTGAAAGCTGCAACATCACCAGCAATATCTCTGAGTCTTGGTCCAGGTTCTTATTAGTAAGGACAAGTCAGCCCTTTTCAAACTGAGGCCCTTTCCTCTCTTCTCCTTATGCTCAGGCCTGTGGAGGGCCAGATGCTCAGCTTATCTTGTTACTGAGAGTTAGTTCAGGGTCTTGAGCATACTCTAAAGCCAACCTTTCTTGGGGGTTCATCTTATGACTAGGTTTTCTTGAGAAGAGACCTTGTTGTGTATCCATGTCCCTCTCATCACTTCCTCCTCAGTGCATAGTTCTTGGCCCATGGAAGATTGTGTTCAGTAACACAAAAAAAAAAAAAAAAAAAAAAACAAAAACACCCAGCACAATTGAAAAGGTAAATTTTTTTTTTAATATCACAGAACTATTATCTGAAACATGTGAGAAATTGTATAAAGCTCTATATTTACTAAATTCTTGAAAACAGATCAAACATTGGGTTACATTTATTCCTCTTCAAAAGTGTTTCACGTTGATTTAAAAAAAAAAAGAAAAAAAAAGAGAAAAGAACAAGTGCCCCAAAGCAGGCTTGAACATAAAAAAACAAGCCACCAAATTTCAATGTTAGGTACCATTAAATCCTCTGGGGGAGAAGGAGGAATCTAATTGCAGAAATTCTTTTAAGAATGAAGGCATAGAACAAAAATTTCTTCAGAAAATTTGATAATTCTGTGTTTACTAAATCTGTGAGGCATGAGTTCAGGTGAGAACCCCACCATGGTCATTGGAAAAGCCTTTCATTAGTAGTTCTGGGATAGAGGACCTACCACCCCTCAGGATCAAGAAGATGCTAAGTTGTTTCTCTCTGTATTCATTTTATGACAGCAGCTCACCCCTGGCATGAGGATGTGATAATGACATCACAGGCAAACTAAACACAATTAGAGACTGGGAGCCTCTTTTATATAGATATAAAATTACAAAGTTTAGCAGACTCACTGTTCAGATACAATATATCATGACTCAATAGAAATAATTCTAATTTTATTTGCTTCTTAACTACTAACCAACCTATTATATTATTAGAACCTGAGAGGAAATAAAGTTTATCTTCATCATAATATGTGCAGGAAAATGACTGGCATCGCTCCATTAAAATGACCAATATGAATTGTAACATATTTATACAAAACTAAAATAAAGTTTATGAAAATATCCAAATGAATTAATAAATCTCATAAAACTCATAAAAGCACTTAGAAAAAATTGTCTGAAGCAATATCTTTGTATTTCACTATTCTATTTACACTAATTCAAGAACAGATAAAATGACCTGTGTTGTATTAGACAGCTGTTGGATATCTTGCTAAACCTCACTTAAAAGTTATAAAAAATAAATTAATGAAAAAAGTTAAGAAAACATTAAATATTTTGGTTGATTGGTGGTTACAATTGTCCATGTCTTTTTCAAAGCTCATCAAAATGTACAATTTTTATGAATAAATATAATATATATTTGCCTTAAATAAATAAATAAGAAAAGAAGAGAAAGAAAGAAAGAAAGAAAGGAAGAAAGAAAGAAAGAACTGCATTATGAACATTTTCCAGTGTTTAACAATTGACATAGATTATAATTAATCTCATGGCTAGGCATTGAGTGTATCTTATTAGAAGTGTATTTTGCATCAATTTTTTAAAGATTTTAAATAGTATTATGGACAGTTGGGCCTATACTCAAATTTTAATGTTCTTCTTCCCCCATACCAAAACCAGCTGAGGTTCTCTGCCAAGGTATTGAAACTTGGGTGTAAATATGAAGAAGGGCACTCATTTATGGCCTGGACTTGCCCTCTGCTGACTGCCTGTCTACCTAGGCATGAGGACAAGGAGAGGAGACAAAAAAGGTCCTCGGTGTGAGAATTGGCTTTTCCTTGCTTACTAGAACCTGGACTAGTAATGTTGACTAGTAATGTTGACTTACTAGAATATTGACTCTGCCTGAGATGTAGCAGCTTTCACTGAAAGCTTGTTTGCTTATCATTCATAACATTTTCTTGTGGGCTGATATCTGAGCAATTGAGAAATTGTAATTATTATGGCAAACATTGCCAAATGTATTTAGGTAATTACTATGTTGCCTTATGATTCTTCTGTTAATTATTAATCAGCAGCAGTGTCTTCCTCTAGATGCTTTTAATAAATACCCATGTATGCAGGAATGCATCTGAAGTATCATTAACATTAATCAACTTGGTCAGATTTGAACTATTCTGAACATAATTTGAAGGTTGTATCTATATATCTATGAAATAATCACCTCAATCAATACTCTATAAAATTTTTCCTAATTATTTTTAATTATTTCCTGTATATCATTACTAGGTGACTGAGAATATGTTGTATTATAGATGACTTTGAACTTATTCACGTTTTATATAATTGAGTCCAATATTATGCTCTTATTGCCTGAATCCCAGCAGAAAGATTTTGAAATAAATAAATGTATTTACAGTTAATTTCTCATTACTTACAAATAGTATTACACAAAGCAGTTGTTTATTATTATGCAAATTAAAGTATACAGTTGGTAAAGATGCACTCTTCAGATATACACATGTATGATTTGTTTTACAATTTTAAAAGTATAACTTTCATGGACTAAACTGGTAATATTTAAAGAATTTTGAAAATAATTTGGGCTTTCATAACCAACCAGTAACTTAAACAATATCCTCTATAGGCTGAGACATAAGAACCAACTTGATCTCTATGCCCTGGCATAAGGGATTTGAAAGACAGATATGAAGTAAGAAGCACCAGTATTGATACAAGGAAGCTGACATACCAACTGACATTGACAGACATGATAGCATCCTTAACAAAGGTTGGCAACACTTGTCTAGTACACCCCAGGGATTTACATGGAAATGCATATTAGACCCTTAGCCAGTTACAGGACTGCAAAAGCACAGGTGAAAACTACAGAAGTTCCTAATGCACACTGGACCAGAATCCTGCAAACAAGTGAAGAGTAGGAATCTATAATCTGGAGAACCATTACTGGCTATCCAGTGCTTTTCCAAAACCCAGAAAGAATATGTAGCATGGAGTAAGGATAACGGTGTAAGACAATGTCTTGTAACTTGAGAGTAAGTCAAAACCCATGGAGTGATTTCTGATAAACCTCTTGAGGCTTCTGGCATTGATGAGTGTACCAGAAAAAAAAAAAACATTCCAGAGTTATGACACAGAACCTAGAATCACAACACTTTGTGTTTATGACTTAAAATCTTAAGCATGCCCCACCTTGCTACTAGATATTTAAAGAAACACGAGGATATGCGTGAGAAACTGTGACAAAATAGTTCATACAAAAATGAATCAATGAAGGAATCTTGCTCTAAAAGACTTTCGTTTGAGCTCTCACTAACATAATAGGGAAAGAAAAGTCTAGATAGCTGATGGATAATCAAGTTCTATGACAGTTACTATACTTTCAACAACAAATCAGTACTTTTAAATTAAACTCAATGTTGCTAAAGATAATTGTGAAATTCAGGACAAGTCAATGAGAAATAGGCAGAGTGAGGCTGGAGAAGAAGATACCAATAGGTGGAATAGAGAGTAATGAGTTCACCCACTGGCCAAGTCCTCTCTGGAGAAACACGGACTGCAGAAGGGCATACTCAGCAAAATCAGTGCTCAAAGAGACGATGAATAGATGTTTTTTTCTGTGTTGTTACTTCTGTTCACTCTGCAGAAGACAACTGTGTTCTTGACTTTCTTTTCTTGTGGTACTTTAATAATTTTTTTCTTCTACAAGTTCAGAGTTAATTATTATTAATTGTAGTATATCTAGGGTTAGACGTCAGTTACAAACAACAACAACAAAAAAACAAAAACAAAAACAAAAACAAAACATAAAAGAAACCCAGCCTCTCAAGGACTTACAGTATTTGGGACATCATAATCTATCAGACTAAAATGAAACACAATATAGTTTGTAAGAATTTCTCAAACAACCCTACCAAAGATATCCTCTTCCTTTTTGCACATCTTCTTCTATTTTTGAGATCATTACCTGTGGAAAACACTGGTCTTTCACTTACACTGAGTAAACAAATTGACATGTTGTTTCTGTGCTTCCTTTACTTTAATGGAAGCTACTCTGTAGCCCTTTAGCTATACGTTGCTATGAACCATCCGGAAACTGTAGAAGAATAAAGGAAATATGTAATTCAAATGGAGCAAGAAGTTAGGATTTATGGTTGGTTCTAAAAGGAAACAAGACAACGCCTGCAGAGAAAGAGTGGCTTCACCATTCTCCATTATCCTGACAGTAAATTAGCTTTTCATTTGAATGTTACTTTCTTTCAGAAGACTTTGATCCGTTTTAAGTTGATGCAGTCGTGCATGTTATTAAAGCCAGGAATCATAAATTATTCCTTAAATCATTGAGTCTTGGGAAAACAGAAAGCCAGTGAATGACATTCCACTTGCATATTGATTTGGTTTCTGTGAAGCCTACACTGGTTCTGGCCTGTTTGGCTCCAGCAGGTCTAAATGCTTTCTAATTTGTTTGAAAATTGCGTGAAAATATCCCCATGGCCCTCTTGTAAAATATGACAGCCTGACATTTTCTTTAATTACAAGACCCGATCTGTTTAATAGCATAAAATTGGCCTCCAATTTGACAGGCCTCCCCTTTAAAATCAATGGTTAGACTCTAGGGCACCAGCTTGGTCATCAAGATCAATATCAGAAAAAATATAGCCTGTCAAGACCTCTCAGCCTTTTATTGATTCAAATGGGGAGCTGCTCACAGACTGAATAATGGTGCTAGCGCTCAGATCCAACAAACACAAGCTTCTTGCTTGAGTTTCAGTTGTGGGGAGGAATCAGTGCTAGATAATACAAACAGGAAGAAATTATTCAAGACACAGTAGTAATAGAAATCTCTGTTTCCAGGGAAAATATAAACACACATTAGCACACTTTCAAGTATTTATCTATCTTTCGAAAAAAATATATTTATATATTTATCTTGATCATAACTACTACGCACTCTTCCATCCAACTCCATGGCACCTCCAACACAGGCATCACAGTGTCTTCCTTCCATGTCCTATATTTTAAAATAATTTTCAATATGTAAATGTGACATGCTACATATTAACTTTGTGCTTCTGAAGAGAAAAAAAAAAAACAAAGCACTATATATTTCTCTGGAAAGTTCTTTCATTGGTATTCAACCAAGAAATTCAAAAAAAAAAAAAAAAGAAAAGAAAGAAAGAAAGAAAGAAAGAAAAGAAGAGAAAAGAAAAGAAAAGAAATTTACCCAGAAAATGTTGTTTTTTCTAGTTTAGTGTTCAACAAGCACATTTCTGTCCTGTAATTACACTGGGGCAGGCCGTGGTTTTCACACCCAGTTCCCAGTTCCTTGAATAACTAGGCTGTTGTCTCAGAGAAGTTGCCTAACTCTAAGAAAAGAAGTACCCTTCTGTCAGTCAACACTACTTAATGCTCTACTTCATTAGTGCTTGAAATGATAAACATGGTGGGCATATTTTTTACTTCTTGCATGAATACTGACAAGGATAAATGCAGATTAAAACAAAGAGAATGGGAAATTGAAACTGGCTTCACAAAGTGCAACTGTCTATCAAATAGATACAAATAAAAAAGTGAGAACTTTTTATTTTTTGAAAACCTTAAGCAGAGTGCTGACCATCCCCTTTCAAAGCAGTAGCCATGTTGACATGGCTATTTCAACACAATTAATCTTATGTGCAGCGAAAGAGAATTTTCTATCTTGAAGAGAACGTATCCCAACAATCCACGTGCTGTGAAAACTTGAAAACAATTAGCAATAACCTGTGAATTAGTTATTCTGGTGAATACTCCAATGAGTGTCTAGTTATCAGCTGTGAGGTTGGACACTTTACTTCTTTTACCTGCTTTACATATGTATGTGTTTATAATTTGTCCATATCTATATATGTTATTTGTTCTATGCCCGTACTTGCTTTGTAAATGCACATAAGCCTAAATGTATAATTTTATAAAGAAAAGAAATGGACCTCGTAATTACAAGTTGATCTTCAACCCTAAGTGCACAGAAACTTAATGTCTTATCTTCAGCCACTTAAATGCCATTTTTCTACTGTGATACAAAGCCGAATACACTTTTGGCTGTCTTGGAAAACAAAGGTAACCCTTTTCTCTAATTAATTATAATATGGGCTCCTGAGCCAAACTTTGAATAAAATTTCAACATTTCAAGGGAGTGTATGAAATTTTGGATTTTTTAAAAAAACATCATTCTTTTCATATAGATAGCTGTCAAAACATATTAGCAATCCAGGGTGAGCAGAATTGGCAAACTTCCCTTACTCCCTGAGGAAGCTGAAGTGACAAAAGCCACTCGCAGTGCCAATGAGTCTGTAAGTTGTTGCTTTACAGGACTAGAAGTCCTTTTCCCCCCTTATCTTGCAGACTAGATATAACAGGCTGAAATACGGACCTGTTTTTAATACAACGTATCAATAACAAAGACCCAGAATTCCCTTTCTTATTATCATAAATTTGAGGCATCAATAACCCAGAAACTTTTCTAACTTTCAAAATCCTTACTTTTCCTTCAATTATAACTTTACAGACCACCAATTTTCCTTGCTAGTTAGATTGTAACATATGTTACCGAGCAGTCTTTTGTTAGGAGAAAGTACTAGGAATAAAGAATATTTTCCCAACCTTTTTAGTCTTCCAGACTGCTGGATTTGTGTATTTACGTCCACAAAGAATTCAGTGACAAAGCCTGGCTGAGGTGCAGTAATGCTTGCTGTGATTTGTGTTGCTTCTGAAAGAAGGTAACAGTTTGCCTATGAAGTTGTGCATTTCACTGTTTTAAAGTTGTAGTGGATCATCTGAATCAGATCTCGTAATGAAGCTCATTACCATGTGTACTTAGGGGTCACGGAATAGGAAAAGAATAAGTGAGGTAACGCAAAAAATTTTAGCTCAGATCCTTGGGCTGATGGAACTGAGAAATCCATTTTTTTTTCCTCATGGCCAACCTTTCTACTTTAAGTAGAATATGACAACAGCAATAGTCAAAAGCGACCTGCAGTTCTTTGTATATCTGGATTAAAGAATTTTATACTAAATGGCAGTTAGTGCTTATCCTATATCCCCAAAGTCACACTTGAATGATACCCAACACTCATTATTATTATTATTATTATTATTATTATTATTATTATTATTATTAT
>JANHMN010000006.1:82893078-82925175 GCA_030674055.1 Rhabdomys pumilio | reverse complement strand
CTTCCTTCCTTCCTTCCTTCCTTCCTTCCTTCCTTCCTTCCTTCCTTTTTTAGATGCACTTCTCAAATACAGGATTATTAATGGTAGCTAGCTCAAATATCTTTAACATACCAGAATTACTCATACTAGAATAACATGTTCCAGTATTGGCAACATACTCTCAGAGTTAATGAAGCTATCAATTTTGGACACATTTCACTTTAAACTTTAAGTGATTATTCTTTAGTAAACTCATCTCTAAATTATCAAATTCAAACTCTTCATTTACTCTCTCCATTTGGAGAATCTGATATCATATACTTTCAGCATTTACCCAAATTTCCTTTTTCTTTGAGAATATGTTTAGTGCTAACTTAATGTGTTTTTTTTTTCTAAATTGAAAATCAGTAACAGGACACTTTCTACTTTTTGCCCCCCCTATCTGTGCATGCTGTACATATCTGTATATCTTGTAGTGTTGTCTCTCATGAAACATGGACCTTTAATGAACTTTTCATGATAATTTTCAACCCATGTGTCTCTGATTATAACCCCCAAATTCAACACTGTTACTTGTAAGTGTGTGAATCTCTTATTTTTACTATATTTTTTGTGTTGCTTATGTGGCTAACACTCCCCTGAGATAATTCTTGCAATTGTTTGCCCTGTGGCCCATTGCTATATCATATCCATTGCTGTTATCTTTTAACTCCAAGCTACTGTACTGTTTTTGAAATTCTCTTCTCAGAGGGCATGTGTGAGTCAGTACAATTTCATTCTGAATCAGCAATTATTCAGAAATCTCCATTAAGCAACTTGTTGTGTATGTCTACTATAGGACATCAGTATACAAGAAAGCTTCATATTTCATCTCTGTCTTGCTCAAGATGCCTTGTATCAGAGGGAGGCTAAAAGCTGATGTCATATCTTTCCTAGGGTCTGCTCATAGGATAAGGCTGACTTTGTTACAATCTTCGATAGTTGTTTGCTGACCTATGCTTTACTTAAATGATTGGACAAGCTCTAAACTTAACAGAGTTAATGATACATCCATAGGCAATGGAGATGTTATAATGTAATGGAGATACTATAGTACCTGCGTGTTAGTCACTGGCAACTAGCTTTTTACTACATTGGAGTGCATTCCAATCCAAAAACATCCACTATTTTCTAAAACTAGATATTTAACTGAAATATGAAAATAAATATATATATATATATATATATACTTTGTGGGTCTTGTTTCTCACAGGTCTCCTACTGTGGTTAGTTTTCTTCCAATTCTGTGTGCATGCTTGCATTTTGGGGGCAAGAGGGTGAGTTCATTGTGCCAAGGAGATAGACAGGGGTGGGATAGGAATAATTGTAATCAAAATCAGCATTCAATGAAACATTATTTGCCAGTCATGACAGGCCTACTGCACACACACACACACACACATACACACACATACACACACACACACACACACACACACACACACACACACACACACACAGCCTTATGACTACTAGCATAAGAACTACAGATATCAGGCCATCAAGAATCCCAGTATGGATGGAAGAAGGGCTGGCAAAGTCCCAGCCTTGGTGTCAACAACTGTATTTTCAGCTATCACTCTAAAATATCCTCTTAGGTCAAATAATTCTCTTGAGCAGTTTGTTCCTTCTTTTATCCTGAGTTTGGATCCATTTGTACTCCATACACACTTCACCATTTGAAGTCCTTAGTTCAACCTTAATTTTGATATCACACAATCTTTGATTCTTTATGCACCAGTGTTCTACTTTATGTCAGAGAGCTTGAGCCAGTACTCCAGACTTCCCTTGAACTCCTGGCAATAGCCCTGAAGTGCTAGGATTACATGTCTATGACTTCATGAATATTTTCTTTATGTGTTTAATCTAACTGAGAAGATGGGTCCCTGGGATTCCATCTCCTTTTGACCAAATACATTTCCACATTTTATTGACTCTTCAGCTTTCAAGTCCCAGAAAGTATCTGTTAACATGAAAGCACTAGTTTTAACAATATTTACTTTCTATGTGTGTGTGTGTGGATGCTGTGTGTATACATCATGTATGTCTGTTGGTGTGTCTGTGTGTTCATGTATGTTCCTGTGTGTGTTTGTGTGTCAATGTTTACAGATGTACTTTGTGTCTGTGAGTGCATGTGTATTCACATATATTTGTGCATTTGTATCTGTATGTTCTATGTGTATGAATTCATGTTCGTATATGTGTATACTTGTGTGTATGTATGCTTGGCTATATGACATTGTGGATATATGTATACATCTGTTAGTGTATTTGTGTATGCATATGTGTAGAAGTATATTTGTGTCTGTATGTGTTTGTGTGTGCATGTGTGTGGTGTGTGTGTACAAAAATGTTCATGTGTTTGTGATTGTATATGTGCCCATGTAGGTGTATGTCTCTCATAGGTCTCTCTCTCTCTCTCTCTCTCTCTCTCTCTCTCTCTCTCTCTCTGAGCGTGTGTGTGTGTGTGTGTGTGTGTGTGTGTGTGTGTTCGTGTGTGTGTGTGTATGTGCGTGTTCATGGCACAGATTTGAAGCAGTGGACATTTTCCAGGAGTCCATTCTCTCCTTCCAGTTGTCAGTCTTGGCAGCAGGTGCCTTTACCCACTGATCCATTTTTCCAGTTCACAGAAATTCTAGTTTTATTTAAAAAGCCTCAGCATTGTTCCATTTGCTATCCTAGACTGCCTGTTTACGTCTCCTAATTGAGATAGCAGTGGTTGTATAGACTATTTACTTTAGAAGAACTGGAAGTGACAGCCACATATAAAAGTTATTATGGAGGGTCATTCCTAGCAAACATTTAGGTTTCAAAATTTTACATTTCAAGATGCACTTCCCTATCCTTATCACCTCATAAAATAACACAGGAAGTTGGCTCATCAGCTCGCAACCCAATGCCTGCAAATGCTCAGAATGCTACAGTAGCATTGATCCACTTTGCAAAGGCACAGCATGGCAGGGGATTCACACACGGTCCATTTGTACCCCCACCTCACCTGCTTTTTTCTTGATTTGAATAAATCTTCAGAGCAGATGGGAGAAGATTATCAATAAAAGGCGATGTTAGCCTCAGTGTGAATTCACTCTCCTCAGTCAACACCACTACCTAGCCACCTGCTCACTTATCACATTCTAAACAACCTTTTTAGAAAACCAGTTAAAAATCCTTTTTTTCACTTGCGCAGTGAAAAAGAAAAAAAACAAAGCTGAAGTTTATTTTCACTTCACATGCAGCCTCAGATTACACTGTATGTGGAAATTGTGATTTTCATGTTAAATAAACTCTATTATTATTATTTTCTTCAGCTTAGAATTTTATGTGTACGCATAACATTTTGAGAAAAGCTGACATTTACTTCTAACTAACTGAACCTGAGGTAGGTAGAAGATACAAAAGTACTGTAAAAAAATCAATATTAAAATGATATTTTTAACCTTTTACTTATGCATCATAATTTTGTTAGCAGATGTTACATTTCAGTGGATTAAGGATATCATTTGGGTCAATCTGGTATTACTATAATTGATGACGTATTAAGGGAGTAAAATCCTTTGAAAAATTCTCCCATAAATCCTTCATTAAATAAATTAAGACATTGAGATTCAGAAATGTTAATCTAATTGGTAAATAATCCAAATATTTCTTTATGGAAAAATACTCTGTTTTAATAAATTAGCTTTTTTTTTTAAATTTTAAATTGTGGTTATTTTACATATCAAATAGAATTTTATTTTTCAAATCTAGCTTTTCATATTAATGTAAAAATTTAGTTATACATTTCTGCTGAGGGCTAGGAATAGCTGTGATTATTAAAAAAATTAGTAGGGAGACATTTGATAGTATATATTCAAAACAAAGTAAATGTCCCACAAAGAATGCCAAGCCCAAAGTTATTCTATGATAACAATTTTATATATAGATGATGTTAAACTATCAATATTTACTGACAACATAACTTTAATGAGTCCATTCAAAATTAGCAAACCTTCACAAAGCCAATATCTCTTTAATGACTAAGACAGAAAAGAGTTAAGCATGAAAATTGGTGTATATGGAACGTTTTTGCTGTAAGAGGGACAGTGTGTAGAAAAGTATGGGTGTTATACCTCTGATTCGGCTGGATTGAGACTCTGTCCTGTGATCCTTTTGAATAACGTGTCTTCATTTGCAACACAAAACAGATGCAAGCTGCAGTAAGCTCTCTACCTCCCTCTTACCCAACATGTCTCCAAATGAGTAAGGCAACATGGATCTTAAAATGTCAACTCCTACCCAGACACCCCAGAGTTCCCAGGGACAAACCACCATCCAAAGAGTACACATGGAGGGACCCATGGCTCCAGCTGCATATGTAGCAGAGGATGGCTTTATCTGCATCAAAGAACAGAGAGGCTCTTGGTCATTGTGAAGGCTTGATGCCCCAGAATAGGGGAATGCTAGGGTGGTGGGGCCATACTGGGTGTGTAGGTGGGGAGCATCTTCGTGGAGGCAGGGGGATGGGGAGACGAGATGGGGGTTTCTTGGAGAGGAAATCTCGAAGGGGGATAACATTTGAAATATAAATAAACAAAATAACCAATAAAAAATTTCAAAAAATGTCAACTACTTTTTTTTTCTTGTGCCAATGCAGATATCTTTGAATAGCTCAGCTCCAGGAGGAAACACTTCTGGTAACCTGGAGGACTTGTGTCCTTGTTGTCTATGTACTTAAGAGGACAATGAGCATCTGGAAAGTCCGTGCCTAATTTGTCTTTCTTGTCATACAAGTGAACATGTTCTCCAAAACTAGAAAGCCTACCACATCTGCCTCTCGGCCACACATGCAGCATTGTTGTTCAGTCGTTGCGGTTTCACGTGTCCCCCAACACTGGGCAAGGCTTTCTATCTCCCCTTTAATAAAAAGGAAAGCAATGTTCACCTTTCCTGAAACTCGTTTACTGAAATTCAACTCATTTAAGACTTTGCCTTACTTGATATGGGTCCTGTAATGAATGTTGCAATTTTTCTTTTGCTAATTTTTTTGTAAAATTATTTTTATTTCCTGTGAAGTTCTGATATGTCTGCACATATGCTTTGCTTTCATTTCCTCTCCACTGCCATACCCCAGCATGCCCCACTTCCTGCCTCACTTGCTGCTCTTTCCATGCAAATATTCTTTTGCTTTCCGTACACCTACATCCCATTGCCCTGGGTTGCTCTGCCTCCACTGTCCCATGAGTCCTCCTCCTCCCCTCTCTTAGTCCTCTTATGCTTTGATGTGTCTAATACAAACACACATTTACACACACGCACACACAGACATGCACACACATGCACAAACAGAAACCCACACATTTGTATCTATGTTCTGCATATGAGAGAGTTCTAACTTTATTTTGAAAAACAATAAATTCAATAGCATTAAAAAGAAATTCATTGTTTACTTGTTATATATTTAAATGTAGCAGAAGTCTATTGTAATATTAAAAACAAATGATTGGTAAAAACCCAAATAGCAGATAGAAGTGCATCTGTCAGTTGTGTACCTTTACAAGTTCATGCATCACACATGTGAGCATTACATGTCCAGACAAGATAAATACAGTAAGAGAGCTGCCCCATCCAAAGCTGTGTCAACATTTGCAGAAGCAATGGGTAAGAAGGTCATATTTTAACACATTTGTTGGAAATGCTAAGAAATATTAAAAGATCTTTATCAAATGTTTGACATATGTTAAGTGCTGTCTTTAAACAGTTAGGACATAGTCACAAAGAGTCACCCCATGACTGCATAGGCAGATGTAAGTTACAAGTGCTACATCTGAGAACTCAGTATTTCCCTGGATTCTCCGTTTTGCAGGTTTAATAAATCCTAGTGTGAATCAGAAATAAGAAGGAATCCAAGAGCAAGTTACTCTACCTGAATCTAGTGAGAATTAAGACCTTGGAGATTCTCAAGAAGCAACCAATCACATGATTAAAGCAAATGCATCTGTTCATAATGAGAGGGAAAGGAGAGAAAAAAATGGAAGGAAGGTCTCTATGGAACTCTGGACGAAAAGGAAAAATGTTACTACAGAATTTATGGAATAACAATGAAATTGTCCTCCTGGAGCTGTGTAAAACAACCCAGCAATAGTAAATAAAATATGCATATGATATACAATTTGATGCCGAAGAAGACATGGCTGAGGATTTCAAATCTGAAGACTCAGAAATTGGCAC
Source organism: Rhabdomys pumilio (assembly GCA_030674055.1). Taxonomy (NCBI): domain Eukaryota; kingdom Metazoa; phylum Chordata; class Mammalia; order Rodentia; family Muridae; genus Rhabdomys; species Rhabdomys pumilio. The sequence continues at coordinate 82,918,950 of JANHMN010000006.1, read as the reverse complement.
ATTTGGTGAAGAAATGGCATCTTCTATTAACGCATAGCTTACTGAATTCATTAATATTTGGTTTGAGAATTACATTGCCAAGATTTATATCCATTATTTTTAAAATTACATTTTAAATATTCTCTCTCTTTCTCTCTCTCTCTTTCTCTCTCTCTCTCTCTCTCTCTCTCTCTCTCTCTGTGTGTGTGTGTGTGTGTGTGTGTGTGTGTGTGTGTGTGTGTGTATGAAGGCACATAGACGTAGGTCAAAGCAGAACCTTTGGGACTTAGTTTTTCCTTCCACAGTGGGTGCCCTAGGATCTAACACAAGTCTACACATGTCTTCAGAGTTGGTAGAGAGTGCCTTTGTAGACTGAGTCATCTCTCTCTAGCTCATGGATTTTGTGTAGCAAGACAATTTTTCACAATGTATATAATATGTATATACATTATATATGTATATAATGTATATAAAATTTCTAATCTTATTTTCTCAATATTCTTATTCCCCAGTGTTTCCATAAGAGGTATGTACTACCATGCTATGTAGCAAGAAAATTACTACATGCTACAAAATTGAAAACTCTTTTTAAAATGTTGTAATATTGTTATTTTAATAAAATATAACTAGTATATAATTTGTTCTATAGAATTTTACACAAAGAATATTTTTATTTTGGAATCAGGCATGGCTCATCCAGATAATAAATAAAATGCAATTCTGTTGCAGAAAAGAAAAGATAGATGTGTGATTCATTTTCCTGTACTATGATAAAGCACTATGACTAAGACTACTGAAGGAGGAGAGAGTTTAGTTTTATTTCATGTTCAAGAGGCTTGGGGGTTATCATGGCAAAGAAGCAGGGCAGCAGGCAGTACCAGCAGCCAGCTGAACAGGGATCTAAGTACTCATACACCCAGCTCCAAGTACAAAGCAGAAAGAGTGACCTAGAAGCGAGTTAAAGCTTTAACTTTAGATCCACCTCCAGTGACTTGCTTTCTGCTCCAAGACAACCGCTATAACTTCCCCAAACATCACTGGCGAGGCTTCAAGTCTTCAAATGCTCAAGTCTATAGTTGACCCATGTTATTCAAGCCATTGGAACATAAGAAAGTGGTCTGGAGGAGTAAATGTTGTTCCATAAGAGGAAACAAGGAAACAGGTAATCCTAAGTAAAAAATGAACAGATGAGAGAGCGTTTGGAGACAAAGTGTCTCAATATATAATTTGATGGTTTTAGCAAAACATTTACAATCACAATGAGTGTGAATACATTCAATGAGACTAAAGTATTTCAAGTGTTTTGAATGATGAAGAAATTGACAAATAGAAAATGTTGCCAATGGTGTATAATGATCTTCTAGTGAGAAGCAAGGAAAGATATCGAGTACATAATCCCTAGTGTGTGCACAGTAGTGTGTTAATAAAATAATTCTCCTTCTGCTCTGGCCTGAGAGTGCACCAGTGTATATGGTGTATAATTATTTTAAGTATTTTAAGACTAAAAGAAATGGGGACTCATTTCTTAAATAAAAAATACTCGTTCTTTCTAATGAACAGAGTATGTAAATATTTAACCTGTTCTAGTTAAACATAAAATATATTAGTAGACTATAGATGTGGCAAAAATAACTGATATAATTACAGAGCAGGAAAGTAATATATGGAATCTTTAAAACATTCAGTCAATTTGTTAATTATGATTACGTATGTTGTTATATTGTAAAATCACTTAGAGCAGTGACTCTCAGCATTCCTAATGGTACAACCCTTTAATACGGTTCCTTACATTCCAACCATAACATTTCAATGCTACTTCAAAACTGTAATTTTCATACTGTCATAAACTGTAGTGTAAATATCTGATATGCAGGATATCTGACATGAGATCCCAAAGGGCTTGTGACTATTCAATCACAGGTTGAGAACCAATGACTTAGTTGGTGTTGTTATTTACCTCCATTGGGTAGAAATTCACAGATCACGTTTTTAAAGGAAAACTTAAGAGTCAGCAGTGAACTGAGAAGAGAAATACAGTGGTGATGTTTCAAGCGCTTGTGTACATATGCCTTCACCTATCAATCACCAGTCTATTTTTCCATCTACACATCCTCTTATTCAAACATCAATCAGCAAAATATCCTATACACAATATACGTCTTTTATTATTATAGAGAGTACTGTTATAACACCTTCTAAAGTAATTCCATATCCCAAGAAGGATGCTAGTATATTATGAAGATGATAAATTAAGACAGAAATACACCTGCTAGTGAGCCTCTGACCTAGATATATCAGCTCTTTCAAATATCAAGTAAATAAGTCTTGTTATATAATATTTTCTTCAAATCACCACCCTATTTAAAAAAAATATTTCAATGAAATTTGTTTTAATAAGGACTTTAAAGAGAATGTAGTTTTTCATGCTAAGTGTGAGACTTGACAGGACACAGAGACTTGTATTCTTATAATCATTTTCAGATAATGAAACTTAGAAGTAGCATCGCACTAATCAAAACCAGAGTCACATTATAGCTCTAGCTATCACCCTCGGTGATTATACAGCTTGACAAATGCCTGCCAAGCAAATTATGTATCTTGAAATTGACATGCAGTAGCTAGAGATGTCACCTCATTGGAAAGCTCAAGGTGGAATCAAACGCAGGGGTACTAGCCTGATCTAAACACTTTCTGGAAAGCGATTAAATCACTGCATCCTTTCCACAGATGAACATCATGATGAAATGGCACTATTTTCAAACCCACAACATCATTTGCACATTTGAGAAAATTTCTTGCAGAAATGTTGACAGATTTGACTGTCTAACTTGGTAAATATCAGTGAGCTGTAGTAATTGGCTAAGTTCAGCAATGTTCTAATGATAATATAGTTTTGTAAAAAACAAAAAAAGGAACAATTTCTATAACAATTTACCTTCATTTCTTCCAATAGTTAATTTCTCACCCTGATTTGGTTCATTTTTGCATATACTGAGATGGCACAGAAGAAAATATAACAGAAATAGATTTTTACTGATCACTGTACCACGCAATAAGCTGTACAACACTGACAGCACACACTGAACAGACCAAAGTGAAGAGGAGGATGAAGAGTCTCAGAACACGGTGACTACTAGAGAAATAGCTCTCTTTTTTTTTTTTTTCATATGTGACTATAACTTTGTCACTTCCTATTGTGGGTTGGTCATATTTAAATCATTTTCAAAAGAGTAATGATGGTGTGAAGGCATATGATCTAGCTATGTTTTCACTAGTTGGTACTGTGATCACATATTCAAAGTATATATGGATAATGGAAAATAAGAAGTGGTTTAACATCAGCTCACACACGTGGAGAAATGACTCAAGGTTAATATATGTTACTACTCCTGCAGAACCCCCATATTGTGGTTCTAGCAGTCCTAACAAGCAGCTCATAATTACGTGTAATTGCAGTTCCAAGGGATTTAGTGATTCTAGCCTCTGTTGGGAACCATCACATACATACATATGAATACCTATAAACATATGATTAAAGATAAAGTAAATCTTCAAAAATTGGAATTGTGTAAGTGTGTCTCTGCTCCTTTTTTTGATTCTCTGCATTAACCCAACTTTAACCTGCTGAAAGATTTAAGGCAACTACAATTTGAACAAACACTAGTTTGAAGGTTATTGTTTTCTCGTCTTTAATTTAATTTGTTTTTCTCTGAGAAGACTTGGGAAGAAAGTTCTGGGAAAGATCTTGGAAAGTAGAACTTCACCAAAGGCCTCTTACTTTCCTTAACAAAGCACAAAATTCATTTGTTTCTTTGCTTGTTTCAGTGACTTGTTTATTTCACTTTGATTAATATTCAAAAGACATTCATACAGTAACATGTTACTAAATTTTTCAAAGGCACCATAACGTCTAACCATGTATAGATAATGGTTTATCTATTCATATGTAGCCATTTGGGTAGCTTCTATGTTTTGATGACTATAACTGATGCAGATATGAGCGTAGATAAGCAAACTCTCCTAAAAATGTTTTATAAACTTCTCAACCATATCTTTATGTTTTCTGCTTGCTGTCCATAAACACACACAAGAACATCATTCTATCTTTGTGAAATAAAATGTATTATCTAATCAGAAGCCTAAGATACAGAGCATCAGAAATGTGAACAAGTTCCACTATGGCTCTGAGTGTTGTGCTTACAATATCCCAGATTTCTACAAATGTTCTTTAAATGTTCCAATGAAGAGAACTCATTACCTCACTGTCTCTCCACATGACAGCCTTTTAAATATTTAAAGACAGTTATATTTTCACAAAGCTCGTCTTTCTAGGCAACACACACATATATAATTCCCTCAAAATTTCAAAATTTTCAATGAAAAAGATGTCTTTGACATATTTCAAATCTAGAGAACACCAGAGGCAACAGTATTACAGCCTCTACATAATTGTCAAAACAGCAAATCGTATGCAGGGGGCTTTGCCATTTTTATAATAAGATGTATTTTTGAATAGACCAAGAAAAATTTCACATTTTTACTTCAATTTAGCTTAAATCATCTGACATATCATCAAACATGTTGTGAGGTTTTTTCTCTTAAAAGTGTTTATATTACATTTGCTTGAACAATTGAATGGAGATATACTTCCAAGTACAACTTGGGTATTCTTGAAAAGATGTGTTCAGACTTGGCTTCATGTATTGCTATGTTTCATAACCATTGATCTACAATTCCAGAGATTTTGATACTATTGATACCATACATAATTTAAACTATCATCAGGAAATGGTTACATGTAACAATCACTTTTGTCATTTAGAAAAATCAATATACTATTCTTAGAAATATATATAAGCATAAAAATTAAAGAACTAATGTATGCATTGTGTATTATTAATTTGGGGGATATCTATGTAGCCCAGATTTTGATATCTAATATCAAAATCATTCTGCCTCAGACTCCTTAGTCCTGGCATTACAAACATTGGTCATTTAATCATGCTTAAATTGACTATTAACAGATACATAAAACCAAAGGGTTGTATATATCTATTGGGTTCCAGGTAAGAGTTTAGGGCACATATAAATTACATAAAGTCTCAATCAGTTTAGCCATATGTATGTTCACAAATAGTGTCAAGTTTGTATTGTGAGGATATTCAAAATGTATTCTCTAGCATTTAGCAACATTCAGCAGTTGTCCATTACATCACTCCATGATAGATCTTGCTCCAAACTCTTGGTCACAGTGCTCACTGAACAACCTTTATGAATCAACACTACCAAGCTCATTGCAGGTTCTGGCTATCATCATTCCATTCTCGGTTCTAAGAGATAGACTAATTTAGATGGTTTACTCATGAGATCATATGGTACTTTGTTTAAGAGTTATGTATCTTTGTTCACTTAATATGATAACATTCGGTTACATTCACTTTGTCAAAAATATTTTGATGGATGAACAGTATCCTATGGTCTATATAAACACCATTATTTTTTATCTATCACTTGAGGGACTGCTTAAATTACTTGACTATCATGTCTAGTGCTCTAATAACCATGGGGGTCCAGAGGTCTGTTCTAGGTGGTGAGACTGATGTATCACAACTTAGTTCTGTACTTAATTTCTGGGAACATACTCTATACTGCTCTCTAAATAGATTCACATTCCCACTGGCATAGTAAAATGGCTATTTCTGTGAATAATCACCATTTCAAGAAAAACTTGAGGAGAAAAAGATTTTGTTGGGTTGCAGTGTACATGGGTCGATGTGAGTCTACATCTGCACCCCCAGCCACACACAGGGTTAGGGCTGCTCCTTGAGGATAGAGAAGGGACGCAGGAAGTTAATATCTAGCTGTGTGAAGCTGTGGGACTCCACTTGGGGGTGAGGAGCACAGCCTCAGGTCCGGGGGTTGGGGGGGGTGGGAGGGGAGCCAGAGCTCTTGTTGGGAGAGATGAGCTCCGGCTAAATCCTGCAAGGAAGAGAGCTCTTGGTCTTGGCTACTTGTTTGGCTGGGTCATGAATGGCTCCGCTTGCTTTCTTGGGTTGCTGGGTCTCTGTGGCTGGAGATGTAGACAGGCCATCAGCAGGGGCGGGTTCCAAGGAAGAGAAATAGGCTATGGTCTTAAGATATTTATTGTCAAGATAGAAAATGGATAAAACTATACCCTGGTATTTTTAGGTGGGCCTGAGGATAAATACTTTTGCAGGGAGGAGGGTCTGGGAAGGAATGTTTAATTGGCTATGTCCTCTGGCCTTAAGGTACCTCATTAATATGGAGATCTGTCTTGAGGCTCTGTAGTCACACCCTCTACCTGTGGAGGGTCTCCTACTTGACTGAAAGGCACAGATTTATGGAGGTCTGTGGCCTCATGTCAGGAGCCTAGATTCTGGAAGCATTGTGAAATGCCTGCCGTTCCTTGCAGCGAATCCTAAGGGGGCTCCAGCGATATCCAGCCAGTGTTGGACCAGAAACCATGCTGTCCTTTCAAGGTCCTACAGGGTTAATTGTGCTTAAGCTTCTATATCGTAGTCCATCAACAAAGATTTGTGGCAGGAACTAAAACAGGAACCTGGCAGAGGAGCTGAAGAGGGCATGGATGATTCCTATTTATTGGCTTGCTTACTCTGGCTTGCCCAGTCTGCTTTTTCATAGGAACTAGGCTCACCAGCCCAGGGGTAGAACTTAAAATAGGCTGGGCCATCTCTTATCAAATACTGATTAAGAAAATTCTCTAAAAGCATACCTACAGCCTGATAATATGAAGACATTTTATTAGTTGAGGTTACCTTCTCTCAAATGACTCTAGTCTGTGTCAAGTTGTCAGAAAATTAGATAGGGTAACCAACCACCCACAATGTATAACGCTTCTCCACTCTCTACATCCTGTTTAGAAGTATAACATTTTGTGATGTGCATTGTCAGGAAGGGGTGGTGGTGGTGATGAGAGGGTTGGGAAAATTGGTGGTGATGGACCTCTCTGGGTCAAGCTAAAGACCTGGGGCAGGGAAGGCTCCTTGGAGTCCATGGGAGTGACCCTAGCTGAGACTGTGGCCACATCATGTAGCAAAGAGGGAAGCACAGTGGAGGGAGAGGGACACCAATGCACCGACAAAACATTCAATGCAAACTTTTTCTTACCTACAAGATGGGTAGGGATAAGAATAGAGCAGAGACTGAGGAAGTTAATGATCAACCCATGACCTGACCAATCTGAGACCCATCCCATGGGAGAGAACTGCCTCTGACATTAATAGTGATACTCTGCAATGTTTACAGACAGAAGCCTAGCTTAACTGTCCTCTGAGAAGCTTCACCCAGCAGCCGATGGAAACAGATAAGAAGACCCACAGACAATCATTAGGCAGAGGTCCACAAGTCTTATAGAAGAGTAGGAGAAAGGATTAAAAGAGAAGGGGGGAATCAAGGACACTATAGGATCATGTACAGAATCAACCTGGGTGGGGGTTCCCAGAGACTGATCCACCCACCAAAGAGTATGCATGGGCTTGACCAATGGCCCCTACACATATATAGAAGATGTGCAACATAGTCTCCATGTGGATCCCCTAACAACTGAAGTGGGTGCTGACTCTGACTCTGTTGTTATCCCTAGACATCCCTTTCCTCTAGATGGGCTGCCTTGTGGGGCCTCAGTAGGACAGGATGCATCTAGTTCTGCTGCAACTTGATATGCTAGGGAAGGACCCCTGATGATCCTTCCATCATCTTAGGAGAAGAGGAAGGGAGAATTGAAAACAGAGGAGGAGGGTGGGGCTTGGAGGAGAGGAAGGAGGGGAGCTGAGATCTGGAAGTAAAGTGAAACAGTGTGTGTGTGTGTGTGTGTGTGTGTGTGTGTGTGTGTGAAAGGTGGATGTGCTACAAACTGAAATACATGTCTGTTTTGGTTATAACTTGGTCACCCCCTGATGTAAGGGGAAGGCAGTGTATGTCCTCTTTGAGTTCTGGCCTGTACTGGAATCTTGAGTTTGTATCACTGTGCCTACAGGAATAAGTTCTAAGGTAAATACTCAGGTTAGCTTTTCTCCCTGATCCCCAGTAGTAGGTAGAGCATTGTTGCCTTTTTCACTTCCTGATGATAGAGTACAGACATGGAGGGAGTAAGGCACCTAACAAAAGTCAGTTCTAGGGGCTCAGTCTGTGCAGTTCTCTGATACAGGAAGTATCAAGGTTCTGTCCTGCAGTGGGTTTTACCATGGAGAACCTTGAACTGCATGTTTAAAGGCCTTTCTTAGCAAAAGGAATCTTCCCATACTGGGCTGGTTGGAAGTGTAGGAGGAGCCTTCTTCAAAGTTTATTTTCATTTGTGCTCCACTACATGCTTGTTCCATGGCCTCTGATGTAGATGTCATGGTAAGAAAGTACATTTGGAATACTCAGCTAGCTGGTGCTGAGTGGCCAGATTTACACAGCCTGACCCAAAAGCCACAACCTTTAGTATCCAGTCATCTGAAAGCAAGCTGCTGTTGGCATAGATGGAAACTATTTCACTAGAGAAAAGATTATTTCATTTTTGAGAATTTAGATAACACCAGGGCTTTCTAGTAATGAAACACTCCATTCCACTACATACATTTTAGATGTAATGCTTCTGCATATGGAGGAGATGATAGTTTAATACAAGTTTAATTTATAAGCACTTAGAAAATTTCCCCTAAAATGTATAATCAATTCCACAATATTTCCAAGGTATGTAAGAATGTAAAAATGGTTTTTTATACTCTATTTCTAAGTCTAATATTACTATTTCTGTTAAATCTGCAGTTACTTCCTCCACTACTTTGGATTTAATTGCATTATATTAGTAATTATTAAATTTTAGATATGTCTACATGTACTGAGAACATTGAAGCACCAATTTGAAATGACAAGGCTGTGTTTATACATTATAAAAATGTAACAAAACTTCCCACTTAAATTGTAAGTGGAATTACTTTACTGAATCTATAAAAATATAGTAAAACTAACTCTAGGAATATTTAGATGGAAATATATATTATAAATGAATAAAGACACTTTATCATGACTTTTTGTGGTGCTTTTAATTCAGCTCTACATGCAGTACTTTACACATGTTTTTATCTATAAGGTGTCCTATTTATATTTTCTATAAGACCATTCCAAAAAACCTAAAATGGAGATTTTCAATTTTATTACAAAAAATGTAGAGTTTTAATTTTAGTGTAAGCCTGTTCAGTATTTTTACTAGAGAAAGATAAAGTCAAAATCAAGCTCTAATATTTTAACAACACTCAGCCTATTGTACATGAATATTTAACACCTCTACTTTAACTATGACTCATCTGACAGTTTTTAGTCACAGTGCAAATGACTAAATGTAATGATCTCAAACTAAAGATGGAAAGTGATTGTTGCATTGTCACTATTATTTTTATTTTTGTTAGAGAGAAAAAAAAAAGAGACCAAAATTTTAACATGTCCCTAAGCCAGAAAATAAGGCAAGATACTTAATAAACCCACATATTACCACAGTTTAAATTAAGATGAAAATTTAGCAAAACTACAAATGGACATTATTTCCACTTAAAAATTTGATTTCTCAAGTACATATTTCAAGAAGTTTGGGAAAATATATGATGTTTAAGACAATGCCTAGTTTATATATACACCAGAAATTTTTAAGACCATTAAGAAGAATGAAAATTTCCACCTTGTATCCCTTTGATCTCCTTTTGTTTTCTAATTGCTCTGGCTAAGACATCAAGTACTATATTGAATAGGTAGGGAGAGAGTAGACAGACTTGTCTAGTCCCTGAATTTAGTGGAATTGCTTCAAGTTTCTCTCCATTTAGTTTGATGTTGGTTACTGGTTTGCAATATATTGCTTTTAGTATGTTTAGTAGTCTATTTCCTGATTTTTCCAGGACTTTTACCATGAGTGGGTATTTAATTTTATCAAATCCTTCTCAGCATCTAGTGAGATAATCATGTTTTTTTTGAGTGTGTATATATAATGGATTACATTAATGAATTTCTGTATACTGAACCATCCCTGCATTCCTGGGATAAAGCCTACTTGATCATGATGGATGATTGTTTTGATGTGTTCTTGGATTCAGTTTTCTAGAATTTTATTGAGTATTTTTGCATCAATATTCATAAGAAAGATTGTTCTGAAGTTCTCTTTCTTTTTTGGGTCTTTGTGTAGTTTAGGTATAAGCGTATTCGTGGCTTCATAGAACGATTTGTGTAGTGTTCCTTCTGTTTCTATTTTGTGAAATAGTTTAAAGAGAATTGGTATTAAGTCTTCTTTGAAGGTCTGATAGAATTCTGCACTAAAACCATCTGGTCCTGGGCTTTTTTTGGTGGGGAGACTTTTAATGACTGCTGCTATTTATTTAGGGATAATGGGACTGTTTAGATGGTTTATCTGATCTTGATTTAACTTTGGTACATGGTATCTGTCTAGAAAATTGTCCATTTCATGCAGAGTTTCCAGTTTTATTAAGTATAGGCTTTTGTAGTAGGATCTGATGACTTTTTAAATTGTGTCAGGAAGTCAAAATATCACTATTTAAAAATGATATGATAGTGTACTTAAATGACCCCCAAAACTTCCATCTCATACCAAATGGCTAAGATAAAATACTCAGGATAGCAGATGCTGGCAAGAATGTGGATAAAGGGGAATGTTCCTCTATTGTTGGTGGGATTGCAAGCTGATTGAACCACTTTGGAAATCAGTTTTGTGTTTCCTCAGAAAACTGGACATAGTATTACTTGAGGACCCAGCTATAACACTCCTGGGCATATACCCAGAAGATGCTCTAACATATAACAAGGACGCATGCTCCAGTATGTTCAAAGCAGCCTTATTTATAATAGCAAGAAGCTGGAAAGAACCTAGATGTCTTTCAACTAGAGAAATGGATACAGAAAATGTTGTACATTTATACAATGGAGTACTACTCAGCTATTAAAGACAATGAATTCATAAAGTTCTTAGGCAATGGATGGAACTAGAAAATATCATCCTGAGTGAGGTAAACCAATCACAAAAAAACACACACGGTATGCACTCATTGATAAGTGGATATTAGCCCAAAAGCTCAGAATACCCAAAATACAACTCACAGACCATTTGAAGCTCAAGAAGAAGGAATATCAATGTATGGGTGCTTCGGTCCTTCTTACTAGTAACAAAATACTTTGAGGAGCAAGTAAGGAGACAAGGTGTGAAACAGAGACTGGAGGAGAGGCCACCTGAAAACTGCCTCACCTGGGGATCCATCCCATGTGCAGTCACCAAATGCAGACACTGTTGTGATGTCAAGAAGTGCATGCTGACAGGAGCCTGATATAGCTGTCTCCTGAGAGGCTCTGTCAGAGTATGACATATACAGAGACAAATACTCGAAGCTAATTATTGCACTGATCATGGAGTACCCAATGGAAAAGAGAAGGCTGAAGGAGCTGAAGGAGCTTGTGGCCCCATGGGGAGAGTGACAATACCAACCAACTAGAGCTCCCAAGGTCTAAACCGCCAACCTGGGAACAGGCATTGAGGGACTCGTGGCTCCAGCTGTATATGTAGTGGAGGATGGCATTGTCAGGCATTGGTGGGAGAGGAGGTTCTTGGTTCTGTGAAGGCTGGATGCCCAATGTGGGAAAATTTGAGGGTGGGGAGTAGAGAGTAGGTGGAAGGGTGGGGGCACACCCTCATAGAAGTTGCAGGAGGGGGAGAGAATGGGAAAAGTGGATAACATTTGAAATCTAAATAAATAAAATATCCAATAAAAAACAAACAAAAAAAATAAAAGAAGAGTGATGATATATGTTATCTTTTAAAAATAAATAACAGGTAAAACTGGAGATCATATCATTAAGAAAATTAAGCCAGTCTCAGAAATACAAATAGTATGTACTCTCTCATTTGTGGTTCTCAGAATTTATATAAATATGTACAGTAATGTGTTCTTATGTAACAAAAAATTAGAAGTGAAACAGTTCAGGGGGAAATGGTCACGAATATAGGAAGAGGAGAGAAGAGGGAGAGAGTGAGGCTGTAGAATGTGCATGCACACACACAGGAACAATGAGAAAATAGCTGCATGCATTTCCATGTTTTCAGTTTCATAATATATTTTGTTTGATGTGGTTGTGATGTGAAGCCATCTTCCAGTGTTTACTCACGCAGTGTTTCTAGAGGGGCAAATGTAAGCACACTGCACTGATGGATATGTGTGAATTTCTCTTTCTGTCCAGAGCTATTGTTGTAATAAATGGTCCAGTTAGTTTCAACTGAGCTTATGTAAGAGTCTCTATGCATCGGCTTTTCTTCTATAATTGTCTCCTTTTGACTCTAACTCCATGGAGAAGCTAGATTGTGCGTGCGTGTATGCATGTGTGTGTGTGTGTGTGTGTGTGTGTGTGTGTGTGTGTGTGTTGTGTGTGTGTGTGTGTGTGTGTGTGTGTGTGCATGTATGCATGTAGGGTTATACAGAACACCGAGTGTATATCCTTAAAAATAATGTATATTTGGCACAGAAATTTGGGTGCCACTTACTCTCAGCTGTTTTAGTTTAAGTGAGATATGATAGCATCCGATTTGGTTCTGAGGCCTGCCCTACTTGCTGCATCTAAGTCCTGGACTTCATTCACAAAATATCACCGAGAAAGGGACTGACTCAACAGATAGGAGCACTTCACGTTCTTTCAGAGGACCTAGGTTTAATTCCCAGCACCCAGTTCACAGACATCCGTAACTCTAGTCTACTGGATCCAGTGGATTCTTCTAGCCTTTGCATTTAAAGCATACATGTGATGCACATCCATACAAGCAGGCAGAACACTCAAAAACATAAAGTACTATCGAAGATATATTTAACGTATTTCTGAAAATGTAATTTTTCATTGTTGCACTGAAATCTTGTTGTCAAGTTTTTACATTAGCATATTATATAAATTTAAGAAAAGGTTACATAATTTATTCAAATTTTATTTGTAGATAGATTTCAAAGGGAATACTATCATGCTTTTAATATTCATTTTACCTATGTGTGACAAATGCAATTTATGTTGATTGAAATGTTCAAAGATTTTTAATTAAAATATAGCATCATTTTTTCTCTTCCTTTCTCTTCTTTCAATCTCTTCCACAACTTTTACTGTGCTCTTAACTCATGCCTTCATTTTTTTTAATTCTTGTTACTACAACTCTATGTATGAATGCATAAGTATGTATAAACTGGCTTAATTCATTTAGTGTAAATTCAATTTATGATAATTCAGGCCTGGCATTGAAAACTTACCCAATTTCTCGGGTCTAGTGAGGGGATGGATCTTAGAGGAGAACCATCTACCAAAACTTTAGTAAGACCATGTAATGTCTAATTGCATTCTAAGCAGCTACCCATAAACCAGCGGATAAGTGAAGCTCACACTCCTTATTAAAAAAATATTTCACGTAACAGAAGGAGACCAATATAGAATACCAAACTGGTCAGGTTCAGAAAGCAACTCATGAGTACATCTATAATACAACTCCTGTAACTAAGGTTCAGGGAACATTGTGGAAGAGGAACAGAAAGATTTTAGGAGTCAGAAGACACAGAAATGTGCTGCGAGGCCATGTCTCCCAGATGTAACCATGCTATATTAATAACATCCTGACAAAACAAGACTGCAAAAAGTCCAACACCAATAGATATGCTAACATGCAAGGCAGAAATCGTACAGGTCTCCGTCCATAAAGGAAGAACTAGAAGTAACTAATAAATGCTGAGATCAGCAGAAAAAAGCTTTTTCCGGAGATGAGCCCCAAACTGAATCTCTAATACAAACTGGTCAGGTCTGCGTTCTCATTCACACATATATTATTCATATGGTTAGTCCATAGATATAGATACAGATATTGATTACATATAGACATATATATACACATTTATATGTTTATATGCAGAGTAGATTTCTTGGTAATATTTTGGATTTGTGTTCCCAAATTTAATTATAGTTATTACCTCTGGAATTATTTTGCTGTCTTCATTCATGTATGTTTTCTTCATGATCAGTTTACATGCAGTCTCAGTCTTACAGTTTATATCCTTTGATTGTTTATCTAGTGGTCAACCATTAGTAATGAAAAAGTTCATTTGATTCTGTTTTTAAATGTCTTTGTTCTTTCTTTTTTCATTTCTTTGATTATACGTATTGTAAATCTATAATATTTTATGGAATTTTAACTCATTTTTATAAATTACTTCTGGACTTAATTTATTCAGTTATCATTTCTGCTTCAATCATTCAGATATTATTACATCAGGGTCCAGAAATTGAGCTGAGCACCAGCATCCTTTCCACTCTGTCTCCCAGACATATGTGCACACCTTCCTCAAGCTCCTGCCTCTACATCTTTACGACAGTCAGTGGATTCTTCCTTCTGTTCCTTCTTTCTGTCCTTTCCATCTCTGAGCCAGAACCAGCTTCAAATTCCTCTGTTGGGTATTTTGTCACAGCTAGAAGATTAGTAACTAATATAAGGTCTGTAGCTGTGACTTGTACCAAATTTTTTCTACGTGATCCTCTGACTGTCTTGCTATTAAAATTGTTTGATTTAGATGTAAGTCTTTTCTTTCTCTCCTGACATTTCTCATTTACAATAGTCATTCCCTAGCTGGGAATTTTGTTTACTCACTTTTAGTTTGGTGGTCCATCTTTCATCTATGTATAAATCCTATGAAGAAACAAACCCCTTAGCCTTTTTGTTCAGGCTGATTAGCCATTTCCTAAGTGGGGAGCATAAAATAGAGTATGAACATATGCTAGGTAAATAAATACCTGAAATGATTCATAAACAGTCTATTTTCAATTAACAGATTTTTAATAATTAAAGAAAGCAATATTAGATTTTAAAAAATCTGATATTTTTGCCCTAAGGAGATTGAAAAGAAAGAAAGAAAGAAAGAAAGAAAGAAAGAAAGAAAGAAAGAAAGAAAGAAAACAAAAAAATAATAAAAAAAACAGACACATTATGCTTTGTTACCTAGAAACTTGTGAGACAGATATTTAAGCCTTCAAACCCCCATGAAGGCTGGTGGAAGCTCTGAGCCACCTGTAATTACTGAAAATGCAGAGGGGAAGGAGCTATGTGTAATTGGGCGAGGCACCAACAAAGCAGGGTGATGTGAAGATTGGAGGAATAACATTTAAAATTTGCAACTGAATCCTCATAAGCAAGGGAGAGATTTCGATGATTTCGATGATTTAGAGATTTAGAAGATAACATGAACTTATTTAATTATCTTGGTCCCATGAAAAACCAACATAGAGTGGGGAGGAATGTGAGCGTGGGGAGGGGCATTGGAGGTGGGGGGTAGGTGGGGCACAGCCTCATAGAAGCATGAGGAGGAGGGATGGGATAGAAGTTTTCTAGGTGGTGGGGGAAGTGGGGTAAGGTGATAAAATCTGAAATGTAAATATAATACCCAATTTAAAAAAAAAAAAGATAGCTTCTAAAGTTTGCTGAAGTTAAAATTTTCACATGCCAGATGATTTAACTGTACCCCCATCAGTTATCAGTTCAGTGCAGTTCAAAGCTGCCCAACAAGCCAGTTCAGCCAATTTGCAAATGTCAAGTATGTCCCTTTAAATGGTTCATTAACTCACTTTTAGAAAGCTGTGTCAAGAACCAGGAGCTACTGGCATTGCTCATTAGCGGATCTCTTGGACGGGGTAAATAGGTTTAGACAGAATTAGATTGATTAGCCTACCTTAAAATTCAGCACAACCTAACTTGTTCCAACTGCTTTTTCTCTGATGGTAAGACTGAGACATTTCCAACCACCTAGGTTTTAACAAGCACTAGGGAATGTCTCAGCCAGTTTATACACTGGGGCTCACTAGCAGAGACACATGCATTTTGTTATAGTTTTTACTTCTGATTTTAGCCAAGACAGCAACACTGTGAACCAAAACGGGGAAAAAAAGGCAATGTGACAGAGTCAATGCAAAAGTGAAATGTATCAGAGAATGAATGGCACTTAGAGAAAACATAAGGTAACAAAATAGCAAATTGTGGCATATCATGAGGGCCAAGACACCATTGAGCTGCATGTTCTTAACATGAGGATTCCTCCCTGGATCCTTCATTTCCACTCGTTTCAGATCTGTAGGATGTTTGCTAATTGTGCCACCAACCTGAGAAGGAGGAGCCCATATTGAAATCAGAAGGAAGTCTGGCTCTATTGATTCCTGTCAGAAATATAGGACCCTGGGAAACAAAAGCATGATTTAATTTACATTTGGAAAAAATGAAGAAATTTTAAGAAATACAGTACTTCACAGATTGGTGCTACAATCAGCAAACCTCCTACAGATTTGAAATGAGGAAATAAAAAAGAAATTCTAGTCATGAACCTCATATACAATGTTCTAGGAAGAAAACAGTAGGCTCCTCTTATTTTGAAGAATAAAACAATCGGCTTTCCCATGTCTTTACAGGCAGTCTGCTGAAGATCAAGCCAGCTGGGCACTTGAACCCAGGTTCAACTGTAAAGTGTCCCTAAAGTGCAGGACAGGATAGGATCAGCTCTGAATAATGGCTATGCAGAGCAACAAAGGTGAAGACCAGAAGAAGCTGGGCTGCTTACATTGTATGTGCTAGAGGGAACACAGTAAGAGTGGACTGTGAGGAGTTATTTCATGATAGAGCATACATTTAGTACATGGAAAATACTGTTGCCTTTTATAGAGATGTTTCTAGGATTCTAGGTAGGCACCCCAATCAAATGAGTGTGTCGCAGCACTTATGTAGAACACTTGTGACCTTCCATGTACATAATTAGCAAGGGCTTGCAAAACGGTAGTGTGTATGGCACTATAGAAAATAAGGTCCTTCAGTTACTAGTCAGAAATTAAACAGGCAAACAAAAATGATACGGATATAAAAATAAAATTTACAAACAACTTTTCTTACAACTCTGATTGACTTTTGAAATTAATTATACAATATAAAATGCATTCACAAAGAACTTGATTTTTAGAACTATGTCTTTAAAAGAAGATTATTAGGAAAACCTCAAGTACTTCATGGTAATAATAGACTAATCTATAGTACATATATTGGTGAAAATGGTGCTCATTATTTCTTAGCAATATTCAGTGACATAAAACATTATATATATATATATATGTATATGCATATATGTATATATGTGTGTATGTATATATAAGTCATATATATACTTACATATTGCAAGGATAAATACATACTCATACAAGCCTCCTTACTCAAAGTCTTTCATGCACCATTTCCTAAAATTTCCTAATACTGTTGGCATACTTGTATTTACTAAAATAAATGAAAATTTCTCAGACATCCCTTAAAGAGGATATATTTAATATTTATATTCATATTTCATATATTATCCTTTTTATTCTGAAAAGCAGTTAATATTATTGTTCTCAATTATCAGAAAGTGTAATTTCTTTGGCCACTATGTGAAGAGATGTGCTGCCTCACATTCATAATTCCAGCACTTGAGAGGCTGAAGCAGGAAGATCACGGCCAGTTTAAAGCCATTCTAGGCTACAGATAGAACTCCATGGTGGGATAACAGTGAAATATTTTCCCAACATATAACCAACCAGTCAAACAAATAGACTAAAAAGCAAAAGGGGAGCCTAGAGAGATAGTGGCTAAGTGGTCCATAGCACTCAGTGCACAATGATGAGGAGGAATAAGCTACTGCCTAGCCAGCTATATATCCCATGCACCACTAAGCCTAGATGGAGGGGATGTCAATAGGGAGATCACTGAGACTTTCTGCATTTATCCTGGGCAAGAAAACAGAAGCCTAGACTCAGAGAGAGGCTCTGTCTCAAATAAATAGGTGAAGAGTGATAGAGAAAAAGACACCCGACATACTTTTTTTGCCCTGTTTACCCTGCCTTCACACACACACATACACAGAGAGAGAGAGTGGGGAAGACTGTCATTAACATATAAAGAAACAAGGAAAAGACAAAAGTTCTTGTTTCTGAAGAGTTTAAGTTTATAGATTATTTGAAAGATGAAGCTGCTGGTCAAATTTCAAATATAGAGCTGTTCTTGTAAACATCACATAATAATAACAAATGTTGAAATCCTTCAGTAAAGAAGTATGTTTTGTTATATACCTTAGTGAATTGAAGATATGCAAAAAAGTAACTATTTAAAATTTGTGATGATACCTTTTAGTTAGTAGTAAGACAATGTCAAGAGAATGCTACTTTTTGGTATAAATTAAGGGCACATGCCAGGAGAGATAGAGGAAGAAAGCTAAGTGCGCTTCCAGTAGGGAATAAAGCAATGTATTTTTCCAACAGTGGGGAAAGGCTTCCTAAAAAAAGACCTCACAGTTTCAGCTCACTAGAGAATGGATCAGACAGTCTTCCTTCAGTAGATATTCTCACAAAAGGACTTTCCCAACCTTTCATTGTTACTCTGTAGCATTGTCTTATCAAAATAATAAACTTTTGTTATCTTTTTAATTTTGTCAAACATAATACAAAATGATAATGTGCCATGTCTGGTCTGAAACATTCTGAGTCTTGAAACACATTCTTGTCTTACCAGGTCCTTGTTAAACTTACCAGGTCCAAGAGTACACACACCTAACACACTTGCTGGTTGGAGCCATAGAGGCCAAAAGCCGTAAGGATAGTCAAACACAGGTGAAGTAGCGTGAGAATGCTGCCAAGATCAGATGACATGTCCACTCAATCAGATGACATGTCCACTCAATCAGAGGTTCCATATATGTAGAGGGAAACAGTTGTGTCATGAGCAATAATAAATTGTTAATATTGTAACTTAATTATTTTAGAAAAATAGACAATTAATACTGCACATTTGCAATACTTTTACACACTCAAAATCTTTTAATTAGATGCTTATTATTATAAAATATACAACTACATATACATAAAGAATAAAATTTGAAATTATAGGAGTTTAATTAATAGTAAAAAACGTTAGTAAAGTATATAGTGTTGGGGCCATACAGAGAAGGAAATATTACATTGGGACTAGAAACATATTTTAAAAAGAGCTAAAAGTGATTTGAATAGGAATGCCCCCATAGTCTATTAGATTTGAATGCTTAGTGTGGCTCTACTAAGAGGTAAAGTCTTATTGGAGTAGGTGTGAACTTTTGGAGGAAGTGTGTTTGTTACTGGGGACTGGCTTTGAGGTTTCAAATTCTCAAGCCAGGTCCCCCCTCTCTCTTTCTCCCCACCCCCTCTCAATTCTAGATGTTAGCTGATCAAGATGCAGAACTCTCAGCTACCTCTCTACCACTCTGTCTGCCTGGATGCTGCCATGCTTTCTACCATGATGATAATGGATAAACCTCTGAACAGAAACCAGCTTCAATTAAATGCGTTCTTTTGTAAGAGTTGCTCTACCCATGGCATCTCTTCACTGCAATAGAATCCCTAAGACAAGCCAGAATACAAAATGATAAACGCATTTATATGAACTATCTTTAGACATGGGTATAAAGTATGTGAGAAGGTGCAGTATGCCATGAGCATAGACAGCTCACTGGCTTTTCAATTCATGTATATTAAATATTTTAATTATTATGTATGTACAAATATATAGATTTATTTAGGTCCTAGACAAGATCTCAAGTAAAAATTACTATACACACACACACACATATATGTATATGTATATATATATATATATATATATATATATATATATATATATCTTACTGTATCAGAAAATGCTTGCAAAGTATGGTATGTTAACATTTAATTTTAATGAATTATAATAATTTCGGTAACTATTATTTTATTAAAACTGTGAACAGGGCTAGAATGCTGATAGGTACAAGCACAGTTTGTCACAGTGCCTAGAAGCTGGTGTGTTTCTACTTACTGATGCGAGAAATCTGAAAGACAGTTTTTAAGTCTCACAACTATGAACTGAGATGAGGACCCACACAGGCACGCTCACAACATACACGTACCTGTTGTACCATTGTATATGAGCAGTGATTCATGACCACAGTGTTCTTTAGATGGGGACTGAAAGCAAAAACTATCAGCTAATCTTAGCTACATAAGGTTTGTCTTTATCAGTTTACCGTGTTTCTCCGTGACTTTAACATACATTTTTGTCTTTTTTACTTTTGAAGCAGGGTATCAGTCTGGTTTTATCCCTGGACTCATGCAATCTTTCTGTCTCAGGTTTCCGGCAGCTGAGCGCACTGTGCATTCCACTGTGCCTTTCTTCAGCTGGACAATGTGGTTGGCTTTTATAGTTCTGAGTGACATAAGCTAAAGATTTTTCCCCCTTAAGGCAAATGTTTACTCTGCTCACTGGATCTATGCTTTGTTAAAAACAAAAACATGATTAAATATTTAGCAATCTTACCAAGATTTCAGGCAAGCTTGAGAAAACTTGAGCACCTATTTTTGAGATTAGCTTGCAGTTCTTGAAATCGATTACTTCTAGCAGGTGAAAGTATCACAGAGTAGATGGCGTAATGCCTAAGGAACTGGAATCGTCCTTAAACTTCTTCTAAGGACCTGGTGTGAGCAGATAAAGCAGCAATGCTCTACACAACCTTCCAGGATGAGCATAGCGTTTATCGCATCTGCCTGGTCCAGTATGGAAGCCAGAGGCCTAGTGAAGTTAGTAAACTCAAGTGTAGTTAGTGCGACTTGGAAACATACCCTTTGGGTTAAATAGATCAAATGTAAACATGAAAGGCAATACAAGACTCTGGCCAGTAGATATATACTGATCAACACTAGGACTTCTGTATTCGTGTGCATGTGCATGTGAATGTATATGTTTGTGTGTGTGTGTGAGTGTGTGTGTGTGTGAGCATGTGTGTGTGTGTGCGTGTGTGTGTGTGTGCATGTGTGTGTGTGTGTGTGTGTGTGTGTGTCTGTGTGTCTGTGTGTGTATGCTTGTACTTCAAGACCAGCTCTCATAGAATCCACCCTAACTGCATTAATTATAACACATTAAACTGTGTAAGTACCGGAAGATCATCTTGAAGCTCTCCTGGCTCCATTTCCTAAATGCTGGGAATGCGTGGCAATGCAGGTGTCTACCACTGCAGCCTGCTTATGATCAGTTATAGACAGTATCCTACAAAAGGCCAGCATGAGGAAATGTGAGCTTCCCCAACTCATCAAAGACAAAATAGATCATAAATTATAATTACATATTTTTTGTGACTTGAAGATAGTTTGACTATTTACCGATTCCTAACACTTATATTGATTTTTTGATGGTTTGTTGCTAAATTGGATAATATCCATAAATGAAAGTGAAGAAAACATAACTAAAAGTCAAGTGATTCAGATATCTCAAATTTCCTCCAGAACAAAAGCATTAATTATAATTTCAACAGGCAGAGATGGTGAGCTTTAGGGGTGATTTATTTTTCCTGTGTGACATGTGGTGTCATAACCTGGAAGGAGAGTTTGTTTTCTCAAGCTAATCTTCTTTCAGTTCAGTGTAAAGACAGGAAGACACAAAGACCAGGAGGAAGGCGAAATCAATACTTTTCATCGTTCAAGAAAAATGGTTCCGTTCACACGATGATGACTCCTCCTTTTGGGATACACTAGAGGAGACATGGGGTTTGATGACATTTGACAATAAGTTTAAGTGAACTGACATTTCTTGTTGAAAAGTAAGTGCACAATGGGGAAGAATATTAATTTTGCTTCTTCGGTTCCGTGAATGTAAATGGATGTGACTGAGATTAGAGAATGAGATCTCAAGGATGCTCCACTTCCTCAAGTTTTAAGCATGGCATCAACAATGCCACCTCCTCCCTCCTACCTCCAGGACTAATGAATATCTCCAGTGGATTACCTACGTATTGACTTTAATATAATAGCAGTGTTGCAACAGCAAGCACAGTCCCTGTCACTAGGAAGGTCAATTTAAAAACAATTTGGGCCACTTTTCAGTGTTATTGTGGGATCTAATATACATGACACTCTCACAATATTTCTGAATTTCTGAATTTGCTTTAAATAGAAAATTGTATACAGAGTCCATTCTTTAAATGTTGTTTCATAACATCTTCCTTTGATAAGCCAGCATGTGGGCTTCATTCCTGACAAAGATGCAGGAGTTCACATTTCTGTAGATCGTAATGTAATTTTAACTGATTTATGATGCAAAAATAACTAGGAATATTTAACAATCAAAAGATTAGTTATTTTCTAAAGTCATATTTGAATTGACCTAGATATATGCTTTTGCTTTTTTTTTTCTAAAACAACATTAAAAGAACCTTTAATATAAGGTATATGGAACAAATTATTTCTGAGATTATAGACAGCTGGCCAGTTTCTATGATATAAAGTGGGATAAATACAAATGAAGATAAATAGTTGAAATTATATACAGTTTAGGGGAGTTTTAATTCAGCAGACAACATTTGTCTGAAATCAAATAAAAATGTTTGCAGTTGTTTTCCTTCTTAAAAGCTTTCAGTGGCAAAAACTCAAGTAAGTGAACAAATCAAAGAATGAAGAGTAAAGAATCTTTATTTTGCTGTCCTTCAAAGCCTCTGCTGATTGTGCAAAGTGCCAAGCTACAGAAGCTTTGCAGGACAGTTTAAAACATGTTCTAGAGCCAGCCTACCCGAGGTCTATGTGCAAACCCACACCAGCTTTGTGATGTTAGAGTAGACTCTTAATGAGAAATTCTGTTTTCACTATGAAGCAATGGATTGACTGTAAAAACTTCCTCACAAATGATCTATGAACATTAAAGATGAGCTTAGCATTTCCTGGAACAAGAGGTGTTTCATAATAGTTTTAGAATATAACCGTGGAATCTTTCTGGGTACAGGCTATTGCCTGGCAACATGTTTGTAATAAGCTTCTTTTATTCTTTTCTCTTCTGTCAGTCTGGGGAAGGTGATTGCTTAGTCATGAGGTTATTCAACAGATCTAAGTAGAGGCCTATGCAGTAAATAAATGTTCATGTGCCCTGCCAGTAGCTAGCTAGAACTTTTATCTTCCTATACATGCTACATGGGTAAAGCATCTAGCGTGTGACATGCAGGCTTATGAAAACTCTTGTGTCACTGTGACCTCAGGTGTCTCTCTGAGTAGAAGGATCCTTCCCCAGCAATATCTACTTACATTGTTTCATATTTGCATTGTTTAAAAGGGGTACAAGGGTAAATGGTGCTAAAGTCGTGGGCTTTGGAATGACTTGATAGTCTGCAGCTAATAGCCAATGGAAGACTCAGTTGTGATGATTCGATAGTTTTATTGGATTAGAAGTGTTATCTGAAGATGAATAGCATTTGTTGCATTTGTTATTAATTCTTTTTACATACTATAAATAAAACCACTTTAACTGTGCTAACGCTTAGAATTTTACTATGACAGCGATTAAAAGACACTATTCTGTGGAAAGTTATTTTTTGAAATAAATAAAGTTAAAGTGAACAAAGTGTAATTTTATAAATGTTTTCTATCATGTCTGCAAGTACCTAACTTCTTCAGTTCAGTGTCTGCACATTTAATTATGAATTTTGTATCTCAGAGAAAATTTTTTATTGTAACTGGAGCTGTTTCATACAATTGAAAGCTAACCTGTCTAATTTTCAAGGTCATTCATTGGCCATTGAGTACGTACTATGTTCTAGACACAACTGTGTAGAGAGACAGTGTGAACGTGAGGCCAATGACCACAGTCTATGCAGCTGGACAATTACCCCAATTAAACCCTCAATAACACAGGATAAACTATCACCAAATTATGCTCTTTATGTTTAATGTGAAAATACAGAGACTGTAAGGTGGCTCACTGGGTCAAGGCCCTGTTTCCACCAAGTTGAATACCAACTTTAGTACCCACATTGTAAAAGAAAAGAACTGATTCATGTGTATCATCCTTTGACCTCTGTGAACTTTGGCACACACACACACACACACACACACACACACACACACACACACACAAACACACACACACACAGTACAAATGAACAATGTAATGAAAGAAAATTTTTTTAAAAAAGAAAGTACACTTTGCTATGGAGTTTTCCGTATATAGGTTAATGCTATCCAGACACACAGGAGCTGCCATGATTGTATTGTTAGCATGCTTCAGACATCATTAGAAACAAACATTTACATGAACTTATACTACCTCAACAGCACAATGTTAGGAACACCAGCAGAGTCTTTCCGAATACAATTTCCATTAACTTATTTTGGAACTTATAGAATTCTCTTAACAGAAATAAAGCCTGTGTTCTCCAAATGAAGATGAAACTTGATATATTTGGATTCAGATCATAGATAGAAATCTTTACGGAGGAGAAATGATTGAATCAATGGGTAGGACATTTTACATTAAATATGCTTTCTGTGAAGGATCCAGAATAGTCTTAACGGATGATAATCATGTCTGTAAGAAGGGGATAAGTTTGGGGGAAATAGCAGTTTTACCATATGTTAAATCACAGAATAATAGCACAGACACTGTTTCTATGCTAAAAAATTTAAAGTGTGCAGATTTATCTGAAAAGATTTTTTTAATACACACTCTGATTTATGAACTATTCCAGGTACCTGCTTGATTCCGTCTTTAAAATGTCCTGCATGTATGTTTATTAAACACCTTTCAGAGCATCACATAAAACTTCAAGCTGTTCACTTGGAGCCTTTTCGGACATAGAGATGAAGTAGAGGGTAGATGTTAAAAGAGAAGCCCAGCAAGACAACAAGACTGAGGAGGATTCATAAGGCCAACTGGACTAGCCATGTGAGGGACTGGACTATAGTTCTGAAACCTTTATTATATTTTGATCTTTAGGTGAATAAATGTCATATTTCAGAAAAATCTCAAATTTATAAAATACAATCATCTAGGAAAAGCAAATCGGACTATCTATGTCTGATTTATGGGATTATTTTTGCTTATGAAGCTTAATGATCATCAAACAATTCTTTCATAAGAGTAAGTTTATAAGTATCGTATGTATGAATACTTTTCAGATTACATCATCCTCCAGGGGGATCAAAAGAATTAGGTCCAATGTCAATGCAATCAGTCAAGGAGAGAATATGCATACATAGTAGGGAATGCTCAAATTCTAATGGTGGCCAAGAATTAAATAGGCTTATAGAGGACTTACTTTATTACACAAAAAAATGCAAGGTTGCCTTTTGTTTGCAAATATGTACACAACTGTCCTTTAAGAAGTGCAGGGTCAAATATCAAGCATAAACAAATTGATTAGCAGCTCTATGAGCCTGCTATTTTTCCAAACAAATCTGTCAATATTCTTGCCTTTAGTAAAAGAAGTAAATGACTGGATACATATCGATATTCTAGAATTATATCTCTAAAAATATTAGTCTAATTGATAGAAGAAAATAAATGTAATGTGGGATGTAATCATTAATTATTCAGGTAAGAAAACAAAAAAAATAGAAATGGGCTTAAGTAAGCGCGCTGAGTTTCTAACAATGTGCGACATAGGAATAAAGAACCCAACCATTCTTTGACGGCCAGCATCTTGAGGGTTTGACACTTAGATGGATGATTAACTTTGACAGGTTAACACAAACATAAAGCTGAGGAAATCTATCTTTGCAATTCTTTCTGCCAGGAAACACAAGCATATAATTGCTGTGATCCAGCTCTTCAGTATGAAGCTAGCCAACTGCTTACATCAGGTGATTGATTTGATAGTTCAAGAGTCTACTTCAGTCCTAGGACAAATGGGCATTACTGTCTTTTTACACTTCTGTTTTCTTTTACTTTCTAGCCATGTAAAACATCAGGATAAATAAATAACACTTCCTGTCTACACATAAGTGTCCTTACTAATGTCTTTGTTTTTATTTATTTTGGAT
>JANHMN010000006.1:82865272-82888068 GCA_030674055.1 Rhabdomys pumilio | reverse complement strand
AGAGAGAGAGAGAGAGAGAGAGAGAGAGAGAGAGAGAGAGAGAGAGAGAAATGATAATGCAAAGCTGCAAAACCCAAAATTATTCTAAGAATTAGATACCATTTTAAACAAAACATAGGCTTGTTAATTTTGCCAAATTTTTGGTAGAATCTTAATAGGAGCATGACTTTAAACTGTGCCTTAATCAACATAAAAACATGAGATTATGAGAGAAGGACTGATGGAAGAAGATACTCAGTACTAACATGCTATTGAGAAAATTAGTTATCCATTTTTTTCTTAAAATTTAATGCTTCTTGAAGTTTTTAAAATCGCTTATGTGCACGCATGCATGCGCATACACACACACACAAGAAAGGACAAAAATAAAGGCAAGGCAAGGCAAGGCAAGGCAAGGCAAGGCAAGGCAAGGCAAGGCAAGGCAAGGCAAGGCAAGGCAAGGCAAGGCAAGGCAAGGCAAGGCAAGGCAAGGCAAGGCAAGACAAGGCAAGGCAAAGTGGTTAGAAATATAGGTACCTTTCCTAAGACCATTGTGTCAAGAATTTTCAAATGCTATACTGAAAGGTCACAAAGTTTCATAGGGCTCATAGGATCAGCAGTGTGGTATTACTGGGTTAATGTAGAAAATAAATCTTAATTTTAGAATATTAAGGAGACTTCAGAACAAGGGGAATATAGCCAAAGGCTTCCCAGGGGCTAGCCAGATCGGTGAATTGTCATAGATCAAAGTATGCTGAATATCAACTCTCCTGTGATTTGCTCTATGGAAACTCTATATTAGAATAATTTTGTGTTTGATATTTCAACCTTACTTGTATCATAGGGTGTCAAATTGAAGGTTATTTAAGCTTTATCATCCCACAAAACAGTGCGTTATGCTGATTGTATTGTATTGTGGAAATTATGAAAAATAATAAATATATTTATATGCAATAGATTGTATCTTCATCATGCAAGATGAATTCAAGTAAGAAAACAATTATACTAAAACAAATCTACTCTCATAAAACAGATTACTAGAAATTTTCAAAGATAGCATGGTAATAACATTATATATTTCCCCAAGATTTCAATGGTCTCTTATATATTCCATTGTTATATTTCCTGACATTTGCTGAATATATATATATATATATATATATATATATATATATATATATATATCACATACATACATATATGTGTATATTATATCACCTCTAAAACATATGTGTGTGCATATACAAACTGGGAAAATGGAAGATAAATCTGAGGTGGATGAAGAGAAGTTTCAGTAGTTGACAGCATGTGCTACTCTTATGGAGGACCTAAGTTCAATTCTCAGCACTCACATAGTGTCTCATATACATCTGTAACTTCAGTTCAGGGGATCCAACAGATTTTCTTCAGACCTTCATGGACTCCTGGTATATACACACACACACACACACACACACACACACACACACACACACTCAAGTAAAGGACTCATACACATAAAATAAATAAATCGAAACTATTTAAAGCATGAACATATCAAATACAGTTATAAACAGGTTAAAGATCTGGCTTTTCATACATTAAAACTATAAATTTGGACTATTAAAATGCTGCCTGATTTTAGTCAGATTATAAATAAAACATCTATTGCAGATGACATAATTTAATTAAAATCTCAACTGAATATCTTATGTTAAATATAATATTGGATTTTCTTATTCTTCATGTATTCCCCTTAACATTGGGCACATGAAATGAATTTTGTACACATCAGTTTCTTTGCTTCACTTGGTATCATTTGTCACTACATAAATTTTACCCTGACATTATCTGGTAATAATATCCTTTATTATGAATGCAATGGCATGACATGTTTCAAGATATAATAGAAGCTATGATCTATGAAATGTTGGAAATATTATTATGCATGAATATACCTACTTTAATGATAAAGCAAAGCAATGATATTTAGAGGGTGATAGGCCTGATGGTGCTGAGCTTGTATTCCTCAATACTCAGGAGGCTGAGACAGAAAGATTCTGTATTCAAACCCTGCCTCAGCTACACCATGTAAAGTTATTTTTATTTGCCTGTTATAATTATCATCTTAGAGTCTTACTGCCTCTGTGCACTAACCTAGATCTATTCCTGGAAGTGTCTAGCCTCTGTACAATCTAATCTAGTCCTAGAATGTTATCAGCCTCTGATACTGCTGAATAAGTCATCCCTTCTTAGTTATTTCTGAACTCTGGCTGGCTAGTTATCTCAGCTGTTCTGGGTCAAGCTGCTTTCCAAAGAGCTTCTCCTGAATTGCTCTGCTTGGCCTCATGCTAACTCTGGCAATTTGTTCTTATCTTCTGGCTTCTCATTCACAGGCTTGTTCTGTCTTCACCTGTTTCTAGCTTGTTCTCTCTCTGTGACCTCTCTCTGTAAAACAATCCCAATAAAACTGCCTCCTTCCTTTCTCTTCCTCTGCAGTGCTATCTTAAGTAGCTTCCCGTTCCTCTCACTTCTCTGGAGAGTTGGACATACCATATCTTGTCAAAACTTTCTCTGATTCATCACTTTGTCATTCAATTAAACATCACTTTCAAAGGTGAGAGCTTCCTTTTTTTTAAATAATATTTTTTTGGATATTTTATTTATATTTGAGATGTTATCACCTTTCCCCATTTTCTCCCCACCCAGGAACCCCCAATCCCATTTCCCCTCTTACTGCTTCTATGAAGACGTGCTCCCACCCACCCAACCACTCTCACCTCTCCACTCTGAAATTCCCCTACACTGGAGCATCCAACCTTCATGGGACAAAGGACCTCCTCTCCCCCCTATGTCTGACAAGGACTTCCTCCCCTACATATAGGACTGGAGTCATGGGTCCATGTGCTCCTTGGCTGGTGGTTTAGACCCTGGGAGCTCTGGTTGGTTGGTATTGTTGCTCCGTCCATGGGGCTGCAAACCCTTTCAGCTCCTTCAGTCATCTCTCTAACTCCTCCATTGGGAACCCCATGATGAGTTCAATGGTTAGCTGTGAGCATCAGCCTCTGTATATGTCAAGGTCTGTCAGACCTCTAAGGAGACAGCTATATCAGGCTCCTGTCAGCATGCACTTCCTGGCATCCACATCAGCGTCTGGCTTTGGTGACTGCACATGGGATGGATACCCAGGTGGAGCAGTTTCCAAACAACCCCTCCTTCAGTTTCTGTCCCATACTTTCTTTTTTTTCTTTTATTTTTTGAGACAGAGTTTCTCTGTGTAGCCCTGGCTGTCCTGGAACTCACTCTGTAGACCAGGCTGGCCTTGAACTCAGAAATTAGCCTGCCTCTGCCTCCCAAGTGCTGGGATTAAAGGCATGCGCCACCACCGCCCGGCTGTCCCATACTTTCTCTCCATATTTGCTCCCATGAGTATTTTGTTACTCCTTCTAAAAAGGACCAAAGTACCCACACTTTGGTCTTCCTTCTTTATAAGATTCATGTAGCCTGTGAGTTGTATCTTGAGTATTGCAAGCTTTTGGGCTAATATCCAATTATCAGTGAGTGCATACCATGTGTGTTCTTTTGTGATTGGGTTACCTCACTCAGAATGATATTTTCTAGTTCCATCCTTGGCTAAGAATTTCATAAATTAATTGCTTTTAATAGCTGAGTAATACTCCATTGTGTAAATGTACCGCATTTTCTGTATCCATTCCTCTGTTGAAGGACATCTGAGTTCTTTCCAGCTTCTGGCTATTATAAATAAGGCTGCTATGAACATCGTGGAGCATATGTCCTTGTTATATGTTGGAGCATTTTCTGGGTATATGCCCAGGAGTGGTATAGTTGGATCCTCAGGTCCAATTTTCTGAGGAAGTGCCAGACAAGTCACAAATAATATAAAATACCTTGATGTGAATCTAACCAAGCAAGTGGAAGATCTGTATGACAAGAACTTCAAATCTCTGAAGAAAGAAATCGAAGAGGATCTCAGAAGACAAAAAGATCTCCCATGCTCATGAACTGGTAGGATTAATATAGTAAAAATTGCCATCTTGTCAAAAGCAATAGATTCAGTGCAATCTCCATCAAAATCCCAACTCAATTCTTCATAGAGATAGAAAGAGCAATTTGCAAATTCATTTGGAATAACAAAAAAACCAGGATAGCGAGTACTTCCTTTTACAAGCTAACTTTACTTTCATTGTTTGGAATTAACAGTGTGTACTCATGGGCTTGCATTTTAGCCAGAGGAATTAAAGATATGTGCTAAGGGTTGAGACATACCATGACTAGAAAAAGCTTTCTTTTTCTGTAAATAACACAATGTCAGGGTTCATAGTGTGGTCAAATATCTTGCAAGAACAGTAAGTTCAAGACTAGCCTAGGCCACAAAACAAAAACAAAACAAGAACAAAAACAAAAACAAAAAAACAAACAATAAATAAATAAGTGCCATAGAGGTTGTCTAATTTCATGAGACACTAGAGTAAATCATTCAAGTATAGAAAGAAAGAAAATGCTTACAATTGTAGTGTAAATTGTTAATTCATTCTTACTTTCTGGCTGGGTGGGATGATTCCACCCACCCCCAGTACTCCCACTCAAAGCCAATTGGGGATCATGCTACTTTTAGTCTACATGTGAGACAGTGCAAACAGGTTTTTGTGTAACATAATTAGCATGAGAACTTAAGCCTGTACATACTATACTGTTACCTTGATCATTTTCTGTTTCTAGTTATCACCTTAGAATAAAATATTTAACCATACTTAATTGTCCATAAGGAAAATGTTCTTGGCCATAGGAAAAGATACTGGGAGGTATATGTATAACACTTTATCCATTAAATTGATAATGAAAAATAATGAGCTGCTATGTGGAATCTTACCAGATAATCTCAGGTTGAAATCAATTTTGGGGAAAACATGCATTAGTGATGTCTTAGGGCTGGGAGAGAGCTCAGTAGAGTTGGGGTGTGTTTTGTGCATCACAACCTGACTTAAGCAATCAAATGCCCATATAAAAAGGCAGTTTCTGCCCAAGAATCTAAATTTGACATTTGGAAAGTAAGTGGTTTGGATAAATTACTTCCCTATGTTGAATTATATTTTGACTGAAATTATTTTTACAAAATTAAAATTAGTTGAATAAGAAATTTATCTATTGGTGATAGTGAATGAAATTGTACAATTATAGTCAAAGTATTACTTCCTGTATCTCATTTATAAATGAGAAAGTTCAAAGCAATATTCTAACTTCAGAAAAATGATTTACTACTACAAGTTATTAAATTCTTTGGGTTTTAGTTAGTAAATTGGTGGAATTTCAACAGAAGACTGCTGCTTTTCTCACCATAGCAGAACACCAGGGCTCTGCATTTGAAAACAAAGAGGATGGCTCTACACCTTTAACTGACTCACGGAATTTGTATTTTATCATTCTTTCTATTGTTAACATCGGAACAATAGCAGAAGTTATTATTCCTTTTCTCCCACCCATATAACCTCCAAATGTGAACACTTTGAAGCATATCTCCCATTAAACTATGTTCTTAATTAGCCAAACTCTTCCTCTCATTGAAGCATTTTTAAAAACCCACACAGATGAAAAGGTAATTGACATAACAAGATAATGTGAAAATATCCCATTTTTTGGAATTTTCTAGATGATTATTACTTCTGATATGAAAAATTGCACAGAGTTGAGTTGTAACCACAGTTTTCCTTGATAAACAGGCTGAGAAAGAAATTAGGGAAACAACCACCTTTATATTAGGCACAAATAATATAAAATATCTTAGTGTAACTCTAATAAAACAAGTGAAAGACCTTTATGACAAGAACTTCAAGTCCCTGAAGAAAGAAATCAAAGAAAACCTCAGAAGATGAAAAAATTTTCACATGCTCATCGATAGGCAGGATTAACATAATAAACACGGTCATCTTACCAAAGGCAATCTACTGATTCCATGCAATTCTCATCAAAATTCCAATACAATATTATACAGACCTTGAAAGATCAAATTTCAACTTCATATGGAAATACAAACAAACAAGCAATAAACAAACAGGATATCTGAAAAATACTGAACAATAAAAGAACTTCTGGAGGAATCACCATCTCTGACCTCAAGCTTTACGACAGAGCGAGAATGGATTAAAAACCACATGGCACTGCTACAGAAATAGACACATTGAACAATGGAATAGAGTCAACAGCCCAAAAATAAACCCACAGACCTATAGACATCTGATTTTTGACAAAAAATCCAAAACTATATTATGGGAAAAAGAAAGCATCTTCAACAAATGGTCTAATTTGTGATCTGAAAGTAGAAGAATGCAAATTGATCCATATTCATCACCCTGCACAAAGCTCAAGTTCAAGTAGATAAAGGACCTCAACATAAAACCAGATACACTTAATCTAGTAGAAGAGAATAACCTTGAACATATTGGCACAAGAGAAAATTTTCCTGAACAGAAAAACAATGGCTTGGGTTCAAAGATTAACAATTAATAAATGGATCTTCATGAAGCCAAAAAGCTTTTATTTTTTTTTAAATTATTTTATTGGATATTTTATTTATTTACATTTCAGATGTCATCTCCTTTTCCCCATTCCCCCTCTCTAGAATCCCCTATCTCATCCTCCCTCCTCCTTCCAAAAAGCTTTTCTAAGGCAAGGGACACTCTCAATAGGAGAAAATGGCAACCTACATATTGGGAAATGATCTTCACTAATCTTTCATCTGACAGAGCGCTAATATCTAACATATATAAAGAACTCAAAAAGTTAGATTTCAAAAACCCAAAACACCCTATAAAAACCACAGAGCTAAACAGAGGATTCTTAACAGAGAGATCTCAAATGTTTGAGAAGCACTTAAAGACATGTTCAACATCTTTACTCATTGAGGAAATGCATATCAAAATGATTCTGAGACTCTACCTTTCACCAATCAGAATTGCTAAAATCAAAAACTCAAATTAAAGCATGTAGGCAAGGATGTGGAAAAAGAGGAACATGCTTCCATTGCTGGTAGGAGTGCAAAGTTGTACAACCACTCTGGAAATCAATCTGGTATTTTCTCAGAAAACTGGAAATAGTTCTACCTGAAGACCCAGTTATATTGCTCCTGAGCAAATACTCAAAAAGTACTGTATCATACCTCAAGGACCTGATCTCACTATGTGCACTATAGCCTTATTTGTAATAACCAGAATCTGGAAGCAATCCAGATGCCTTTCAGATGAAGAATGGATACAGAAAATGTGGTTCATTTACACAATGGAATACTATTCAGGCATTTTTAAAAAAGGCAAATTAAATTTTGCAGACAAATGAATGAAAGTAGAAAATATCATCCTTAGTGAGGTAACTCAGAACCAAGAGACATGCATGGTATGTATTCCCTCATAAGTGGATATTAACCAAAAAGTAAAGCATATCCATGATACACCTCTCAGACCCAAAGAAGGCCAACATAAGAACTTTAAATTCCACTTAGAAGGGGGAATAAAATAGTCATGGGGTGCAGAGGAGAAGAGAGCGTGAGGGGAAATGGGGCGGGATCAGGAATGGGGAGAGAAAGGAGAGAGACCCAAGGGCCAGGAGAATGAATGGAAATATGAAGCTGCCAGGGATGGGGGTCAGAGGAAATCTCTAAAAAGTCCCAGGGATCTGGCATAGGGGAGATTTCCCAGACTCACTGTGGATAACCTTAGCCAAAAAGCACAATGGTCGGGATGTGGAACCTGAAGACACTACCTCCAGTAACCAGACAGGATCCAGTGTGGTTTCCATCCAATGGGTGGACACTAATCCCTGGCACTATTACTAATTCTGTGTTGTGCTTTCAAACAGGAGCCTAGCATGCCTCCTGTCCTCTGAGAGACTCTACCAGAAGCTCACTCAGACAGATACAAATACTTATAGCCAACCATTGGATTGTGTTAAGGGACCCCTATAGAAGAGTTATGGTAAGGATTGAAGGAGCAAAAGGGTATAACAACCCCATAGGAAGACCAAAAATGTCAAATAACCTGGACTTCTGGGAGCTTCTAGAGACTAAGCCCCCAACCAAAAAGCATACAGGGGTTGATCTGAGGCCCTGGAAGCATATGTAGCACAGGGCTGCCTTGTTTGACCTCAGAGAGAGAGGATGTGTCTGTTGAGACTTGATGTCCCTGGGGTAGAGGGTGAGACACTCTCAGAGGTGAAGGGGAGGGTATGAGCAGAAGAACTCTGCCTGGGGAAGGGTGGAATGGGGTACATTTGGCATGTAAATAAATAAAATGATTAATTAATGTGAAACAGAAAAGTTTATATGCCTCCTTTGTATACTAAATCATTAACAAAATTATCACAGTATCCCATTTCAGTAAAATTTAAATCTAGAGTAGCCCTTAATCACTGTTATTATGAATCAAAACTTAAAAAATTAATTCCAGAGAATTACAAAATACTGTAAAATATATCGTATGAACCATTCCAATATTTTACTTACTAATTCTTACAAGTAAACTGCAAATATACGATTATTAAGTAATAGGGTTATTATTTTTGTAAAAAAATAAGAAATTTAGGTTCCAAGTAGGACATACCATTTCTTCCAACTACACTACAAATAAAAGGTGGAATCTGTATTAATGTAGAAAATAAAAAAAAAAAATTAGATTCCAAGAAGGACACATAGTTTGCAATAAGTGATATCTTTAACAATTTGGTATCAGAGATACGTATCTACCCAAAATAAGATATGTATCTCTGATTACATTTCTGCTAGCATAACATCTTGCTTTCCATGGATGTCTGAGAGTTAAATATATGAGTTCTGTTGGAACAGTAAACTCTATTACACATAGACAAAATCTAACAACTATATCACCACAATAAACTTACATACTTAGGCTAAATTTAATGAAAACATATCAGAATTGAAAGTAAAAAGTACTATGACAAAGAAACAGTGAACTTTTTCATTTCCTTTAATTTTTAAATAAAGTTGCATGTAGTTTTATTAAAATGGACACTGCTGTCAAAGCTATAACAAGTGATGTTCACGCACCTATTTAAAATACATCAATAGATTAAGAATTTATCATACCTAAGCATTTTAAGGGTTTAATATCCTTATATATTTCCTGGTATTGCACCGATGTTGGACATTAATCAACATCCAATGAATTTATAATATGGAGTAATGACTAAGTGAGCTCAGCTCTTCAAGGCTATTCCAAAGTGTTCTCTGTAGAGTGTGGTAGCCTGCCATTCAGGCAGTGAAGCTGAGTAATTGATTATGGGAACAGAAGAGCCATCACTGTTTGCAGCTCCATCTACTGTATTCATGTCAAGATAATGTCAATATTCCTTCTCAATGAAGCCATCACAATGATGTAAGACCATACTGTGGTCCAGCATTGAGAAACTACTCAGGCCTCTAGAGTTTTGACTCCACATTCTAGAAGGCAGACAGCCAAATTAGCATGCTGCTCAACCACATGAAACACCATTTTGGGGGTATGATACATTATCAGAGTCTGTCTAAATGCATAATGTGTAGCTGTGCCCTAGTAGATATCCCTAGCTGGGTTTCTAATTCATAGAGATTGGGGTCATACTGCCCATGCTTGCAACATCTTTTCATCACAACTCTAAAAACTTGAGTGGAGTTAAAGTAAGTAACTGAATTATTTTTCTCTTGGGTTAAATATTACTGTCTTAAATATTAAACTTGATATATTAGATTTTCACCTCTGTTAGTTGACATATAAAAGAGGAAATTTTTCTCTACTGAGAAATATTTTGAATTTTGACTAATGTAGTCTTCATGCTCAATGATTTGCTGTAATAATTACACTGTTGTGTCTTTCAGTACTCCGGATAAAGTTTGTCTTTCTTTGCCAATTAATTATCACAGTTACTGCATACTTACTGTCTTTTTTATTGTACTGAGCACATTAAGATTTTGACATATCTGTTCTCACCACCTGTATCCTCTTACTTGATGGTAAATAAGGGGCAGAGTTAGGTAACTACCCTGTCTAGGAATTCATTATGGCCATTTCCTCTTCCCATTCAAACTGTTATTGTCTTCTCCCACATATCAATTTCATTAATAAAAAAACAAAGCTGAGAACACTTAAAAATCCCACCAAACAGGGTGCAGGATGAATATATATACCTCATGTCCAAAATAGTAACTGTATGCTTCTGTTGACATAGCTGCAGCATCTTCTAACTACTCACACAGTGATAGGAAATGCTGATAGTCCCAGGAAATTATCCAAAGAAACTTTTTAAAGCACACCCTCCCTTACAAAAGAGGACAAAGAATGCAGGAAATTATATGTAAATATTTGAGCCTACTTTTGAAGTGTGTTGTTGGGACTTTTTGATTTTGGAGGTTCCTAATGAAGGAATTTTTAAAACATCTATCAGGGTATTGGAAAGATGGGTGTATTGTTTTGCAGAAGATCCGAGTTACTGAAATCAATTTAGCACAGAAACTCTACTGAAGAAACATTAATTGCCAAACCTGATGTTAGCAAGCTGATTGGTTTTTTACACCAAATACAAATAGAATTCAAATTTTAAGTATGGGCATTGATTATTTGATTTCCCCTCTTGAGTGAGATTCAAGCATTCTCTCTTGAGACCTTCTTGTTATTTGTCCTCTTTGGGTCTGTTATTGTAACGTGTTATCCTGTACATTATGGCTAATATCCACTTATAAAATAGCACATACCATGCCTGTCTATTTGGTTGTAGGTTACCTCACTCACGGTGATATTTTCATGTGTTTGCCTGAAAATTTCATGATGTCCTTGTTTGATGACACTCTGGGAATCTTCTGGAAGAATTGAGGGAAGGATTGAGGGAAGGATTGAGGGACCTGAAGGGAGGGGGATTTTACAAGAAGACCACAGAATCAACTAACATGAACTCTTGGGGGCTTTCAATGACTGAATCATCATCAACCACAGAGCAAGCTTAGGGTGGATATAGGACCCCACATGTATGTTGCAGATGTGCAGCTTGGTCTTCATGTGGGTCTCCCAACAACTGGAGCATGGGCAGTCCTTGATACTGTTGCTTTCCTATGGATCCTGTTCCCTGTCTGGGCTGTCTTCTCTGGCCTCAGTGGGAGAGGATACACCAAGTCCTGTAATGACTTGATATGTCTGAGTCAGCTGACACCCAGGGAGTGCTCTCTTCTCAGAGGACAAAGATGGGAAAGGTCTAGGAAGGGGGGACTAGGAAGAGATAGAGAGGCTATGATTGACATATAAGGTGAATAAGTAAATTAACGTAAAAATAAATGTTGCATTGATGAAAGGCAATATTTGATAAAAAGCAAGTTTTTGGCATTCACATAAGAGGGTAATCCATGACTGCCTCATAACCAGAGAAGGGTCTGAGATTGTCTTCTGGCGTCTATGTTCACCCAAGTGGTATATATTCATATAGATACACAGGCATAATATAATTATTAGGACGCAAAATACCTTGCAGCCTCACATTTAACAGAAACCAACAGCATATGTGTTAGTTACTATGTTTATACTGTAATTTAATACAAAGTTAGTCAAATTCTGTAAAGAAACTACTAAAATGTATTCAAAACTCAAAATATTATTCAATGAATTCTAAACCATTGTTACTTTTATTTTTCAGGATCTGTTCATGGATAGTCTAATCTCTGATGGGCAAAGACTCTTGCTTTTGTTGAGTATTAACTTTTGTCAATGCGAAACTTAATTGCACACTTTGATTTATGTTTATATTTAGTGTAAGGAGCCAGTCAATTTGCTAACATCAGGTTTGGAGATTAGTGTCTCTTCAGTAGTGATACTGTGCTAAGTTTTTAACCTTATAATCTGGTACCTGTTGTGGTTCTTGGCCATCCTCACTGTGAACAATGCCTTTGGAGACATTTTAGGGACAAACAAAACTTCCATTTTGATATCATGGCTGCTTCCCAGGAACCTGTATCTGGCCTTTGTGCACTTAATTCTTAATTCTACTTAATGATAGTTAACTGTTCTATGGCAATTTGTACCTGATTTTACTATTAAATTGCATTCCTTCTGTCATTAATATGTAAACCCTAAAGCCAACTTGATCACACAGTCAATTCCAGAAGGGTCAGGTGACCAATAGTCATAAACTGTCTTTCTTTGCCGGATATTTTATAAGTGCCAATTATATGTGGAAAGTGTAATCAATATTACTGTGATGTCTATGATTTTGAAAAATAACTAGTTCCGGCAGAATCAACTGCTTTGAATGAAATATAATATGTGGTCCCTGGATACTGCCACCTTCCAAGCCAAATCTGCAATATGAAGAGATGACTTAGAGTTATGCAATTATAGTCAGCATTCTTTCTTGGTGACACACAGATAGTTTGGATTCAGTTTATCCAGCTAATGAATACAAAGATGACCCAAAGCCACATTACTCTTTTTCATATGGCTGTGTTGAGGACCAGGAAATAACATTCCCATCCTTCAGACCTCCATTTTGTTCTCTAAAGAACATGTTTCACTGTTATAAGGTGTGAAATTCTGATGGTAACTCAGTGAACAGAGGTAGGCAATTCTCCTAAATATCTTTCAAATTAGTTTTCTGTATAAACTTTAACAAAGACTTATTTAACACCAAATCTTAATAATAATGTAGATGGTAATAACTGCAGTTTGTGTGAGCAAATAAAATTGAGCTTTGGGCTGCTTAAATAGCTCACTGAGTAATGGCACTTGATGCTAACCATGATGACCTAAGTTCAATGCTTTGGACACACATGCTGGAAGAAAAGAATAGAATACTTCAAGTGTCCTCTGTTCTCTACACAAGCAATGTGGCCTAGAACATTCTTTGCCATTATAATACCTGAAATGAAATTTGAACTTCAGGAAATGAACTGTAAGGGATATAGTCAGACTTTTATGCTATCTTTTCTTCAAAGGGGTTTTATCATTACTCTGTCCAAAGTTTGCATAAATATTCATGCAATTTAAAACAAAATCACACATACAGAATGGAACATAATTACATATGCACCTTAGGAGATGTCTTATCCAAGTTTCTATCAGAGTTAATAACTCTTACAAACATTTAAAGACCAACACTAAAACTAAAACTATGTACTTTTTAACTTAAACACATGTGTGAAGAAATTAATAAGTTGAATATATATAATGAAATTAATATTTGCATTATAAAATATAACATTTTATAATTGACTGTAAATTTTGTATAGTGATGAGGTTTTAATGCAATTTAACTGGGAGTCCAATTTCTTATTCACAGTTAATCATTCAATCAGTGTTTGCAGAGTGTGAGTGAAGGGCTTAACACCAGCCTCTCACTTCTCTAAATGGCTGTGTTGAAAATGAAGACTCTCAGATCCCCAAGAAAGATATGCTAGAGATACTCTAGTGAGATACACTTAAGCCCTGTCAGAATGACACAGGGCAACAATTCTCACGTTTACAAGCCTGTGAATCACTTGAATGTTACATCTTACAAGCCTGTGAATCACTTGAATGTTACATCTTACAAAATGATGGGCACAAAAGAATTTAGTTTAGGAGAAGTGAATGGGACCCTGAAGTACACGTTTTTAAACAAACCTTTTAGTAATGTACTGATTTCCAACAATAGTTTCAGAAATACTGCCTTAGCCTTAAAGCTCCCTAGGTGCAACACTTAAACCCATGAATGACTCAAAAGGGAAAAGTTGAAGTCTTAGGTATTATATAAAGTATTGTTCACTTAGTAGTTCAACATGTGTCTGCCAGGAGTGGGTGGCATTAAGGTTACAGTTATGAATGAAACATAGAAAGCAGACTTTATCCTGATAAACACTATATTACAGTGGGAGGAGACAACCAATATGGTGATAACATCGTGCAGAATTTGTAGTACTAGCTGTTAAAGTGGGTGGGGTAACTTAAGATTTATTAATATATTTTAACACTTATTTTTGCATTGAAAATGTTTCTAAAGAGTATGTCTCCCCAAGAACTCTTAATTCTGTCATACACTACTGAAATGTTCATGGATACCAGAATAATGAGCTCAGGTTTTAACTTCAAACAATATCATATCGTAGTTTCTAAAAAAACTATTATCACAAGTACTGCCGATATAACTTCTAGGCAACCACCCTATGTTTTCATTTTCACTGATAAAAAATATGTGGTTCTTATACTGGCTGCACTAATATTACCTTGTTAAAATCACATACACTTTCAGAATTAATTATAATTTTATATGGTTTCTTGTAATGTGACTATTACCTATCAATAGTTATTTCAAGTTGATCATTTTAATGATGAAGATAAGCTGTAGGGGGGATTGTGCTAATAATTGTGTTAATTGATGCCTTGTTTATTTAAATTTATTTGTGATAATATAGGACCCTAAACTTCAAAGAGTTGACAAGCATAAATAAATTAAAATTTTAATTTACAATAAAAAATATTTTTATATTTTATATTCATATTTTATTGTAAAATAAAGTCAATGAAGTAATGTACAGGATCTGAAAAGCAACACATTGTAAAGTTTAAACATATTTATATACGACAGACTTTCTTAGAATGTTTTACAGTTGACTGTAAGAGTAGTATTTAAAGACATTATAAGCCAACATGATTATATTTAGCCATAAATTGTTTCTCAAAATTGAGAGAAGAACTTTGTGCTATGAAAGAAGTTGGAAAATAGAAAAATATCCCAGACAAACCTGACAAACCTTGTTGAAAACAACATCATTTTATTCACCCATGTTAATACATTTAAACATAATTGCAATTCCACCTGGGTCAAAATTTCAATTAATGTGAACATCGAAAGCAGAAAAAAAAATCTTTCTGGTGAGTGTTAAATTTTAGTGATTTTAATCTTATTATTATGCCCTAAAGAACTAATTTTTCTATCTATACCTTCTTATTCAGTGGTTCATCTCACCCAAATGGAGCATAGCAAAATTCTCACAATCAAAGCACCTAGGAAAGGAAATAAAATCAAAAGGAAGAAGTGATCAGGATAGAGGGAGAGAAGTCATGGGTGCGAATCTGAAAGCACTGCCTGCCATTGTTTCCAAGGCACGGAGGAAGTCCATGAAAGGAAATCAAGTCCCGAGGGTGTAGGCTGGCAGGGTGGAGAATCCTGTGTACCTAAGCAAAGGGATAGGGCAGAGACAGGTGGATTCTCTTATTGACAATTGTGGATTACAAGGTTCAATGATTTGCTATTCAAAACAGTTCAGTGAATCTGGTATTCTCTTTTATCGTGTATTGACAGTGAAGAATTAAGTAGGATAAATATTAATTTAAGAACATTTAAACTTTAGTGTTTCACCTTGTGAAATACCCTTTTATCACTTTAAAAGGGCTCCTTTTTTAGTCATGATGAACAAACACTTATGCCAAAAGGCTGTACGTCTGGCTGTTAGCATAAGGTGCTAATATGGTAACATCTGTCAACCAACAGTTTTTATGGTCAGATGCCCTTTCATATGAAATTTAGACAAAAAAAATGGGGTCCACATGGTGATTTCAGAGGCCAGAACAGGTTGATCAATCCTGGAAGCTGGAGTGACAGATAGATGGATACTGAGAACCAAGCTTAATGCCGAGCCTTCTCTTTAACCCCAATATATTACTTGGAAGATTTTACAGTTTAGGACTGAGATATATAAGAGAAATAATAGTAACACCTAAAGAATATTACCGAATCTAAAAGTCCAAAATTTTACTTTATTTTCTACTGAAAATGTATGGAAAGGGAAGAGTGGGAGGAAGGCAGGTAATGGGAAGAGTAGACCTGTGTTTCTCCTTGTTATGCAGATCTTAAGGTTAAAGCTGGCTTTGAACACTTCTGTAAGTTGTAGAAAATAGGAAAACGTTTCCTTCCATGTCTGTGAGCAACTGTGTTGTGAGGCAGTCAGCTAAGGGGCTCAATTAGAACTTCTTGGCTAGAGGAGAAAACATAGGGAAACACTTCCTAGCTACTAAGTTAATCATGGCTTCCTCCTCTTTAACTTGTGGATGATTTTGTATTATTTTTCCTACCATTCTCCAACTTTTCTTCTACACTTTTCAGAGATGGGCTCTCATTATAGAGTTCAGGCTGTAACCAAATTTCTGTCTTTGAATGACTCTCCTCAGCCTGCAAGTGGTCCAGCTGCAGAGGTACCACTGCTTTGGGTGCCAGTATCAACATTATATGGAACATAAAGGCAACTTGTGGTGAAACTCACACTGTTTTCTATGGAACTTTAACATGCGAGCAACAGGGACTTCAGAAAGCAACACAAAGAGAGAAAGTAAACTGCGTTAGAGCAGGGAGGATGGCTCAGGTGTTAAACATACACAGTAACATGACTGAAGGCCCACATTCACTGCCAGTATCCACAGAGCAGAACACAGAACTGACTCCGACAAATTGTCCTTGGAACTCTGCAAGAGTATTATAACTCCCCTATACACACTGAGTAATAATTTTTATGTAAGAAAAAAAAGACTACATATAATACACTCTTTTATTTGTCATGGAAGATAAATACAACACTAATTTGGACATGCATGTATTAAACTGTATTCAACTAGGAATAAGAATCCTAGCTTGAAATATGCACAGAAGTCTTACTAGTGAACAAAAGAGCAAAACTATAGCTATGATCATTTTATACGTTTTTCTAGTCTCTGATATGATTGCTCAGGCTTCTGATTTCATATTGGTTGACATAATTTGATTAATCTGCTATGAGCTTTAAGACTAGATAGTAACGGCTATTATTTACATAGCTTACTATTTAGAAAGTCATGATTGGTACATAAAATTCCTTTCCTCAAGGTGTATTTCATTCATCAAAATTTAAAAGTAATTTATAAATAAATTTAAAATAAAATGTATTTATAAATTTTAAAGTAAAAATAGAGGTAACCTAGAATGTGCAGAACATTATGAATATTAGAATACATTCATTTTCTCAATTACAGACTAAATCATCCTAACATTGATTCATAGTGAACACATACTTTAATAAATATATGATCATTTAAAGCTCTAAGAAAATAGCAAAGTAAGTTCAGTTAGTTAATCCTGACTAAATCTCAATTTAGTTTCCAACTCATTACTAGAAACCAATCTCTGTGCTATGTCAGCCACAATGGGTCAAGTGTCTATGAAGCCTCAGAGCACTGAGTGCATACACAGGCAAGTGTGCATACCTGTGATCAGATGTACTGGATTCAGGGAACTGACTTCCTATAGGTTCTTTCTTCTAT
The DNA here is from genome assembly GCA_030674055.1 of Rhabdomys pumilio. Taxonomy (NCBI): domain Eukaryota; kingdom Metazoa; phylum Chordata; class Mammalia; order Rodentia; family Muridae; genus Rhabdomys; species Rhabdomys pumilio. The sequence goes on along the minus strand of JANHMN010000006.1, from coordinate 82,870,801 downwards.
TACATTTTCTTACTTTTTGAGACACCATCAGTCACTGAACTCAGAGCTTACTGATTGGCTAGATGGGTGAAACAGCAAGCACCGTCACATTTCCTACCTTGAGAAAAAAATTATCTTAAAATTATAAGTTAAATTTGCCTGATTAAATTTATATGAATAATTTATTAAAGATTAGAACAAAGCCCAAGGAGAAAAAAAAATAATAGAGAAAGGAATTACTTTAAAATCTTTGATTGCAATATGGGTTTTAAAAATCTCTGTGTAAGTTTAAGTTTATGTTACTTTTGGTTTGTCTGTTATATTTCTGATTTTATCGTTTTCTCTATTCCTAAGAGGTAAAGGTTAGTAAAGTAATAGCTGAGTAGGATTCCATTGTGTGCATTACTATATTGCTATTACAAACAAGGACATCATGAATTGCAACATGATTGAAACCAGAAAATACCATCTTAAGTGAAGTAATCCAGTTCCATAAAGACAGGCATGGTATGTACTCACTGATAAGCATATATTTGCCAAAAAGTAGAGAATATCCTTAATATATCCTACAAACTCCAAGAAGTTAAGAAGGAAGGCCTAAGTGTGGATGCTTCATTCTCACCTAGAAGGGGGAAAATAATTATGAGAGGCAGAGGAAGAGAGGAACCTGTGTGGGATAAGGAGGGGAAGGGGAAAGCAGTGAAGGATCAGGTATTGGGGATGAGGGAAACAGGAGAGAAGCCCAGAGGGCCACAGAAATGAATGGACATATACAGCTGCCGGGGGCGGGGTCTCTAAAAAGGCCCAGAGACCTGGAATGGAGGAGATTCCTAGGACTTAATGTTGCTGACTTTACCTGAAATGCTCAACCTTGGGAATATAGAATCTAAAGAGACAACTTCCAGTAGTTAGATAGGGCCCCTAGTGGAGGTCTGGAGACACCAACCCATCTTCAAATTTTTCAACCCCAAATTGTTCCTGTCAAAAGAAATGCAGGGACAAAATTGGAGCAGAGACTGAATAAAGGGCTCACTTGCGATGAATCCCATAGGAGGGCAGCAAATCCCGACATATTGCTGATGCTATGCTGTGCTTAAAAAGCGGAGCCTTAGCATGGCTGTCCTCCGAGAGACTCTACCAGCAGCTCCCTCAGACAGATAGTAATACTTATAGCCAACCATTGAACTGTGGTCAGGGACCACTATGGAAGAGTTAGGGTAATGATTGAAGGAGCTGGGGCTTGGTGGAAGAGCTCTGCAAGGAGGTATAGGGGACCCCATTTGGGATGTAAATAAATAAAATAATTAATTAATAACAGTAATAAAGGGTAAATTATATTCTTTTCAATATAGTTCTGTATACAACTTTTGATTTTCCTTACTTTTTAAAAATCAGTTTTGTAAATATAAAGACTTTTAAGACAGCTTCATCAAGTTCATTTGAAGTTCACATTACTCATATATCCTGTTAGAATATATATATTATCAATTATAACCTTTCTAAGGAATATGTTATTCTTATTTGTGAAAGCAGTGAAAAATTACAAACTATATTTTAGCATGGTAACAAGATAATTAGACTCTTTAGTCACAAACTCTTTTCTTGCCAAGTTAGGCAACATTCCAAAAACCACAAGGCTTTCACGTTCTGTAATGTGACTGTAAAATTTTCATTTAAAGAGACAAAACTTCTCAAGCTATGTTTCTCCAAAATATTTTTCTTTGGCTGCTACTATATGAGGTTTTCAAAGCTGGAGATGTACACCAAGAAGGGGCAGACAATTCTGAAACATAATTTCAATAAATCTAGTAGTTGACGCAATGTAGGCTTGATTTCTGTTTTATCCCCAGTCAGCTAATTCTTTCTGTTATGTGACTCCTGGAGGCTGGGGCGGGGGGGGGGAAGAAAATTGAATTGAGAAAATTCACACAGTATGTGATAAAGCCTGTTGAGACAGAAGCCAACAGCAGCACCTATGCATAGCGCAGAAGACAGGGCACTGCCAGATGATAACTTATGCATAGTCCATGAAGAATGTGCAAAAACTTAGTGGAGGAATCAGAGAAAGACATCACTCTCTACTTGTGTACTATATCCAATTATTGTGTGTTAAGCAATACTTAAAATCAAATTCTCCATGGTTAACAAGTCAAGTTCAAATTTCTTTGTTTTCCTCAGAACTCAGTTTTTTATCCCCCAAAGGTTCTATCACGGGCATTAAGACAACCCCGACACCACCTCCAAATACCCCAGAGAGTTCATATCTTGTTACTCTCCATTAACACAGCATCGCACTGTGATGGTGTGCAGTATGATGCCCGGTTTACGTTTTCTCTTATTTAATTTTGCATATTTGTTTTTTTTAATTCACAAATTACTTTAGTAACATTACAAACTTCTAAGACGGCAATGTTACAAGTTTTATAAATGCAAATTTGGAAGTTTGATACAATTATTCTGCCATTAAGTTATTATCATAATGTACAACCTCAGGAAAAATGCATCAGAAATAATGATGAGCTATAGCTTAACTGACTCCTTTCTGGTTTTTGTTATATGGATAGGAACAAAGAATGAAATATAATGTCAATTTGAAAAGTGATTAACAGTTATTATTGCTTATGAAATTGGAGCTATAATTAGATCAAAGACTTTAAAAACAAAATGATCTTTGTTTAATCTCTGTTTTATGCAGTGTGTGTGTGTGTGTGTGTGTGTGTGTGTGTGTGTGTGTGTGTATCTGTACATGGTTATTATGCACACTATTCGTGCATGGGGTTGGACACCAGAATATATTTAATATCCTAGAACTAGAGTTACTGTTTCAGAGACTGGAACTTTGGGTCCTCTGGAGAAGCAGCAAAGCAGCAAGTTTTCTTAACCACTGAGCCATTTCTATAACTAGTACACATTTATATTTTAAATTACAGAAAACTATGTGGAATGTAGAAGACTTTTAGGAAATATTAAGAAACTCAGTGACTTCATCAATGGATAAAATATCTCAATAAAGGAGGAAAAGCATCTCTTTCCAATAAGATAGTGAATATCCATCTCTTAAAGTGTTGAACAATTAGAGGGAATTCCATAAAAAGTAGGCAATTCTAATAAGATCAATGACATACATAAAAGCGCATGAGTAAAATTACTTTAAAGTTATTTGAGTAAAAATACTTTTTCAATATTAGGGTTTGATACTGGCAACTGAAGTAAAGTTGAAATTGAATCCATTAGAAATTATTATGACTTAAATATAAAAGCATATGCAATAATTAACCACAATGATTTTTTCTAAGTTAATAAGAGGTATGAAACAGAAAGAACACTGTAGAATAGAAGTTATATGAGCAAATTATAAAGAAGAATAGAAATTATATAGAAAAGTATAATTTGCTTTCCAAATATAAGATGATATTGACAAAAGACAGCTGAGAAAAATAGCAGGGCAAACTGGATATTAGGTTCAGTGAAAAATCAAGATTAACTTGATAATGGCTAAGTGTCAATTAGAGAAATAAAATATAGAATCAGAAAATATTTGTAAAGAATATGCTGTGATGTACAGCACACATGTGAAGGCAGCAATCCCTCCACAACATGTGCAGTTGCTCCAATAAATTGTCACTTTCTCCCAGTACATGGAGTTTGCATATCTATTCTTGACTCTTGAGCTGCCTTTTGATCCAGACTGCTCACATGTATGACACGACATGAAGAATTTCCCTCACTGGTTGCTCTTACTACACAGAGACTACAAGGTCTTAATTGTGCAGAACCCATATGGGAAAAATTAATGACTCTGCTAGGTGTGAGTGGGTCAGCTAATTGTGTGTCTCCAATGGAGTCACCAGGATCTACACTCATCAGTGACACGGGAGAAACAAGCTCCACAGTCGTGAGTGGTGTTAAGTAGTGCTAGTATGTTGTTCATGCCCAGCTTCCTACTCTTCAGCATCATCTATATTTAAGATATCCATTTAGAGGGGGTTTCCTGTACAATGATAGCAGATAAGGTGCAAAATCAAAAGGATACATTTTACATTTCTAACTTAAATCACAGAAGTAATGAGCTAGTAGAAAACTCGAGGTTGTTTAGGTGAGGTGAGCTATTGTCTTACTTTAATTTGAACACAAATGTGAAAATACAGACCTTCTCAGATATGTCCATATTAAATATATATTAAACATAACAGCTAAAACTGGGAGCAAATGTACGTATATTTGCATAAGGCCTCTGTACACATAAGACTAAAACTATCAATATCACTTTGTAAGAGCACCATTGCTAATTGTCACCAAGAACACATTAGAGTCAGAAGGAAATATCAGACAGTTTAACATAAAAATGCAACCAAAGCTTGTATATGCAGGATTTTGTGACAGAACTTTCCAATACCATTCCAAAGATTATTTAAAACCACATTGGAGGACAGGGATTCAACAGAACATTTATACCCAACACACACATATATTTTTGTTTAAATATTAAAAATCAAATATTAATAGAAAATATATTTTAAAAGTATGCCTAACTTTTGGTTGACCAGTCCCAATTCTACTAATATATTTTATCAAGATACTTAAAAACCTCCATCCATTTGAAGCATTATGTGATTATGGCAGCATTGTTTGGCACAGATCATTTAGAAAAATGAATGTCATTAAGGACCAATATAATGGAAAATTATTATACCATTAAACAGCACATTAACAATTCATGTTAATGATCTGTGTCAGTATTCACCATAATGGCTAAATTAAAGTAGTCAAAATAATTGTGGAGCAAAATAATTACGGAACAAAAATTAAGAGTGTAAAAACAGTGTACTGAGGGGGAACACTGTCCTCACTATATTTCTGAGTATTGCAACAGGCTCTTTTGGTGTGTACTAAAGCCTACCTGGGGCACCAGCATGGATTACTTGACTTTGGTATCAATAGTGACATTAATGCTAAAGTCATACTATATGATATAAAAAACTAGGCATTTTTTTGGACATACTGATTAACTGTCTTAAAATTTCCTAAAGAGTAATACTGTTATTACTTTTGTATTAGCACCTCACCTCATCAGTGAGGTGCTAGAGTCTGTAATCAATTCTTTAGAAGAGTCATATAATGAATAGCTGAACCGTTCAGTCCAGGTGTGTTTTCATGCCTGTTCCTGTGTCTAATGAAATGCCAAAATGTCATTTTTAAATAAAACAATGCTATTTTGCATTCACCGATGTATTTTAGTTTCATCTCAGACAAACATGTAAATCCTTTCAATATATTAGTATATCCCTTCTAGATATAGAGAACTGGGAAGTATGCCCCTTATGTCTTAGAGGACAGGGCATTTTCAAACAAGATGACCTGATTAGAAATTAACTATTCACATTCAAAAATAGATAATAATGTAACTACTAAATAAAGAGACAAGCGAGAAGAAAAATTAAATGAGGTAGAAAGAAATGAGAAGAACAAGATGAGCAAATGGGAGAGGGGAAGAGGGAGAAGAAGAGAGAGAGAGAGAGAGAGAGAGAGAGAGAGAGAGAGAGAGAGAGA
>JANHMN010000006.1:82816258-82865262 GCA_030674055.1 Rhabdomys pumilio | reverse complement strand
AGAGAGAGAGAGAGAGAGAGAGAGAGAGAGAGAGAGAGAGAGAGAGAGAGACTTTCAACATTTTAACTGGCAAATTCAGTTTGCTTTAGAGACTTGGGCACTCCAGAGCTTATTATATCAGCACATATGTGATACAATACTGCATTCTATGTGTTGGTTGGGAGTATATTTTGACCATAGTGCATATGGGTTTTTTCTATTTATTTTATTGTCTACAGCCCATTATCTCTGAAGGTCAAGAAGAGTTCCTTTTGCTTATTTAACTCTTAGTCCATGTGGTTTCTCCATTGTGCAGAAGGCATGCCTCGTCTATTGCTGTGTTTGAGATCTCATATTCATGGCATCTCCAACATCCTAGAGCCTCATCACACTATTCCTTTACCCTTACTGATTCAAGCACTTTTTTCTTGGAGGTTGTCTGAAAATATAGTGATCAGTCTCAGGGGACAAAATAAAAGTCTGGTCAGGTTTCCTTGATTCAGGTTTAAATGGCTTCTGAGTCTCAAGGCATCTGAAGTCAGAAATTCTGTTTGCAGCTGCGCATACCCAGGGCAAACTTGAGCTATTGTCTCAAAGTCAAGATTTCAAATTAGCTTACATCCTTATAACAGTGACCCTGTGATAGATGGAAACAGGCCAATCTGGAGAGGATATCATGGCATTTCCTCCACTGTCTCAGAACAAAGCTCCCAGTTGCTTCACAGGGGTGATAACCACATTGATGCCCACGCCTCCTATCTTTTGTAAATGTGCTACTTCTCTGCCTCAATTTCATATTTTTTTAAGTTCTTTCTTCCTTTTGATCATTCTTTGATCACTATTCTCAATCTCCAGTTTAAAAAAATCATCCACCAATATCTATAACATAGCCTCAAATCAAGGATGTTTTGGGACTTCCTCCAAAAACTTAATTATTCCAGTCTGTAAATATTATTGATCATCAAAGTGATGGATGTGGAAAATTACAGATAAATTCTTTGCAAGGCCTTTGCATGAATACTGCATTGAGGATTCCCAAGAATCCTCATTTCAAAGCCCTCACTCAATCTGAAAAGTTTTGATTATAGAATTCAGAGTTAGCGTCCTTACTGATTTTTCTGGACTTTTCCACTAGAATCACACACAAAGCTGAGTTTGTGGCATTCTGCATCTCTAGTCTAATCCTGCACACTATTGGAAATCTTCATCATTGTAATAGGTAATGTCACTTAAACTGAGATAAATTATGTTAAATATGGTTAAACTGTAAATTAATAATATTCATTTAAATATATCAAATATAATGTTTACAATACATTGTAAATATATGTTTTTGACATTTATTTATAAGTAAAATATAAATAATATTAATAATTTGTTTTTCTGTTTCAATAAAATTGAACAAACCTTTTGTTCGTGTTTTTGTGAACGTTGACACAGATCCATTGAAAACAACTGTTTCTAAGATTTAAGATCTTAAAATTTGGTGTGCCTGAACACTCTCATATTCTCTGGATAATCATTGGCACACAAATGCCACAGTTGTCAGTGTCTATCCCACAGTTACATAACACTTGCTGTTTGATTATAACTTTTGCAATGACCAGCCTCTCCCACCTCTCCCTCTGATTCTTAGTCTCGTTTTCAACAAAATTGTAGTATGCACTTTCAAATTGTACTTTCTATTAAAGCAAATCACTTTGACAGGGAGACCCCATTGCCTTGAAGGTGGGAAGGCTGCTATGCTGAATTTGTGCTGACACAGTGGCCTGAAGCAGGTCCTGTACTCAAATCACTGAAAAATGTTTCCTATTTTTGGAAACCTGAGTTCTTCCAAGGTGTCCTAGGGGAAAGGCCTTTAAGCTTTCTATTATTTCCTCTAAATGTTTAAATGCATGTCTTGCTTATGCACTCTGACTAACAATTTCTTTCCAGGAAATAAAATATGCTTTACTCTTTCTCCCTGTTTATTGGCCTCATGCTGTCTCCTGATCTCTTTATAATTTGTAATTTAGTTTTAATTTTCAAGTGGTAAAAATAATTTGAGTCTCTTTTCAAGGTAAAAAAAATATAAATTAAATATTGAAAGAGATAAAACAACTATGGGATAATAAATGATAGTCATTTATATTAAAATTGCAATATCACTCACAAATTCAAAAGTGTCATATTACATTAATCTAGCGTTTATCATGTAAGTGTCTGTTATACTTAGTAAACAGCAATATTCTCAATGTGTTATTTAAAACTTAGTATCCAGTAAAGCTTTTGACTAAAATAAGCAATATTAAAATATAAAAAACTTTTATGCATTTATTTATTCAGCATAACCTGAATAATAATGACTTGCTTAGGCATTTAATGACATGACAAGAAGAATACCATATAATTGAAGAAAATTAAAAGTAATTAGTGTGTTAGCATTTTGTTTGTATGTATTTGTGGTCCCAATATAAAAGTGAAGACCAGAAGAAAATATTTTGAAGTCTGTTTTGCTTTTTCACTTTGTGGATTACTTGTATCCACAAACTGAGCACATCTCTTAGATCCATGCCCTGCTCCCTCTGAGCCATCTAGTCAGAACCCAAAGAATATTTATAAATACTAATTATATAAAATTATGTGTAGTCTGTAGAATATACATTTATAAGAAACAGAGGTCCAAGTGGTATTATGATACATATTTTGGAAGTTATATAAAATAGCATATAAGTATTCTGTAAAATATAAGCAATTAGAAAGAAATGGAATCCACAGATGGCAATAAATAAATTCAAATTTGTATATAAACTCCAATATTATTATTAAAAATTAATATATCAGGCTGTAGAGATCTCAGCAGTTAAATGCACTGGCTGCTCATGCAGAAAACCCAGGTTTATTCCAAGCACCATTGTCTTATGATTCACCATTGTCTCTAATTCTAGTTCCAGGGGTTCTGATGCCTTCTCTGGAATCTGCAGGCAGTATATGCATGTGACAATCAGAAGTCTCAACTGGCAAAATTTCCATTCACATAAAATAAAATACTTTTTAAATTTAAATATTGACATATATTTGCCATAAATATATTACATTATTTGAAAATCACATATGAGTTCTCATAAAATGTAAATTTTAATAACAGTAGAAACATGTGTGATGTATTAACATAAGAGAGCAAAATCTGAGGCAAAATATACATAAAGGGAAGGAGAAAGCATACGAAATTTTATGTTTATTTATTTATTTATTTATTTTTGAAGAATAGAGTGTATTTAAGGATGGCAATATGATCACCAACTATCCAGAAATGGCCTTGAACTTCTGAACTTCTTACATCCATCTCCTTAGTTCTGAGAATACATTCCCTGTCACCATCACCACATGTAGATTATACAGTGATGGAGATCTAAACACAGGAATATTGAATGCTAGGCAAGCCCTCTGGAACTGTGGTACATGTCCAGCTTTGAGGGTTAGAGCCTGGTGTCTTTGACTCTCCTCAGCATCTAGCAGGCCCTGTCAATAATCACTACTCACCAATTGGGACAAAGAGTAGTCTGCCTGACAAAAGATGGAAGCTGTGCCACACCTCACTCACTGTATCTGATGCAGACATTAGATTGAAGCAAGCTAAAATTTCCTATCAAGTGTCATGCGATTGGCTTTATGATGTTATATTTAAACAAGAATCTGAAGTTTTAAGTTTATAGCTATAGCCAGTGCTGTAAAGTTTCCCTGTGAAGCAATATAAATATAGGATGTTCACAACGGTGCAAGGATCAATGCATCATTCATTGCATAGCTTTAAAATGATCTTAATTTTAGAAGAATATGAAATGAAAAAAAACCCATGGATAAAAGAAGACAGCACTTTTTTGAATTCAGTAAAACATTTTCAGAAATTCTCAATAAAATTTTACCATGGAAAGTGATCTGATATTTCATCACATTTTCTTTTTTACTAACCATTGCTTGGGTTATGTTAAACAAAATGTCCTAGTCACAACGAGCTTATTACTTTGCATTCTCTGAAGTCAAGATGAAGGTCAGGAATGCTGAGGTCCTGATCATTTTGTTGACTTGGAATTATTTGATGAAGTGACATTTGTATAGGCTGTAATCAATCAGCTTAGAAAAACATTGGAATGACTGTCTCAGGGAACTGGAACTATTTAGTCAGAGGGATGAGTACTAAGGAAGACATAAATAGCTGCTCCAAAAATAGGAGGTGTTTACAGTAGGGGTGAGCCCTCCCACATCAGTCATCAATCAAGACAATACACCACAAGCTTGCCCACAGGCTTATTTGATGGGGACATTTTCTCCATTGATTTTCTGCTTTCAAAATGACTCTAGCATGTGTCACGTTGACACAAAACTAGCTAGCACAAATTAAGATTTTCGTCTTGTGTTCTCTTTTCTCCCACAGTTCTATGATAGTTCATTTGACTAACACTCTACTGATTGACACTTAGTTGTTTCAGGGATGGTTAACAAGGGTAACAGTAGATGGGTGAGAGAAGAGTGGGAGGTTAGTCAATGGGTCAAAGTTATAGTTGGGAGCAGCAAGTCCCAGTGTTCTCTTGTGCTCTTTTAGGGGAATCAACATTGTAACACATTTTGAATAGAGAAAATGCAGGTGTCTGAGTGTTCTCATCACTAATAAATGACAACTAGAGATTTGATATAGTAAATAAACATTGTGTTGGATTTATGCAAAGTAGGATTTAACTGTCCTGTTCCTCTTGATGTCAGTAACAATTGCTCAGGTGTTCTCCTGCCTCTGCCCTGTGCTTTTTATACTCTGTGCCACAGCATTATTCACATTTACAAGTAATGACATTCCTTTAAAACCTAATGCATGGAGACTGGAGGCTGGATTAGACAATTCAAGCCTATACTGCTCTTGTAGAGGACCTGACTTCAGTTCTCAGCACCCATTTTGGGAGGCTCACCTGTAATTCCCAATGTCTGTGAACCTGATATTCCCTCATCTGGCTTCCACTGGCACAAGCACTCATGTGCCCACATTTCCCATAAAACACACACACACACACACACACATAATAAACATGGTAAGAAAGTCATTAAACATTGTCTCAGTAGATTTAAGACTGAAAAAGGTAAAAATTTCAAAATTCTTTGGCATTGTCTACTTCCTCCCTTGGTTTACTTATAATTTAATAAATTATATCATTTGTTATCATAGATAGGCTATAAGTATAGTACAGTATCATAGAATAGGTTTATTAGAAAATATAAATAAAAAATAAATATATATCTGCCAGCATATTATATTCAAGACTCCTCTATTCCATTCACTATTACATCCTTATCAATGTCAATAATTCAATAAATATTATTTAAAATATAAATGAATTACAATGACCTTGAACTGAGAAGTCTTGGCTCAGAATTGCTGTTCATTCTATTAACAAAGAACAGTAAAATTACACGCTATCTTTCACACAAACACAAGCATTTTGGAAACTTCTTTGGAGATTCTTCAGATAATCCTAGCCTTCTAACCTGTGCACTGCTTTTTAAATAAATATAAGTTTCACTGAAGGATTTTACATGACTTAAAAATTAATAATCTGTGAAGGAAATAGAAAGTAATAAAAGAAATGCATGTATATTACATTTAAGATATCACATATTAAAAGTTGTACACATCAATTCATTCTATATATTACAGTGTAAATGCTGTCCATTTGACATTTACAATTGTAAAAGCAGTTTAGAGATGAGTCCTTATTCTAGAGACTCTTCTGAATGAAAATCCAGGAATTCATTATTGAAAAAGAATGGTAGTAATTTATCCTCAAGGATATCATCTTCTTTGTCCCAAATGCTAAGTGCTTAGGGTCAAATGTTTAATGATATGTAGGTGTAGTCATAACTGCTTGCCCAATTTTTAGCATAAGTTGATCAATGCTTCCTTTCCATTTTTGAACGTGTTCAAGTTAGGGTAGTAAATTGGTTATTTGGATAAAGTCTGTAGATCAGTGGGACGATCTGGGCAAGGTAAAGTAGTTACAGCCATGAACCTCTATGAACTGACCTGGATGGAAGACACAAGAGACACTAGGAATTGCTTCTAAAATACTTTGAAATTTAAAGGTCAAAGAGTCTTAAAAGTGAGCCAAAAGGCAAGGAAGACAAACCAGTTAAGTCAGAGGAAAATGAAAGTAAATTCAGTGTCACAGAGGCCAAGGGAAGAGCATGTTTCAAAAAGAACTCCATAAATGATCCTGGCAGCATAGGGAAAATGAAGACTGAGGAGTTGCCACCAGAGGCAGCAATACAAAAATCATCAGCGACGTAAGAATAGCCTTTCTGTAGGAGCCATCACAAACGGAAAAAATGAAATTGCTGAAAAGAAATATGTGCTCATCTTATGAGGTTAACTTTGAAAATCTGCAAAGGATAAGTCTCTAAAGGGGTTATCAACATGAGTTTTCTCCAGCCAGGTTAAGTCTCGGCATGTCAGTGCTAAAGTGAGATTCAATCAAAAGTGCACATAAGCGATGCTTAAAGAGGAGACAGCAATTATAGTATTGCCGCCTAGAGCAACGGGAGGAAATGAATACATATTAGATTGCCTGAGAAAGTTCTGTGGTTTGTTTCTGACATTTGAAAAATTAATTTTAATCTGATATATAAAGTCTAAGTGATGTACAGAATTATGGGTCCTGCATGATGTTTCTAGCCATCAATGGGACATACATACATACATACACACACACACACACACACACACACACATACATACATACATACATACATACATACAAAGGAAGTTTGAATGTTTGGTCACCAGGGAATGAAACTATTGAAATGATTACAAAGATTATAAAATGTGGTCTTTAAGATGCAGTGTTACTGGGGGTGGATTTGAAGGTTTAAAAGCTCATACTAATGCCAGCCTCTGTGTTTGTTGCTTGCTTCTGTGTTTATCTCTATGCTTCTCTGTCTCTGTCTGTTTATGTCTGTCTCTTTCTCTGACTCCCCTGTCCCCTGACATGGATCAAGTTATAGCATGCAGCTACTGCTCCATGTCTGCCTATATACCATCATGGTCACCACCATGATGATAATGTCCTAAACTTCTGAAACTGTAAAGAAACCCACATTTAAATACTTTCTTTCATAAGAGTGGGTCGGGTCATGATGTGGCTTCAAATCAAGAGAACAGTGATTAAGATGTGTGAGAGTTTAGGTGTGTGTGTGTGTGTGTGTGTGTGTGTGTGTGTGTGTGTGTGGTGTTTATGGTAAAGATATTCAAAATCTTCTACCTTTTATAGCAAGTATTCCATAATTGTTGCTATGTACTTTCCCTACTGTGACCAGTACAGTTGCTATTTAACTGAATTCACATTTTCCTCATCGTTTTCTCATTCTAGTTTCTAGCAATTATGATTTTACTCTCTATTCTTAGCAGATCAACTTCCATTTGGATGTACATGTAAATTGAAGTCATGTTCTATACTGTGCCTGGATCATTCCATTTAAGTTCTCTCCAGTTCCATCTATACTATTAAGAATAATAGCACTTCATCAATTTTCATGTATTAAACAACTTTTATTTTGTATATGTGCCAGTTCACTTCATTTGGTGGAAAGAATCCTTCAAAATCTTCTTCAAGGGCATGGCTATGAGCACTTTCCTTGCAGTAAGAAGTAATTTTAGAACAAGGTATTGGTAGATTTCATCATAATAAGCCATTGAAATCTTCCAATGTGCTGTGATTTTTCTCCTAAAACCAGTTAATATGTTCATCTGAGAATAACAATATAGCATCAGTGGGCAACAATTTAAATGAAATTGTTTGGGAAAGAATAGTTTTATTTGATGTACATCTGATGAGTAAAATCACTGGCATTACAGGAGAGCTTATTAAAAGTGAGATCATGAAACATCTCAGTAGATGTTTATACCTTACACTTCATTCAACAGGACCTACAAGTGGCTTGTGTACCCCTCATCCCTAAGAAGCAACAGCCAAAGGGACGAGAACAAAATGACAGTGTGGGATGTGATAGAGTTATACAAATGAACTGGTGGCTGTGATTTTAATTTGACATTAGTTGGGCATAGCCTTCAGTAGATCTCTCATTAATAATACTTTATCTGATTGTCTCATGTTGAAAATATTGTGTGCTTCCCCATGGGTGCCCTCCTGTAAGTCTGTGGCACCCCAATTTCCTACCTTAATTAAGCTTTACACAGTGAGGACAGTCTTGCTGATTTTCTGCCTCTTCAACTGCAATGCGCTCTTTCAGGGAGTCCTGTGGTTGTTTTCACTGACATCTATGCTAGGTATCTCTGGATGTCTTCTCATCTGCTACCCTAGACAAAATTCAATCACCTCTACCTGGGAGGTTTTGAGAGTCTTCTCCTTGTTCTCTTCATTAGCTCTGTAGTGTTGTCTCCTCTTCCATATTCTAAGACTCATGAAATACTAAGTGGACCAATTCAAAATTTCAATGGACTCTTAATCCTTCCAAGCTGATATAGGACTACAAGAATTTAGATCAGTTTACAATGAGAAGTTCAGACAGGAATAGGGAAGAAGGGAATTTAATAGCTACGTGTGAATATGTAAAGCAAAAATAATCACTAAGATTTTCAAAGGCCTATGGAGCATATATGGAAATAGGCATTGGAAATCTGTCATATATATAGACTAGAGTTTGACCAACGAGTACTTCAAGATGAAATCCAAAGTATGGACTTACTGTTTCATTAAGGGTGGGTTTCATGGTGGAGTAATGGTCACTGTTTTCTCTGCTGTTTATATTTTTAAACAAGGTCACACAAAGCGCTAGTTGACCTGACTGTCCCAGGAGCTTACACTGACCATGAATTTCTGACTCTTCAGCCTCCACCTCTAGAGTGATGGGATGATAGGATCCAGAGTATTGGCATGACCACAAACAGGCCAAATGTTTTCTTGAAATTTTCTTTTGCTGATTTACCTTTCTTTGTCTGGGCTCCAGCTCTCATTTGTACTTGAGAATCCTCTCAGCTTGCATAACTCATAAAAATCTCTCCTCTGAAAGTCCTTTCTTTCCCTGTTACTTTGGGGCACACTCCTCTTTGCTGCAAACTTTTCACAGGTGTAGGTAGCCTGTTTAATTTCACTTCCTCTGCTCAGTGATGCCAAGACCCCTGCGTTTTCATTTTCATAATCAGTAAACACCAGTGGAGAGGCTGACACAACATGGGATGCAAAAATTGCTGTTGAATAAATTATCAAATGAGAAATTCATCTTTATATCAGCCCAGGCTTCCAAATTTGTTTGCAAAATAAAACCCCAGGTTTTACTGATTTTCAGCATTCAAAGAAAATAGTAAAGGAATGTTTGGGATTGTGTCAAAGGGAGATTTACATAACAGTTTGACTCATATTTTAGAAAAATAATCTTTAATTGGATAAAATGTAGCTATTAGAAAAGCCATGATAAAATCCAAAGGATATCTCAAAGTACATAGCAAACCAGGGGCAAATATTACTGAGAATTGAGGGTAATTATCACACAGATCTTGAAATGCTTTTCTCTGCCTTTTCCTGAGCTGCTATTGAGGCATTGACTAAATCCAGTGGTTTAGTAATTGATTATTTTGAATCATTTATTTTCCCTGGTTGAGTCATAGTGTAATTTATCAAGGGCTATTTTTATTTAGGAAACAGCTATGCCTTGGGGAAAATACTTTACATAGTTAATTCATTATCAATAGACTCACTAAAAAGAATTCATGCAATCTCTGAATGTCATGGGTATTTAGTGTTTACTACTGTAGTTATTTAGCCAGGTAAGCAGCACAATCTTTCTACATTTCAGCATTATTACTTTTGTTATTATTTATTATTATTATTATTTATTTATATTTATTTATCATATATTTATTATTATATAATATATATTATATGATATATTATATATTATGTATTTTATATATAACATACTATATATCATATTATATTATATTATATTATATTATATTATACTATTATATAATAAATAATATTTTATATATTATAAAACATATTATATATTATACATTTATTATTATTTTATTATTATTATTATTATTATTATTATTATTATTATTAAGCATAGTATGCTAAGATCTTTATTAAATGCTGATGGAATGCTTACATATCTCCCTGTCCAACAAATATCGTTCAAATGGCATAAACATATTTTAAAATGAGCAGGTACAGCAGAGAGTGGAAATTGACCAGGTGGCCATACCATTGGAAAACAGGAGATCTCTGCGTATGTTGGAAAATGAACCCAGACTGATGTATCTGGAGAGTAAGCAAAAAGCTGGGAGGCTAAACTATATTAGTTTACAGGTCACAATGACATGATGCTTAAAGGATCTTAGAGGTTTACAGGATGCTATCTGTGGAGGATAGAAAAGGACAAATGAGAATGCTTCAGGAATCTGCCACTTATTCATTCCCCACAGGCTATAAAGTTAAGCCAGCAAGCTTTCTTAGCCTGCCCCAAAGATTTGATTCAGAGCAGAGAGACCTTCTCTGAAGAAAAAAAAACCAAAGTAAACAAATTCAATACAGCATGGGATCATACACAGTACTTATAGTTCAGAACAGAAACGAAGCATAATATAATATGGAAATTAAAGGTATTTTTATATGCAAAAGAGAAATTCCTGCTTTTTTTGTAGCTATAGTCCCAAAATCTTAACACAATTCAAATTATATGAGAGCTCAGACAGACATTTGGTCCTTCCAGTTGCAGGACCTAGCAGCCACTGAGAACTAAGTGCCATGTTAACATCCTGCTACTCATGGATAATTCACATCTCAATAAGCCATGATAGTGAGAGCGTCTTATGGGAATGCTTGGTGCTTCCATTGAATGTTACTTCAAAGACTTCCCATTTAAAGACATGAAGCCTATTGTCACTAGAGGATTTGGAACAAGAATAAAGAAATGCATACAGATCTCTTTCATAAAAATTAGAAATTTCTACTAAATTAGTAAATTAGCAAAAATTAATAACAAGAAAAATAGATTGCACAGAGAATAACTTTGAAAAGACAGAAAACATAGATACCATACCAGAATATAAACCTATAGGGCATGCATGAAGGTAATAACTATGTAGTATAGTAATGTTAAAAATGGATAGATAATTTGTATTTCAAAACTGAAAATATGAAAGTACAAAAATTGCAACAAAGTTGTATGTAGAAATCAAAATCTAAGAGCAGAGACCACATGCATAGAAATGCATGATTTTAGTTATAAGATCAAAATAAGGAAAGATACTGCAGAAAAAGACTGAAAAAAAAATATTCAAAACCATACATGAAAGTTGTCTCAGAATTGTAAAATAGAAATTCTTAAGATATTTAGACCAGAAGCTTATATCCCAAAATATGTCACACATATTACAATATGCTAGACTCTCTAAAACACATCAAAGAATATGATAACTGCCAAACAAGAGGTGGTATTTTCTAAGCCAGGACTCAACCTCCCCATTTCACCATGCGGCCCAGATTTAGACAAACATTACAAATCAGAAAAAAACAAACAAGCAAACAAAAAACATTCTCATCTATGTATCCCTCACAGGAAGGCTACTCCAAAGCATGTGTGCTATCACCATAAGTGAAAAAAATAAAATTAAATACAAAGAGACTAAGAGAAAACAGTTCATTGAAGGAACCTTTTCAGGACAGAAAAAATCCCAGAACAATAACAGAAGAAAATCGTAGCATGAGGTTCTCAGATATGTGCAATGGACCAAGGAAAATCTGTGCAGATCTGAGCAGGACTTCTCGGGGTGTGGGAGTGAGAACTGGAGTCAGCTGAAGGATCAGCTGCTAAATCAAACTACAGAGAAAGGGACTTTCCAGTTTGCATTAGAGGTTAGAAAGGGGATATTTGTAAACTCACAAATGATGAGAATTTTCTCTTTCCAGCACTATTAAATTTCAAGAAATGACAATAGAAATCATCACAGAAATTAAAGAGAAGATTGAAGACATGAAAACTAAAGAAACTATAGATGAAAGGCTTAAAATTCCTCCATTTGGTAAAGGGAAATATTGATTTTATGTTTAAAGAAAACCTATTGCTTTAGTACTTATTAGTATCTTTTAAAACAGGTGGTCACTTTCAGCTCAGTAAGCCTTATAATGCCAAAGAATAAATCTAAAACTCTTCAATCATTATTTCTCTGTTGTAAAGAGGTCCCTAGTCAACTTGAGCACTCAGCATATGAAGCTGTGGTCTTACTACTAACAACCAGAAAATGTAAATTACTAGGGTTTATTTTCTGATAACAGTTGTAGCTTCAGTTATGTTATCATTTTCTACATATCTGGTTACATGTAAAACATTGACTATGAGCCTTACTAACATGTAGTAGCACAAACACTCTTACAAATCAGCAAGTTCTGGCACTGAGTCTGAGAGACAATTTACTGTTTTGAGGCATATCATTATTGATGAATTAGTTCCTGTCATAGAATAACATCAGAAATATGTTTCTCTTTATTTTTAAATCTATTCTATTAGCATCATTTCATCCAAAACAGTTTTGTTCTATATTTATGTGATATTTCTAATTTCTCATGTTATAGCACCAGTTCATGGAAAATTAAGGTATTTTATTAAATTTAAATACTCTGTTAATCAGTATGACTAACAATGTCAGACTCCTATGTAAAGTGCCTAGTCATACACTGAGGAGACATGTAGGTAGTAACTGAAAAGGACCATGGTGAATATAGAAATTGCTCATGTATGTTGCAGTAAGAACATAAACTGACTCTTAAAAGAAAGATAAAGGGTCAGTGGAAAAATCTAGAACACTGAGGAAGATGAATAAAAGGGCTTGGTGCAGGTCTGAGATAACCAAGATAGATTTATAAAGGGACAGACAGGGCTCTGGGCCTGTGACAGCACGTTAGCTTTCCCTCCCAAAGCCCTTCAGGAGCATACATAAGGCATATTGTCCTTGTTCATATCCTTGCTTCTAACCCAGCTACTGTGAGAGACAAAATTCTGCTTAAGGATGATGCTAAGAGAAGGCTTCCTTCCAGGAGATCATTCCCAATCACTCCATTGATAAGGAACTAAGTATGAAGACCAAGGAACATTGCAGCTATGTATTGGCAGAGGTGATAGAGTTCACTCTTTGTCATAGTGGTGATGCAAATGTAAAACAAAGACAGCTTAGAGTTCTTCCTGGCACTAGAGGAATTGCTAGTAGCTTGCTGGCCATATTGACCAATGGTGACTAACAGCTAACAGAGAGTCAAGGTAACTATCATATCCTGAGTGTGGACAGAGTGGAATTTCAATCACCTCTCACTGCATAAGCAAGACATAAACAAGGCACAGTACTACTCATGGTTGGGACAACTGGGCATACAAGGAACATGCGGGTCTCCACTGGCTTTGTCTGTGATACCTCACAGAATTCATCAGTCTTAACAGAGAGGATGTCAACTTCTGTTCAGTTTTTGCTTTGACCTTACCCCAAACATAGAGAAAGGATCTAGGCAGTTTTTTCTTCTCTTGGGAGCCTCATTGCTCTCAGCAGTTTCTGAACCTCTCCACAATTTTACATTTTTCTTCACCTTCTACTTTTCTGTAAAGCTTAATAAATCTCCACTTTACTTACAACCATACTGGTCTTAGTTTCTTTAGCGGCTGCTGTGAGACATTGTGTGATTGAGCTCAGAGCCAATGTCTCAGGTGACCCTGTGTGACAACTGAGTCCTGAGCTCCTTAGGACCCTAGGTCAAGCACAGTTGTGCCAAGAAAGAAAATTCCCACAAAAATGAGATTGACTTGGTATAAGCATAGATCCCCCCTTAATTCATGATAGTTAAAATTTTGTCCAAAATTTTTTTTCAGTCAAACTCCTTTAAGGAAAGAGTTATCTCATCTTTTCCATAATCATTGTTTAAAAATGTATTTTTCAACTGAATTATATTTGATTGATGTCTTTATAATGTTCATGGGCTTGGATTCCATTTTCTGCATGATGTTGCAACTGTCAATTTGTAAATTGAGCATTTCCTGGATTAGTCAAAATCAAGATGACTCAAGACCTGTTATCCATTAAAAATAGATACATTTGTGATTCAGCACAGATTCACAAATGATACGTTGAAAACAGCTTATTTTCTTTCATTCTGGGGAGCACACTTTAATTGAAATATTGTGTGTAAATGGATTGTAGGTTTGTTAAAGAACATGTATATTATTATAATCACTTGATACGCATCATAACTTCTTGGATAGGGTGTGTCTTTAGGGTATTAATTAACTTCCCTTAAGTAGTAAAATGTTCACACCCACCCACGGACACATTTTTTTTTTATTGTCAAAGCATAAGGTTTTTATAAGCGAAGAATATTTCAAACAATCATGGAAAGTCTTTTGCAATATATCTTCTGCCTTTATGGGAAAGCTTTAGTAGACAACACATGCAATCTCTAACTCCTTCTGGTATTAGCTCCCTCCCACATAAAAAAGCAACTGTTTGCATTGCTGCACCAACCCTCAGGTTGCAAAGCTTGCTTGTGCATGTTTTTTCTTTTTCTTCCCACCCAGTGATCATTCAGGAATCAAATCTGCCAGCTAACAATTTGACATTAAACATTCTGTCAATAGGCTGTTCTTTTTATAGCTTGTTACATTTTAAAATGTGATTGAGCTAATTAAACACAACTGTGAAATTAAGCAAAGATTTAATTAACATTCTTAGATGGTTTCGAAAAGGAGATTATTATTAACAAAAATGAACGTGAAATAAATCAAACCAAACCTAATGCATTGACCCAAGACCTTGACGTTACTTCCTGGAAGACATCAATCTTTTAAAATATATTTTATTGTTTTTATATGTGTCACAAATGCATAGGTTTACACAACTGTATCAAAGACTGCATTGGGATGTAGATTTTTTTAAACCAATTTCAGGGAATATTGTTGGCTCTGTAAATTCTTCTGTTGAAAATACTTGCTTCTTTCTTATTGGAAGTATAATTCCATTTTTTAAATACTTTAAAGTATGGTTACTGGAGTAAATATAAATATATTGGTTGCAAAAATTATCTAATGGTGTAATTTAACCAGAGGGAAAATAAAGTAAAAACATATTAAGAGATCTTACATATACTCTGAAATTTTCAGTCTGAAGGCCATGAGCTACAGCTATTCGAGTGTTACTTAGCAAAACAACACAATCATTACTGATGATGTGAGCATGGGCTATTTCTTTTTCTGAGGATTGAATTCCTGATTTCAGGTTAGTGTAGTAGTTTTAATTGCCCTAATCCTCTGAAACCTGCTATTGTAATCACTGTACACCCTACACTTGGAGAACTTTCCTCAAAAGTCTTGCTAACTTGTTTGTGTCTAATTTAGTTAATTCATGTTATTTAGATTAGTAATAAAGTCTTTGTGTGTTAATTTTATGTTGTTCCTTTTAAGAGTAGTTAGTAGCCTTACACATAATTTTTAATCGATGAAATATGATAAATATTTGATGACATAGGTTCTCTTTGATTAAAATTTATAAACTTTCTGTGTATGTTAAAGGAAGCATCAAAGGGCACCTAATAAATACATAGCAGATTTTGGAATTAAATTTTAACAAGTCACTGTACCTACTACAACAGGTTAACTTTTTATTTTTTTATTTTGTTAAAGATTTATTTTATTTATTTTATGTATATGAGTACACTATAGCTATCTTCAGACACACCAGAAGAGAGCATCAGATCCCATTACAGAAGGTTGTGAGCCACCATGTTGATGGGAATTGAACTCAGGACCTCTGGAAAAGCAGTCAGTGGTCTTAACCACTGAGTCATCGCTACAGCCTAGGTGAAGAGAGATAAAGAGGGGTTAAGTCTGCTTTTCCAGAAGTCTGAGTTCAATTCCCAGCAACCATATGGTGGCTTACAACTATTGATAGTAGCTGAGAAAGCTATTCCTTGGCCTCACCATTAAAACAACTGTTAAGTTTTGAAATCACTCCTCTTCTCCAAATTCCCATCACAAGTTTTGTGTTATGAAGATGGCTTTGTGATAGCCCAAACCTACTTGCTGGACAATTAACCTCCTTACTGGGATATTTAAAATTACAGAAAAAGAGATAATTTCCTATTTCTTTTTGCTGTTTGGTCAGAGAATAACTATTAGCTGTTCTATCAGCCTGTAGAGAGTCTCAATGGGTTGTAAAATGGAAGACTGTTAAAAACTGAGGGTTAGGGCCCAAGACTCATTGAAGGAAGACCCAAGACTCAAATAATATAAAAAGGCAAAGAGTATTTATTCTTCAGAAATTACTGGCACTCCGGGATCAATTCATCAAAATAGCGATGGACAGAACTGCTCATTGGACACTGTGCAGGGTAGGGGAATTTTCCAGAAGAATTAGGAAACCTCTAATATGATTGGTTGGTTGTTATGTTAGTTCTATTATAATTGGTGAGATCTTGAAGAATTTCAGAAACCTTTTCTGTTCTGGTCTTGTTATCTCTCGCAGCTAGGTGTCCCATGAGCTGGCTCAGCTCTGTAGTATCATCCCTAAGTCAGGGGCATCATTGACTAAAAGACCCACTGTCAATGACTCCTTCTGATCAGCCAAGTATGCTTCCCAGAGAATTGAAATTTATATTTCCTAGGTTTGTGGACCTCTCCTTATGCCCATAAGAGAACACTTCTCTCCAGCCTCCAGTATGTTGGCCAATAACCAGGAGAAGAGCAAATGACCTGCAGGGTCTGAGCAGAGCTTACTGTAGTTACAGAGCACATGCAGAGGCTTTCACAGATTGCTTGGCTTCTGAGTGTTGCCTGGCCTCGCTGGCAGCTTTGATCTGATGCATTTTCTAGCTCATTGTGCTGGACACTTGTACTTTCTCAGCTGACTGATGACTATCTGAAGAATATTGATTCCAGACTCAGGTGAATTCACGCTCACTAAAAGATGAACCCATCAACCGCCACCAGCCTCATTCCTTCCGTATTTTAGGAATCACACTTATTTTTAAATAAGAGCCTGTTTATCTGAAAATCAAACATAATTTAAATTACAGGCTAACGTTTCTGCAGTTCTAGAATTAATTTAGAATGAATTTCTGACAAACCAGTTACCAAACAAACTGAAATAGAGAATTAGCTCTGAGATAATCCAGTTTTTCTAATTACTAAACAATGTCAACATTTCTCAAGAAAGTGCAACTTCTGTGTGCAGTGTTTTCTTTTGTTTAACAGAGGTCATACGTGTGCAGAGGCTTCATTTGTTCATCTCCTTTCTCCAGAGGAAACTGTTTGTTCTTAAGGTGCAAAACAGGTTATTGCTTCTCTTAGCTGATAGGATTAGGTCTGGTACAGTAGTCTGTGTCTTCCTTTGAGTTTTCTCATCTGCTTTGCAGAGTCAGTCTCAAATTTCCTCAAATGAAAATCATCGTGATCAAGGGAACAAAATTCCCACTGTGCGCATGCATCTGCAAAGCTCTAGATATCTAAATGTACAGTATGAATTGGAGAGAGGTTCGAGAGATTACACTTATTCCTGAGGAGCTACAAAAAGTGATGGCTACTTGGGGTAGGAGATCCTTTTTCTTTTCAAGGGTATAGCCCCTGGTAGGTTGCCTATCCATCTGGTTGACCCACATCTGCACATATGGCCAACACTCATTAGGTATAAGAAAAGGATCACATGAAGTTGGGAGACAAATGTGGTAGTGGTTGCTGGGAGAACTGAAGAGAAAGAATAAAATTAAATGACCAGAACCCATTATATTTATCTATGAACTTCTCAGAAATAAAAAACATACACCAAATAAAATGCATTGCAGTGCAATGACCAAGGTTAACATTGCATTGATTACTACAAATTTACAAAATTAGACTAAAAGTTTATGGGACACAGGCTACCAGAAGCGTTGATGTGGTGATTACAAGACATTATGAAAAATTTGAAGACTCTATTTTATACCACCAAATTATGCTACCTTTATTATAAATTATTTCATAATGAAGCCGGAAAATATTTTTCTAAAGACAATAGATTGCAAAATTAAAGCCATTCAGAAATCTCTTTTTTACAATGCTCATATTCTCCCTTTCCATTCAGGGCTTGACAGTTTCTCTTCATCCAGATTTACAACTCAAAGTCAACTTTGAAGTATGGCTGGGTAGTGTTCATGTTTGATGTGACAAGTCACTTCTTGTCTCTGTGTTCTTATAAGTGTGTCCTTTCCACTGCATGACAACCGGGGGGTGGGGGTGGGGGTTGTAACAGACAATAGTAATTTTCCGTAGTTTTACCTTCCCCTTCTCTGCCCCCTCCCCTCTTCTCCTCAGGCATCAAGAACTGCTATGTGGGTCCCAGGATTGTAGCTAACACATTGTCATGAGATTGATGTACTTACAAAAGGATTACTATGTGTGTTCCTGGGAATAGGCTTTCTTATACTTTCCTACTTGATAAGAAAGGGAACCCACGAAGCAAAAGTTCATACTTGACATTCAAGAAATATATCCTCATAAATGAATACTATGTACTTTTTCTTCCCTGAACAGAACCTCAATTTACATCTTGCAAGAAGATGGTAAATAAAACACTCTGAACATAAATGGAATGTGAAAAATATTATGTAAAATGATGTTGAGAATCCAAAACAGAATAGTGGCAAAGGCACAAGAGGAGGTCTCACTAGTGTGTGTTCATAAAACCACCACAGTCCATATTATAACTATGCAAAAATAAAGATGATCTAAGGCCTAAGGCTACAATGGACATTAAGAGAATTAAATGATATACTGGTATTTCTCTGGCACAACTATTGTTAAATCCTTATTTCCATCAATTTTCTCTTTATCTCTCTACATCTCTTCTTATTGCACCTCTACCTTTTCTTTCTAGAGTTGTCTTAAATCTGAATTTACAGCTTAATCTTTGTAATTATTTTCAAACAAATGGACAATTATAGAAAAGCTAGATATCTAAATATCAAACAAGATTGAATTTTGTTTATGCCATAGAGTTATGATTTAAACATGCACTACAGAGTTTAAGTAACTGAGACACATTGTACTATTTTTAACTTTGGTTTTACATTTCCTTTTACATATCTTGTCTCAGAAATAGATCTAAGATCACAAGATACTTAGCTCCTCAATTTAACTAAGAAAAATCAGACTAATTTGCTAATTTGTTACATTGTGAAGAATGTCAATTAAAGTTATCTAATATGTAGATGATTTCACTTACAGTTTTAGTACTTTCTCTTCACTTCTGATGATAGAATCCAAAACAAATGCTAATTCTCCTGTATATGAAATCTTATCATTGCTATTATCTACACTCTGAGCTATTTGTCAATTTTCTGTGACCTATGTTTTTCAAGGACTTTTATATCTCCATTGTTAAAATGAATTGATTTCAAAGTCATTTCAATGCACATTTTCTATGAACTGCCAGGCATGAAGAAAGGCTAATTGCATTGGACTGCTGATAGATTACTTGAAAAACCCTGCACTCCAGCACAAGCTTTGAAGAATTGGTAGAGTCCACTTTAGTGAGCTGGGTAAGCAAATAAAATCAGATTAAATAATAAAAGTACCTCCTTTAACCCCATGTAAATATGCCAAAGATGATAATTTTGAGTCCAATATGAATTAATGAACTCACATCAGTTAATTTGACATATAAAGGCTGCTCTTATATGAAGTTAATTTCCCATGACTGTTCTAACAAAGAAACCTAGCAGCTTAAAAATAAATGTATTATTTACTTTTCTCTCTGGAGGAGTCTCCCAGTGAAGTCTTCTGGAATCTAGTTGAGGTCTGTGTCCGTGAGGCTGTGTTACTTTCTGTAGACACACTGAATTTATTTCCTTGTCTTTTGTCTTTCCATTGTCTATCTATGCCATGTTACTTGTGCCTTTCCAGTCTGGTAAATTCTCTGTGCCCTCCTTACAGGTCTACATCTTCTGGCCGGCTGTGCTTCAGTTTTCCCCTCTCATTTTTAGAAACAAAACTGATTCCACCATAGCCACCTTAAGACTCACTATTGATTAGGTTGATTGGCAACCTAAGCATCAACTGAAATCTTCAATACCCTTTTCATGTTTGATTATGTAACTCAATATAGTCACTCATTTTATAGTTAGAATGCATGTCCTGTCTATCATACTAAGGTACAGTTTCATTGGACAAATTTATTTTGGAATTTTGACAAAACGGACATGACTCTGGTGCTAGGAAGTAGGAGGCAGATGAAGAAGGACACAGATTATAAGGATCATTCTTTGTTCAGGGACTTAGTTTGTCCTGTACCCATGACAGCACCATGTACAATGAACAGCAGAGCTAACTGGGTGAGGTAATTGTTTTACTGCCCATTCCTGCTAAGAGCTAAGATTGATGTGGGATTCCAGGTTGGTTCCTGTTGGCTGAGCAGGCTCCCTCACATACTCTGCACTTCCTGGGAGAGATGTTATTTAGCAGAAAGTGGTCAGAACCTTAGGCAGCTGGAACTAATTGTCATTGTGGTATACACACATACAGCCATAACAGTCATTAAAAGAATAGGAAAGACCTGGGTCAAGCTCACTGGGAAAATCTTTCTTAGCAAGCATAATGTTCCTGTAGGCTTGGTTTAGAGCACTGAACAACCCAAACACTAAAAACCAGAAGGGCAACAAATGATGGACTTTCAACTCTCATTTTTCTTTCCTGACAAAGGTAAATATAACAAACATGTATGCATGAACAGAAAATCTTCCACTAAAGCTGAATGAGTCCAAGTTGTACTTTAGGTCTGTTCATCTAATAAAGTATAGTTCATGTAGACAGTTACACAGGACAATGTACCTGAGAAATTTCCCTATTGGGGAGGGTACTTACAGCACTCAAATTCAGAGCTTTCATGTCACTGTGCTTCTGCAGTCAGGTCTATTTATGACAGAACCAGTGGTCATGGATATCTGGCCCATTTAGAGTGTTCATTCAGAGTGTGAACTTTTAGTCGCAGCAAGAAGTGTGGGATGATGATGATACCACATGGTCTTGATATAGCTGACATTTGAGGTCATATTGGCCTTATTTAGCTTAAATTATCAACCATACTTTTTAGGTTTGACTAAAAACTAAAGACCTTTCACTAAAATTTAAGATGAATCAAATTATAGCTCATTTCCTACCCATGTTCATACCATTTTCTGTGTAACTCTTTAGCCTGCCTAGTTAAAGTAAGTTTTGCTACCTCAGGGTGTGAAGTATATATTAGGAAACAGTGCGTTAAGTGAAAAATGTGAGATAAGATGCTGTGTGAGCTGGGACCTGGGACTTCAGAGATATGGTGTGCTTCCCGTGGATGCTTAGGCACAACATTCAGCCCTAAATGTCTAAGAGACCAAGAACACATGGAATGAAGCTGATCACTATGCTGGGCTCAAGCTCAGCCCAAATATGATCATCTTATTAGTAACTCAAATATAGCTGCCATGGACACAAGAACACAGGAGAATCACTTGTAGCTGAAGTAATCCACATGTTCTACAACTCACTAGAAACAAATATAGAGGTCCTAGCATTATCTAGCAATGTTTAGTGTCACATATTTTTTGTTTCACAATTTCATTTTTAGTAAAATTCTAAATAACTATCCACAGGGCTCATTTCACAGAATGTTCCTTATTCTGCATTTATTAATGTATCAACATATATTAATATATATTAATATATTATATTATTAATATTTTATTAATTTTAATAATTATATTAATAATTGACATATATTAATATATATTACACACACAAAAACACGCACACACACACACACACACACACATATATATATATATGTGTGTGTGTGTGTGTGTGTGTGCGTGTGTGTGTGTGTGTGTGTGGAGGAAGGGGTTGAGCCTGTGCTAGGGTATATTTGGCTATTAGAGAACAACTGTGCGATTCAGTACTCTCCTTTATTTGAGTGGGCCACAGGGATTGTACTCAGGCAGTCAGGCTTGGAAGCAAATGCCTTTACCTGTTGTGCAAAATTTTCAGCTTTTCACACATGTTCTTACCTGTTGCAAACCATTACATACACAGCCCTGATCCCCACACATTGGACCTATGAATAGGACATCTTTTCCTTCACTTACTACCCAGGGACACTATGTGGAATTTTCTGAGAAAACTGTGCTGTAACATTTTCTGCTCAGTCTCCAAACCAATATTTTAGGTCTAGAGTGTCATAAAAATCATATCAGAAAATGTAGCCCTTGTGGTGTCCTGGCTATACCTTACCTCTCCTTAGAATCCTCACCAATGTCATTCTTATTAAAATGTCCCCCTTACATTAATTTATACTTTTAGGGACATTTACTAAAAGCTATTCAGAATATAAGACAGTGCGGGGCTGTGGGCTGTGAGAAGCAGCTGGGTGCTTGGTGGAGCGTGAGCTTGGAACCCCAGCGGACCCTTATTGGACGGCAGGGGTTCGGCTCTGCTCCAGGGCCCTGGTTCTTTTCATTTAGATTCAGTCCTCCACAGCCCCTCCCACAGAGAGGTCTATGACCATCAGTCATGAGGAACAGTGCCTCAGGCTCTCTCACATGTATCTCCAAGCTCTCAGAACAAGCCAATATGTAATATCTGCTGTCAGACTTTAAACCTACCCTGAAACTGTATATAAGGTCTCTATTTGGGGGAAGTAAAGTGCTCAAGAATCATTAAGAGCTGTAACACTTGGGAGAGATCTGCTCTCCCAGAACCTGCCTGGGACACCAAGCTGCCTCCTTGCCAGGTAGCTGGCTTATCGGCCAAGCCTGGGCCCAGACTGGCTGAGCACAGAGAGACAGGTGCAGCACCTGGGAGTGACCGGTCAATGACAGCAGCAGTGGGGGCAGGCAATCTCCCCTCCCTGCTTGCACTCTGTGTCCTTTGGCCCGGACCTTCCGCATCAGGCTGGGCTGAAGACCTAAGGACAGTGGAGAGGCAGGCTGGAGGCAGCTCAGAGATAGTAGCGAGCCCTCCCTGCTCTCACCCTGTTCCCAGCTGGGGAGAATAAGGGACCCACAAGACACCATAAATTAAACAGCACTCAATGGGACACCAGCCTCCATTTGATTCCTTTTCAGATAGCATCTTACTACATCCTATAGAATAACATGGAACTGACAATCCTCCTGCCTCAGCACATCCATTGCTAGGATTACTGGAGTGTGTTCCTTGCCTTAGTTACATTACTTTACTTTTTCATGCCTGTCAGAGACAGCTCCAGCAAAACAAGACTACCAACACAGTTTGTTTTCTCAACAAGAAAATACTGACATCCTTTATGTGAAATTAACTTAAAAAATAATAAAGCAAGTATCTCTATCATTGCTTCCTCTTCTTTTATGAAAGATATTATTGTTATTGAACACACAAAACAATGGACCTGACTAAAATACTAGAAGTATTGTAACACAATTTATATTTCCAAAGACTTGATTCAGTTTCTTTTTACCTTTATGTATCAGTCGTTGTTACTACAGCAACAGAACACTGTTAAGTAGGGGCGGAGCATCTATAACTGTTATTTAAAACGTTTGCCCCACAGAACTTACCTGAAATAGCTCTTGTTTTTCTAGGCTCTGTCGGTCCCAATTCTAGAAACATTGTCTAACTCACTCCACTCTACAGTCTTTCTCTTTTTTTTACTCTACTGAAAAGGCCAAACTCATCATAGAAGTCAAAATTACCCAAGTACTAAAGCTGATAAGGTCAGGGACCCTCTCTGTGAATGTATGTCATGTGACTGCATTTTCTCACAATTCTATATCCACCATCAGTCAAAGATAGAGTGTATGCTTCCAGTTTCTTTTAGTCAGGGGAATTTTGAACTTGGAATTAAATAACTACATTAGTGCAAGATAAGCAGGGAACAAATGGATGCACAGGAATGTAGGATCCTGAGAAAAATGCTCCCTTCAGTTCTGCTTACATAGCCATGAAGAGAAACGGGCAGGCATGGGTGTGATAATCCTATATGCTCAAATGGACTTCCACTTCAGGAGGATTTTGCCATGGACCTTAGAAAGCTGACTGGAAAGCTGCAGTGCAGATTTTCACAAGTGGGTTATTTAATTTCTCTCCTACAGTGAGTTCATAGATATCTCCACTTACAAATGGGAAAAGCATCGAAGGAATGAGAGATATCTGTCTCTGGTCTATTCAGTAATGAAGTGGTAGACTCAGGACCTCAGGTCAGGTGCCCAATTCATGGTCGTTTTCATTCTATATAGTGAGAATGACAAGCTTTCATGTAACCACAAAAGAACAATATGTGGGTGTGTAGAAAAGGGAGGGACTTGGAGTCAGGTATTTGCAGTGATGTAGTCAAAATATAACTTCTAATTAAGAATTTATATATGCATGCCTATATTTATGGTTGAGTATGTGTGCAAACATGTGTGCATGTGTATATATATATATATATATATATATATATATATATATATATATATATATGTGTGTGTGTGTGTGTATGTGTATGTGTCTATATGCGCTTATGTGTATATATGTGTGTCTATGATCACATATATATTTGTATATATATCTATATGCATTTATTTGCATGTATGTGTCTATATATATATGTTTATATATTTGCATGCATGCATATATATATATATATATATATATGTATGTATGCGCATCTAAGTGTTTGCATTTATGCATGTGTATAATCTTTACCTGTGAAACATAATGGTTCCTAAAGAACATTAGAAAATGTCCCATTTTAATTTCTATCATATGAAGTGATATAGTCTACAGATATAAAAATATAAGTAAGTTGAATTTTGACAAGTAGGATGTTATTTATCAAATTTTACCTAAATACATAGTTGGTTAAAGAAAATGTATCCCGATAGTTATCTAAGAATTTTACAAATAAAGTATTTGTCTTGTGTGCGATACATTTTAGTAACTATTATAATTTTGTCTCCTGTTATATGTGTTTAGACAGTTATAATCTTAATTATTTAATAATGTGGTCAAAGAAAATGTTGTGTGTCACACTAGCACTCATTTCTTGAGATTTATTAAGATGGACTTCTGACCTGATGAATTCATATTCAGTTTTGAAAATATATTAAATTTGCCTGTCTTTAAGTATTATGTTAATATGGGCCCCAGATTGTCTGATGGCCACAGTTCAGTCACTATATCTCCACAAAAGTTTTTATTCTCTTCTTTTTCTTTGTTTTCTACTTAAATGGTGTCTGTAGACGAGGCTAACTTTGGTCTCCTGAGGGAGAATTTGAATACCTCACATATCTGGCTTGAGTTTTCAAATGCTAGGATTGCACCGGTTTGTTCAGCTGTAATGCAGGGAATTGAACCTAAAACCTGTGCATGCTTGGAATAGTCTCTGTCATGTGAGTCACATACACAGACCCCAAAATCAATATCTTCTAAATTGCAATTTAAAATGTATCCTATGATGTCTATGCTTCAGTGACAATAAGGCAAAATTTCAAACAAGGCAGAATTTCATCAAAAATCATGGATGTAAAGAGCCTTTAGTAAAGGCATAATAAAATTTAAACACTTTTAAATTCTAGTTTCTTCATAAGTTTATATATACACTATATAGCTCAGATTTTAAGTATAATTATTAATTGAGACAACATAAATTAATAAATGTATGACTATAAGCCCATAAGGAAAATGAGAATATCAGCAGACAATTCATCAAGAAGAAATGTTAATGGTAATGGTGGGAAATATAGTTAATAATGAGATATAATTACTCAGGTTTAATTTCTTAGAAATAAAACAAAATACCTCCCTTGTCTGGAATTTAATATGCTAGCAGTCATCCAAGCATTACTAAAATTGTGAATATTCATAGATTTGGATTTACAGTCAAGCACTTGTGAAACACATTTCTGAGAACCCATCCTACGGAAACGGAAAATGCAAACCAGTCAGTTTCTGGGTTCTTTAGTTTTTGTTAGACTTTATACTGAGATTAAATAGACCCACAGTGAACATCCGTAATAAGCACATGAGTTATTCAGACATTACATTGTACCAAGATTCATTTAACCTAACTTAGTTTAGGAAATTCAATGTAAAGTAATTTTAAAAGATACACATTATAGATAAAATATAATAATAACTATAAATACAGAAAATTTGATTCCCTGCTAGAAGTTGTTTGGAGAGATGGCTCTGTAGTTAATAAGGCCCTGGGCTAGTCCCAGCATCTACATGTTGGTTCATACATGCCTGTAACTCCTGTTCTAGATGATATGCCCTTCTGTGGTCACCATAAACACTGAACACATGGTGTACACAGATGTATGTAGGCAAGTACTTCTACATGTAACATTAAAACATTTATCTTAAAAAGGTCTTTAGTATACTTCAATAGGCTCGGCAGACTTATATGTACTTTTTAGCCATTAATAAAACTGTGTTTTCTATCCTGGCAAACTACTGTCCTCTCCTACTGGGTTGTGAATTCTTTGAGTTGGTTTTTTTTGGGGGGCGGGGTTATTGTCAGTATTATAGTATATAATCAGTTCTAATTTACAATATTACATATAAGTCTTTGTAACCTACAGATAATTTAGTTTTTACTTGTTGGCAGTTTTAGTGATCATTTTTAAAGTTTTGTAGTATAATGACTTTATGACCAATAAACTTACCTGTTCTTATCGATTGGAACTCTTACTTTAAATGGACTGTCAAGTTATTGTCTTGGTTCCATCTCTTAAATTTAAATGAAAAAAATTAGGTTAGAAGTAAGCTTTTTTTTACACTGTATGAAGGTGTGTCTGTATTTTCAATTGTTAATTCTGCATGGGCAAAGAGATAGATGCTGACAAGATATTGGTATTATAATTTGTATGGCCAATCATCAGCCCTATATTTGTAAATACCTGTCCCTCTATACCTGCTCAGATACTTAAAGGCCAGATACCCCTCTACGCCTAGAAGCAATCTAGAGTTGTATTGGAGGTTGTCTCGCTGCTGGATGGTTGTAATGAAGAGCTGATGGCCAATATCTGGACAGGAAGTAGGCTGTGGAACTCTCTGGAAGGGAGAATGACATGGGAAAATAAGTAAGAAATTCTGGAGCAGAAATGGAGAAAACAGATATGGACTGCAGTAGAGTAGAAAGGTATAGAGCTAGTCATGTGTCATGTCATAGACTAGATAGTCAGGTAAAGTTAAATGAGCTAGCTGGGAGACTTTAAAGAAAAAGGGTCTAATCTTTAAACTATATATAATACTCTGTCATTATTCATACTAATTTCAGGTCTGAGAAAGTCCCTGAGGAGTAGGAAAAAACCTACTTCTGGAAGTTGTCTTTTGATCTTCATGTCTTATCTTACCTCAACTTACAAAATAAAAAGTAAAAATAAATGTACATTTTTTGACAAGTTCACTCCTTTTGATTCTATATTTGAATTTTTCTTACTCATTTTTAAACACATTCATTGTAAACATTTTTCCATGAAAGGATTTTTTCTACACCTGTATAAGAATATTAGTGTTTTGACATTTTCTCCAAGCATTTATGAAATGTTCTAATGGTGAATTTACTCTGAGCACTACCCTCAGTCAATAATTCTGTGCCACAGATGTCAAAATAATTCCTGTATGAAAGTTTTTGCAGTTGTATTTTCTTTTCCATTGAATGATGATGGGTTTGTGTGTATACCAGCATCATGTCTGATGTTGGTATTTCACATTATGAAGGAGTGTTTGCTTTCTCACACCAGTGTTCAGGGAAAATCTTGATTCCAATTTTTCACTGATGGCTTTTAAATCAGAGTTTCAGAGATGGACTCAATGGCAGAGTGGTTTCTTAAGCTATCAGCACTATTTCTTGCTCTTTCGACATAGGTCATCACTTCTTAATTTGCTATTAAGAAGATCAGGCATAGCTCGTGGTTGGCAAGGACTGTGTCATTTACTAAAACCACTGCACAATCCTCCCTGTATACAACTGAAGATCTTATACCCCCCAATCCCCATGCTACACTGATTTCTCACTTTCATTTCCGTTGGTTCCTCTTGCTTTGAAACAGGGTCTCATTCTGCCTTGACCACTCCAGAACCACAGATCCTCTTGTCTCAGCCTGCAACATGGTGAGACTGAAGGCATGTATATTTCTAGATTTATGCTTATTAACTGCTTTGATTTCTGTCGGTCTAGCTCTTTCATTTTGCCTTTGAATACCATTGCATATTTTCTCTCTTTGCTACATGGTAAAATTTAATTTTCATGCCCAATTTTATGGCAATATTGGAGAGAGGTTGCCAACATTGACTCTAGTCTTACTGATGAAAAATATGATCTTCAGATACAAATCATAATTTTCAGGAAATGCAGAGCAAACATTTTGTAAACAAATCATTTCAGAGTTCACCTTTCCTGCTCATGGACTGATAAAATATATTATAACCTGTGGTTGCCCATCCCACACTTATGGCAACCAATTCTATAGTGGCAGAAACTAAGCAAATTTAAGAAAGAAAGACATATGCACCCAACAGGTTTGTGAGTCCTCGTGACAAGTTTATAAATTTATTTTCTCAAGTATTACACCTGTTACATAGTTATATGTAATATAAAAGTGATAAAAGTGTTAAGAATTAATAAGTAAATAAAATAAATAAATGCCTGTAGCATATGGAGATGGTCATTTAAAAAGGAGTTAGCATTTTCATTTTAGCCTATGAACATCTGTTTATAGCACATGCAATTTAATATTAGTCTTAGCTTAAGTACCCAGAATTACAAATATAACAGTATATAATAAATTGCCATTCTGCTTTCAGTATTTATGCCAAATAGGGAATGTTCTTTTAAAAAATATATATACTGGGGCCATATGGTAGGTGTATGTATGTAGGAATCCAATTCAACTTTACAAATTCAGTTCAACTTACCATTTATCCAGTACAAGAACTATATAGTGCATATAATGTATATCTTCATTAACACATAGTAAGCATGGAAGATATTTATTTTTAAATTTCAAAACCTAATTGTATCAGAGTTCATAATTTTAAAGTCCATTGCCATTATGGTAATAATTCTTGTTTTTTTTTCTTTGATCCACTCATGTTTCAGAAAGACATTCTTTGATGTCTATGTATTTATGGAGCCTCCAAAACTCTATGTTTGGTTTATATTTCAAGCTCTTGTGGAAAAACAAAGTACTTAATGTTTCAATTTTCTTCAATTGGTTGGCTTCTCTTGTCACCAGATTATAGTGCTCTGACCTAGAAATTGTTCGATGTACAATTAAAATTTTGCTTTGTTATTTTTAAGTGGAATGTTATGCATTGCTTGTGAGAATTAATTGTTCTAGGATGAACTCTAAGTCCACTGTTTTCTTCTATGTTGTACATCTTTTTCTTAATGGTTACCATTTTTAACTTCCAAAAATTGTACAAACTCATTTTTAAATGCCAAATTTACCTTGATTCCAAAGTCAGACAAAAAAAGTACAAAAAATTGTTGTATAGGTCAATAGTCTGATGAACACAAATAAAAAGATACTCAACAAGCCAAATGAACATCATCTTCCAGAATAATTATTTATTAGTAAATCATATGAAATATAGATAAAACCATGAACATGGTGTAAAGCAGTGAGATCATGAAGGACATAAATTCATCTCAGTGGATGCAGAGAAGACATCAGATTCATCACAACAAAAATTCTCTACAGATTGGCATAGAAGAGCTGAGTCTCAGCACCTGAGAGTCAATCAAGTAACTCTGCTATCACACCAACTCATAAGAAGCTGAACCGAGGAGTGTGCTCACTATGCCAGTGATTCACAGCACTGGAGGCCCACCCCAGAGAAAGTTAGCAACACAAGAAAACAGCTAGTTTCCAATTAGAAGTATGAATATAAATTATGATAAGACCTTCTATCTAGAAACTCATGAATACTGAATCATAACCTATCAGAACTAATGAAAAAATTAGATAATAGAATACAAAGTTACTGCAATCTTTACTATTGCTCTATAATAACAAAAAAATGCTTGACAATAACAATAAAATTTTTAAAAAGAACAGATAATAAAAACACTTTAGAATTCATTTGTGATCTGCATACTGACTGCTACCATAAAGGTGAGAAGCGGGAAGG
Organism: Rhabdomys pumilio; assembly: GCA_030674055.1. NCBI lineage: Eukaryota > Metazoa > Chordata > Mammalia > Rodentia > Muridae > Rhabdomys > Rhabdomys pumilio. Next base: position 82,835,100 of record JANHMN010000006.1, on the reverse strand, counting down.
CTGTACAGGTGAATCCAAAGGTCACCTGGGGTCACGAATTTTTTGTATTTATACAGTTGCATTGTTCTCAGTACTGTCTGTGTACTGCAGACTTAGGTTAATGCCTAGCAAACCTCCAATGGTATTAATCTGAAGAATATAAAAATATATGAAATAAACAATATGAAAACTACTTGATATAACCAAAATTATCTGGAGTAAATGACACAATACTGGCTAGATTGCACTAACTACCAGAATTTAACAAAATTAATAGTGATAGAATGTCACAATAATCACATAAATACACACACACACACACACACACACACACACACACACACACACACACCAGTAAGTCAAAGCCAAGTCTTACAACAGACCCTCACATGCACCATCAACAGACAGCTGACAAAAGTAATAAGAACTGACAAATGCCAGTCTCTTCCCAAAGAATAATGGATTTTCTCAATATCTACACTCACACACAAACCAGCCAACCAACCAACAAACAAAACACAGAACCAAATCAAAATCAAAACCAAAATTTAAAGAAAGCAAATAGCCAAACAATAAATACAACACGACACATTGAAAAAAGCAAAAAAGTCTTAAAAACTTTAAAATAGTAGAAAATTATGTATTATTAAACTTTTTTAGATGTTGGTCTTAGGTTCTTAGTGGTAAATATTTAGTTATGCACCCACAAATACAGGCAAATATGGGAAAACAGAAAAATGGAATATCACCAAGCAATGCAGACTCTACATGACAAAAAGAAAATAATGACAGAAGTGAAGAGACACTGTGTGGGACTGGAGAGAATGTGTCAAATCACACACTTTCTCATAAAGAGGAAAAGTCCAAAAGTCAAAGGGAATTCAACTCAATCTTAATAAAGTAACCTGAAATAATAATAATAAAAAAAACTGGTTAAACTATATAAATAGGCATTTTTCAAAATAAGCTTCGTGACTAAAACTGGAACATCTGTAATCACAAGAAAAAAAATCAAAGTAAAACCAAACTACATTAGGACCTCACACTGGTCCTAATAATAATGTAATAATATAATAATAGAATAATAGATGTCATGTGTTAGTGAGGATGTTGGAGAAGAGAGCCATTTTATGTTCTGCTGGCAGGAATGTCAATCCACAGAGTTGTGAAGAGATATTCTTCTTTTCTAACATTCCAGATAATGAATGCAGCTACCAATATTCCATCTCTAGGTGTATTTCAAAAGAAGATAGGACCACGTGTCAAAGGTGTATGTGGCTCGTGCTCATTGTGGCACTCTCCATCACATGAAAGAGAGGGCGTTAGCCTGTGTCACACACTAATAGTGAATGAGCACAGAGAATGGTAATATACATGGTGGGGCCTGCTTAGACGTAAGTAGAGTGAAAGTCCACGACTTAGTAGTAACACTTAACTCAAAATACATTTGGTTAACTGAAATAAGTGAAACATTTATGATACCTGCCACCACAGTTCACTTACATGAACTGAAAAAAAAAAATGCCAACACAGTAATAAAGAGGAGAAAGTTAAGTGCACAGTGCTCAAGGTTAAAGAAGTCTGGTAAGATACTGGTTAAATTACTTTTAAAAATTCAATTAGCTATAAAAATTCAAGGTCAAGAAATGCATTATACAATAAGAACAGTTGCCTAATACGAGTGAACCCCAACCACCTCTTTGAATTCTCACCAAAATCAGTGGGTGAGATACATATACCAATGAAAGCAATGAAGCCATTTCATAGGGTATACATTTTTCAAAACTACCTATTTTATAAGAAAAAATTATATACATTTTGAATATTATCAACAAAACAAACAGCACCATCATGATACAATTTTAATATTAAGATGATAGTTATATATACTTTTGCAATCATTAATATTCATAAATTTTTCACAAATAATATTTTTGTCACTAATATAACTAGATCTAATACAATACAGGATGTCATGCTTCTGAAAAAAAGCTAACATGAAACATGAACATGAAAGCTTTTTAAACTCATACTTAAGAGAATTTTTAAGCTTGTAAACATACCTACTTATTTCCTACTATCTGTGTGGCAGAACGTAAAGGCTCACAAGATATTTTACATTGCAGGAATGGTGAGGAAAGCTTTCTGGAACACTGATGGAGAGGCTGAAAACACAGGGGAATATGATGATTTCAGAAAGAGCCAATCCTGATCGTCTCTGAATCAGCAACCTTATTATTGAGCATATAATACACACCCGCACACACCCCACACCCTCACACATACAATCATTTACACTTTTAAAATATGAAGTTATGTATATTCACTATTACTCATCTGGCACCATTGACAATAATAAAAGCCTAGAATCAACCCACTTGCTCATCAGAGACCCAGCTGGAAAACTACTGTATATTTCTACAATAAAGAACCCTTCATCAGGCAAATGAATGATATACATGTCCACATAATAAGAAAAAAAAATGGATTTTAGTGTATGTATGTGTATTATGAAACAACATTAAATGTGCCTTTTTACTTTTGCTTTGTACTAAATAGTACTATTACGTACAAGAGAAAAAGACAATATGGATATATGCATTCATATTTACTTATATTCTTAATAATAACTACTTTAACTACTTAAAGGATAAACAAAAATAAAAATATCATGTAATGGAAAACGTATTTAAAATGAAAGACTCCCTGACCAGATATCATCAGGTTATTGACATTTGTTTTGATTTGTATACACTTTATAGTCAATATTATTTTATATTCTTAAAATGGAAATAGATGATGTAGAGGACAATGCCATAAAAGTTTTGAAAAAATTAACAATGTTTCTTTAAAATCGGTGGTATCATGTTCAGTGAGTCACTTTAAGGGAATTTGCATTATCATAATTTAAGAATAAGGGAACAGAAATTCAAATAGTCTTCTAATCATTTTTTGTATTATTGGTAGTATTTATAGTAAGCTATTCCTAGTAGAATATAAATCAAGAAAAATAAACCTCAAGATACTCCCCACAAAAATACAAAAATTGAATAAATCAAAAGTGCTATGATCCTAAATTTTATTAAAACATATCTAATCTTATAAAAGTTCCCGATATTTGTGTATTAACACAGCATTTCTCCCATTTAAGTAGAAGTTCTTTCAAACTAGATGAGAACACACATCTTAACTCTGGATTGGCTCTTTCATTGGTTCTATCACTTCTTCCCTAATCAGACTTGGAACTCCAGGGACATGGGGAATCAGGATCACCAGTGCAGTTTGTGATGATATCTTCCATTCCAACCTTCACGTAGACAGTGGTGATATGGTCTGTAGAAAACCATCCTGGTGTATGACATCTACTTCTTGTGTTAGGATCTGACTGGGTTGGAAAAGAGAAAGTCTGGTTTGTTTGTTTTTTTTTAAATTTCATATGCTTTGACTGTGAGTTTCTTCCTCTTTTTCTGTCTTTGGGCTCTGTGCCAACTGTCAGAGCCTCCGGTAGAGGAAATAACAAAACCTTGATTTGTCTTTGTAGGAGATGTACATCTTCTCACACAGTGGCTCCAGCCTTTGGTGCATACCACACACACACCTCTTCTGTGTCCTGGTGATTCTTCAATTATCATTCACCTCCGTGAGATGTGTTTCAAAGATAATTATTCATCTGATACAAAGAAAGTATTTGAGAACTGTGTTCTAGACCTCACATCTTTCCCTGGCTCTTCTCCCAGTCTTCTATTTTGTGTCAAGGATGCTCAACACAGGGGTTAGAAATTAAGAGCCCTGGCATCTTTTTATCCATCCATCCTCTCTTTTGACTCTTCCCCAAATGTTTGCATTATTGATTCTGTTGTCTTCTCTGCCATCTTATACTGATGGCAAAGCTTTTATTTTTCTAAGGAGAGTATCTCTTTACATTCTTATTATATTTAATTGAGGAGTGGAGTCATTGAAGAGTGTGTTGTCTTCTATCTTTTCGTTTCTGGAGATAATTTAGGGATAGACGAAAAAGTCACATTCCGCATTCTCTTAAAATGATAAGGAATATAGAAGCACAAGCTTGAACATAACATTGAGAAGTCTAGTCATTCTCTGAAGTTATTCCCAGAAGACATTATTATTAAATGAAAATAATAGGCCAGGTACTGTCACTTTTATTGGCCAAGGAGGTACTAAAAAGAGCATAGACTGTAATAATGGTTCTTGATTGTGCACCAAGAACAGTATGGTAAGAATGTATTGCTGAAGATATCACAGTTTTGTTGTCATACATAGAGAAATTGATCTCAAATTGTTGAGAAAATATGCACTCTGCTTTGTAATTTTCATAGTTGTGGAAGATAGTATACAGGACACTAGAGGTTGGAGAAGACAGCAATGGTCTCACACTGCTCTGGGCCCTGCAACATGCCAGCAAGGAATCACCTCCTAATACGAGAGTGGCATGAATGTTATTGGGATACATGAATATTTTCTGATTTCATGCTTTCTTTACAGAAAGGGTCCCAGGCTTGTAATTTTGGACAAAAGACCATGAGTATGGAGATAATACTTAAAAATATAAACTATATATATAATGCTGTTCTCAACATTGATCTGAAAAGCTTCTATCAGCAGTGGGCTGTGATCAAATAATAGGTTCAAACTCTTCAAAGATTTGAGAGTAAGTGAGTGTGAGTGTTCAGCCATAGATTTGATACTGTATTAGCCTTCTCTCCTGAATACTCAGGCGAAAGAAGGTAAGAGAAATGCTATGGGATGCAGTCTTCTGCACATACCATGGACATTGCACATATGAACTCATCACAGATTGGGATTATTTACACAAGACTTGAACAATCAGGCCAGGGTTCCATCATTATTAGAAAGGGGCCCTGAGACCTCACCACATGCCAAGGAGCAATTGTCAGTTGATAGCTTCTGATGGAGAAAAGTTCATCATTCTTTAGGGATCTAGCCACAGACAGGTTGCACAAGTCCTGATGAATGTCCTTACACAGAAGCACATATGGAGAGTACTAATTGGACTTACTGAATTATTAAAAAAAAAAAGAAAGAACATGAAGTAGGAGAGAGAGGTTTGTGTGCCTACAATAAATAAGAATGGGGAAAATGGGATGAATATGATTCAAATGATTTGTATAAATGCATGTTATTTTTCACAGGATAAAAATATCATTAAGGTAATTCTAGTAATTAGAGACAGAGTACATAAAAAATATAAAAGTCTATTTTATAAATAAGCAGGTTTCCAGTAAAGAGAAACAACTGAGGAAAAACCTACAAACATCTGTGAAAGGATATCATCGAATTCTACCACACACAAGTACTGTGATGGGAAAGAAAATTGAGGCATAAAAAGCCTCTATTTTGTTTTAAAAAACTAGAGGTAATAGAACACTTCCATCTGTGGCTTATAATGGAATAAATTCGGAAAGGGAAGCCTATAATGAAATGTACCTCATAGGAAATGCTGGGAGAAATTTAAGATGCAAATTAGACTTTATAGTTGTGTAATTAACTCTATGGAAATAATCCATTTTCCCCTTTCTCTGATTTTGTACTGTACAAGGCACCATCTACACCTATAGGGCATCCTGTCTTTTAATGTATTGGTAACTCTATGTTTTCATGTATTACTTAAAAATAATGTAATACTTTAAAAAATTCACTTTCTCCTTATTTTAATCATTTCTGGTTATTAACTAAAGACAAACATCTTTTGAGCCCTGAGATTCAACTAATAATAAGGTTTGAACCACATGCCCTAATACCTGGACACAGAGATACTCATTTTAAAGTTAATGCTTTTACAGCTTTAACATGTATTCTAATAGACAAGAGTAGGGGACAAGCCATCCAAGGTATTTCACAATGATCTTAATTAAGGTCATAGGAGAAGAGTCTTTTTGGGATTTCACTGAGTGTAGCTTTGTGCAGAAAGGCAATCTTTTATGAGGAAAATGTTGCCATTACCTTTGAGTTAAAAAGGTGTAAGCCAGTTTATTTTTGAGAAATTAGTCTCTTTCACAAGTTATTTATACAATTATCTTTGGTCCACCTATGGAGATGACCTTTTCACCATCACATTTGAGTTTACTTGAGGATTTTAAGAGCCCCTCATGGTTAGTAATCAATAAGCATTTGTTATAGGAGTGAGCCAAATTACCTCAAGTTGCAGATTCCTCTTCATTAGTCCGGTTTTGTTAGTCTCACCCCACTCAGCCCTCACCATGCTTGCCCTTCCCTGGTGTTCTTCCCTATGCTTAAAGACTTCGGGCCTCCTTTGATCAGTGCCCTTGAGATTTTCTTCTTAAAACTTAAAATTTAAAACTTAAATTGCACTATTTTCTTTGGGTCTCGAAGTTTTGGCTAACCTACTGATTCCATTGAAACCGATGTCCTGCCTTAGTCTTATGTATTTCTTTAGATAAATACACAAGTGTCTAATTTTTTCCCATCTTTATATCAGAGCTGCCTCTATTGTTTAATATTAAGTAAGGTTGATTATTACAGTGACAGATTATAAATCAGAAATAAAAACAGTAAATAGATTTTTTACCTTTGAGTTGGCTGAAATGTCCTTCCTTTTACTGCAGTAAGTGCCATGCCTTTTAAACACTGTAACATTTGAATGTTCTTAAAGCCCTTGCACGGGTTCTGGGGAGTTAGATCAGTGGGTACAGTGGGTGCCTTTCAAGTGTGAGGACCTAAATTTGAATACATAGGACCATGGAAACCTGGCCAAAGTGGTTCATACCTGTTATCCCTTCACTACTATGGGGAGATAAGAGGTGGAGACCAGAGAATTCTGAGACGCTCATGAGCTAGCTATCCTGGGATAAGTAGCAGAAAAACAACAACAATAAAACAAAACAGCAATTGAAATAAACAAAATTCTGCCAAACTAACAAACAAGGTGGTTGTAAATATCACACAGTTTGTTATGAGCAACTTAACATGGTGACAGGAGTCAGACATTCCCCTGGGAGAACAGCAAGAACTCTGCATAGCTTAGACATTCCATGTGCCTAGTAAATACTGTTAGTTTTAATTAATCTCGGGAATGAGAACACACACATCCAAAAAAATAGTTTTATATTATTGAAGTAAAATGTAATGTGAACTGTCATGCAACATCTTAGTGACTTATAGAAGAACTCACCATAATTAATAAAAAAGAACAACAAAAACAATCCCGGGAGGAAAACATGATACCCTTGTTTCCAAGTTTATCCCTCTTGGAGGGCACCAGGTTGTGGAGGTGTTCTACATATCCTATAACAGAGAAAACATGACAGAAGGTTCTGGGTGCATGGCTTGCTATCACAGCACAGCACCTGTAAAATGCTAATCTATTTGAGCAGCTGTATTTTTATACATAATTTATTAGTGAATTGTTATTGAAAAAGAGGCCTCTGTGTGAGAAGCCACTCTGCCAGCTAATCCCCAAAGGAGTCTTTCCTGAGAACTATTACTTTAGTGAACAAAGGGCCCTTTTATGGTATAAATGCACTGTATAGGGTACAGCGGCATACCGTTCCTCTGCCTTATCAAGTCGCTTAATGACATAATAATGAAAGTGGCAGTCATTGGAATTTGACGTTCTTTGTATATGGCATCATTTCAAATGCCTACTTTCAAAACTGTATGAAAAATATTGAAAAATTAAAAGGAGAAAAATGTGCTCATGTTTCAAAAGATATATACTTTCTGCCTGTCATGAAATATATTCACTATCTACAACCTAAATTTAAAGATGTCTTCAGTAAAAGGAGAAATTTATACAAACAATTTTGTTCTCTGAACATAGGAACCATATTTCCTATTATATTACATTCTTATTATATTAAATACCCCAAATGAAATTGAGATAAGAGTTCAATTTTCTAAAATTGTACAGATTTTGAGTACTATTTGAATTTATTTCCAACGCTGTGCATTCTTAAGGTATATTCAGGGATGCACCCACAGAAACTACCTGCTCCTCGACATTCCACTGGTTGGTTTAGTGTAAAAGATAATGTCTACACTTGATTCTCAAAAACACCAGAGTGACATGGAGATAAAACCCAGTATGACTGAAACCACACAAGGGTGAGATGCAGGCTTTCTATGGTTGAATGTAAGCTATAAGACATACTGTCATTTTTATTCTTCTGTTACAGTCACTGAGAGTAAAGAATATAAGTAAGGTACAAAGGTGTGGAAAATGTAATTGTTAAATTATTTCAACTGGGGGATGACTCAGTAGCTAAATGAGGACCAGAGTTCAAAACCATTGTCTGACCTCTCAGATACAGTTGTAATTCCAGGTCCAAGGCTCCTAGGAGCCTCTACTACTCTCCACGGGTACTACACATGTGTACATGCATATAATTCCATAGGCATGCAAACACAAAATTTTTTAAATTTATTACCAACTTTGTAGAAATATCTGTAGAAATATAGTAAACTTGTGTTCTTTCAATATTTATTTGAAATATAATTATCAAACTACATTAGTTCAGTAATGGTAGACGTGTGTGTGCTGTAAAAGAAGGTAAGTGGATCGTAGTACTGCTGTGTATCTCCATTTATTTATTTCCCTCCACACCTCCCCATAGTCATCTGCACAACTAGTTTCAAAGCTTCTTCTCCTTATATTTTAGTGGCTGGCACAATTTTTGGTTAAAATATATAATGCTCAATGAGTTATTTCAAATATGGGTTGGATCCCCAGGTGGGGCAATCTTTGAATGGCCTTTCCTTCAGTCTCTGCTCCACACTTTGACTCCATATTTCCTCCTGTGAGTATTTTGTCCCCCCCTTCTAAGAAGCACTGAAGCATCCATACTTTTGTCTTCCCTCTTCTTGAGCTTCATATGGTCAGCGAATATTAGCCCAAATGTTCGAAGTACCCAAGATACAATTGCAACTGATTTCTAAAGAGACAAGAAGACTTTACAATTTGGCGTTTGTAATTTTCTCGTTTCAGATGTGAAAGGAAGCAAATAATTGTTTAGGGAGTCAGAGGGAAATACATTCACATATAGTAAGCAAGATGTGAAATGGAGAGGTGATGCTAATTTAGAAATGATGCTAGTTTAGAGGGTATGGCATTCTCACTGATGAAAAAGAAGAGGACAGTGTCCAGGCATGAACACACAAGCTTTGCCCTTGTCTGGTTTTGTTTTGTTTTGTTTTGTTTTGTTTTTGTTTTTTGTTTTTTGTTTTTCTTTTGGATTGTTTTACAGTGGGAATGTCAGAACTGATCAAGTGAAGGCAGATAGAAGAAGAGAAAAACGCATGTGGTTAGAGTAAAAGTAACAACAAAGTAGGTTCCACAAAGGTAGGTTAAGTTCTGCAAACTATGAGTGGTGCAAATCAGAGATAAATTGGGAGCCTTAGGGAATGTGCACACAGTATTAGAATTTGATTTTGATGACTATGGCTAAATACCCAGAGTAGTGGCAGATAGTTTGGAAGTGGACCCTGTGAGACCAAATAAAAATGAATTATAAAGCTAGAGAAATAGTGGTACCCAACCAAGATCCATCCTAGAGAACATGATGAGAAACAGGACTGTGTATAAGTACCTTATGCTGTCTGAAAAAAATCATTGGATACTCTGAAAACATGTAGGAGCTGGGAGTCAGACTGGTTCCATTCCAGTTTTTTACTGTAAAGCTATCTCTTCAGCTCCGAGAGTATAATATATTTTAAAATATGAAAGTAGTGATTATTATTTTTTGTTACAACAATGTGTGAGAAAAAGACAAGTCAATACTGACTTCAAACTTTTGGGGCTGAATAATTCACATTTGTTAGTGTAAAGTAAGCATCCCAAAGGAGGAGAAGATAGTAAAAGATGAAAACCAGGAAGAAAATTAATACAGAAATTTAGTTGTGACTATGTCAATTCTGAGATATGGGTCATGCATGCAAATGATGAGCTTATACAGGACATTGAATATGTAGATCCATCTCTAAGTAGTGATACATTTTGGAATTATCCATGAGGATGTTTCAAGTCAGAGACTGAAACTAAACAAATATGAGAAGGAATCTAATGGAGATCATCCTTGGACATTATTTTTAAGGAATCTGGAAAAGAGCCATTTAAAACAGAAATTTAGATGCTTGAATGGGTTGATGGGAGAGGGAATTCCTGGACCAAGAAGAGAAAAATCTGTCACAACTTGTCCTAACAAGAACTGAAAACAAAAGGCCAGTACTTAGAGGAAGATTGTGAAGAATACAGTATTGTTACTATTGAGATACTGCCTGAGTCAAGAAACTATCTTTTCAATTATTGTTAGTTGGAAAAGGCATTTTCCACAAAGCCCAGGTGTCTGAGTTCAATCTCAGGCACCTACATGATGGAATAAATGAACCAAACTCCAAACACTGTCTTTGTGAACCACTGAGCACACAACTATGCACAGAGCACTCATGCACACACATACACACACACATACACACAAACACACACAGTCTTTTTTTTAAAAATATTTATAAAACTTTGTGGAATACAGAGTGGTTAGTGATGGGTGCAAATGAATGATGCATAGATTACTGTGGATGGTTGCTTAAACAAAGCTGACAATACTTCTTAAATATCCAATAATTTCCACACAGTTTGTACATGGTATGGGAATCCATTCTACCTTTTTCCAACTTGATATCATGAACTAGCTCCAGGTCGCCAGTCTTATCATCCTTCCCTCATGTATTTGGAATTGTTAAGAACAAGCCATTAGTTCTTTTTCTAAAACTTAATTGGGCTCCTGTAAAAACGTTTTGGTTTATCCATCAGTATAGACTAAACTTTGTGTGCATGAGAGAGTATTGGGGCTTGTAGCTCATTACAAGAGAGAAATAGCACTTCTTGTCAGTCTTCCGTGTGTTCTGTGGCTGCTTCAGCATCACCTGCCCCTCATGTATTTTCTGTTCCCAAACTAGATCCCACCTATTTTCTAATGGTTCCCCCAAAGAAGCAAAAAAACTTCCTATGCCTTTCCACCAATAAATTATAAAGCCTGCTACAAGAATTGGTGTGCTTGTGAACTCACTGCATGTTAGTCATGAGTGTCTGACCATTCACAATGCCTTCCATTTCTTCTCCCTCTCCCTCTTCAGCAAATCACATTGTTGTTTCTCTTACCAAGGGTATTACTATATTATAGCAGTCCTTACATTTAGTGTGCTACAAGAGCACAATGTTTATCACTATTAAAAACTCAGAGTTTACATACATTTGATCTAATAACTATATTTCTAATAAGAAATAATTTCCACATAGACATCAGGCATGCAATAGCACAATGATGCTATTATAACAAAATATAACAGGCAGGAAATTAAGCAATGACTTGAATTGATGAGTTAATTAAATATATAATTTCACATAAAATGGAAATTAAATTTACTAATGCAGAAATGGTAATGGAAGAAATTTGCCAAGTATCTGAATATTAAATTATCCCCATCATAGTATTTTATGTTTGTAATGTAATTGAACAATTACAAAGTGCTCTCTCTTTTTTTTTTTAAGTATTAACTGGTCGTTGAATGACTAGGGCTTGACTATGAGCATATGGAATGCTGTTGATATAGGAAAGAAGGCGTTTGGGTTGTTATGGAGATTTTATGTATACTTTATGAATTCTCATGGACTGTGTTCTAAAGGCAATGAGAAAATGAAATTCTAGTCATCTAAAAATAAAATAAATCAATATAGAGGGACAGAAAGATGTCATGCTTGAAACCAAGGACACCATGCAGGAATCCTTATCAAAAAATACATAATATTAGAACCACACACACAAACAGAGAGAGAGAGAGAGAGAGAGAGAGAGAGAGAGAGAGAGAGAGAGAGAGAGAGAAGGGGGAGAGAGAAGGGAAGGAGAGAGACAGAGCAGAGAGGAGAGGACAGAATATTAAGCCTTAGTGCTGTTAGAATTTGGTGTTTTGATACCCTTTAGAGTAAGCCCTATTGTATGAACCTCTTAAATCTAACCAGAAAATTTAATGCCATCATTAGAAGAGATGGCAGATTAATGTCAATGACAACACCTGATCAAGACCAAAGGGTAAAGGGACATTCACAAACAAAACTCATTTGTTCTCCATTTTTCCACACAGGTTAATTTTTTTTGCCATTGTACTTTATTTATTTCTGTACTGCCTATTACATAACACACAAACTTATTGTGAGTTGGTAGTTTTTAATATTCACACTAACGCTCTCAATGGCCATGCAGCCTGATTCTAATGCTGGAGTATTCTGGAGACATCCACTTGCTTTTCCAGTGAGTCTTGCTTATCGCTCTTCAATCATTCTCATCACTGTGTCTTTCAATTTGAAAAAAATCCCTTTATAGTTTGTACTAGAACAAATCTAGAGGAGATAATTTCTTTGTTTCTGTCTGAGAATGTCTCCATCTCTATTTTTTTTGAGGGATAACTTTGCTAGGTGGTGTATTCCTGAATGGCAAATTTATTTTCTTTAGAAAAAAAAAACATATCTCTCTCACAGAGAGTTTTTTCTGAGATTTTTTTCTCAAATGAGTTGAGCCACATCTATATGTTATTTATTGTTTTCCCTTGCAGCTATGAATCCTTACCATTTATTGTTCCCCTTTGAGAGACAGATTTTAAGTTGCTTCTGAGTAGATTCTGTTAGTCTGAATATTGACATTTCTGTCATTGAATGTTTGTGTTCTTCTCTATGTTGGAAAACTTGTCTAGCCACCTGAACATTTGCTGTTGATACTATACAAAGCTCCCTCGTGCCTTTTCATTCCCACATGTGTATTTCAAAGACTTTCTGAACGTGATAGTTTTAAAGATCATTCCTACAGTTTAAATATCTTATGCTTGATCCTATTAATCATTCTTAAATTTGATCAATTATGATATTGTTATTTGCATTGTATTGTCAGATCAAAGATTTCTGTGTGCGTTTTTAAATATTACTTCACCTCTTTTTGAAATTTCTCTGTTAGAATATTTAGCCATTTCTCATGTTTTTGGAAACTCCTTGAGTTTTCTTAGCCATCTGTCTTAAATTTTGTCTGAAAGTTTCCCTCCATGACTACCATCTGGTCAGTTTAGCTTCAGTTAGGTCATGGTATCTGGAAAACTCTGATTGCTATGGGATTTGCCATCTGGAATGGAAAAGAATAGGTCTTAAATCAATTCTTTCTACTTGACTTTATTTGTAGATGTCTTTCCAGAATTTTAATATAGCTGCCCATATCTCCTGAGCTTCTAGCCACATCCAAAATGTCAGGACTTGGAGGTGGATGGTGGTTGTAGTTTGCCAGATTTCTGCTTTGGGTGTTGATATAATGTTAGTGGTATATTGCACTCTACATGTGCCTTTTGTTAAGAAAAAGCCAGCAGAGTACCTAAAAGGGAGAATGTACAGAAAAGATTATTCAGAAAATGAGATGGCTCACTTCAATTGAAACTTACATTATCATATGATCCCATGAACATCAGTTCTATGATTGTTTTACGTTCCTAAGTTGGTTGTTTGCATGAAACTCATTGTTTGGAATAGCTATGCTCAAAACAGTGGCTGTAAACATGACTTCATGGTTATGAACTCTCTTCTTAAAGCAGACCAAAGTCTGGTTTCACCCATACACAGAGTGGTTCACAACCAAATGTAACTCCATCTTCAGGAAATCCAGAACCTTCTTATGGCCTTTATGGTTATCAGATACAAAGGCAAAACATTCATAGGCATTAAATAAAAATAAGTACTTAATAAAAATACTTACAGCATAGTAAAAAAAAATTACATATCCAAAAGGGGCAGTATTTTAATTACTACTAATTAATACTATAATACTGACAGAAATAGTATTTAAATGAAAAACTAATTGGGAACCATAAAGCATAATTCTCATCAGGACATGCCCAATACCTTAATATGAAGTGTTTTTCCTTTAGGACTATAGTATTTTTAGATATACACTTTGGAAGGTATGGCTGAATAGAAAATATTATTATAATCTGATATCTATGTCTAAATACTTTGTTTGAATTTGATATTAAACATGAACATACTCAGAAATTCACTTCACAATGTATGAATGTCAAATTTGAACACAGAATAGATATGTCCTGATGAGAAATTAAATGGGAAACATTGCAAATGGGAAACATTAAATTAAAATGGGAAACATTGCAATGGTCTTTGTGTCAAAAGAGAAAGGAAGGAGAATTTAATGATCCAATGAAAGAGATGCTCCACCATGCCACAAGGACACTTGCTCGGCTATGTTCATAGCAGCTTTATTCATAATAGACAGAAACTGAAAACAATCCAGATGTCCCTCAACTGAAGAATGGCTAAAGAAAATGTGTTATATCCACACAAAGGAACACTACTCAGCTACTAAAAACAAGAACATCATGAAATTTACAGGCAAATAGACAGAATAAAAAATATCATCCGCTCTCTCCCAGATCTGAGGCCTGAAGCAGTCACCCGCCCTGTCTGCTTCTGGGGGCACCGGATCCCTCCCGACCCATCCTTGAGGGTGCAAGGAACTCAGAGCAGTAGGTAAGAAGACCGGCTCACTGCCCTAGGCCCAGAGCTGAAGGCAGGGAGTGCTCAGATTCCAGCAGAACCCCAAACCCCGCCCCTGCGGAATAGCACACCCCTTCCACCTCTCTCCCGGACTACTGAACCCAGAGTGGCAGAGGACCAAAGTAACTCAGAGCAGCATACAACATATCACGAGACATAAAAGAGGAGCCATGGCACTCAGAGCAGTGGACACATTAGCCTGAGACATCCTAGAAGAGACATTACACCCAGAACAGTGGACACCTAGCTGGACTGCTACCTAGGAGACACCATATTCTGAGTTATCCTAGAGCTACCATCGTACTCAGAGCAGCTAGAGAAGATCACAGAGATATTGGGACCCCAAGGAGACCAGAAACAAGCAAGATAACTGGAAAGGGAGGCCTCAATCAGAGTCAGAAAGTACAGGGAGCACTAGCATTAACCAAATGGCAAAAGGCAAGCGCAAGAATGTAAGCAACAGAATCCAAAGTTACATGGAAACATCAGAACCCAGTTCCCCCATTATAGCAAGCCCTGAACACCCACCACACCAGAAAAGCAGGACTCAGAATTAAAATCTCTTCTCACTATGATGCTAGAGGACTTTAAGAAGGACATAAATAACACTCTCAAAGAAATTAAGGAGAACACAGACAGACAGATGGAAGCCCTTAAAGAGGAAACACAAAAGTCCCTTAGGGAATTGGAAGAAAAAATAACCAAACAGCAGAAGGAATCAAACAAAACCTCCCAAGATTAAAAAACGGAAGTAGAAACAATAAAGAAAATACAAAGGGAGACTACCCTGGAGATAGAAAACCTAAAAAATGGATCAGGAGTCATAGACACAAGTATCACCAACAAAATACAAGAGATAGAAGAGAGAATCTCATGTGCAGAAGATACCATGGAAAACATTGACACAACTGTCAAAGAAAATGCAAAATGCAAAAAGCTACTAACCCAAAACATACAGGAGATCCAGGACACAATGAGAAGACCAAACCTAAGGATAATAGGTATAGATGAGGGGGAAGACTCCCAACTTAAAGGGCCAGTAAATATCTTCAACAAAATTATAGAGGAAAACTTTCCTAACCTACAGAAAGAGATGTCCATAAATATACAAGAAGCCTACAGAACTCCAAATACTTTAGACCAGAAGAGAAATACCTCCCATCACATAATAATCAAAACATCAAATGTACAAAACAAAGAAAAAATACTAAAAGCGGTAAGGGAAAAAGGTAAAGTAACATATAAAGGACGACTTATAAGAATTACACTAGACTTCTCACCGGAGACTATAAAAGCCAGAAGATCCTGGACGGATATCATACAGACCCTAAGAGAACACAAATGCCAGCCCAGACTACTATACCCAGCAAAACTTTCAATCAATATTGATGGAGAAACCAAAATATTCCATGATAAAATCAAATTTGCACAATATCTTAACACAAATCCAGCACTTCAAAGGATAATTGGTGGAAAACTCCAACACAAGGAGGGAAACTACAACCTAGAAAAAGCAAGAAAGTAATCTTCCAACAACCCTAAAGAAGACCCCTACACAAACATGACTCCAACGCCAATAATAACAAAAATAACAGGAAACAACATTCATTATTCCTTAATATCTCTTAATATCAATGGACTCAACTCTCCAATAAAAAGACATAGACTATCAGACTGGATACATAAACACAACCCAGAATTTTGCTGCATACAGGAAACGCACCTTTGTGAAAAAGACAAACACTACCTCAGAGTAAAAGGATGGAATACAATCTTACAAGCAAATGGTCCCAAGAAACAAGCTGGAGTAGCCATTCTAATATCAAATAAAATCAATTTTCAACCAATAGTAATCAAAAATGATAAAGAAGGACACATCATATTCATCAAAGGAAAAGTGTACCAAGAGGAGCTTGCAATTCTGAACATCTATGCTCCAAACGCAAGGGCACCCACATACATAAAAGAAACTTTACTAAAACTTAAAGCATATATTACACCCCACACAATAATAGTGGGAGATTTCAACACCCCACTCTCAGCTATGGACAGATCATAGAAACAGAAACTAAATCAAGACACAATAAAACTAACAGAAGTTATGAACCAATTGGACTTAACTGACATCTATAGAACATTTCATCCTAAAACAAAAGAATATACCTTTTTCTCAGCACCTCATGGTACCTTCTCCAAAATAGACCATATAATTGGTCACAAAACAGGCGTCAACAAATACAAAAAGATTGAAATAATCCCCTGTACCCTATCAGACCACCATGGACTAAGACTCGTCTTTGACATGGACAAGAACAACGGAAAGCCCACATACACATGGACTGAACAATGCTCTACTCAAGATAACTTGGTCAAGGAAGAAATAAAGAAAGAAATTAAGGACTTTTTAGATTTAAATGAAAATGAGGACACTTCATATCAAAATTTGTGGGAGTCCATGAAAGCAGTACTAAGAGGAAAAATCATAGCTCTAAGTGCCCACAAAAAGAAAATGGAAAGAGCATACATTAACAACTTGACAGCACACCTGAAAGCATTAGAACAAAAAGAAGCTAATATACCCAAGAGGAGTAGATGGCAGGAAATAATCAAACTCAGGGCTGAAATCAACCACGATGAAACAAAAAGAACTATACAAAAGATCAACAAAACCAGGAGCTGGTTCTTTGAGAAAACCAACAAGATAGACAAACCCTTAGCCAG
This sequence comes from Rhabdomys pumilio, assembly GCA_030674055.1. Taxonomy (NCBI): domain Eukaryota; kingdom Metazoa; phylum Chordata; class Mammalia; order Rodentia; family Muridae; genus Rhabdomys; species Rhabdomys pumilio. Next base: position 82,817,807 of record JANHMN010000006.1, on the reverse strand, counting down.
ACTAACCAAAGGGCACAGAGACAGGACTCAAATCAATAAAATTAGAACTGAAAAGGGAGACATAACAACAGAAACAGAGGAAATTAAAAAAAAATTGTTAGATCCTACTACAAAGGCCTATACTCAACAAAATTGGAAAATCTGGATGAAATGGACAGCTTTCTAGATAGATACCAGGTACCAAAGTTAAACGAGGAGCAGATAAACCATCTAAACAGACCTATAACCCCTAAAGAAATAGAAGAAGTCATCAAAATTTCCCCACCAAAAAAAGTCCGGGGCCAGATGGTTTTAGTGCAGAATTCTACCAGACCTTCCAGGATTACCTAATACCAATTCTCTTCAAACTAATCCACAGAATAGAAACAGAAGGAACAATACCTAATTCATTCTATGAAGCTATAATTACGCTCATACCAAAGTCTCACAAAGACCCAACAAAGAAAGAGAACTACAGACAAATCTCTCTTATGAATATTGATGCAAAAATACTCAATAAAATTCTCGCAAACTGAATCCAAGAACACATCAAAGCAATCATCCATCATGATCAAGTAGGCTTTATCCCAGGAATGCAGGGTTGGTTCAATATTCGAAAATCCATCAATGTAATCAACTACATAAATAAACTCAAAGAAAAAAATCACATGATCATCTCACTGGGTGCTGAGAAAGCATTTGACAAAATTCAACATCCCTTCATGTTAAAAGTCCTGGAAAGAGCAGGAATTCAAGGTCCATACCTAAACATAGTAAAAGCAATATACAGCAAGGCAGTAGCCAACATCAAACTAAATGGAGAGAAACTTGAAGCAATCCCACTAAGATCAGGGACTAGACAAGGCTGTCCACTCTCACCCTATCTATTCAATATAGTACTGGAAGTACTGGAAGAGAAAAGATCTGAGTGGAGGGTTCTCAGATGTCATTCATTCTAAAGCCAAGAAAAAGCCAGGTTTAAAACTAAGTGTTCTAGTCAAGAGAGATGGCAGAGATCCTGGCTAGTCAACAAAAGGATGGACTGGGTATTAAGACTATCTTGTACCTCACTGGTACAAATAGGAATAATTATGCTCTAATAGTATTCTGAGAGAAAAGCTTTATTTTAACAGGAAGGGTAATATGTAGGAGGAGCTAAGGGGAAAGGAGCACCGGGAGGAAAAGATGGAGTAAGGAGAGGAGAAGATGAAGTAGATGAGAAGCTCGGTAATGAGAGAGAAAAAGAGAGGGGGGGGGGGCATGGAGGTAGAAGTTCATGTGTCTCCACTAGTCAAAGATAGTTTACATAGCTAGGTTGGGTATTAGGTTACACTTCTGATTGAGCATTACCATACTTACAAAGCCCTTGATTAACATTTAAAAAATTGTATAAAAGCCAAATGGAAAAGGGGGGGCACGTGATAGGGGTTTTCTAGGGAAGGGAAATGGGGAAAGGGATTGGCATCTGAAATGTAAATAAAATATCCAATAAAAAATTGAAAAAAAAATAAATAGATCTTGCAATATATATATATATACATATATATATATATATATATATATATATATA
>JANHMN010000006.1:82676206-82815963 GCA_030674055.1 Rhabdomys pumilio | reverse complement strand
AGAGAGAGAGAGAGAGAGAGAGAGAGAGAGAGAGAGAGAGAGAGAGAACTGGAATCTGGGATGATATAAAAACCTAGGACAATGGAAACTCTCAGGAATTTCTAAGCGTGACCCTAGCTGCATACCCTAGCGATAGCTAATATGGAACTTGAAACAGTCGCCTTCTGTAAGTAGGCAAGACTTCCACAAGACTTCCAATGGAGGAGTAAGGACACAAACCAAGTCACAATTTGTTCTGCTTATAAAATGTGCAGGTATAAAGTTGCAACAGAAATCGAGGTAATGGCCAATCATGACTGGCCCTACTTGAGATCCTCGCCATGAGACAGAGCTCACCTCAGACACTATTAATGATATTCTCTTGTACTTGCAGACAAGAGCCTAACATAACTTTCCTCTGAGTGGCTTCACCCAGCAGCTGATGGAAACAGATGCAGAAGACCCACAGTCATGGAGTTTTCGGAATATTTTTGAAGAGTTTGAGTAATATTCTGGAAGGATTGAAGGAGCCAGAAATATCAAATTTCAAGAACACAAGAAAACCTACCGAATCATCTAACCTGGGCCCAGAGAGGCTCAGAGATCCTGAACAATTCACCAGGGATGGAACGAGGTCTTCTGCACATATGTAACAAATGTACAGCGTGGTCTTCATATGGGACCCTAACAGCAAGAGCACGGCCTGTCTCTGCCTCTGTTGCCTGCTTTTGGATCCCTTACACCTCACTGTGCTACCTTGCCTAGTCTCAATTGCAGAAGATCTGGCTAGGCCCATTGCAACTTGATAGGCCAAGAAGATTGGTATCCCTGGGGGACCTCCATTTCTTTGAGAAGAAGGGAAAAATGGAGATGGGGAGGTGAAGTGAGAGGAAGGGACTTGGAGGAGAGGAGGGAGGGGAAACTGTGATCAGAATGTAAAGTAATTAATTAATTAAAAAACTAAGGATTTAAAATATTCTCTATTTGAAAAATTAAGTTAGGCAACAAAATTTATTTATTGACTATAACACCCTAGTGTACTTAGTGCTTAGTGTAATTTTAATGCATCATATAATTAAAATAATTGCCTTTTCATTATTAGTTTGCTGGTCATCTATGACAATAATTGTGAAGTATCTATAAAATAAATTTTAAGTAAGGTTAAGGATGCAAACATAAAAGAGTGAATTCTAATTGTAAATAAAAATTAAATAATTCCAGAAGTTAAGCTGGAAATTATGGATTACAAGTCAGGCAGGAGGAACCTGAAATATTCAGTTGCCATGATACACACTGTAAATGACGATCATGGATTCCTAAGTTCCCTGTTTGGACTTTATTTCTCTATTGTTAAAGTTTCAGTATTAGTTTATGTTTTCATATTTGATTTTATAACACCCTTTAATGCTGGATGGTGACCTGAGGCTACTTCTGTGCGGTTCTATCACTAAGAAATGACCACTGACTATTAGTACTGAGAAAAGAGGATTTTAAAGAGGTTGAATCATCTGTGTGCACCTGCAAAATGCTATGGTAGCAGCTGCCAGGAGCCTGCAGCCCTCTTTGGATTAAGGAGCAAAATAAAATTGAATGCACATCTTCTCAGCCTGACTTAATGGCTCATAAATCACTTGTAATAGAAAACAAGAAAAACCCTGTTCTCTTTTGCAGCCTAGAATTACATACTTTTTAATGATATCTTTTCCTCTGTCTCAACTTCTCTCAATAAAGAGGTTCATTACAGCCTTTGTAGTATTGAGAATCCGCTATTTCCAAGGCAGAGCTATAAAATTGAGAAGAAGCAATCTTACAGATCATTTGAAACAACTGACTTATACACTGTGAAGCTATGGCCCTGCAGGAAAATGTGATACATCCAAGGTCACACATCTCCAGAGTTACCAAGCCAAGATCTCATCAACCTGCCAAAATGTTCTTGTGTTAATTAAAGGTCTTCAGTTCAATAACCAAAAATTTCTGGTAAGTGGGAAAATGTTAGATATATGAGAACAGTTGCTGTATTTAGTTTTGGGTGTACTAGTCTGAATTATTTAGCCTCGCTATTTATCTTTCTGCACAGTCCATGCTTTATGCTTTTGATCGGCTTGTTGCTTTTGTGGAGAAGTCAGAACCTCTTTCAAATGTCACCCACTTGACTCTTTAAGCAACTGAAGCAGCTCAAATTGCTAATCCTTCCATTTTTTATTTGATGCTTTCTGCTTCTCTGAGGCGTGGTTCTCTCTGCTATTCCAGGTACCTCTCTATTGATTTGACAGTTCCTCCTAGAAAATGCACAGTAGTCCCCTCCCCCCGAGTTCCAACACATAACATTTAAAAAAATATCAATTCATTTTAAGAGGCACATGAGCCCGTAGCTGCTGCATGTTTCTGGAATACAAGCAGGACAGGTCTTCAACCAGTTCTTCAGCCCTTCTGTATCTGACCTTGTTCAAGCTTTCCAACATTCTCTACATTCAGCAGCCATTTCTTTACTAAGCTTGCCCTGCACTTCCCACCTTATGCTAGAGGATGGGAATATGGAGATGAAAGAAATATGTGCCACTCTTCCAAAGCTCACAGTCTTTGCTTTGCTCTCTGTGATCTTCAAAGGTTTAGAGCCACATTTGTGTCATTTCCACATGTTAGGGCACAAAGCAAGAACATCCTTGTAAGGCCATGAAAGGGGTCTTGGTTTTTGGTAGAAGCACTGGCTGGAAGTAGCCCGGAGACCTTGCAAACGACAGGCATCTATTCCACTGTGCTCCCAGAATCCAGGCTTCTAACACGTGGCATGGAACTTCATTAACTTGCACTCTTCAGTCATGTAGGGCAAGGCTCCTAACAGCCCCTCCACAGGTAGAGGGTGTGACTATAGGCCTCAGCCTCAAAGGATTTACATACTAATGAGATACCTGTAGGCCAGAGGACATAGCCAATTAAGCATTCTTCCCCAGACCCTTCCCCCTGAGTTTCACGGGAGTATTGCAAGATCCATCTACATCCGCCATGAAAATAAAACTCTTAAAACCACGGACTCCACATGTGTTTTCTGGCCCTTCTCTACGTTCCAGCCACTGAGTCCTGGACATTCTATCTTCTACTGCAGTGGTCATCTCATCCTCTTCTCCTATCCTGGGCTCCTCCTCTCTCTTTTCATGATTCTCTTCGGTGTCTGAAGCACAAAATGATCACAGTGTACATTGCAGCCAGAATTGAGGCACTCAGTTAGCATTTCTGTTTCATGTGAATTATGTGTGTTACATAAGTATGTGTGTACATGATTAGTATGCAAAGTAAATATCAGAAATATATGAATGTGTGTGATTATATCAAATACAAAATTGTGGTTTTTTGCAAATACAAATAGTATTTTGAGTACTAATTTTTTAATATGTTAGCAGCTTATATTTTCAAAAAAATAAAATAAAATAAAATTACTTTGCTGAAGCATTTGTGAGATACTACTTAACTACAATGTCCATATCTAGAATGTCGTACTTTTTATTATATTTTTCAAAAAAAGTTTATAGACTCTGATAGATTTGCTTTTCTTTTCTAATATTTCCTATTGGGCTGTCTTAAATAATTTCATATGTACATTTTTGAGGCCACACGCATTTGTGTTCAATAAATGCATATGTGTATTAACTAAATATATGCCTGTATTTATATTACTTATTAATTTCTAGCTTATATTTACATCTTTTCTCTTTCTTTATGGCTAAAACAGGGTTCAGGTACTGCAGGAGCACCCATGTAATCCTGTGAATCGTCAATACTCAAATCAACCACAGTCAAACAACATCATTCTCAAACAACAGTGAGAGACATGTGTTATGGATCCAATATTGACAGCCATAATTGTTTGTAAAACCCGAGTCTCCATTTTTTTTTTTTTAAAAAAAAATCAGCATCAAAAAATAAAACAAAATTCTGAGGTATGATGTATGTTGGGCAAAACTCTTTTAAATTGGGTAGTCAACTTTCCAGGGAACCATGTTGCAGGCCCGAAATGTATAAAAGAGCTACCTTCACTTCCACAGAGGTCAAAAGCTCAGAAGCTCACATAAGAATCAAAGCCAAGGCTGTTCATTTGGCATTCAAATGCTGTGTTCACAAGAACAAACTTTCAGATTCACCAGAGACTATTTTCAATGTGTCCCTCATCTAGTAATGGCTTGCTATTCCTTAAGTATTAATAATAGTAGACTATTTTACCATCTGTTATTCAGGTTTGTCATTCAATTTGTTTACTGTCGGTATTATTCTATGTAGCTTTTGATATTACATGAAACATACATTTTTTCTTGCCACAGCCCTGTAATGTGTAGTTATTATTTAGACTAAATGCATATCCAGGGCTGGTGTCTTTAAAATTGAATTTAAATATACTCCTAGTAAGAATTTATTTTAAAACAAGATTGTTGATGGTTCGAAGTATTTAAACAAGATTGCTAATTTATTGAGTGAGCATGTGCATACTAGTGTGGGTTTTCATATGCCATGGCCTTTGAATGGTCAGAGGACAATTCAAAAATGTTATTTTCTCTTTACACATGTGGGTCTGAGGGACTAAACTCAGGACATCAATTTTTGTTAGCAGATACATTTTTTTCTTACGTCCATTTCACCAGCTTTCAAGTTTAAACATTCATATTGAAGATGCTGATATGCAAACCTTGTCTCAGGTTTTCTGGATCACAATTAGTTCTGAGACTATGCTGCAAAAGGAAAGAATTGGAATGAAACTATGTTGGATCTTAACAATTGTAAATTTCCCCATAAGTACTTTATTAACCCTAAAACTGATAAATTCATGGATCATTCTCCTATAACTGTCAGATATAATACAAACCACGACTAAGCTCACCAGAGTCACTAGAAAACACAGAACTCATTTTATGAAGTTTTGCATTAGAGAAACTTAACTGCATCATTTATGTGATACTTGCATAACTGTCTGCCAGTATACAGGTTTGTGTAATCATGATGTGTGCCAGCACAGTATCTTAATTTTAATGAGCTAAGTAGTGGATATTTCTATTTAGAATTTGAGAACAAACAACTGTAGCTGTCTCAAAGATCCACCAGCAAGAAGAACTAATGCTTCTGTGACGTTAAAGCTCTAGTACATAAGTTGACCATATAAATTACAAGGTGTAATTATAAGCCCATTTATTAAATTTGATAAAGTATTTTAAAAGTCACAGAAACACAGAGAATGTAAACCAAGAAAAAGCTGAGAGTGAGTGAAAAGTAGAAGAATATGTTATGCAGGCTTTAGTTTCTATTTAGCAATAATGGTTCATCCTTAAATGTCCTTGTGAACTCCAGACACTGAAAACAAGAGCCAAATACCTGCCATATATGACAAAGGAAACTAATGGCTTTGGTAAAGTGAACCAATTAACTGCAAAGAAATGCAATTAATACGGAATGAAAGTGCGGAGTTCAAACTATAAAAATACACCTGCATATATAGCAGAAGATTGCCTGATCTGGAATCAATGGAAGGGAAGACCCTTGGACCTGTGGAGGTTTGAGGCTTCAGAGCAGAGGAAAGCTAGGGTACTGAGGCAGGAGTGGGTGTGTGGGTGAGCAACCTCATAGAGGTAGGAGAGGGGGACGGAATGAGGTTTTGTAGATGTGAAACTGAGAAGGGGGGAATAACATTTAACATGTAAATAAATAAAATACTCAATAAAAAATGCAGTCACTAGTGTCTTCATAAACACCTATGGGACTTAGAAAGGGATTCTCAAAAGCTGTTTCTTATAGGGTTTTATTCAATGAAAATTTATGAAATCAAATCAATCAAAAAATCTTGGGTGAGCACAAAACTCTCCTAACAATATGATGGTAAAGAGAGAAAAATATTTCAATTATATTATCCACTTATCAATTTTTATTGCAAATGCACAACACTGAACCAATTTTTATGATGTCATAAAAGCATTAACTGACAATTTTTTCAAAATCAGTTCATGTTATAAGCCAAAGAAAGTCTAAGAACCATTCTGTCTACCACACACAGTCCTTCTGGTATGTACTGCTGAACATTTAAACCTACCTCCGAGGTTTGGAATCTAAAAAAAAGGTCCTGATTTACATGCTATTCATACATAGGGACACATAATGTTCATATATATTTCTCAGTACAGATTCACCAAGGTGATTGGTTTAAAGGTTTTCAAAATTCTACCTATATTTTTACCAATATCTTTGTGGATAGCATGTACCAGAATCTGGGCAACAGGATGTAGAGTTTGGTATGTTAAAAGATTCCAAAAAAGAGCTGTGTCTTTGACTGGAAGACTGTATCTACTCTCTGTGGACTTTTTCCTACCCTAACGACAGACCACAAGTAAACTTATTCAGGAATCATTGGATCAGCATAGAAAATGTAAAAACCCTGTGTTCCCAAAAGGCCATGTATCCTGGAAAACTCAATGTCTCTGTAATGCTTTTTATGGTTGAAAATAGACCCATTTTTTTAAAATTTATGCACAGCAATTCAGTAATATGAAGTTAAGTTCTCTTTTTTAATCATCAACACCCCTGAAAAAATATTATTTTAACATAGGTATTCCCGTGTATAGGATATATAATGACTAGTAACCTGACTTCAATGTAAAATCGACCAATAACTGGCCAAGTGTGAAACTATGTTAAATAGGGTGTTATAAAAGAGTGTGGGATATTGTATTTGATTCACCAAATAGTAGCAATATTTAGTGATGGCTAGTAATTAGGATGTATTAAACTGTGTCTGGAATATTGTTTATTTAATGAATGGTTTATTGCTTTCAGAATGATAGCCTCCATAAACAAAGGAGCTTAACTTTCAACTGCATTTCCCAAATCCTTATGAATGTCTTAACAAGATGGGAAACAATCACAACTATCAGATTTACAACTCCATTAACCACTGATTGGTAAATAAATGCTAATTGGTGTGCTGCAGTAAATTTTAATCTAGTACCCAAAACACATTCATTAAACCATTAATGTAAATGAGATCCTTTAAAGAATTTTGTCAATGTTTTACTCATCAACTATGAAAAGAAATATTGAAAAATTGAACCATATATTGTTATGGAGCCTCTGGAAGTCTTTCAAAAGAAGGGAGACATGTCATGTGTGTTCTTTTCGCAATATCTTAGACACAGACCAATATTCTTTTCTCCATATTGAAAACTTAGTGTTTTATATTAAAGATGATTATCTAATTTGAATTTTTACCCTATATTTTTATTCCAGAAATCTTCAGGGAGAATATTCTAGCAGTTCACACCTACTGTATACATGCTAACCATGAGATTAGAACTTTTGGTACATTAAACAATTACACCCCTAAGCATAACAGTAAATATTTACTCTGAAGACAAGAACTGTATTACTTAAATACTCATAAAATATAAATTGAAGAAATTTATAAATCAAACACCAATTAAATGAATGCTAACCCATATTATACTTTATTCTTAATTTTAAATTAGTGTTGTGCTCTTTACTCTTTAAATTATAACAGATATACTTCCGTAAAGATTATTTTTAAAGGTGCTAGTGTACCTTAAGTTTAAAACAATTTTATATTGTATACATTTCTGAAAAGTGAACTGATTTTTTTAAAAATCAAGCTAACTTGTTATATAAGAACATAGGAAAATATCAATAAGCAGATTTACACCTTATTCCACACCTTTGCCCTGATGTTACTTTCACATGGAAGCTGTGCTCGCACTGAATCACTTCTTATACTAACAGAAAAATACCTCTGTAGAGAAAAAGTAGGTTAAAGTCCAATGCTCTATCTAATCCAGGTTATAACCTATATTTTTGGATGGTGCATCCTGCTTACTAATGTCAATGGATAGCATTAAAATTTAAAATGTTTGCTAATTTCTAGATATTATCACAATATTCCAAATACTATTCAAAATTTTTCATTAAAGGGGAGATATGTAGATAATCTTTGTATGAAGAATTATGTTAACAAGTGGGCAGACTAAAATGTTATTAAATATCTGTTATCATACAGCACCTAAAGATGCTGTCAATTCATTGAATTTTTACTGAAAATCAAAAAAATTTAAGAATTATCAAATGCAATTTATTTAAAATAACTAGAGAGTTTAAATATTTCAATGAATAGGATGTGAGTATGATTTTAATGAACAAAACTAATACTGTTACTAAGACCAAAATCAAGTGAAAACAACAAATGTTTTTAAAAACTCAGTATTTTGCTCCAAGTGAGTCACATGAACTATATTCTTTGATCTGTGAGGTCACATTTAAGTAAAAACTAAAAGTAGAGGGAGGTGAGAGGAGTGGAGTGGAAGTAGTGGGGGGAGGGGAAAGCTGTGATTGGGTGTAATGTATGAGAGACTATAGATAATTAACAAACTTTCAAATTTAAGAAAATTAGAGTAGAAACAATTACCAGTAAACATTTTGATAAGAACAATTCATATACTTTACTAATTTTTAGTCACTATAAACCACAGTAAAAAGATAGAGAATCATTGGTGAGCTCAGATCACTGCTGAAGAAAACCAAGTCCAGTTGTCACCCTACTTGTTATGAATACCCTTTCGGGAAAGGCAACTTTATGAAGCCTCATAACACAATGTCATATGTCCAACTAACGTTACTTGGAGCCCCCTCCACACACACCAATGACTGTACCCGGCTTCACATTAACATGGGGAAACTTAGTGGTTAAAATTGTAGGTCTTGGATCATTGCCATCGAAGTATGATTATATGAGTCATCTTTCTTTCCTGGTGAAAGTAATTGATCATTTATTGGTAAAATGTTAAAGAAAAAGAAACTGTGAGCCACTACTTGCTAAACAGATGTCAACAATGAATATAAGAATCCGGTTTGTTGTACCAAAGTAACAGCATCAATCTCTAGCTGAGAAGATCTGTTTTGATTGTTTTGCTTTTTGTAACTAAATAGCATTTGTGAATATTAGTAACATATTAAAGAAAGTAAAGAATCTCTAATGAAACTCTAATAATGTGTGCTCTATATACTCTCAGGATGTTATTAAATAAGAGACATTATTTAACACAGTACTTGAAGTCTTAAAACATACATTCAAGCTTTGACTCACCGAGTATGACCCAGAAACTTTACACCAGTGACATGGTGACAATTCTTGCTTGGGTTTATTGCCTCATGGTCCCAAGATGGCAGTTGGCACTTACAGTACCAGGAGCTCATTTCATAGTGGAGGCGGCAGGTTTCAAGAACCAAGTTCACTCTGTACAAAGTTGCTCTGCCTTTATCAATGGAAGGAAATGTTTCCAGGAAAGCTCAAACAAACTTCTCCAACCTGTTGGCAGAAGTTGTGTGATGTGCAGAAACCTCAGGTGATCAGAAGCTGAGGTGTCGGCAAGCCTCAGCTAATAGGCAGCCAGGGCATGGGCAAGCCTTAGCTGACCAGAAGCATGTAAAGAGAAACTTCTCAAAGCAGAACAAGATAGGTGTGATTGTCTGGGCCACAGCATAGCACAGCGCAAAGTACATCTACTTTTTAGAAAAAAAAAATGGAAATGACGTTAAGAAAGCCTAGACAGTAGAGAGCTGAGGAGCTAGGTAGCTTTCACTATGCTTTCTCCAAATGTTATGCTGGCACCATAAGCAAAATAAACACAAGAAAGAGGATGTAGTTCTCAACAGTAATGAGGCAATAGGAGAGTACACAAGGTGACATTCAGAATGGATTTTGAAGGTGCAGAGGTGGTGGAGAAATCATAGCTTTAACAGTATTCTGAAACATTACCAACAATCTCTTAGAAGACATTTTCATATTCTAAACATCCCCACATTCAGACTCTTCTATAGCAGTTGTTTAACTCCCTATGTAGTGGAATAGGATCTCAGAATACTGTGTCTGTAAATAACAGGAACTTGCAAAGAATGGCTTAATCAAGCAGAGGATTTTTTTTTTTTTGAATACACGGGGATTTGGGATATGACAGTCACAGGGCTGCTACTAATGTCACTCTCAGGTTGCATTAATTTCATGTTGTTACGCTACTATTTTTAATTTTTTAATTGTATTTAATCTTTTTTTTACAGTCCAGATTTTATCCCCCTTCCAGTCCCCCCTAACTCTTCCCCATCCCAAATCCCCTTTGTCTCCATGAGGATGTCCTCACCTTCCCTCTACCAGACCTCTAAACACTCTGGAGCCTCCAGTCTCTTGAGGGTTAGGTGCATCGTCTTTGTCTGAACCCAGACCCGGCAGTCTTCTGTTGTATATGTATTGGGGGCCTCAATTCAGCCGGTGTATGCTGCCTGATTGGTGGCCAGTGTCTGAGACATTTCAGGGGTCCAGGTTAATTAAGACTGCTGGTCCTCCTGCAGGGTAACCTTCCTCCTCAACTTCTTCAACTTTTCCCTAATTTAACCACAGGAGTCAGCAGCTTCTGTTCATTGGTTAGGTGCAAATATCTGCATATGACTGTTTCAGGAGCTTATTGGGTATTTCGGAGGGCAGTCATGATGGGATCCTTTTGTGAGCACTCTATAGCCTCAGTATAGTGTCAGACCTTGGGTTTTTTTTTGTTTTGTTTTGTTTTTTGTTTTTTTGAGCTGAATTACATTTTGGGTCTGTTGGTGGACTGCCTTTTCCTCAGGCTCCTCTCCATTTCCATCCCTGCAGTTCTTTCAGACAGGAACAATTATGGGTCAGAGTTTTGACTGTGAGATGGCAACCACCTCCCTCATTTGATGTCCTGTCTTCCTGCTGGAGGTGGACTCTATAAGTCCCCTCTCCCTACTGTCAGGCAATTCATCTAAGGTCCCTCCCTTTGAGTCCTAGAGTCTTCCACCACCCAGGTCTCTGGTACATTCTGGAGGGTCCCCCGACCTCCTACCTCCCAAGGTTGCCTGTTTTCACTCTTTCTGCTGGCCCTCAGGGATTCAGTCCTGTTCTCCCCATCCAATACCTGATCATGTTCTCCTCTCTGTCTATGTCCTTTTTCCCACCCGGGTCCTTCCCTCCTTTTCCCTCCTGTGATTGTTTTCTTCTCTCTCTCTCAAGTGGGATTGAAACATCCTCACTTGGACCCCTTCGGCTTGTTAGACTTCTTGAGTTCTGTGGATTGTATCGTTAGTATTCTGTACTTTTTTTCTAATATCCACTTATTAGTAAGTACATACCATGTATCTCCTTTTGGGTCTGAGTTACCTCACTCAAGATGATATGAAACAAAAGGAACTCCACATAATTCATTCTATGAAGCCATAATTACTCAAATATCTAAACTACACAAGGTCACAATAAAAAAGAGAACTTCAGACAAATTTGCTTATGAATATCAATGCAAAAATACTCGATAAATTTTTGCAAACTGAATCCAAGAACACATCAAAATCATCATTCACCACGAACAAATAGGCTTCATCTCAGAGATGCAAGATTGGTACAATATACAAAAATCCATTAGTGTAATTCACTACATAAACTCAAAGAAAAAATCATCTGATAATCTCATTAAATACTGAAAAAAGCATTTAGCAAAATATGACACCTCTTCATGTTAAAAGTATTATAACGATCAGAAATTCAAGGCCCATACTTAAACATAATAAAAGCAATTTACTGCAAACTAACAGTAAATATTAAATTAAATGGAGAGATATTTGAAGCAATTCCACTAAAATCGGGGACAAGACAAAGATGCTCACTCTCCCCATATCTATTTAATATAGTACTCAAAGTTCTAGCTATAAAAATGAGACAAGAAGAAGAGATCAAGCAGGTACAAATTGGCAAATAAGAAGTAAAGGTATCAGTATTTGCAGATGATATGATAGTATATATAAGCAACCCCAGTAATTCTACCAAAAAACTTCTATAGCTGATAACCTACTTCAGCAAAGTGGTTGGTTATGCTACCATTTAAAAAGAATGGCATGAGCATGTGTGTTCACAGGAGGGCTGTGGGAGTTTCAGCCTAAATGAACAAGGAGCACCCATCTGCATCTGCTTCTTTAAAAGACCTCATGTGAACACTTACTCATGTGTACACTCATTCCTGTGAGCACCCACTCCTTTGAGCACCCACCCCTATGAGCATACACTCCTGTGAGCATACACTCCTGTGAACATACACTCCTGTGGGCATCCACTTCTATGACCATCCACTCCTGTGAGCATTTACTCCTGTGAGAACCCACTCCTGTGATCAGCCACTCCTGTGAGCACTCACTGCTGTGACAAACCACTCCTGCGGGCATTCACTTTTGCGATAACCCAATCCTTTGAGCACCCACTCCTATAAGCACCCACTCTTGTGAGCACCCACATCTGTAGGCACTCACTCCTGTGAGCATCCAATCCTGTGAGAACCCACTCCTGTGAGCACTCACTCCCATGTGCATTAGGTAATGACTTTTGTTTGTAGATAATTGTTAAAAAAAAATCTGTCATTCAGTATCCTTGGATGATAACTGTGGGAAATATTATAAAGATAATGCTACAAAAGATTGTAGTTGTATTAGAAAGAAGGAAACAGTCTTAACTCTGAAATTAGTGCCCGAGGTAGTGACAAAAATAAGTGAACTTATTTTGCTTGCAATGATCTAACTTTAAAATATCTTTGCATATAATATTTAAGCCTTTTATAATCACACCCTTTATTTTCTCTTTACGTAATTAGTTCATGATGAAACAGATACATATGAATGACTCACGGCACAAGGCAGTCAGGGATTCCTCCATAGTCCAGTGCAGTAAGAAAGAATTAGTGACTTCCGTGTCCATGTAATTAGCTGGCTGCTGGATGAACCTGTTCTCCACCATTTTATTACAGCTTTCTTGTCATCTGTCTAGTGCTAGATCTCTCATAATCAAATGCTCCATGGTGCATGTGCCTATAACAGTATCCTTGCTCTACTCTCCAGGCATATAATATATGATCCTTAATGCTTCCCAACTTGTTTTTTTTTTTAATCAGTTGTTTTGTCACTTTTGAGTCCCTTGGAATATATTTTTAAAAATACATCCTCTGAATGGTTACTGATTTAGGAGGATTATTATTTCAAGCCAAAGCAGCTTGGTGATGTCTTGAATGGATACAGACAATGACTAGTTTCACCTTAAGTCAAGGTAAAAATCTTATTCTTCTTTGTGTCTTTGAAGGCTAGTTACTTGCTATCAAGTCTAGATATCTGCACTATTAGGGTTCAGATCAATAATTATCCCTACTCATTTTGAGGAACAATTTTCTAAAAATTAATGATTAGCAACTCAGTACAGAAAAGCTAAATGTGTCATATTAAACACTCTTGTTGTTGATAATGTGTGTATGTAGATGAGAAAGTGAGGATTAAAACTGTAGCATGCTGTAAGTGTGGCTATTCAGAGTGGAATCAGTACATGACTGTGGCCAGTGGAAACACCACTCCCTCCTATAGGTGGAACTAGTGGTCTTTACAGAATGCTCTGTGTTTTGAAACTTAAAACAAAATACTGCATATGACTGAACAGCATTTCCCAAGGCATACCAGTTTAATGGGAACTAAGTTGAATAAAATTCTCTTCAGATGATCAGTTTTCCAAGACACATATAAAAATAAACTTACTGGCCTAGGTGATTTTTATTTTTGAAATCAAAATATGTCAAGGTTCTTCATTAAGCTTCAGTGGAGAATATGAGACTGTTCACACTGGTAAAACAGGAATTAATCTGTAATAATCACCTTTGTTATCATGGATTCTATTAATGCTCTCAATTTTGTTTAAACAAAAGCAGGGCTTTTTCTTATTTTATTCTTCTGTGTTTCCTCTGCCTGTTGTGCAAAGTGGTTTATAGTACAGAATTATACTTTTATGAAACATCCAGTGACTTTGAATGAGCATTATTTTGATAACTAATGCTATATATGTAGAACTTGGGACTTAAGAGAGGATAACTCATAAATTATTAGAGATCTACAGAAAATGGAATTACAAACAAATAGAAATAAAACAGATACATTTCCTATGTTTCCTTCAATAGCCTAAAGTAGCAAATATCTTTACAAGTGTAATTCAGTTTAGTACTGCGCTGTATGTCATAGCATTTGTAAAGTTAAATGAATTTTGTATTGTAAAACTTGATTTTAGCACCACATGTTTGGGGAGTTGTTTTAGTTGAGTTATGCTTTAGTTGTTCTGGCCATGTTGTCGATGTCTGCTGAAATGAGGCAATGTTTAATGTGAGTAACACTGTGAGTGTATCAGCGTAAGTGGGCTTCACTTGCTCATGAATGAAGCTGCAGAGATACATAGTAGGAATGCGTGATAAACAAAAGATTTCTGAGTTGTCCTATCGGAGGATCACTGGTGGGAAGAAGAGAAACTAGAGCATCGGGGAATAAGTGTGGCCATAATAAATCCAGATGACAAACAAGTGAAAGTGGAGGTTCATAAATTCATGCTCTCACTGACCAGACCATGAGATTGTCTATCCTCCACTTCCTGTGAAAAATGAATTATTAATCTTTCCTTTGTGGGTGTGATGGTGAAAAATCTTTTGGTTGTTTTAATTAGTTTTCATGATTTATGTATTTAATCAGAGATGAATTAGCCACCTAAATTTATTGTTCTCTAGATTTCTTATGATCACTGCAAATTGTTGAGGTATGACTGGTTCCTCCCCTTTCTCTAGAGCATATGTTCTTAATGACATTTCAAATGTTAACAGTGAACACTTATAAACTGTCCCTTGTCTATACTTATAAGGCAGTATCCCAATAAATTATCATTATATTTTTAATTAAACACTGCTTTTATGCTAACTGTGTTTTTCTATGGTTTATTTTTTAATTACTAAGACCGTTTTTTTTTCTAAAAATCACAAAGATTATCTACAATTTTTCTAAGGAATTCCATTTTCTCTTATACATTTATATTAATCTTTATGCAGACCATGTTTTCAAGAATGGTTAATGTATTCATTTTCCTTTAGATTGAACATTTTAATAGTTTTATTTTTGTCTATGTGAAGAGCCAATTCTCTCAGCATTACTGTGGGGAACAATATGATTTTTTAACTGATTAAAAATGCTACTGTTTTCATTAACTTAATATTTATTTGTCTACAGAGGAATCAGGGCTGAGTGAGTAAGGTGGCTCAGTGGGTAGAGGTACACAGGCCAGCAGCTTCAGATACATATCTAGACCCCACAAGAAATCTGCAAAGAACTGACCTCTGACTACATGCGTACTGAGGCATTCTCGTGCACATTCACAGAAACAATACACACAAAAACCTAATTACCTGATTGATTTTAGAAAAGGAGTCCAATGTCTTTTTTGTTCAGTGGACATTCCTGAAGCTTCTTTCAACCTAATGGTTTTATTGGAGAGGCAGGCTCTCAATTGCCTGTAAAATATTCTTTTCTGTAAAAATGATCTAAAGCTCCTGATACTCAGCTTAAAGTATAGTCACCACGGTGTAAGAACAATAAAGATTTTCAAGATGTTCAAGCTGTACTGAGCCCACCTGTTAATAGATCACATTAACCATGAGATCATGTTAATGTACCACGTGATACGTACATGATGATGAGTGACACCTGTATCTCAGTTTTCTCAAAAACTGACAGTTTATAAGAACACACAATGCTCATCTCATCCACAGATAGCACCATCAGCTGTGCTGTTCCTCATCGCCCCACAATGAGTGGAATAGAATTTTTCACAAGCAGTGTGATTGGTCAACAAAGAAAGTGAATGCAAATAATATGTTAGTTAACAGTGAACATAAAACTGTGTGTGTGTAGCATTTAAGATGGAGAGTAGAAAGCAGAGAAAGAAGCAGACCAGGGCCTGAACGAAGACTTGGAGAGAATAACAAAATACCCAAAAAAACAACACTTAGTAAATCATATTCCAATACTTGCATGTGTCTGTGTAGGAGAATTGTTGTCAGTTTGAGGCCAGACTGTGCTACATAATTGGTTTCAGGCCATCTTGTTATCCTATCTCACAAAATCTAAACAAAGAACCCAATCTCTAAAGCATGTAGAAATTGACATAAGGACCCACAAAGGTTTTCAAAAGAAATGTCTTTAAAGAAAAGAAATAAAGAATTGACTAATTATAACTAGTAAAATATTGTGTAAAAGAGTAAAAAGTGATATGAATTATGATTATTGTATTTGTCTATAAAACAGAAAGCACAATTCTTTCATGATCATTATTTTCTAATAGAAAAGAACAAAAACCTCATGCTTTGCCCTTCATAAATTGCTATCACAATGAAAGTTGGTTTGTTAAAATATATATAATATAGTGTTATCTATTATCTAATATTCCATTTAGAAATTCTAAATAAATGTATGGTTGCTTTAATATTATACATATACAGTTTTCTTCCTGATTTGAATGATTATTTTTTTCAATAATAGGCAGATAATTTTTTCAATAATATTAGACTTTGAAAATGTCTAATAGATATGTATGGCTAAATGTGTTAGAATATTAGCCACTTCAATTACACAATTAGGACAGATTTTTATTATAAAGAAAACTTTAATAGAGTAAACTAATGTTAGTAAGCTACCAATTTTCACAAAGACAGATGTCATAGCACACAGTCACCTAATTAAAAAGTAATCATATCTCTCTCAATCTTTCTCTTTCTCCTCCTCTGTCTCTGTTAGTGTCTCTGGCTCCTATCTGAATCCTATCATACACACACACACACACACACACACACACACACACACACACACACAGAGAGAGAGAGAGAGAGAGAGAGAGAGAGAGAGAGAGAGTTCCTAAAGTGTTTTGAACAGTGTTCTGTGTCTAAAAGTCCAGTTCACAAACCAAGGTTTGCAAGCTTTATGATGGCACTCAGTCCAGAAGAGCCACCATTAGTAATTTGCTATGAATTGAAGAACAATGGCCTTTGCTTCTAAAATAAACATATTTTCCTTTATACTGAGATCTATGTTTATAAAGAAATTTTTAAAAAGAGGGAAATGATTACATTTATTTTCTGGCCTTATTTATTTATTTATCTATTTATTTATTACCATTTGTCTGTAAAAACACATTCATTGCACTTTATAAAGAAGATAATCTTTGTAGACTTTTAAAACTAAAGCTATAAAACAATTTTATTTTATGTGAAGTCCTTCTAGCTTAGTGATTTATCTCCAAGTAAATCATTGGAACAAGGATGTGAAGGAAAGAAAACAAATCTTAGCTGCAATGACTTAGTCATTCACATTTGAAATATAAAAACTTCCCCAACTTCAAATAATGTTGAGTATGATCACTATTTTTCATATTTATTCCAATAAGTCCATTTTCACATTTTCATTTAAGCAAGCATAAAAATTCATGCCTACATTTGATAATTCCTCCCCTCATAATGTGGTGCAACAAAAACAAAGCTGTAGTAAAATTCTTCAAGAATCCAAGTAATTATTAGTTCCTTCAAGTGTAATTTTTGAGGCAAGGGCAGAATGAACCATAATTAATTGATGTTATCTGATGAATGTGTTGGTAAGCTATGAATTATTATTCTTTCTGTACTAAGGGATATTAATACTAGAGTTTATAAAGGTAGTTTATTTTCATAAACATCTTCAACAAAGATTTGTAGGGACTAATAGAAACTTTGAATAGCCATTCTACAAGGAAGACAAGCATACTTTAAAGTTTGTCACCCCACATGACTCGGGGAGCTTTGTGTTGACTGACAAGCATAAACAACAGTGGCAATTCCATTTATAATTCAAAATAATAGTTAGCATGTACCTCTCATGGCAATTTCTAGAGACTAATTTCTAAAAGATCACTAAAGACAATGAACTATTTATAAATAACTTTTGTGTTTAATTTACATATAGAGCATGGCTTCTTATAATTACTATCATTGTGACTCACACTATTAATTTTACTTGAAAATAGCAAACATTTACCAATCATGGAAGTCTCAATCACTCTTTTCTCATACTTTACATTTTTCTGCTCTCAAGTATTTACTTAGATTTTGTACACTGTCAGAAAGAGCAAACCGTTACTATAGATTAACCTTTTTTAATTTAAAAATCCTGGATACATGTATCATAAACATTTTGTGGGTTATAAAATTACTAGAACCAACTTTGGTTGTGAAAACTAAATATTTTCTGAGAACTGTGATCTATCACAGTTACAGTGTGTGAGTTTTCACAATTAATATTGCAGTCTAGTATCCTAAAGATATATATTCAGTATTTAATCCTCCATGACTCAAAAAGTAAAGAAGCTATGATGTGTTGATTATGAGGGGAGGATCTTTTTTCAATAATACTTCTTTAACAGTCTCCAAAAATTGATATTCTACCCATTTTTGACATTTTTATCCCTTTTTATATCTTCATGTTCTGTCACTAACATAGATAGATACCAGACTTTTAACTTGCCACAGTCATGGAATGTCCACCACTGGATCCTGATGTCTATGTTTGGTGTGAAAGTTTCAGAAGCAAAATGGACTCACTCACTAATAAATACACATTGTCATACATAGCAACCTGACAGTTGTCATGCCAACTGACTGCATCATAGCAACCTTGTAATAAACCATACCACAAAAGTACATAAACAGAAACGTAGAAAATCAATATCAAACTTTGAAGAGAAAATTTGTTCAACTATCTCTCTTTCGGTATAACTCATAGAATATTTTCCTTATTATTGCATTTGAAAATATTTTCCATATTTTCCTGTCATTTGTATTTCCTCCACAGTGTTCTGCAATTTGCAAAGCAATAATTTTGTTTTAAGAATGTTTTCATATTTTACAATTCAGTTGATTAAAGAATAGCAGCAGCATAATCTTTATTTCTAACCAAGTTTGACATTTAGAGTATGAGTTAATTCTCCCAAAATACCTAATTGAAAAACTCAATGAGGAGAGACTTTCTGCTATTTTCTAATGTATGTATCATTATGTATAAATATTCATAAATTTTACATTTATAACATTCATAAATGTATAAACTTATATATATATATATATATGTATGTGTATATTTTCAATACTATAATAAAACTGGGAAAGATAAAATTGCTTCTAAAAATGATAAAAATAAAGCCATGATGAATATATTTTCAATTAGTAAATGTCAAAAACAAAGAAATTCCACTATATTATAAAATATTTAAAATCTATTTATTATAAACACACTATGTAAGAAAGATGAAAACAGTGCTCTCTACAGGGAAGATGGGATCCAAAGTGACATAGAATTTTCACACAATAAAAGCATAATTATGACATCAATGTGTCAGAATGTAAGATACTGTTTTTGAGTACATTTTTGTACTATTAATGTGAATGGCTGTTAGGCCATTCCAATTTGTGTTCATTTGCATAAATAATTTTACTAATTGACTTCTTCAAATTTAGCATATATGTATGCAGAATTTATTATTGAATTTTACCCTCTATAAAACTCAGTGCCTGAACAAAGCTTTATTTAAGAATGAATATATTGTTTTCTCTCATTAGGTGATTTGAATTCTGTGTCTCTAAATTTGTATGTCTTTTTGTGTGCATACGTATGCACAGTGTCTAAGGCTGACTGAAGAGGGTGTTCGATTCCTTAAATCTCGAGTTGCAAGTAATAGTGGGCATTTAACTTGGTGTTCATGCAAAACTTGGGTCTTCCAGAAGAACGGCAAGCTCTCTCCTTTGCTGAGCTATCCCTCTAGCAACTTTTTATCTTTAAATTGGTACACTGACCTTGCAAGAGACAGTGCAGGCTACAGGACTTCTTTGTTAGAGCAATAATCAGAACAAATTATTAAAATATGCTTTTTAATAACTAATCAACAAGGAAAAACTGACTTCCTGCTAACAGTGTGAGCCGCAGAAATGACACTCAGTTGAGAGCTGCTGCTCTCTCAAACACATATGCAGAATTCCCAGCACCAGATGGGCTCTGCATTTTGGCTCAAAGTCTTGAAGACAAGTCTGCAAGTTTGTTTCATTTAGATAAACAGCTATATCAAGCATATATTCTAAGAAACAACATTTTTAAAATGTCTTATGTGGGGCTTTACATCTGATTTATTTTTCAATCTTTAAAAGGAATTGGAGGGGTTGTTTGGTTTTTGTTGTTTGTTTTGCTTTGTTTGTTATTGCTTTTCCCCACAATATCACTTTTTCTGTCCTGGTTGACCCCCCTGTAAGTCACATGCTAGAATTCTACAACTGTGGTAATTTATATCAAATTCTTGTCAACTCAAATGTGATTACATTTTTTTTTTGTGTGTGATTAGTAGCTTTAATTACATGACATGTAAGTTATTATAGGGATTTTAAAACTTTTGTTTCTTGCTATTAAAAAATAAAACTATAACTTACAAAGAATGTTGTCTAAAATATCACAGTCAAAGTATTAGGAATTAAAAAAAAATGGTACACAGAGCAAGAAGTTCTTCTGGACACAGATAAAAAGTTGAACATATATTCTTTCTCTTCAACAGACTGACAAGGTTAACTGTTCTTTGTGGATTGCAGTGAAGAGATGTAACTTAGAACCGGATAAACTTTTGTTATCAGTTGAGCTAGCCACTGCCTGTATACTTCAGAATATTTACTTATCACAGTTCCTCCTGCCCAAAATATTGTGCATTGCTTTTAGGCCACAAAACCTATTCTCATGGATGATGTCACCTTTACATCCTATGAGACTACAGTACCCATTTTTGTGAAAAGAGCCAGATGTAGTTCATAAAGAATTTTATCATAAACATGTCTTACATTTATTGTGCACTTGGGACTGAGTTGTTATCAGAAAACTTTTTTTTTCCCCAAATTGTGCTGTGCTTAAACATTTCTAAAATAAACCAATTGGTGTTAGACTCTTGCAGTTTGGTCCAGTACTAGTTACCTAAATCAGACTGAGCAGACTTTCTCTCTAACCTGACCCAGACATTTTCCTGATGTCTGAAAAGTCTGCGGGGACCTCCGACACTGTTAGTTCTATGAAATCCACTTGAGTGAATCTGAGGAAATGAGTTAGTTATCATCAAGAACGGTGGATTACTCAGCATCCAAATACAGCCAGTTACTGGCTCAAGTCACATATGTGCTAATCTCTGGTTTGTAAATCTTTGTCTTTGAGCCAGGTCACTACAATGCTTGACAAAGTGTAGTCATAGTGTGAAGAGCTCAGGGTGTGACAAACATCATAAAATATGGTGCTCTAAATATATGGAGCAGCACACATTCCCAAACAACAGAATTACATAGAGAATATAGACAGTTAAGTTTAATTTTAACTAAGAGGCCATGATTGTGTGAGAGCAGAATAATTTGCATAAATATAAAATAGACGAAAGCATAGAAAATTTAAGTATATTTGGATATTGAAAATGGAAACAAATATATTCCATTAAATTGGATAGCTTAGTATCAGTATCAAATGTAAAGGTATGTTTTAATTAGTACAATCAAGGTACTTATTAACTGATATCAATAAGTCAATGCAAAGTCGACAAAGTCAAGTTTGATATCCTTGAGCTATATTAAATTTGAGATATATTAATTTTTTCAAATTATAAAAATATTTCTCAATATCTTTACCATCTGAAATCACTGATATTCATAACAATATGTACCATTTAGGAAGAATCTTTTATCATTTCTTGTATTTGTAAATAAAATAGTGTCTAAGACTTAAGCCAAGAAGCAGTATTTGAAAATAATGTGATAATTATTTTTCAGATAAGAGTCAGTTAAAAATAACTTATGAATCGTCCAGAAGGCTGTGGAAAATGAATGATGATGAAATGTGCCATCATTTAGACATAAAAAGAATGATCCTGTCAATAGAGACCACATAGCATTCAGTGCTCCATCTCGCGTTCTTCTAAGTCAAAAAGTGAATTTTATCAACTATACTCAGTGTCCAGTCACAAAGTTGTTTTTAATATCATTAAAGTTTTAAATTTTAGCTATAATTTGTCTATCTCCATAAATTTCACCAACAAAAAATAAATTACAAAATTTTACCTGTTAACTGTGTACAGCCTAACATTCCAAATTCTATTCTTTTTCAAGTAACATTAGTATCTGCCCAGCAGCCATGTGTCCTTTGTCATGTTTCAGTGTCTGGGTCTCTATGTTCCTGTGTAGCTGCATTTAAAGTAGTCCTTTCTATCTCTTTAAAATATCTACTGCTTATCCATTTTAAATCTCAAGATAAACTACAACTTTATTCTATACCCTTTTGACTTAGACATAAATGCTGAAATTGTAACTTGCATGTTAAGATCCATTTAATTAACCTAAGTTCTTATGCTTTCCCTTTTTTGGTGTGGATCAGGGATTATTTTTCAACTTCTAATATCCTTCCTGTAGATTAATTTTTATCCTTATGAAGGTGGTCCTAGACTTCTTTGTCTGTAGAACATTTAACATTCAGAGACTTGGCATCTATCCATCCCATTACTGATGTCCCTTCCTGGTTTATTCTGTAGCATCTTATGAATGTCTACCTTAAGGTAGACTACAAGTATCTAGATAGGAATTTCTCCTGAATTCACAGAAAAAAGTGAATAAAAATAATACATTCTAAACATTTCACTAAACAGAAGGCAGTAAAACAAAACTTGTGATTCAGTTATAATTCCATGAAGAAGTTACTTTATAGTTCTGTAATTAAATCACAAGCTGCATAAAAATCCACTTTTATTGAGTTTGCTTATGTGGTAAGACATGCTGGATTGGGGAAAATAAAATGCTGTGGTTCCTGTTATCAGTTATTGGTAACATCTTATCTTGTGTGAGCTTAGGAAACTCAGGTGTCTTTTAGAAAATGAGTTGTGAAGCCAGTGGTCTAGCCTCAGCTTCTCCCTAGAGTCTTCATCATCTTTTCAGACAAATTGCAGCAAGAAGCCATGTGAGAATAAATACAAATATTTTTGAGTGAGAGGTCTGGTTCAGATAAATTCTTAGTGTTTCAAAGTAAAGTTCTCTAAACTTTCAATATTACATTTCTAATAACCTCAAAAGATCAATTAGTCACACATAAAATTATAATATACTCAACTATATAAAATTAGTCACATGTAAAGTTATAATATATTCAAGTTGTAGTATATGGAGCCACAACTTGCTTTCTGAAAGACAAAAAAAAGGGGAGTGATGAGTAGGAGTAAGGAAGAGAAGAGGAAAGACTAGAAAGGAGAGGAGGGATGAAAGTGAGAAAGAGCCAAGAGAGGGAAAATCTTCAGTGTGTTTAAATGTGTTACCACAGAGGAACTTTCTTCTCTAGCATCTAGATTTCTGCCCACAAATAATCACTTGTTACTCTTTCATCTTCTTTCTTTGGTGTTTGGTGTATGTGTGTCTGTATGAGCATTTATGGGCATGTAATATGTGTGTGTGTATGTGTGTGTGTGTGTGTGTGTGTGTGTGTGTGCATTGAATGTATATGAGTGTGTACATGTGTGCATATGTGTGTGTACATGCATGTACATTCATGCATGCTTGTGTGTGTGTCTGTGTGTGTGTGTGTGTGTGTGTGTCTGTGTGTGTGTGTCTGTTCTTGGAGCTACATTTTTTACAGCAGCAGGTGAATGAATTCCCGTTCTGTGTAGTGTTTTTCTGTTTGTGTTTCTGCTGCCTGTCTCTGCTTTCTAGGAAGTTCTGCCTTTCAACTCATCTTAGAGGATTTAGTTTCACTAAAATTTGAGATTTTGTTTTGTTTCATTTTAAGGGAAAAACTATGAATCACAGGTTTGAGTTCTTGTCTGCACACTTTATGTCTAGCATTAACATAAAAGCCATCACATTCTGTTTATCTATTTTAGGAATTTTTTTGATATAAAGATGTTTAAAAATTAAGATATGGAATTGAAATGGTCATAACAAAGAAAGGAAACACTGGGGTCAGGAGACTACAAGAGGGAGTGGAAAAATGTTATCTAAAGTTTTTAATTTTCAAAGTAGAATGGAAAAATATTCCCAGTGTGGAATATTTGTCTGGTGTACTTAGTCTGTGTCTCCAACTGTAAAAAATGGGAAGACTCATTATCAATTTAAAACCGAATTTGTTTAAGATCATGTAGTTTTAAAAATATTTCTATGCAGCTGTTAGACATCTCTTAAAGCTGTTAAACAAAAATCTTATTGTTACTGCAAAACAACTTACTCAATGTATCTTTCTCTACAAAGAAAGTAATATTTACCACAAATCTTTAAATGAAAGTCAGGAAATATTAACATGTATCAAAACAAAAGATAGTATAAAAATTGGAGAATTTTCAACTTTCCTTTCTGCTGTTCCTCAGTCCCCTCATTGACATCATAACAAATGGCTAGGTCTCTGTTAATTATTACTCTTAAATAAAACACACACTGACCCAGCCATTCCTTTCAATGTAAAGATCATCCTAGAGTGTCTTTCAACTTTGTGCAGAAGGAAAGAATGTTTTGCTTTAAGATATAGAACTAATAGAATGCTTGTACCAATTTCAAAATGTAACAGAATTGTATGTAAATACAAAAACTCACTCATTTCCATTAAAAATAAATGGCAAAGCCTTGTACATCACAGCTGCCAAATGGAATTTTTCAGAGTTGTGCCTCTGTGCAACATTTCATCCATCTTCTTGATGGGCTTAGAAAGATTTATACCTGGAATTGAATGTAGAATGAGACAAGGTAAAAAGAAAACCAAGGCTGCTAAAAATGCTAATAATAAATAGAAGCATCTAACAGCTATCATGTTGAATTGTGGGATGAGCATATGTATTGATTAAAATATTTCAGCAAGATATATTGAGACTATAAAAAGAATGCATTTATGTGGTAGGCAGCATACAATTAAAATGTCTCACATAAATAAGTTACATTTTGAAAGAAAACAGTTTAAAACTTCCAGGAGCACAACTGTGAAAGATTGTTAGCTCTAGTGAATTGTTTTGGAAATGTTTTTTAATTAAATCAAGATACATATCCAACTTTAGATCACAAAGAGAATATACTAGCACTTATAACCTATCTCTTCTGCGTTTCAAGATCAAGAGACCTATCTCCTCACTCTCACAGATTCTTAGTGTTGGAGATAATGTGGTGGGAGGGTCTTTGTAAAAGTATACATTGTGTAGTCCTAATTATAAGTTTCACAAAATGAGAAAGATCAAAGGTAACAAAAGGACTGAAGACCTATCATCCAGGTCTTGGGTCTTTTAAATGTCAATGAATCATGTCTTAAGAATATATGATTGTGGAAATAATGGGTAGAAGGCAAGTAGAACCAAAATGTATTCCCATATGAGCAAGTGTGCTTCTTCATGTCTTTAAATAATTTTAAAAAATGGAAATCAACTTAATGAAATATGATGGCCTTTGACAATATTTCTACATGTCTTCATGGGTTAATTATTTTACTGTGGTTTAATTAAAAACGTTCTCTGTATATTTTCTTACCTAAGTGCTATGAAAACTACTGAGTACAATGAATGCTAATTAGAGAGAGGATACAATCAGAGAGAAATTGTTAAGTATGTGGCCCAGGCAAACTTCATAACATAGAAATGATTTTAATGAATGAGGAGAATTTTAAATGTCTAGGGTAAAGTGTGGCTTCCTTCAGAAGGTGTTTTAAAAGTAGCCAACTTTCTACTTCTTAACTTTAAATGGTAGAATTCCCAGCTGAAACATTTAATGATTACTCTGCTTTCAAGTATACATCATGCATGAAGTTTTAGATACACAAATATGTATAGCCTGAGTATGCAGTAAGGTCCCTATTTAAAAAAAATTGAAAGAAAAATTTCAGGCAGTGGATGTCAACAGAAGTCTTCTGTATATTGTTCATGTGCTCTGATTGCTCTTACTCAAGTGACAGAAACATATGCCAGAATTTATCTGCATTAGTAAACATTCTGCTTTCTTATATCTGATATAGAGTTCAATATTATTCCAGTAATATAATAAAATATTTCATTCAGAGGGAAATGTGAACATTTTTCATGTGAGAGTCTAACAGTCATAATAAAAACCCCAATTAATATTAATTTTTTATGTTACATGATATTGGCATGCGCCAAAAATCTATTAATATTTGCAAGAAATATAGATATTCATCATAGTAACAATCCACTGTTTTCTATAGAGTTGTGCAGCTTGTGCCACCTCTAGGAATATTCTACATGGTCACATTCTATTCCTGTATCTAAACTATTGAACACTGATATGCTATCTTCAGGTTCAGAAAAAGAACAGTTAAACTAAGACTATAGGCAAAAGACACAATAGTTAATATGCCTTGGTAAAAGGATATATGTACTGCATCTGAGGGTTGGATTTTATGTGTTCATCAAGAGTGGGTAGGTAAGACGACTGCATTCAAAAAAATAAGATCACCCAAGAGCAGACACAAAGACATGTTTTACCTGATGTTCTGATTTTGACTATGAGTGACACGATTCACAGAATTTTTTCTATTAGCAGAAATGCCAACTCAGCAGATAAAAAAAACCATTAGATTTAGAAATGTTATTAAGAAACAACACACTGAGCCCCCATGCTAAGCTCTATCAAGCAAGACATGCATTAGCAGTGCTTCAATTACTTAGTCTCTACCAGAATATAATAGGATGAGAATTTTGGCATTGCACCATGTATATGATTTGGGAATCTGTGGTCATTGGTCCTATAGAAATTAAAAGATCATCCGGTAAGCAACTATAAGAATACAAAAAGCTGGATGCTCCAGTGTAGAGAAATTTGTGGGTGAGAGGTGGGAGTTGGTGGGTGGGTGGAAGAACCTTCTCATAGAAGCAGGAGCAGGGGGGATGGGATAGGGGTTACTGGGTGGGAGAAAAATGGGGAAAGGGGATCACATCTGAAATGTAAATAAAATAAAATATTCAATAAAAAGAAAAAAGAATACAAATGTTAGATTGTATAGTGGTTGGGATAAGAGTAAGGCTGATATACAATGAAATAATAATGGGACTTGAATAAAGGAAGGAGATGTCAGAGGTAAGAGGTCTACCGAGAATAGGAGCTTGAATAGCAGCAATGCTCAGATGTATATATGAGCACTGCTGCACAGTTTCTTTCATCCATTGAGAAATATGTCCATTTTTGTACAATATAGGCATTGTTTATTTATTTTGTGAAAATGTTGAGAAATATCATGAGAAGAATTTCCGGGGATTGCAGTCCCTTAGATTGCATGTATTAGAAAGAAAAGCGAGGGGACAGTAAATAATTAGAGGCATTGTCCTCCATATACATTAAATGAAGTATAGGTTTTGCAATTTGTAGAAAAATTATGTCAGAAACAAATTCAACATTGACAGGTAGTTTGAGAAATTTTGCGTAAAAGACAAAGCTGCCAACCAACAAATAAAGAAGTTTTATGTGGCATCCTCAAGGTTAGGCAGTGACCTTAGAATTTAGCCATATGTGATCTCCCCACCAACAGATACTTCTCTGTAAACTACATTTCAGTCCCTTGACATTCTCTTTTTAAAACAACTTAGCTTATGTTCACCATAATTAATGTCTATGCTGTTGCTATTTCTTCAACTGGAATGCCTTCTATATGGTTGACTTATTCCATTATCAATTATCACCTATCATTTCCCCCTGTGAACAATTTTCTCTCATATATTTTATTTTTTCACCTTCCTTCCTGCATAGCCTGTATCTTACTAGGTAATGTTTTGTTTCTGTCTGAATTTATGCTTAAATATATTTACCCACTCTTCCCTATTCTTTTCTGCACACTGGAAATATAGAAGTGAGACTCCTTATTTGTATTATTTACTCTATTTAATCAAGATTTGGTGAATTAATGGGTGAATGAATAAAGCAGTACACAAGAAATAGCTGCATGTAGAAATTAGCAGAGAATTGCAAGCATTATATTATTAAGGTCCAGTATAATGTAGCATGTACAGTTATAACAGGAAATCTTAAATTTGTAAAAATGGAAATAAAAATATTATGCTCCTCTTTGAATACTGCAGAATTAGCATGTTTTATATTTGTTACATGTCTTTCTTGACAGACATCTTATTAGTTGGACTTGTAATCCTCACACTGCAATGTGTTACCAAGATATCATAATAGTTTTCCTTGCCAATGGAATTCTCACATACTCATGTTGGTTGGCTTTAGTCTACTATATAGAGTGTCCACGTATATTGTGATGGTTGATTACTGGTAGGCTTTTCAGATTTTAATAAAATTCTAATGGCATCTTGATACATGAGAGACCACTTCTACAGCCGTTAGAATTCGCACAACCTTTGAAGAAGTACACAGTTAATGCTAATATGATCTTAATATCATGCTTATACTCTTAACTAATTCTGCAAGGTTACACCCCAGAATATTAAAGCAAATTATTCTTATTCCAACGACAAAGCCCTATTTCCCTAGAAGTCATTGTTCTGTTTTACAGTGCTTTGTCATTGCAATTGGTGTGTCAGGTCTAAAATCTCAGATATTAGAATGTTAATGCAATGAGGTTGTTAGCCACGTGATCATCAAGCACGGTTTATGAGATACTGAGTAGCTCCTATTGATTCAGCCTGTGTAATTCACAGCAGGTCCACTACAGAATCTCATAGTTACATTTTCATGGGGAAAAAGTAGAACATATAACTGATAAAAATAGCAATAGAGGCTATAATTTGTCAGTTATCTCTCATATCTCCCAGATCAGGAAATACTCTGAGAAGTAAATGCATATGATAGGAAGATGTAGGTAGAAAGTATACCCGCACTTTCAGTGGAGAGTGTTGAAAGTGTGATAGTTCATGTCATAAGTACCAGGGGTACAAGGCTAGAGTTATTAGGATGGAGGGACTGGGGATGTGTGGTCATAGATGGCACAGACCTGGAGATCTTGCAGAATGTTATGGGACATAAACAGACTTTTTTACCTGATCCCATTGTCATTGGAGAAGCACACTGGTGTTTAGGTCATTGGACTTACTGTGAGGATTTGAGAAAGATTGGATGCAGAGGAACCCCTGAACCAAGAGCACAGTAGTAGGTCATTTGACACTCCTAAGAATAAATGGCATTCTGGCCTGCGGATTGCTACTTCTTCTGGATCAGTACTATATCATTAAAGAAAGAAATTAATTATGCACAGTAATATTAATTTAAAAGGTGCCATTGAGTATATGCATTGCACAAGTTGTGTGTTATACAATGACATTCCACACAAGTGTGTATTTTATGATGAGCACATTAGCATCTTCCTCCCCTTTCTGTTTTATTCCCTGCCATTCCCATTAGTCCCTTCCAGACACTGGCAAGACTGCAATCCTACTCTTAATTTATAGGAATTTACTTTGGTCCACATTAGTACCAGTATCTCTAGCCCACACTACCCACTTTTTTTTTTTTTTGTAGCAGGTATTCTGACTCAGATGAGATGGAGTTTCAAAACTCATTTTGTTTAATAAATTTACTCTCATTGGTAGATGTGTAGATGGAAAATCATCTCAACTCTATCTAATCTCCTCCCTCACTCCAAGTGTCCCTCTATACATTTCAGGCCATTCATTTACTGACCTGTTGAGTTTATTTAGGATTAATTATGAGTGAATCACTATGCACCAGTCTGTGGGCATATATCTAAGAAAATACTTCCACCCCATCACTCCTTCCTACAATCACAATCACCAATAGATTCTTTTGGAAAGTTGAGGCCTGAGAATCCCATTCTTAAGTCATGACGTGGTAGGGAGGCGCATTGTTAGGCCCGACATCTTGAGTCATGGGTAGGTAATCATACCCGCTGTGAATTTAGGAGTCCAATGGCGATTCCATGCTGTGCCAGGAAGATTGCATTCTGGGGCACTCCATCCTTGCCTTCTCTAACAGTTTTCAAGCTGACAAGTCTGGGATAATCCATGAGCTTTGAAGCAGACATCCCATTTAGGAATGAGGACTTTTGATTATTTCTTAAGTGCCATGGGTAGGGACACATTCAGATCCATTGCTCAGAGACAACAGATAGGAAACACAAATAGTGAATAAACCACTGCTCACCCCACTTGCTCGAAGGAAGGCTACAACTACAGGTTGAGGAGCTTTCTTCACTGCCTTTTCCTGCTTTTATTAGTTGCATGCATAACAGCAGTCCATATGTAGGCAGTAGAGAAGCACTCCAAATTTCACCAAAAGTTTGAAATAGTACTTGGGGGTTGGGTTCCGGCTAACATCTCACACTCGAATTCACCGCCCAGCCTGGCATGCACCTCAACACTAGCATAGCCTGAAAGACACTAATGAGATTAATTACAAGACTGTTTAGACTGTCTAAGTGTTATGGAAAGTTTCTACTTAGTCTGTTAATGAGAATTTTCTAATAAAATGCTGATAATTAAGAAGATTTTATCTCTCCACAGAAACTTCCCCTTAAAAAAAAAATCCTCATCCAGTTAATCTGGTACTATTGATAATCATAGCTAATAACCTGTCAGAATTTAGAGAAATTTTCTATCACCTAATTTTCTTTAGAAGAAAAAAATTTAGTAAGAACTCAATTCTCTATTTGTATAAAAAATTATGTAGGATATAGTTTCATCTCTATTTTTTATTCTCTATGTCACATATATACTACATAATATAAATATATAATATAAATATATTTAAAACATGTTTGTAAATTTTTTGTTTTAATTACTGATTAGGATAATGTTACAGGGAAAATTTTCAAATTAAACTGATAGAATTTTAAATGATGTCATTGCTACTATAGAGAAATATTTAATTTCAAGTCTCTTGCACATCCAAGTGTGCTTGGACTATATTCAGGAGTAAAAATAGTATCACTAGGACTGTTGGCCTAAAAACATGTTTCCATATATCAAATATAGCTTCCAATTTGATATGCTTAAACATTTCTAAAGGCAACGACTTTTAATATCATATAATAGATACCTTCTACTCATATTAGGGAACGCTGAAATAAAAGGGTTTTATGTGCTATGGCATCTTCAGTAGTTCCAAAGAGATTTGTTCCTTCGTGGAAAACAAATGGGATTAATAAACAGTGGCTATTGTTCCTGCATGTAGCAATGTACTGGGAAACTCTGAATGACAATTCTCAAACAATAAATTAGATCTGTAGCAAAGAGGGGAAATCACAGAAATTCACACTTTATTTAAAAAGAATCATGGCCTGAAGTTTCTCCTACTTATTTTATAAACCTAAAAACTCAGTGTGTGGGTCAAGGCTCTGAGAGGTATTGCCCATGTGAACATGGGGACCACTGATAGTGGTCATACTGGATTTAATTGAACATCATGTGTGACTTACCATTTATGTTCCACAGCATGACTCAGAATATATTTTACTTTTAGAAAGCTGCTACATTGCCCCACAGATCTGCTCTGATTATAGGAAACCCTAATTTACCAGGTTTCCTCCTGGGTTCCGTATCAATACGTGACTCAGAAAGATGATTCCAAACACCTGATAATCCCAACATTCTCAGAGATCGAGGCCTGCATTAGAGCTATGATGCCTTCTACTATTGAGTAGGAGGAAGAACAAGCAGTAAAATGTATGATCTATTCAACTGATTGCTCTGATTGCTCAGAATGGAAAGGAAATCAGGGCTTTAGGGAGCTGTGGGTGGCTGAACTGGTAGCTTGGGCTTTCTATGAGCAAAATACCCTTCTTGCTTCCTTCAGTAATTTCTATTATGTATTTGATGTCTGTTCTGTAAATAAGCATTCTGAGTCTGATATTAATTAGAACAGTTATGTATGTATGATATATAACCTCTTGTGGGGTCTGAATTTTTCTACACACTCAGAAAGCTTGACAGACATGCTACAGGTCTGATTTCTGATAACAATTCAGGTTATTGCATTTGTTAACACAAATAGACCGATCATGGAGTTTAAAGATTAAGATAGGTGGGTCTAAGTGGATAATGTACAAATTTAAGTATTTCTTTCTGAAAGCTGGGGAGATGAGTCAGCAGTTAAGAAAATATCCTGGTGTTTCTGAGGACACTTGGTTCTCAGCATTCGCCTAAGTTCACAACCATCTCTACCACCAGCATCAGGATGTCCAATGCCTCTGACCTCTGTGGACACCTGAAGTCACATGATGTTCCTACCCACATACATGAACACACACATGTAATTAAAAATAATACAAATTATTTTTAGAAATTAAATATTGGTTTCACATCACATATTTCAGTAAAAATTATTTAAACATAGTGGTCATAAAGACTTATTTATATTGTTAGCTACATAAAAAAATAATAAAATAAATATTACTCTCTAAGACTGGTAATAATTAATGAAACATTTAAATATACTGGTTCATTCTTTGAGGGGAGAAAATATAACAGAGAGGTGAAATATGAAAGTAGAAGAGGTGGTTCCCTGATGGAAAAGGTGATGGAAGCAAAGAGCTAGAGGCCAAAAGAAGATAAGACAATTTCATGAGGACACTCATTACAATGCATGTTAATTAAAATGGGGAGGTCCTAGAGATGTGGATCTGTGGATAAGACCACCTAGTGCTCCTGTACGGAACCTAAGCACACTACATTCATGTGTGGCAGCTCTCCTTAAACTGGATTTCATTACACTGCTGGCCCCTTCGGCACCTGCACTCAAAGATACATATCGACATATAAACATAACACTGAATGTAAAACAAACCATTATAAAATGTCCATCTGGGTTGTGTCCAGTTTGTAGAGAACTACTTCCCTCTTGACTAAATGTGGAAATACCTGGTAATACTACCATAGACTCCAAATGTCAAGATAGATTGAGCTTTTGACTTTAACACTAGCATGTGTCAAAGAGGTAGAAATGCCATTTGTGACTTTCATAGCTCTGCACTATCCAGTGCTCTACGCTTCTCATTTTGTAGGAGAGAATGGGAAGGGGTGGGAAAATGGAAGGCATATTCTCTAGAAGCTCGTTGTTGCTCACTTGGAAATTAATATTAAACAAATTGTTAATGATGATCACATGGAGGACACTGGGAGTAAACTTACTTCAGGGCAACAGTGGAGTAAGCTAAAACAGTTCAGCGATGTAGTTTCAATACTGATTTTACAAAATTCACATTAGCTGTGAGCTTGGATCCCTGGAGGGCACTTAGATATAATTTGGTTAACTATTGCTTTCAAAATGTGATGCCATTCATGGTCTTTAAGGTTCCCAGGCAGGGACAGATGCATTACTTCTGGGAATACCTTAGGCAATAAATGTGCCAACAAAAGATGCCTGTGCATTCAGAATGTACCTACCTTTGTTCTTTACAATAGAAGATTATTATTTATGTTTAATAAACCTACATCTTGATCTATTAGAGAAGCCATTTAGGAGAATGATGTCCTAGGACTTCTAATAGGTGGCAAACAAGTTCATTGCCAATGGAGGACATAATTCAGGTTAGGATTTAAATATGTTTTCAGAGCTAGAGAGAGAAGTCAGCAATTTGGTGCACATGCTAATCTTCCAGAGGACCCAGTTCAGTTCCCAACACCCACATGGCAGCTCATGAACACCATGTAAATGCTGGGATATAAACAAGTGTAGCAAGTATCGTATCAACTAAGCTGTCATCAAGACTCAGGAACTAGACTTCAAATGTTCTGTTCTTTAAAATTCTGAAATATCTGAGGGCCATGGAGAAGAGAAAGTAGTTAACAGTGCAAACATCCGTGCAGAGGATCAGAATTTGGCTCTCATCTCCCACATTAAGCTCATACCAGCCAGGAACTCTGTTTATCTGAGACTCTCTTGATAGTATCACCTGCACTAACACGTGCACATAGCTCCCCAGTCCCACAACACTCATATACACTACACTAAAAATAAATCTTTAAATGAACAAAATCAGGAAAGGGATGGCTGCTTTTCTAATTTCTGTCCACATTGCTCTGACCACATGATTAACTGATGCACTTACAGAAAGCAAACGTGCAATTATTATATATATAGCTTACATGCTTGCTCATGACTCTTAGATAAAGGGTCAACTTTCTACAGATCCAAGGTACAGTTAATAGGTATGTGACTTGTGGAAGTACACTTGTACAAATCAGTTGCTTAGACCATCATAGTTGTTTTAAAATTCTGTGGTCACTAAATAATTTGAATATTTTAGTAATGGAAACATCCATTTTAATTTTGAATTGAGAATAGAAAGTAAGACATTCTCTAGTTTTCTTCATGTTGTATGTGGAAACCCAAGATAATTATAAGTATTCCAAGAAACCACTCATTTTTCATAAACATGTGAGAATTAAGAGTATTGGTGACCTAAAAATGTTTGTTCCTTGGAATGACAGGACTGTATCCATTAATTATTGCAGTGGAATCTTTGTGTTGCTTTATTTTTTCCTAATTTAAGAATAATACATAATTTCAATGTGTTAGCAAATATTTTACAGTAAAATCTGGAACCCAGGAAAGTTAAATAAGACAGAGGTTAAAAAATATATAAAATTTCACTTTAGTTTGAGATAAAATTTTGTTTCTAAGAGGAAGAATGCCTATCCCTCTATCATCAGAGCATTTATTCTAATTTACTGTTGGTGAGAAGCAGGCAATAGGGGATGTCTTCGCAAATGAAATGTGTGCAATTAAAAATGGACTTGAAATATTAAATTACAGATGATATTGAATCATTGTGACCCAATAACAGCAAATGTACTACAGCAGGGTGGAACTCTCTCAGGCATTTGGACCCCCAAATGCTGACATCACTCAGCACATCCACAAAGATCATTTATATAATGTCACAGACTGTGAACCAATACAGCTCTCTGCTCTCACTCTGGAATTTATCATAACTGGATTCCTGGTAATGTATTCTTGAACTCTGAGGGAAGATTCTAACAACAGAACTTATTAGAATTATTACAAATTCTCTCACTTTCACAATGCTCTTTCTTTTGTCTCTTGAGTCTCATTACTTGAGTACAGCTGCCTGTCTCCTAACTAATCACACTCACCCTTGTACAGTGGTTCTCAAACTGTAGATATACTGCCTACCAGACATTCATATTATGGTCGGGGGTTACCACAACATGAGAAATTGTGTTGAGAAAGTGTCACAGCACTAGGAAGGCTGTGAACCACTCTCCTAGTGTACATGGTAGATTTTACAGCAGATCTGCTTCCTGGGTTAAATATTCCTCCCCTGGAGTTCTAGTCTCCCCCTGATGTTACTGTCTCAACACATACATTTTGATGTGTGTTTATTTAGAGGACATGTGCCTCATTATGTTGTTCACTATAAAAATCCCTTGTACTCAGTACATCAAATATTTGGATTAAGTTCAATTCCTTAGCACATGAAAGATGTTAATTTATTACAATAGCTAACAGACTTATAATTTGAAAATAGTGTTCTTTGTTATTTGATGGAATTCTATTTGGGAATAGAATAGGTACCTGTGCAAGTTTGGCCACTATAAAAGGAGAAAAGTAGTTGTTTGTGCCTGCTTTTATTTTCATTACATATAAGAGTTGCAGCAATGTTTGACTGGAAGCCATTGTACATGAGGAAGCAATACACAGAAGAGACTGGGAATAAAGTGGTAATTCAAATGTTGATGCTTCTAGTACCACTGCTCTTCTATTCCCACATGATCTGCAACTTTCTTTAATCACTTAGTGTTCTTCAGGTACATATTCCATAGTTTAAAACCAAGAGTGATAGAACGAGAGGCATGTGAACAATGGTATCTCAGGTTAACAGAGGCACCTGCAAGGTTGAATCAGGCTGCTGTGAGATCTTGGAAAGCAAGTCTTTCATGTACCTTCTTTCTATTTTGCCAAAAAAGTTTAATATCTGTGAAGCAAGCACTGTGAGTGCTACAAAGGCATATAGTATGTAAACTGCCTGTTTATATATAAGTGAGAAATAAATGTGTTTTCCTTGGAGCTGGAAGGAAGGCACAGTGTTTGAAAATGTTTAACACCCCTCCATTGGACTCACATTCAATTACCAGTATCTAGACGAGGCTCATCACAGCATGTTCCTTCAGCTCCTGGACATCTGGTACACTCTTCTGGCCTGTACAGGCATTCCCCATATACATGTGGAACACACTTACAGAGAAACATACATACACATAAACTATAGAAAACTTTAAATGTATATGTCCTAAAATACTGAAGATCATCAAAATTATACTACTGAAAAAAAGAGATATTTTCTTTAAGAATGTAAGATAATGGATTAATGCAAAAGGATGAATGTAATCATACATATTACTATTGCATATATTATGAGGAGCATATATTAAAGAGAAGTATATGTACAACCATTTATAATTTGTATATTCATATATGTGTGTGCATACATGTGTGTGTATGTAGCTATTTATATGTGACATATGATGTGATATATGTAAAAAGTATATATATATATATATATATATATATATATATATATATATATATCTCAGTAAGTATGGGAATTTATTTTAGCTTTATAAGCTTAATAGATATATTGCATGATTACTATAGTAATAAATATATTTTATTCCCGTGGGACTATATTAACTTTTATGTTGATAAAATCTTAGAGATGACAGTATTTTTACCACAATGTAAGCTTAATCATTTTGAAGTTTTGAGGCAGCAATCAGATTAATGAAGATGTCTACTGCATTAATTTTCATATGAGAGTTTGTATTTGCCATGAATTCAACACAAAACATAATTTATTATTTTTTGAACAGAGTCTTTTTATATCCCATAACAGAAATTCTCTGCAATTATAAGACTAAGCTTATTAAAAGGTAACATAAGTGTGCAAACTGTGTCTTGTCCTACAAATACAACCACATCCTCCCTGTGATATCACATCATTGGTTTTTATGTAGACATTCTCCTTCTAGAGTTTTCTGCGATGAGACATTAAAGGTGTTGTAACTATTTTGTTTCTTAGTCATTGTGTCCCATTAAAATTCAAAGGTTATGTTCCTCAAAACATTTTACACATACAAAAAAAAATGATGTTCATATTAGGATAGGAAATATATTGTTAAAGCAAGCCTAAGATTATAGGGGCTCACATGCTTCCTAGCAAAAAATAAGTGTAATTCTTTTAAAATTTAGTTTTAAAAACCAAAGAATAATAGCTATTTTATCTAAATTTGGTATTTACATAGATACAGATCAATTAGATACATGTAAATCATTTTCTGTTTTCTGCCCCACTTTTTTCCAGTTAAGAAGGATGGAATATATTTCTCTCCTAGTGTTCTTTAATATGCTAGGAAAGTCACTTTCCAGTAGTCTTAGTACATATAATAAGTGCATACAGTTTTACGAGTTATAAGAAGGGCATATATACCCCTTATTTTGCTCATATATCCCCTCACTATTTTTATAAATGAGAACTCCCACAGTATTATGTTGCATACTGATGCAGTCTTCTCCTCAGACATCGTGTAATATGGGTCTGCTCTACCCAAGTTAAGGCTACACATCAATACTTTGTGTCTTCATTTATTTACTGAGATCTTGTATAGAAAATAACAAAAGTAAGCATATCACATAGTGTTTAGTTTTTGTTCTTTTTGGAAAGTTTCTGTGACTCTTATTATCCTCTTACTGCCCTACAGGTGAGCCTTGTCTACCAATTATCACCAACATTTAAGTAGGAATCTACACCAAACTTTGGCTTCTGTCATTGATGTATGAAGATGCAATTTTAAATGCAAACAAATAACTCACAAGTTCTTTTGAATATAATGTAAAAGCTGTTGAGTGACTAGATGTGTCTGGTATAAATCATGTCACAGAGCTTGCACTGAGTTTAATATTGCATGTGTTTACTAAGGTTCCATAAAATACAGTAGTGTCAAGAACATTTAAGGTTCTGGTCATTAGTTCAGTGCACTTAGCAGGTTGAGAGCATGAACCATAGTCTTTGCACAAGTGGTTTACAAACAGAATTAGGACTTCATCATCAGAGAAATCGGTTCCTTCATTCAAGTGTGTCATTTTCATGCTTCAAGCCATGCCACTGTGAGAGCACCTTCCAGACCATCCAAGACACTTCTCAAAAATTATTTCCAGAAAACAAGAACATTATCACTTTGACTCTCTTTTAAAAAAAAAGAAAAAAGAAAAGAAAAAGCTTCAATGCATGCCTTTTCATCAAAGCTGTATTTGGAGTTACAGAATTACCCAAGACAGCAAATGACTTTCTTCTAATTTTGAAAGAATCAATTATAAAAAAAAAATTATCTTCTCCTATGCAAACTAGATATTTATG
Source organism: Rhabdomys pumilio (assembly GCA_030674055.1). NCBI lineage: Eukaryota > Metazoa > Chordata > Mammalia > Rodentia > Muridae > Rhabdomys > Rhabdomys pumilio. The sequence continues at coordinate 82,777,701 of JANHMN010000006.1, read as the reverse complement.
TTCTTTCAGGTTAATGTATTTTGACTTCAAACAATGTGTGTCAGAATACATCAACCTACTTAGAACACAGAAATAATAATGGGAAATAAAACTGCTAATGTTTGTTGCTTAGTTATCAAATGTCAAGTTTTCTTGTGATTCTCTGCCCCGCAGTTTATCTTTTCCCTGACCTATGATGTAAACATTCTTAATATTCCACTTACTAAGAAGAGTCATGATGAAATAACAAGGTGTTAATTATATTTTCTGAGAGAACATAGCTACAAAGGTTCCTGTGTAGACATTAATATGATGTGAGAGTCTATATAGCTACTAGAATAAAATAAATTCTAAGGCAAGGAAGGTCTATATAAAGAATATGTACAACATTTGTATGTCTGTGTATGGTAGAAATCACCTGTGGATGAATAGTAAATCTGTGTGAAAATTAAGTACTGTTCATACCTAAATATTTTACAGTTATGTTATTGAGGGCAAGTACTTCATCAGAGTGGAAGCTAAGCATATATCAGTTGTAGCCATATATTTTGAACATAAAGATAACTGTAATTTCCAAGTGACGTGGTGAAGCATAGTCAAGGCCCATGAATTTTTAGGCCTTAAAAAATCTTTTAGTAGAATTAGATTTTAGAATGAGCTGCTTATAGCTGATTCATATACTTCTTGACATTATTTTATAGAGAATAAACCCACTAACTGAAGCTGTTACTACAAACTCTTTTCGATGTACCTGTTAAACTCACCGATTTTTCTGCTCAATGTGACACCCGAGCCCCCATTTGGTTCTTAAATTTGCAGCTGGTTCATGCAAAATACGCCATTTTGCAGTCCATCTGCTGTAAGTAAAGAATATGTGACAGAGCAGAGCTCTGACCTGTGTTACTTTGTCACTTGGCTTGCAATTTCTAAATAGATTTCAAAGATAATGATGTTCAGTTTCTACTTTTAGATACCAGTGAGATAACACCTGTCTAGACAGATGGTCTTTGGACTGTGAAACTAAAGACAGCTGAGAAGCAGAAAAAAATCCAGTTGGCGACTAGTGTGAAACCATTGGATTCTCATGTGGAAACCTTTTAGTCCTGAAAAAACACTCCCTATTAAACATGTTTGGGGAAACTTGAACATGCTCTCAACAAGAGGTAGAGTCCAAAAAAGTGGCTATGAAACCTGCATAAATAAAACATTAGAGTCACACATCATTGTATTAAAACACTGCATGGCTTAAATAATGCTTTACACTAACCTGTTAGGGTGAGAGCAGAGAGAGAGTAACAGCAATTGGTGTAGGGAAACCTAGAGCAAGAGACTGATTTTTCTTCTGTTGTCTCCTGTGGCCTAGGTCACCCCACTGGGAGACTCTTCCCACCTGTTGTGACATTGTCTGTTCCTTTAGAAAACTTCTGTGTCTATCTGAAGCTCCCCATATCTCAGGTTACCTCAGCTGATGGTTAAGATGCTGTATAAGCATTACCTTTGTCCCACCATCTTACTGGCAGCTTTTAAAAATAGGACCCTCTCCCAGGTGGTGGGCTTTGCTCTTCATGAATAGCATTACATTCTACATTCTTGGTGGAAACTCGTCTCTACTACTCCACTAAGCATTCATCCATAAGGAAGTTGGTTTATATGTTTCTGATTTAAAAAAACAATTTGAACATTCTTGGCATTGTTGAAGCTACATAAGAAAAATGTGTTTGACTTGATTTGGTAGATGCTGGTGAATCACATAGTTAGCAAAAGAAGCCATTGTTTTGCTCTCAGGAGCCAGCAGTGTAAATAGGATGTACAGTGTTCCATTTCTAATCCAGACATCAGATACAGTATGTATTAAAGTCAATTATGGCTCTTTCTCAGAAAACCAAAACATGTATAGTTGATATATATAATATACTCAGTAAAAATATTACTCTAATTTCCTAGAGATCTTCATAATTTGTTACACCTAATTCGTATCTACGTTCCATTCCCAGTTGCATCCTCTGAATATAAAAACTTTTTACCTTAAGCTGATCCATTATTCAACTCTAGAAGTAGGATGCTGAACAACTTAAATTATGAATGTGTTTTCTGTGGGAAAACAAATCATTCTCATCACTAACATTATGCATTTCCTGGGAAATAGCAAATATATTTATTTTAATAATTTTTTTAATACTAAACACATTGAGAATGAATTGTTCTTAAAACTGACACAAATAACTGTTCAATGTTTCAAGTAATGGTTCGCTCATAATATAATGCCTTAAAGAAACTATTTTAACAAATCGGTATATTGAGAAATGCATCTTCTCTGTGTAAACATGTAGATATTATAATTATAGAGCACACTATTGTCAGTTTTGCTTGGAAGATATGAAATAGGCTGGAATGATTTTCCTATCATCTTGGTCACAACTAAGACATACCAATAATGTCTAAAAAAATTAAACTACCAAAGTTACTATGATGTATAAAATGCGGTACTATATTACCAGTGTTTTACATCTTTTCCGTTACAGATTGGACATATGTCCACTCATGGCTCTTTTGCTTAGTTCTCATTTTATATGATAAGCAATGACCTTGACAAACCTTTATAACTTTGAACACCAAGAAAAGCTCCAAACGTTTCACTTTTAATACAGAATGTGTTACACGCAGGTAAAGAGATTAAAGGGTTTTCCCATTGAGCACAGGACATGAAACTTTGATGAAAAAGGTTACAAAAATTTTTCTTTACATGTTTCTCTGAATATTTTTGGATTAATCATAAAATCAAATTCAATAAAGAAGGCTTAAAATATAAATTTCTACATGCATATATGCATACATGAATATAAACTGAATTCTAGTTGCCAATATGTATAAATGGCAGTATCTCCTGTCATATACCACATTATATACATATGCACAAAACACTCAATAGTGGCATGGTAACTCTCAGATAATAAATCCTTTCTAATTAAATGTGTAAATTGAGACATAAAATACATTTGAAATATTCTTCAAATCATTAATTATAAACATTATTAAGAAGGCTATGGTTTGACACATAATAAATTTAAGCCTAAATATATATTCTTTAACTATTGAGATAGTAAGAAAAAAAACAGTTCATTTGTATTTTGCACTTGAATGCAAATTGTAATTCCATGATGAGGTGTTATGTGAGGCATGTATGTGTATATGTGTGTATGTGTGTGTATGTCTCTGTGTGTGTCTCTGTGTGTGCATGTGTGCATGTGTGCATGTGTGCATGTGTGCAAAAACAGCTAACAATACAAAGCAAGTATAGCCAGGGTATGAATGAGAAAGGTAGAAATTAACCCTAATTCCAATCCTAAGGTCTTAGAGAAGTCACTGATGTCTCAAGGCATCTCAGTGCTTGCTTTCCTCAAGGGATTGCTGTGGGGAATATGTGAAATGACATCTGTGAGAAACATACAACCTGTACACCAGCAGACAGCCCAGAATCATTATTTCATTTTATATGTCATTGAAAACTTTACATACATATACCCCTTATTTTGCTCATATATCCCCTCACTATTTTTCGCCTACTCCTGCCTGATCCAAATACCTTCCTCTCAGGATGATGAAGATTTTATAAGATGCTGGCCTTTGTATATGACATGGCTTCTGTACACACTAGAATTCACAGCACCTGTGGCTACCTGACCAAAACATGAACAAGATGAGGCTATTTGAAAACTCCAGCATAGTGGAGGCGGAGGAGCTCAATGTCTGTGCACAGCTGAGAGGCATTATTTTATTCCACATGAGTAGTTAACAAGAAATGCTCATCTGAAAGCCTTCCCATCCTGGACAATTGCTTTAATTTTCTGACCTGTAAAACCCACAAATTTCTTTTTTCCTGGAATCAGAAACATCACCTGCCACCCAAGCCACACCATTGCTTTTCTCTCCAATACATCTGGCAGAACCAAAAGAAATTGCACAGAAATGGACCAATTTTGTTCCACATTAGAGATTTTTTTCCTAATTGTAATAGCATTTTTATCTACAACCAATTATTTTTCAAAACCAATAAACTTTAATGTATTTGAGATAATTTTGTCACATTATTTCCACAGCTGGATACACTTATTTAACCTGCAGATATTTTTCAATGAAACAAAAGCATTTTTTGTGAAGTTACTTTAAGATGTAATTCAACTAAAACATCCTTGTTTAGCCATTCATGTAAATTATGGACAGTCCAAATGTTTATGTTATTTAAATGCAATTGAATGAATAGAACTGTATAATATTAAAAAATAATTCACATCAACTGAATAGATAAAACAGGAAACCTGGTGATATGTTGAAAGTATTATGAATAGTTAATATTTCTGAAAAACTTGGTACTGCAGTAAAATTATTTTCTCTGCCTTTGTTTCAAAAATGCTCATGGTTCTCAACTGTTACATTGTAAAGACATGTAAGCTTTCCAGCTAATGCTTCCCTGACTCATGGTTGTACTGCTGCGTGTTCCTTCACCTCCTTATTACAAAGTCCACACAATATGGATCTCAGCTTCAAAAGTACTCACAGGCACATCCTCATTTGGTTCTCTGAGCTCCACTTAACCAGCCTGATGATATCTTACTTTTATGTCTCATGCCGCACATATATCTTAATTATAATGTTCTCACAATGTCCTAGTTGATGTGAGAGTCATGGTTGTTGGTGCAGAGCAAATGCAAACGTAAACACAGTTCCAGATCATTTGGAAACCCATCTAAGAATGTGATGCTATGATGTGAAAGCTTCTTGGTTTCATTTCTCTTTCGACCATTTTCCCTTTTTGACAGTTGAGTATAAACTCACCTATAGGGAGTTAAAAACATAAGACTGAGGTATATTACTTGGGAAGATGAGCAAGAGCAAAGCACCCAAAAATAACCAATCTGTGTAAAGAAACAAATATTTGATATTAGACATGATTTACATAGGTGGACTTTGATTTATTTTACATTACATTTGATGCTCCTTTTATAAAATTTTTTAAATTTTATAAAATTTTTTATATTTCTGTTTCAAATTTTTTAAACTGTTCAATGTATTTAAAAATATTTCAATCATATGCATGGGTATATATCTATGTCTATATGGGAGTCTGTATACGTGAGTATAGATGCTTGCAGACTCTAGAACAAGGGGTCAGGTGACCTAGAGCAGCAGCTGTGGGATACTGCTAGCTTCCTCGCATGAATGCTGGTACCTGAACTTGGGTCTTCTTGAAGAGTGGTATGTTCCTTCATTGGCTGATATCTCTCCAGTTTCCATCCTTGACTTTTCTTAAAAGTAGTGTGTCAAACTCTCAGAATACACTTTGATTAACACCATCAACAGCTAAAGGAATTATAAAAAATATACGGAAGAAATGTAATTAAATATCTTTACTTTTGCTATGCAAATCTCCTTGGTCATACTTAAGTTGCTTTGGTTCTTCATGGCAAATCAACTCACTAAATTAGAGGCATGAGACCCTTGATGAGTCATGGAGGGATGCTAGATACAATCCTGACATCACAGTGGGCTCCCCACATTGTCCCTTGCTGCCAAGGCATGTGCACTCAGCAGAGATCTCCTTATTCCTTTACGGTTAGAGCCACTGTCTTGTTGGTACACAAGGCTTTTATTTCATATGTGATAGCCGTCTTGTCATGTCTGCTACATGTGTAAACTGTCTAACCTTTTACAAATATTAGTTATTTCTCTGGTTTCTATACCCCATATTTTGAAGATGAAGATACTATCCACCTTTGAATAATAAGTTTATTAAAAACTGCCCTTTTCACACCATGAAATCATGTTGAATTTTTTATTCACTTATTTATTCATTTAAGCCTTCATTTATTTCTAGTATATTTCATAATTTCAAATTACTCATAATTATACTCTAGATTCCCTCAGACCAGATCAATGGTTTAGATCCACATTAATTTAAATTATACATGGGTAGTTCTGGCAATAATGATGACATATTAATGAGATTAATCAATAATGCATTATATTGACAAAATATGGTTATTGTGCTTCTCTTATGCTAATTACAAATGTAATGCACAGAATTACTGATTCCCATAGGATGTTCAACAGACAGTCAAAGAAAACACAGGTTGTTATTACTAATGGAGGAATGGCATTTGACATTATAACTATAAATGACAAATACATATACTAACAGTATCTAATTGGGTATAAAGTATTAATTTCAGAAATATGCCACCTAAATTTTGTTAATGACCTCATGTTTTTTACCATAAATTATTTCTAAGTGACTCATAATGTGTTAAGCTCCCATAAGAAGTGATAAAACACAACCCTCCAGCACAAAACCAAGAGGCAGTGTACCATCCAAGATGTAGACAAGACTTCCAGTGCACACAGCCACATCTTTACTAACATAACTGTGTTTGTCATAGCCCGTTTTCCTTAGTTTGCTTCTATTGGCAATGTGAAATGGAAACAGAATGGTGTGTTATTCTGGAGAAATGTGTGACGCTATAAAATCTCTCTTCATTATAAAGTGTTCCTTACTTTGTCACTGTCCATTGTTTTTACAATAGCCCTTATCATTGCTTCTCCTATGCTTCAGCAACTCATCAGACTATGTCATGATATTTTGACTTCAAATATAGCTGTCATTTGTTCTATCCAATGACAACACATTTTTATCTGGTTTGCCACACAATAAATGCAATGAGCACCTCATGTGGTTCATGATACTAAGTCTGACCTGCTGTACTCTCTGCCCAAGGTCTTATAACCAAGACTGCACTAGGGGTTATACTTCTTGGTCAAAGTTCTTTATTTTAGCGTGGTGTATTAAAGTTTAAAACTAAACATATTGGAGATTTAAATGTGATTTTGATTTGAGTTTGTTAGGTTTAAATTAGAAAAAAAATCTATTTACAAACTAGAAATGAGCAAATAAAATGTGCAGAGTCCCCGAGTATTTATTTTTTCTATCAATAACTGAATCTAGAACATCCCTTAGACAGAAAACCAACACCAATCCTTTAACTTCAGGTCATACAAATAATAAAAGCAGAAAAAAAAATCTAGAAAAGCCACTTTTACAAACAAACCCAAATTATTTTTTGAAAATTTAATTGCAAAAATCTTGCTAAATACTGGAAAGTATTAAACGTAAAAGTACAAAGTAAAAGTAACCCATAATCATACCAACTAAAGACAACTATTACCATATTTTAAATATTTTTTCATAAATACAAATACACAATAAAATATCATCATGTGTTGCACCTCACTCTGAAGGTTGTAGTCTACCATGTTGAGACAGCTTTCCTGAGCTGGGCTCAAAATGGAGGACTCCCTTTTCATATCAGGGCTTCCTCTTCTCTGTGTAATCTGGAGAGCCCAACCAACACTCTACCCTAGGAATGTCACCTAATCCCTGAGGAAATTACAGGTCAGGTCGGAATTCCAGGCATGCCTCTCTATGCAAATGAGGTATAATTTATGTAAATTATGGACAGTTCAAATGTTTATGTTAATTAGACTTATTTACCTTAGTCTCACTCAATGAAACTTCACCCTTAGAAAAATCCCTTCCCACTCTCCAAGTTTTATAGAGAGAGCTGTAGTTGACCTTGATTAAAATGTGGTTGACCTTCATTGACTGTCATCTATGAGAGCTGTTTTCAAAAGGAGCCTTAACACTGACCTCCTTGCATTCACTGCAGAATCCAGATTCTGCTGACCCACACATTCTGGACTTTGCTTCAATCCACCCTGTCCCATCTCCCAACCCCATCTCCCTGTGTACAAGGGAAGACCTGGACCATGGAACTGGGCTCCACTTCTTTCTTCCTGGCTTGGCATGTAATAAAGCCTGGACATCCAAAGGTAAGATGAGAAAAGACTGAAACACAGCCATGATACTTTATAGTATGTTTTTATTACTAAATAATTCATCACATATAACGTTTAGTATGGACAAATGTAAATAATTTCACACTTTAATTATTTTTAGAAATGTATACTGAAATGAAAGCATGTTATTTAAACTCATCAAATTGCTAGACAGTACAATCGATGGTAATTTATCAAATACTGTCAATCTGATGTAATGAGCCTACCCTCAGGTATTAGGCTTTTAGGCTGATTCGTTTATAACTGTCTTTAAGTGACACTGGTCAAAATTAATTTGGAGCTTAACTTGTAATGAGAAAACAACTGAAAATGTCTCTTCATAAATGTTAGAAATTTTGCTCATCTTCTATACAAAATGATAGATGTACAACTGTCACACCTAAGACAGATACTTATGAAATATGAACTATAAGCAATGTATTCTCAGGCCTGTTACATTTCTTCCTACATAACAGGCAGCTAGGATTTCTAATGTGAGTAGTCAAAGAATTGCCTTTACGTTCCTTTCCATTGTCTTTGTGTGTTTATGTGTGAGTTTTGTGTGTGTGCATGTTTGTATGTTTGTGTCTGTGTGGAGTGTGTGGATGTGTGTTTGTGTTTGTGTGTGGATGTATGTTTGTGTGTGTGTTTCTATGTGTGTGAGTGTGTGTTTGTATGTGTGTGCTTTATATCTAAAGCATTGACACTGACACTATCTGTTGATGTTGTTCATGAAGTATTGCAATTCTCACTAAGGGTTATGATTCTTTTATTGAGAAATTCTTTTAAGAGCATTAATATTTTCTTTTTTGTTCATTTGCTCAGTTTTCTCTTCAGAAAATTAGAGGACTGTTATTACCATATCACTTACTATATTGTAGAAAATGTTAATCTGTATGTTATTTTATTCGAGCTGTGTAAATGTTTTTAGCAATCATAAGGCATCACTCGTGTTGTAAAGAAAGGTATGGAAACTGGGATGTACTCAGTCACTGATCAACTTCATCAAACCATGTGGCCTGGTGATTTTTCTTTGACATCCCTGGTATGCTGTCAATCACACAGAGCTGGTACACCTCTCCTTGGCTCTGTTCCTACCCTCTGGCTTCCATCTTGTAGAGGGACTATGGCTCTTCTGCATGTCCTGCTGAGGTCCATGTGGGTTCCCTTTTATCCTTAGCAGTGTCTTCAGCATGCAATGTACCTCTTTTATGACTTCTACTATTCCTACACAGCATCACTTTTAAAATTGGTTTCTGATAATCTGTAGAAACTAAAGATTAAAATATTTAAATATTCCTTTTCTGTAAAAAGCCAACTACTATAGTGCACATATTTGCAATGGGGTTGAATATGGTTTTACTGATCACCTGAATTTTATTTAAAAAAAAAACTATTTCAATATGTTAAAATAGCCAGTGCATTGTTAATGAGTACATGGTAATGAATGTTGCTACCTGTTGAGACTTCACCTATGTAGCACTCAGTGATCTTTAATACAGAATGTGGTTGAGCAAAAGCCATTGCCATCTGACTCTGAACTGAAGCATGCACTCTGTGAGCTGTGAAACCTTTGGAAAAGCATAGGAACACTTTGTTTCCTACACATCTGAATAAGCAGGCACATTGCTCATCCTCCAGGATAAAGGGCTGAATGCTGGAGAATAGATCTATGCCTGACAAAGGCTTACTTAGAAAATACATTCTCATGTTAGAGTAAGCATTTGTATATTAATGAGGTTTTTGTAGTTATTTGTGCAAAGCTATTTGTAGACTTTCCATGATGGTACACAGTTCTTAACATAACACTTGAATAGTAGGAGCAGAAATTACAATTAAGTTAGCCCTGTCATTAAAACTATACATTTTAAGCAAAAGGTTCCTATGTTAAGAACAACTTTTGGTGAATTTATTAATAATGCATGGGATGCTGAAGGATTTTGAGAAGTAAAACTGGTGTTAAAAATGGCTACTCTCTTGTAAAGATGTATATGTTAAGTTTTATTTAATATATCACACTATTATTACTAATATCATAGTTAACAATGTTCATTATAACATTTTAACAATGTTAATTACAGCAAAAAACATTTTTAGTAATTATTCTTCCAAATTAGAGCACAGTATTTTATATTGACTTATGTAACTGATGACTATTCACTAGGAAACGTGTGACTATCTTTCAATTACTTTTTCAATTAATAAGAGGATCTCAACTGAGAGACTGAGGAAAACATGACAGAAAAGCAGAAGATGGGGTTCTTGGAACGAGGAGGGACCAGCAGGGTGGATCAGTGTGACTGGGTGGGTGTCAGGAAAGAATCAACAGCAGCAAGGGGTGTTACAGATGCTCCAATACAGTTCATGACATTTTTATGCTAAATTTCAAAATAACAAATCATAAAACAATTATTAAAGCCAGGTAACGTTGTATCTATCTGGTATTCAGCACTAGGGAGTTAGAGGCAAGAAAATCTAGAGTTTAAGGTCATTCTTAGACTCAAGTGAGTTTGAATTCAGCCTGGGCTACATGAGACCCTATATCTTACTTGGGTCACTGCTTTGATAAACCTAGCCAGCTACCTAGGGCTAGTGCAATCCTGGATCTTAGAGAAGAACACACAGTCACCACTTTACCAAATCAACATAATCTTTAACTACATTTTAAACATTGGTCTGTATATCCATAGATAAGTGTAGTCTTCCTTCCTCATCAAGAAAATTTTCCTTTGTGACAGAGACTATTACAGAAAACCACAACTAATCAGAATTGTGGAGTCCAGTGCCAATGGATAGATCTACTACAAACTCCTGTACCTAAGGCTTACAGAATATTAGAAGAGAGAAATTGTAAGAGCCAGAAAATATCGAAGTTTTCTGTGAGACCATAAATTCTAATAATGTTAGAAGTTACACTGGTAATATCTCACCACCATAACTTTCCAAACATGAGTGGAGCAAGGACAACAACAGTAGACAAAACAAAGACAGTAGGGGAATTTAGGAAAATGAACATACAGGGAACGGGGCTAGATCTTGAAGGATTCTATCAAAGGTGAAAAGTCCAGAACAAATAACACAAAATTAGTAAGAAACTAAAGGAAGTTTAGTATGAAACCACACTGTACTTTCTGAGCTCCAAGCCTTTAAAGCAGGACCCAGATAATACAGGAGAATCTCAGGGAAAACAACAGCCTTCTCTTGTATTTCAATCAAACATTCACTGCTGTTCAGTGCCCTGCAGCTTTCATTGAAAAGGCCTCATCTTTGTTAATAATAATGGGAAGTGACTTCAACACGGGGCCATATTTACTATTGGAAGAGACAAAGGCCCAGACAAAATGTGGACAGCACAAGGTAGAGCTGGCATACCTTGAACCCAGGGAGGTGTGAGGACCCTGTAGCACTGCATCGGATTTCAGATTTCTCCTACGTTTGTGTACATCAGTCATCACTGTACTTGTCTATCTCCCACATCCTCAAATCCTGTTTATCACAATGTCTGAGCAGCACACACTGTGTGGGATTTACAAGATCTTTCAATATCTTTATTTAATAACTAATTAAGTGAATCAGAGAAGAATCATACGGAAACGATTCTTTTTTTCTTACATAATAAAATAAGAACACTATGGATACCGAACCATTTTCTTAGTGAGCTGGGCTTCCATCACATATAGCTCATGCACCCATCCATTCCTCATAGTGTCTGAAAGGAAATGCCTAAAGAATGCTATGATGTTTAGACATGAAATCTTCTAATTCCAAGTCAATAATATCTTGATAACAGAGAAACTCCTAATCATTTGAACTGGGCATAAAATCTCAGTTTTACATTCTGTATGGCCCTGGGCTTTTTTTCTCCATATACAAAATGTGGACAAAGTAAAGACAAAGTAAAGACTCTGGTAATGTGTCTATGGAGATAGTTTGTTCATACATGGAAGGTAGCAGAAACTACCGGTCATGCCATTAGCTTGTTACAGTGCCCACGGTTATTATTAACACTGTTCCCATCACTTAGTCAGACCAGTTTCATGTCTCAATTTACCATTATGATTTCTTTCCACTGTCTCTACCAAAATAACTCTGACCTTCTTCTAATTAAGAAATCATGTGTTCCTGGACTACTGGACTATTATACTTTCTGTAAACCATTTAATGAAGTAGCAAATGAAATTCTGAACCTAAATAATTCATACTCAGATTGGATAATGCTTAAATATACTGCAAATATACAATTAACATGTATACTCTTACCTGTTCATTTACCAGATTTTTCCTGAATATGAGTAAATAGTCATATGTTTGTGTCTCCCCTCACCTATTTTACCATCCGAATGCAGTGTGAATTAACCTGATGCATGGAATTATATAGCATAATATCTTTATCTGAGTGAAGTTGACTAAAGAATTATGAAACAATATAGACATCTGTACTTGAGACAAATTAGTATCAGAATATTCAAACTATTTCAAAGTAGCTGAGACAAGAAATCAAAGAGAAGAGACAGGGACAAGATTGTACATGTTGTTTCTTGACATTGAGGGCTTATTTTTAAACTTCTAACCCAAATTTCTCCCTCAAACAGTAGGAAATAATTTGTACTTAATTTCCAGAGAGAACATTAAAAAGAGACCAAATGTGCAAATAAACATGAACAAGCTTATAGATAATATAAACACAACATTTAAAATATAAATAAAACTTCATATTTAAATGGTAACAACATGTAATTATTACAAGTTTAAATATAACTTAAAGTATTACATTTATATATAACATGTAACACACACAAATCTTTATAGGGAACGTACTCAAATATTTAAAAATAAATATTTACATAAACTTTTATAATTTTCTCACTATCCAAATATTGTCAGGAAATAACAAAATCCTGTTAGTTTCACTTCACACATTTCCCTGGCTGAATAAGCCAACACTCTTATGTTTCACGGAAAGCTTTGTGACTGAGGAAAAGAAAGTAAATAAGCTCACTTAGGAGAATTCCCAAACTTTACAATGGAAAATAAAAGCAAGGAACTTGAACCTAAGAATAACTGTGAGTCACATTTGTGACTTACTAACAGGTAAACAGGGAGCGTGGTGTCCTCACTCATCACCAAACATCCTCAGCAACTACTTTTTTTCACATGGTGTGAAACAGTTTGAACTCTCATAATATGGTCCGATTTGACATTTTACCATCCTTCTGAGAATTTTTTTATCATCTCACAAGTCAATTCCTTTTGAAATTTTATTTATTTTTACTTTTATTGATTGATTAGATTGATTGATTTTAGTTATTCACTTCATGTCAAGATTACTGTCCCTCTCCTGGGCCTCCCCTCTCACACTCCCTCCTCCCATCCCTTTTCTCCTCTGAGAGAGTAGAACCCTCCCTGGGAATCGCCTCACACTGGCACATCAAGTCTCTGCAGGCCTAGGCACTTCTCCCACTGAGACCAGACAAGACAGACAAGTTAAGGGAATGGATTCCACAGATAGGCACTAGCTTTAGGGATTTCTGAGTACTTTTTTAGGAACTTGATAAACTATATCATAAAAACAACATGGTTGAGGAACAAATAATCCCAGACTTTTCTAGACATTGAAGAGCCTTCTTGGATAGATATAGATCTCATGGTATTGAGGAAGACATTATACTATATAGACATTCATTCTTGGACAAGAGGAGGAATGAAATAAATTATTAAAATACTAAATTGTAATTTGCCTTCAATAAGATCTGGACATTTTGCTAGATACCATTGCTTGTACACAGCCAAGAGAAACCTGTGGCTGGGAGGATTAATAATTTAATTCACTTAAGTTCATACACAACACAGTTATGTTGCCCAGTGTGGTATGTTTGCATTTTGCAATTACTACTTTCTGTCTTGCTGTCTTGCTACAAAATTCTCACTTGTTGGTCTTCTGTTAGAAGTTTTGGATTTGATAGTAAAGAATATGGTTGAGAAAGAAGAATGAAGATTATTCACCAACAAGAAACTAAGAAACCCAAAGAGTACTGATGTTTCAATCCTGCAGATTAGATTGCAGGAAGTTTTCTGTATTTCTGTATCAACATCCTTTCTGATCTTTATGATCAAAGCTATCATGAGAAGCAACAGAAAGATGATGAAATTGGTGAAAAATTATGTAGTAATGCCAGGAGAAGTAGAAAAGATACTGATTGGTGGAAGGTTAGCAAATGATTGACAAGACACAGATTCATGTCAAGTTTCTGTCTTTGTTTAATATTTTGGGGTAGGTGGGTGGTAATATAACGTTCATTATTGTAGTATCTTTTGATTTTTATGTATTTATTTCTAATTTTTAAGTTTATATTTCAGATTTTTTAAAAAGTGAGTGTAACTGCTGAATCATAATCACCCAGTAATGATAAAAGTCTCAATTAACCAGTAAAAGCCTTTGGACATGTCTTCTCGAAGTCTTTTAAATAAACAGGCATAGATTCATACCAAATATCTAATATTACAGTTTTTTCACTGATTTTATTATCTATATTTTATCTAAAAATATTTAAGCATAATTCTAATACACACACATCATGCATTTTATAAAATATTCACTTTTTCTTAAACAGTACATTTTAGATGATGTCTTGTTTGTTCTCTGGAAAAATACTTAGCATGTCTTTCATAATAAAATGTGTCAGTGATCTTAAAGTACCAGTTGACATAGATGGTTGAAACTGGAATAATTTTTTTCACACTGCTACAGTTGGTTCATTACATCAGTTTTTTAAAAATTATTGCATGAAATTTTTGTACTGTGTGTGAATTTCAAACACTTAAAAGGTTCAGTGTTCTAATTCAAACAACAATACCTATTTCACAGGAATTACAGAAAGGTTTGTCTTTTTTTTTTTTTCTAGGGGTGTGGTTTTTAAGGTGGGACATAAATATATATGTGGAAAAGAAAAACTAATGCACTAAAGTGTGGTTTGTAAGATCATGACCATAAGCAGAAGACACAGGTATCCTTTCTTACAGTGGTCTATGTGAATTTGCTCCAGATGTTATCAACTGAAGGACACATCAATAAGGAGCTATTATGTTATCTTGATACTACTCTTCTGTTATGATGATTGACACTTCTAAAGAATATACAGTGATGATTTTTTTACTCTGTAGTTACACATAAATTATAGTTGGAAAAGGAAATTAGATCAAGTTTCCTGAGAAAACAAAGAAAGGATCATTAATGTTTCGGTGAGAAGGCGATTTAAAATTTAGAAATGTTTCCTGTGCATCTGCCGATGCTTTATGCTTATTGAAGTAAGGATATTTCTATGTTAAATTAATGAGGTTGCAGCTTCCCAGTTAATTCTAGAGTTCCACTCAATAAAAACCCTGAACATACTGAAGAAATTGCTAGAAGCGGATTTATTGCCTTGAGAAGCCAGCCTTTCTCTTTTGTTGAGAAATGATGAAGAACATATGTTAGGGTAATTGAAAAAGCAGAGTGCTTAGGAATGTTCTGTTTGCAAATATTTTAGAATTATTGCATGGATCACTGTTTATATATCAAGCAATCACATGGCCATTTGAAAAAATAGAATGTTCTATTTCACTATGTATCTCAAAATTTAACAAACATATTCATTTATATACCTATATGTTTGCTCTTTTGAAAGAGACAGTAAACTCTGTTTACTGTCTTGTCAATATATGGTAAAAGTTTCGAATTTGTCCTAAACAGAACTATGGAGATGTCTCAAAAGACAATTGTGTGTCTCAGTACAAGTAGTGCTGCAAATCTTCTTGCTGTCCACTGTCTCTGGTCGACAGCATCCTTAGATTGTTTTCAAGCCTGCATCAAGTACATTCTGCTTATTTTAAAGCATTCATTAGAAAAGTGGTTTCCTATTCACCGCATTTCCTTTCCTTTACTTATCTCCCTTTTCCCATATAATACAAGGATGAATTAACAATACTGGCCGGCTATGTCAATTATATGCCTATTTTTGATATTTGTTGTCATTTATCTCTGACCAGTTAAAGGGATCTTTTTTGTTGTTCTTGTTTTGTTTTGTCTGACTAGGGTGTTTTCTCTGTAGTCCTAGTTGGTCTGGAGCTCACTATATAGAACAGGTTGGGGAGTGTCTCACATCAAAAAGACTTGTCTGTTTTTGCCTCCAGAGTGCTGAAATTAAATGTACCCACCATCTTGTCGGTCTGTTAACGGGTTCTGATGAGAACCAAGTGCAATATGTCTCCTCACACTAAATAGAACAAATTAAAAACAAACAAACAAACAAAATTTGTCCTTTTCATCTCTCTAGATCACATCTGAGGTTTTAAACCTTGACCACAATCTGAACTCTCCCCATGTTTGAAAGTCAACATCCGGAAGACAAGGATCTTACATGAAGGGTCAACAGTGAAACAATCCTGGATTTGGCCTCATAGTCACACCACTGCTCCCAATTTAACCTCCTGTCACCTCCTGCTTCACTGCTGCTGGAGACAACAGAGCAGATGTAATACACAGTGGTGTATGCAAAGAACTGCCATTGCCACGTTAATGTCCCCTTTACTTTGCATAATCTCCTCTACATACCTGACTGAAATGAAGCTGAACCCTACTTCTCGAAAACTTACTAAGAATGCAATTGTCTTCAATTTCCCTCTTCGGTGAATTTTCACATCACTTATTTTCACTAATGTACAGGTTGTTTGTAACATGAAATAAAATGCTTTGGCACATTGTGCTTTTATATGAACTATAGGATTGTAAGCAACCATGTGCCTCAGACTTAGGGCTATGAAGGTAGACCACAAGATAGAGTTTCCTTTTTGCATCTACAACTATTTAAAGGCTAGAATAAAACACGACCACAAAGAGAAGTGACGCTATTATTATTTCCCCAGCCTTGAATGTGGATAAAGCCAAGTGGCATGGTGGCAGTAAGGCAGAGACCACAGGTGTTGCGTGAGGACAGTAAGAGACTGAACCTTGTCTTACAGGATGAGTTGGAGTCCACAAGGTTGACAAGGGAGATTAAGGGCTTTATCATCACAGAGGGCTGCAAGGAGGCAAAGAAGTGTGAAACAGAATAACACCTTCAAGGACCTTAAGTTAATTTGTTTGAGCTCAAGGCTAAACTGCCAGGGGGGAAGGAGCTCATAAATCAAGTGGGAAATGCAGGAAATGAATACATCACTAGTAATTTATGCTCTGTTTTTTTCTACAATTAAAATGTAAGGCCTCTTAGTTATTGCATACAGACCTCTTTGCAAGAATATATTGATTTTTGAGTCTTGTGCATTTTTACCCCATATCCTTGAACTATTCTTAAAAGGTGCAACTGGTCTTAAAATGTGTCTTCATGTAAAAAATATCACCATTAAAGGCTGTCTCACTATGCGCAACTGTGCAATCTAATACAGTACAGTATATTTTATATTTACTCCAGCTTTCTTAGATCCTTTGAATTAATTATCTACACAGAAAGAATTGGTAAAGCTTAAAGGAAGCTTTACATAATATTTTACATATCATTAGATATTTTAATTTTTATCTGTCAAAGTGAATCTGGGAACTGTATTTTTCAGAATTTCCTTTAAAATTCTGTTTCAATTTCACAAGGTATGACAATACTTCTCAAATCAAAGTTCAGCAAAAGAAAATATGGAATCGTTATCTAAAGTATAACACACAGATTATTGCTAATCAAGATAAAAATTTATATTTATACAACACATTGCCTTTTTAGAGTAATATGTCTTGTCTGAACTGAGCCTTAAATATCCACAGTCCTCTGGACCTCTCCTGACCAAAAATACAGAGCCAAAGTACCCACCAAGTAGACATACAGAGTGAAAGCATGCAAGCCTATTTTAAGATGCATGATTTAAGTAATGAATATTTTAAATCATCACCATAAATTGACAGGGAACGTAAACTTTACTAGAGTGCTAGCAGTGAAGGAAACCTTAAATTGCACCCATCCTCATTTGTAAGCTTTGATGAAAACGAGAGAAATTAGGCACTTTCACTAATGTACTCAAAACATGTCTGTAAAAACATAGGAAGGAATAGTCATCTGAATCTGTCACCAAGAAAAACCACAAATAGATTTTAAATGTGTATAACCTAAACCACTTAAAACGTGTATCCAGAACCCATGGAGTATTTTAAACTGTCAAGACTATCTTCATCTATAATTGTTTGTCTTCAGTTGTATCATTAAAAATTCACAAACCAATGTTTTAACAAAAAATAAATAAGTTTGTCATCTCCATTACTCTATAAGTGCCAATAGCATTGTGGCATAAATTTTGTCCCTTGAGCAATGTATCGCATTACTTTTGTGTTAAATTTCGTTCATTTGTTAAACCTTCTACTCTAACAGTGTTAACAGAGCAACATATCTCAAATGCCTTCCCCAGAATATCTGAATGTGAGGATTAGGCAAGCCACAAAAGACCACAAAAACTCAATCCCATCTCGGAGTTTCATGCAATGCAATGTGCTAGCACAGCTTTTGCTATCTCTGGAGGCAGAAGGAAAACAAATTGCTCGTGGGGCACCAGAGCCATTGTGGCACTCAAATCTAATTGGTAATCTGTGTAAAAAATTTATGACTGCTTCAGTTGTAAGCGGAAAAATAATAAAATAAGCAATCCTTAGAGAGGATGCGGAAATTACATACAATTTAAAGGAGAGAAATACACAATAGGCTACAATATTCATTCTTTGTGAAACACTGAGTCATTTTCTCTGGTGACTCTTCCTCAGGCTCTCCATCAGTCCTCTCACTGCCATCTACCTTGCAGAGAAGTCCATACACGTATGCCTGTGCTGCCAAATACCAAAGAAAATGAGATGCTGCACTTTACATAGAAAATGTCAGAGCACCTTGTTACCAATCACTTGCTATATTAGAGAAGATATGTAATTCCATTTTTATACTTGGGAATTTCAATGCAATGAGGCACATTTAAGTAACATTTTGATATTGAATACCCAGAAATTTGAAGAAGCAGATTATCACATTTAGTATTTCTTAGACAGAAAAAGAGAATATTTCTTTTAATATTTTTTAGGACTAGGTTTCACTTTGTAGTCTAGCTGGGCTTGAGTTACTACACAGCCCAGGCTAACTTAATGTCCCAAACAATGTTCTACTTTAGCATTCTGTCACAAGATTTTAATGTATGTCATTAGGAATGTTAAATGAATACATTGTGTTTGTCGCTGGACTTGTATATGCTTGTGTGGGCAAGTACACAGGCCTCCTCCAGTGCTTATCACCTAAATATAAATATCAACTAAACATAAATCTTACTTTTATTTCAAATACACACACACACACACACACACACACACACACACACACACACACATACACTATAAAAGTAATATTAATGCTATTTGTATTTTAATCACTTGTTTAGATAAATTTTAGGCCATTTTCTCTGCCTAAGGTGAGGGATGATGATTCCTCCTGAAGTTCTTTACTGTTCAGGATTGTCCAGGATTTTTTTGTTTTTTCATATGAAGTTGAGAATTGCTCTTTTAAGGTCTATAAAAAATGTGTTAGAATTTTTATGAGGATTGAATTGAATCTGTATATTGCTTTTTGCTAAGATAGCCATGTTCACTACGTATCCGTGTGCATGGGAGATCTTTTTGTATTCTAACCACCAACCAAAGAAACACACAGGCTGGACCTAGGCCTCCCCACACATATGTAGCAGATGTGCAGCCTGGCCTTCATGTGGGTCCTGAACAACTAGAAAAGGGGCGATCCCAAAAGCTGTTACCTCTATGTGGGATATGTTCTTCTAGTTAGGCTGCCTTGTCCGGCCTCAGTGGGAGAGGAAGTGCCTAGTCTTGCAGAGACTTGATGTGCTGGGGTAAAGTGCCAGAGGATACTTCAGAGGGTCCCCACCCAATCAGCAAGGAGAGGGGGTGGGCAGAGGATTGTAGGAGGGGACAACAAGTGGATAGAAAGTGAAAAGGTAAAAAAAAAATAAAGAAGAAGAATTAAATTTAAAATTTAAAAAAAAATCTCTTAAAGCTAAATATTCAATGCATTCAACTTGAGTCTTTGGTTGCTAAAAATGTTAAAGACCTAGTGACATTACCATAATATACTTACAATCTTAAACAAGAGTTTTATTTTTTGATCATATGGTGTTTTATGACAATTCCTCTAATAGTATGTATTAAATGGAAATAATGTAATAAACCTGTTAAATAAATAACATTTATAGACAACATAAAACAGGAGAGGTTCTTTTGGTCCAGAAAGAAGGTGATTATTAATTTCTGAGGGCTCTGCAGCTTTAGAGTGGACCCATGCTGAAACGTTGTCTTCAAGCTCACAGTTCTTCCATTTGTTTTCATCAACATTTAATTCTAAGTTCATACCACAATCAACTAAGTGTAAATCTACTTTTCTTTCAACTATATATTTGAAATACAAAAGTAACATTTGCGCTATTTGTTTTTAATCACTCGTTTAAGATAAATTTGAGGCCATTTTCTCTGCCTAGTATTTGTATGTATTCTCTAATGCCCTGGCGATTTGTATAAGTATACTTCTACCATTATTGGACATATTCATGAGAAAAAAAATACACTGGCCATATTTGCATATGTATGTGAGTATGTACTATATTTAGAATAATTTCATTCTCTTTTGGTTACAAAAAGTTATTTTCAAGGATGTTATAGCAGAACCTGAAGCAAATCTTAACAGTTTATTGACACGGTGCTCTAGAGGCTGCAAGATTAATAAATAATCCATGAGGCTTAAATTCTGCAGCAACCCTCTGCTGTACATGTCAGAATCCTCCTTGATCATATGTAGATGGGTGTGAGGTCTTAGTTGGTGCACATACAGCATGTTACACAAATTTTTTTTTCTATCTTTGCTGAGTTTTGTTTTTTGTGTGGCATGTGCTTGATATTGTTCCACTTATTTAAGTCGAGAGATGCCAGTCTGTTTTCTGGTGAGCATTGGCCCCTGGCATGCGCCTGGTTTTATCTTCTCAATCTCTGACCCTTCCTTGGTTCAAGACCTGTTTCTAATTGATCATTGGAGCATAACTAATGATTTTAGGTCCATTTCTTAGTTTTCACTCACTTTGCTGCTTTTCTACATCTCCCATGTTAACTCCATGGAATTTCAGCATAAGGATTAACACAATGTGAGTGAGATAGACAAGAGTAATTGTGGCAAGAACATTGTGATCGGTGCATTTAAAAGGTACCGACACTTTACATTCTATTCACATGAGAACACCAAGGTGTAGTGTGCTAGTTCTGGAGTGATTCTGTCTAGAGAGAAGGTCTGACCTGGTTTTTTTTTTTTTTTTTTTTTTCTCACCTTTCTGTTTTGCTTGCAGTTTTCTAAATGCACAGAAAACATTTCTAGGAAAACAGAAATAACAAATTTATGAAAATTTAAAACCTCCATCTAAGTTCCCTTGGGTGCAAATCTCCTCAAGTGTGAGGATGGAGAGCCAAGCAAGCAGAGTGACAGAGAAGGAGGTTCATCCTACCAGAAAATGGATGGTTCTGGAGTCCCAGTGATGGGAAATTATTAGGAAAAAGGCATTGCTTAGAGAGCAGCAAGGGCAGGGCGGCTCTTAATGGAGCCAATTTTATGCCTGTGGCTACTGAATTCTCCCCAGCAGCCAACTCCCAGCCTTTCAGCAGAGGCAACCTGGAGGGAGTAGGGCTGAGTGGCAGGGCAGTCCTCATCAGCACAAGGGAAGCTTTGTTTCCTCCACATCAGGAAAGTTAAGCAGCTAATTAAATCTTTCCCTGCTGAACCAGGAAAGGAGCCTGTGAGTCCCATCTTAACAGACTGCACTTTTTAAAAAGAGGGTTGCTGTGCAGGGAATTGCTGAAGTAAGCCACACCCATAAGCTCTGTGTATTTACTTAGTGATTCCTGGAATCTGGGAAACAGGAAAAGATAAGAAACTGGGATTTATATAAAAATAATGTCATGTTGAAGTTGTCAAAATTATTTTTCATATAAACCAGCCATGCTGTTTTTTGACAAACAAATATTTACTCAACACCTGATATATGACAGGTGGTGATGTGGACTATTGGAAGGAAACTTGTAAAAATGTCCAATGCTTACTCCTTAGAAACTTAACTTACAGTGGAAAAATTGATTTGTGAACAAAAAGCAGCAGAAAAGGGCAATCAGTAGAAATTGATAGTTATACAGCAGCATGCAAGGGCTTCAACTTAGAGCCAATATTAAACCATCAAGCAATCAGATATCCCCTCTATCCACTGTGATTTACAAATATAAAATGGTAGACTTCAGGGAGGGCTCAGTGGGTGAGAGAGCTTGCCATCGGTGCTGATCTCCTCCCCAGAACACACATGGGAGAACAAAAAACTTACTCTGCAAGCTGGTCTTTGATGTCTACATGTGCCAACCCTCCAAAGAGAAAACAAATGAACAAATAAATACAAAATAATAAGTGTAAAGTAAAATGCAGTATATTAGATATAACATCTTGAATTCTATTTTCAGTTATCTTTAATCTGCTATTGTTTTCCTGATTACAATTTATTTTTCACCTGATCTCTTTTTCCCTCAGACTTAATCACAGTCAATTCTGTCATGAAACAGACAAACAAAAACAAACAAATGAACAAATAAAAAGAGTCTTTGCCTCAAAAAAAAAAAAAAAAAAAAAGGTGACCTAATCTGGAGTCAAATATGAATGAACATAGATTTGGTTGCCTCAAATATCATGATCCAATGTGATAACTGTTTAATGAAGTCACAGTAATAACAGAACAAAAGAAAAAAAAAACATAAACCAAGACACCTCAAATACATTAGTGAAAACAAGAGTTAGGCAGGTAGGCAGGGTCTAGTGAATCAGGAAATCTCTATTACAGACCTTAAAGGCTATTTGATGACATTCTTAAACTTTAGTAGAGGCTAGAAGAACCTGCATCTTCCAAGGAATTACCTGATTAGTCACAGGATGTTATGCACAGAACTGGCCAATAAATGGCTATTAAGGGACAAAGATAGCCCAAGATCATTTTGGCTTCCCAACTGTAGCATTCAAAATCCTACCTTAATCCCTCAACCCTCTAGAATGTTCAACATGAACACATCAGGGTTTCAGGTCAAAACTTTAAGATGATCTAAATTGTTTCAAATGTAAGTAATTTCAAATGTGCTGCCAGATCTGACGTTGAAGGACTTAAGAATTTAACGTTGAAGAAATTACTCATAGATTATCAACTGCAAATATCAGTTTTCTATGACATGAAGGGTTCCAGTTAAGCTACCAGCAACCCTCCCCCGTGCCTACTTCCTATTTCTGTTCTCAAAATAGTGAGTGATTACTGTTTACCTTAGGGATGAAATAGAGTATGGGAGAAGAATTACTAAAGGTGAGGTGTAGACCACCGTGGACTATCTCATTTGTATTAACTAATGAAGTCCTTGCCTTTGTCTTCATGAGGTACCAACTGAGTATATTGAAATGATCTTTTAAAAACACCACACTAAGGGTAAAAGTGTTATCAGTTCTCTTGTAACCTTTTGAGTTTTAAGGGTGAAATCCTTGTTTTCCAGACTATGAGAACTGGTTTTTCAGTTACTAAAGGTACTCACTTGTCTCCCCATCCCACACCCTATGCTCAAGGCATTCTGGCCACTGACACCATATGTCCTTGACTCAATGGCTTCTGATATGCAGCCCTGGTCTGGAGAGTCCAGGATAGGAATATCTTCATGTGTCGCTTCATCTGAAAGTCTCTCCGACACTTCTCTAGCGTGAATCATTATTAATCCCTCATTCACGCCCCATTGTGTTCTAAGCACGCCAAGGACTAATCACATTATGAAGCAATGGTGATTTCCTGTCATACATTCTAGTAGGAAATTTGTCTCTTAGTGCCTACAAGGAAGTAGGCTTGGAAGAGTCATTATGTAAATGTTCAATGGCTTACCTAATGACTCAGGATATTAGGTTTCCACTAAGATATCATTAATTATCCAACTCACTCTTTTTTATTTTTGGCAGAGTGGACAAGGAAGTCTTTTGAGATTTATTTTTACGTGTATGTGTATGTTAGTGGTAGTGTAAATGAGTGCAGATGCCTCAAGAAGCCAGAATACTGGGACCTTTCTGGTTTTGTCATTATAGGTGTCATCAGCCCTTTGACTTAGAGGCTGGGATCTCAGTTAAATCTGCTTGAAGAGCAGTGTCTGCTCTTAACGACTGAGCTGTCTCTCCAGCCCCAGAATTGAAGTTTTAGAATGAAAATGCTTTTCCAAAAGTCATATAATGATGGTTACAGTGAATTTCAATGCTTTTAACAAGTTTTTATGTTATTACTTCATAAATTACCCCATATCTCCTTCCAATATCATATTTTCTTTCTTTATGGCATGTCCCTACATTTCTTTATGGGTCATTTGTATTTTGCATGTGTAGTGCTGATGGAAAAAAATTACACCAAAACAGATTTCTAGTCTTTGATCTCTGAAGAATGTTTGAACTTTCTTTCAGTTAACATTGATTGTCTATTCCTCTTGTGTATGTCTCCATAGGCAGAGCTGTCAATGTTTGTTCGAGGAGAACAGGGTTTCCTTATGCTGTATCAGGAGTGTGCATCTTAGTACCATGACACAATTTTCACCATATCTGTCAATAATGCTTTAGGATAAGTGTTAATTTTTAGTGCTAAATTTAAAATCTAGAGAAGTAATCTTCATTGCCAAAGAATTTCAAAACCACTATGATGTTTGTGTTTCTTGGAAAGGTAGGAGAAGTAAATGACAAGACAGAATGAGAAATTTACCATGCCATGCTTGGTAGTAGGAGAAAGATGGGAAATCAGGAGTCTAAGGCAGTGGTAACTGGTTCACACAAGACTGATCTTTGCATAC
This sequence comes from Rhabdomys pumilio, assembly GCA_030674055.1. Taxonomy (NCBI): domain Eukaryota; kingdom Metazoa; phylum Chordata; class Mammalia; order Rodentia; family Muridae; genus Rhabdomys; species Rhabdomys pumilio. The sequence continues at coordinate 82,752,908 of JANHMN010000006.1, read as the reverse complement.
AAGAGAGTGAAGTTGTTTTAGAGGCAAGATCTTAGACTTTGTGGGGATCAGGTGGAAGTCTTCAGGAACGAGTGCTAGATGGGCTGCCACATTACTGTAGTACTTAGTGGTTGTTGGGAAGAGAGAGGAAGAAATTATGACTGAAACTTGCTAAAAGGCTAGATTGAAGAGTGTGAGAGCTCCAGAAATTAGTCTTTATAGTCAGGCATAGAGACAAATATGCATGGCTATCACATGTTACAGGCATGCATGGAAAGATTAAGGAATTGCCTTTACGTAATATTAATTAACTTTTTTTAACTACCCTTACTATTTTTATCTTTTGAAGATAGACTTTTAAAACAAAGGAAAGAAAATTTCCCAAAACTTTAAATAAATAACTTAATGCAGAAAATCTTACAGCTCTTATGCTGCCATTTCAGTTAAATCTCAACTAATACTATAGATTCTGAATATACACAAAATCAGTCATTAAAATAAATATTATAAAAAATATTCCATTATGCATCATATTTAATGAACAACACCTATGTCCTGATATCATTTTATGGCTGCTAATAATGTCAAAAACACTAACAAACACATACGAGTCTGGGACTAATCAAAAGCTTGATTAAAAATTAGCTTTATGATTCAAGATATTTAAGAAGAGATTTGTTGAGTGAAAATTATGAGCTCAAAACTCTACACCCAACCATACATTTAAAAACGTGGCCCATGTTAATCAAGCTTCTTGCTCTCCTCATCCTTTGTGTCAAACATAACAAAAGCCAGCCCCAATCCATTTATTTTGTAATAATATTTCTATATGTGTATGCTGTGTGGATTTCAAATTGCATGTGACTTAAATATTTCTGGTAGAACTGTGTAGATTTTATGATTTATTTTACTTCTAAGATTAAATTGTATCGAAATGCTGTACTGTACTTATTGTTATGACACAGTATCTGATGGAAGTGATTTAAGAAATAAAAAATGAAATATTAAGAGTTTGAAGGGGTACAGTGCATCTAAATAGTGAAAAGAAGTGTCCAGAAAGTCAAGAACATGAGCCAGATGGTCACATTGTACCCAGAGGGAGGAAGTAGAGAGAGACGGGTGCTTTTCCCAGATTTCTCTGTTTTATGCAGTCAAGGAATGCATACAGGTTGCTTCTGCTAATTCAAGCTAGGATTTAGTTTCACAGTTAATCCTTTCTAAAATCATCCAATGGATTCAATTAGATGTTTGCCATTTAGAGGATTCCAGATCCAGTCAAGTTGACGATGAAGATAAAGCACTATTCATGGTGCTGGCAGTAATACAGTTCTGCATGATGAGAACGGAGAGCCATGATATTCATCAGCCATTGTATTTAATCACATGTCAAGTGAGTGGTACAGGAGATACATGGATATGCTATTGAGAGGTATACAATCTTGGGTGCTTGTTAATCATTTGCTCCTGCTCATAAGACTTCTGTTCTTATCGTCTATCCTGTTCATTCTTTTTTAGAAAGCCATTGTTGCAATTTATTACTAAAATATTCTTTTAAAGTAATAATTCTACATTACCAGAGATAAGTACAATCAACTAACTTGGTAGATTTTCACATGATTATTGTAAATTTGTGTAAGTTTTCTGCTTTATTTTTTTATTGATTCACAAATATACTTGCTTTGCACTGATATTTCCATCTATAGAGGGAAAGTCATTTAAAAATAGATTAGTAAAATTGGAAATAAATTTTTAGTATTGCTCTGTTTTATTATTTTCTATTGAATACGATGAGTTACTCTTAATCTTTCTAATATTTTCACTGTACAAAACAAAACAAGGTGCAAGATTGTCTCTTACTAGAAAATTATCATTAGATTCTACAACTCACATTATGAAGTTCATTACAATTTATTCTGTAAAATTGGCAACTTTTATTTTATAAGAAATGTACACTGATTTCAACACTACAAACTAACATTTGCATAATTATTTCATTTAAATATAACTTTAGAAAGGATAAGAAGACAGTTTCCCTTAAATTACAATATTTGATGAATGTAGCACAATCTGATTTAAAGCTAATTTTTTTATTTTAAAGAAGAGAGAAGTTCTTGTTTGATGTTGTTTGTTTGTTTTGATATCATAAATTTATCACTACTTTCTTTTTGGAATGGTAGAAATTGAACACAGGGTCTCCAGTGTAAGTCATGTATATTCAGTGCCACTGAGATAAGCACCTGGTTCCTGCAAGTAATTTTAGTATACTCACAAGGAGATAGAATCACTCCCAACAATGCTAAGTTCGCACAAATTTGATGTTGGTATGTTGCATTGCTGCTTGTGTCAGTATAGAATGCTTATGGTAACCTTATTCGGACGCTGCCTGGCAGTGTGAATGAGCCCGTAAACATGTCACTCCTCATGGTTTATGCACAAAGGCTTCTCAAGCATGCTTCAAGACTGATAGGCTCTCTGTGATTATCTTTCTTAAGAAAATGTTTTTCATGTGTGAGACAAAGACTTCTCAAAGGATTCACATATTTTTCTGATTTAGATTATCCCTCCCCCATATGTTTCATAGAGAAATCCATCATGTCCGGATTTGCTGTATATCCCGCTGCAGATGTATGCAGAGACAGAACTGTGAAACAACGCTCAAGCACCAGGCATGTGGAAGAGCAATGCGCTCTTTCAGATGCAGGAGATAAAGCAGAAGAAAAGACAAGGGTGACCCAAGAGTTCCCATGCTATCCATTGGTTTAGAAAGGTTGCAGAGCCTTAAGCTGATAAACGGTGACTCCACTTAGATGTCTGCCTAAGGAGCTTCAGCTGCTTTGGGCTGAGGGGTTGGTACCACTATCCTGCAGCTCTACATAACCTAGAGCAAGGTTAACTGAAATGTGTGACTGGAAGAAATGCTACAGCTAAAGAAGATGGCCAAGTTCTGAAAGAAACCCTTGACTGTACAGAGAAGACACATAAGTTGCAGCTTTTAATGGTGACATTGGTTGCTGGCTTGAATTGACTGGGTCTGTCCCCCTGAAATGAAACTCTATAGGAATCGTTAAAAGAAGAGGAAGATTATACGGTTTCTAAGAACACAAACAATGGTATCAAACAGCCTCACACAAATTTTCATTCTTATGTTTTTATTCAGGTAACCTTGAGAAAGTCACTGAGTCTTTTAAGGCTTTGTTTGTTCCACTTATGCATAAGAATAGTATGCTAACAAAGGAATAACTCTCGCTGATTGTTAGCATAAATCATATTTGAATACATTCATTCTGACTTTAGGGTTATAATATGCTGAATTTCTCATACTTCTGGTAAAATTTTAAAATAAATTTTAAAATTACATACAGTTATGTTCTAGCTGCTATTTATCTTCATTCCTTTCCATAATCATTAATGATACTAAACACACCTGTCAAGTTTAACTTTTTTTTGTCAGAGTATGCTGTGATGCCTAATCTTGTTGGTCAAGTAGATTGGATATCAAATTTATTAACAGTACCATTGGCAGACCTGTGAGAAGAATAACAGGATGGGTCTTTTGAGGTGAGGGTCTTTTGCCCTACCTTTCTGCAAGGGCCAATATTTTAATACCAAGTGATCACATGGAAAAACAGTGCTGTGCATTGCTTGACTTCACAGTTTGCTGATGAGTGTGGCAATCCCTGTTGCTGCTGCTGCCTCTGTACTGTCTCAGTTTTGTCTTTGTCTTTCCAATACAATTTTAAAGGCTGCATCTCTCCAGGAGTATTCCTGGTCTTCAGCAGCAGATTGGAACTGCAGAGACTCACAGTTTGTCACACTATGTGTTAGAGAATCCCAATCTCTCCAGTGTATAGTTAGCTATTATTGGATCCCTCAACCCCTATGGGCTATACACCATTCTAGAAAGTCCATATGCATATATTGTTCTGTTTCTTTAGAGCATCTTTTCTGTCACATACAGGGTGTGATTAGTAGCAGGGGCAAAATAACTAACTTTTCTACACTGAAAGCCTATCTGCATAATTATAACAGAGTGCTAAAATATTTTCTACAAAGTTTTGTTATTGTAGGTGCTGCATAGACTGCAAAAAAAGCAATGGGTGGAACATATAATATATGCCATAAGCCAACAACTCACAGCTGTCCTCTTTGGATTTTCATACAGAAATAATCTTTTTTTTTGTAGTTGTCTGTCTTCACTGTAATATAATTTCCATGAGATTTGGATCTGCTGGAGACACAGTATAAATAAGAATATGTCCTCAAAATCGTTTTCTTCAAAATTGTAATAATTATTTTTCTGTTCTTTAATACTTTCTATTAAAGTTTCTGAAGTCTCCACCTGAGCCCATTATGATCAGGGATCATGGACTTTTATTAATGCATATGTCTCTAGGTAACATAACTATTTTCAAAGCTATGTGTGTGAGTGTCTGTGTTTATGTGTATGTGCACAAACCTATATGTGAATATGGTTCCTGCACATGCCAGAAGAATATGTTGGGTCTTAGTTTTGCAAACATGAAAACAGTACTTTTCCTGTAGATCCAATCAGGAGCCTGAGGTGTTCTTGATGTCCACCATTCTCTGCCAGAAATGGTGACAAGGCCTGAATTGTTACAAGAGCATACCTAGGAAGCCATAATCTACAAACACAGAACATTCAATTTTCTGTGCACCTGTAAGATGCCTCCCAGAGGTTGATTCTGTTTGTATACACTCAGGTGGGCTGAGTTTTATTTTTATTTTGTAACTCCCAAAATCTTAACCTTTTCCACCCTCGCACTGTCTCTTCATCTCCATTGTTTCACACTCCCTTTTCCTGACATAATTTAGGAGTTCTTTACTTAGATGAATACTTACTTGTATTCATTATTTGTGCACACTGTTTAAATTGAAAACCAGTATGGGATTTCATAGCTTTTCTCTGTAACACCAGCCATCAGAACAGTACTTATTGTAAAGTTTGTTAGCTATGAGATTATTTGCATATGATACCAGGAAGATCAAGGGGAGAGAGGAGAATAGACACCATCTCCTGCCCCCAGTGTTTTACCTAATTTTTATGTATACAAACTTATGCAATGAAGGAGAAAGATTTAAAAAAAATCTCAAAACTGAGGCATGCCTATGACTTAGTGGAAGGGAAATATCCAGAAGTGATGCCAGGGGAAGTGAATGTGAATGTGGCTTAAAAGACGTATTAGTCTCTAAGGTAGACAAGTGTTGACAATGTCTAGGCACAGCACACATAGCTTTCTCCCTAAAGTCCTTCGCTGAGAGTCCTAGCATATCAAACACCTTCAGGGTCAAGTTCTTGCTTCTTTGGAAGGCAGTAACATTACGGGGACAAAAAGGTCTAATTTTACTGATTATGTGTTCTTAAAGATGGTTTTCAGATTCAGCTAATCCCAAATGATAACATTATCTGAGTTCTTTTCTCCTGAGCATACAATCCAGAGTAAATTGCTTGGACTGCTTCTATATAGTGAAAAAAAATCCATATATCAAGCTCATTTTTCCCCTTCCTGTCTGTGACTAATCGAATCTTCTATTACCACATCATCTTAATACTAATGATAGGGCTGGTTATATGCCAATTAATTATTAATCTGAACAGGATTATGTTTCAACTATGATGGCTTCAAGTACTTGGGTTTTAGTTCTGTGGTATGTGGACTTTCTATATCCTGATTTTTAGAATATATTTACAAATATTATATATTTCATAAATGTGTATATATACAGACTTTCAAAAATTTTCACCAGCTCTTTTATACTTTCTGCAACTGCTTTGTTATGACTTTCTGTTGTTAAAGAATAGAATTAGATTCATATTTAAATTAACTAAATAAAATTCTATATTTCCTGCTCAATGGCTTATCTACAGGTCCATAAATGCTCATTTCATCTGTATAGAACACAAACTAATTTTTCTCCTTACATATTGCAGATATTAACTAGAAACTTCTAATAAACTAACTCTAGTGTCAAAATTCAATGTTCTAGTGCATTTTAAAATGGGTACCTGGATTCTATTTAGAACATACAACTAGTTTTTGAATTACATTTGAATGACAGCATAGTATTAATATAGATACATACATACATACACACACACACATATATATATTATACACACACACACACATATATATATATATATATATATATATATAGAGAGAGAGAGAGAGAGAGAGAGAGAGACTTGAAATATATATATATTACCTGTGCTAACATACTTGTACTCTAAACTTTAAATTATTATATATTATGTAAAATAAATTATGTAAAAATTATAGATTTATAACATATAACATGAACCATTATTTCTATTGTTAAGTGAATTTTGAGCAACCAATATGTTCATAAATCCATCTTTTATAACTAACAATGTCTGAAATTATCTTCAAACCTGACTTTGTATAGAGTCATGACCATCAGAAAACCTGGGTATATGTAAGGTTTCTTAATGATCAAAAAAATAAGCACATTGGAACTGCTACTCTTGACATTATTATTAATGAGAGGCCATGAGAGTATAGGGATATTAATAGACGTATTAATAGAGAGACTGGAAGCTCGGTGCACATATTGTAAATAGTGTGTTACAGGAAAGTCAATAAAGCTTGGCAGTCATGAGTCTTCCAAAGCTTTTAGTGGATGTAAGGTGTATGAGTACCCTTAGATAATCTCTGCGGTATAAGGTTAGAAGTGCTTTTCAGACTATGCAACCTACTTTCTCTCAAAAAACGATATGTTGCTAAAAAGGGATTATTTATTATTCTGTATATACATTCTGCTCTGAGAAATTGTTGAAAAGCACCTTATTAATTTAAAACTAGTTTTTATGCCATTAATGAACCTGAAGTAGCAATTCTCACTTGGGTCATGGTACACCGTAGGTTTGAAACGAAGTCAGTTTTGCTTTGTGCTAAGCAATGCTTTAGCCATTTTGTAAAACATTTTTCTACAATTATGAAGGGTAAGGCAGTCTAAACTGAAATTTATGAATATGGGCCATCATTGATTTAATAACCAATACACAATGAATCCACATTATTAAATAGGCTCAGATGTCCACTGATTAGTGTTCTATTTCTGAAAGAAAGAAGAAAGAGGATGAGAAGAAAGGAGAAGAAATGGAAGGGGAGAGAAAAAGAAGGAGGGAGGGAGAAAGGAAGAAGAAGGAGAAGGTACCAGAGAACACTGCCCACCCCCCCAGGTAGGGAGAGGAAAAAAATGAAGGAAGGAAGAGAAGACTTATTCATCTCAAAGCTACATTAAGTGAATGTGTGTCTACTCCAAGATGCATTCAAATGATCATTAACCTGAGAAACTGTACTAACTCTAACAGTTCTGCTATTTGGAAATGTAAAGATGTGCCTGCTTATACAACTACATAAATATATAGAACACTGGTGATAACACAGGGACCCACAATTTATATATGTATCTGGAATTTTCTATTTGACAGTTGTACCTTGTACAATATCAGAACGATCTGTTGCAACATGTGTGTTGTAAATGAAACGAAATTTATCTAAATTCATAATTCTTTGATAGGATCTGGGGATAGATCTGGAACAATAATTTGTTAGCAACTTGCACGGTCAGAACTTGGAAAGATCCAGACTGACTGGATTTAATTTAATGTGTCAAGTTTGTTCAATTATGTTTCCACTTCCTAGTTGGAATTTCATGAGAATCACATACCAAGCTATTTATGAATTATTAGGAAAAGTCTAGTCACCAGATGATGGCAGTTAATTGGTGGGATAAGGAAAACTAAGAGGTCATATTTTATTTTGTCTTTTAAAAGCCATATAATGCTAGGCTGCATATATTTATGCTTATTTTATGTCTCCTCTTCAGTCATGTAAGTGTACCTTTCTGGGATTTTTGTTAATGTAACTTAGCTGAAAAGAAAGAAAGCCAAATCATTCTCTTCATCCTTAAAAAGAAATTCATAAACAAGTGTGGAATTATGAGCTGCCCAGCATCAGCAGTCTCGTCTCTGAATCTTCTTAGATATTTCTAAATAGTCTTGAACTCTATCTGGGCTCTCTGGCACCTCACCCATTCACGGTTTGTCCTTCCCCCCCTGCATAGATGCCTGGAAGTGTGCCAGTATTTGATTAATGACAATGAAAGAAGACTCTGGGGCAGATAAGGCAAATAAACAAACTGGGGAGAGCAAGCAGAGAGGGGCAAGGGGCAGAGTGGAGAGTTACTAAAAACGCAAAGCTTTGCAATGGATACATTGTGTATTCTGATGCAAAGATCAAATTCTGGGGCACATTACCCTGTGTCTGTGAAGGCAAAATCCTGGGATTGGAAAAAATCTGTAACTTCTTACTATGAGAAGATAGGTAAAAACAACCACCCTGCATTTTGTATAGCCAGTATTCAAGAAAAATATGAAGCAATAAAATATAGCATTGCTATTCCTCTGTGGAACACACACAAACACACACACACACACACACACACACACACACACACACTCACCCACATCACCGCCACCACCACATCATCATCATCATCACCATCACCATGCAACACCAGCACCAAACCAGACCACTCCACCAAGTTTGCATGTAAACCTTAAATACCAACTTGGCATATTCTCTTAGCTGTCTAATTCCTAACTCAAAACTAATTTATCAAACATGGAGCTTTGTTTCTGAATATACTCCTATTTCCTTTAGTGTCAACTCGATAGAACAATAACCACTTCTCCCTTTGATGATAGTGGAAATTTAGGTTCATCTATGACTATACCCTCAAATACAACATTAACACTGTAACCCAACCTTGCATAAATGCCACTCCCAAAATACAGCTAACATCCCATACCGTCTACTATCAGCAAACGGAGGTTTTCAGTGCTTGCTCAAACATCCATTGTCCTTTTTTAAGATTCTGCAGGACACTATCTTTTCTTGTTGCCCCAAGCATCTCTGAGGAACCATTGTGGAGCGACTGATGTGAATCAGAATGTATTCTTTGGATTGAACAAAGAGACGTACCTGCTGTCAAACCTATAAATTCTAGCCCAGTCCCTCAAATCTACATGGTGGAAAAAGAGAACCGACGTACCAAAGCTGTGTTTTAGCCTTCAAATGCAATTCGTAGCATATACATGCCCGTGCTGTGTGTGTGTTTGTGTGTGTGTGTGTGTGTGTGTGTGTGTGTATACAATCTCGTGCACACAGTGTGTGTGTGTGTGTGTGTGTGTATACAATCTCGTGCACACACACAAGAAAATTAATAAATTGTAATAAATCCTTCAGAGAACATAAGCTCCAAGGTCCAAAGTCTTATCTCAGACTAAATCACAGCGATTTTTGCCATTATTTCAAGTCTCTTTTTGAGTTCCTCTCTTCAGCCAAAGCAAAACATCGACGCTGACAAGTATTCAAACATTCATGTCTCCTTGATCTTCTTGGGAAATACAGAGAAATGCCTCACACATTTTGCAGCTTTTCTCTTTCATTATGTAGCTCACATCACTACTGGAAGTAGCTTTGCCTTTGTTTTTGTTTTTCATTTTGTTTAAACACAATCTTTGTAATTTTCTCTGCTTTTTTTTGAGCTCTTGATTTTGTCACAGCCTCAGTGGTACTAGGATTGTGGGTATGTAGTGCCATACCTTGCTTCTTTATCTCTTCTGTATGTTTTCTTCTTTTAGTAGTACATCTAACAGACATGGACATGCTTAAATATTTGCCGATTGAGACAATGGTTCTTAATTAAAAACTTTACTTCAGAAACATGTTCAAGAAAAGACTGCATGATGCTACTTCACTTGTGCATATGTTTCTCTGGCCTATGCGTACATATGACCATGTGGGTTTATGGGTTTCTCTTCTCTCTAAAACCATGTCCCAGACATTTGTAAAGCATAGTCAAGAAGGTCTTAAATGAAATGATCTCTTTTCCTGAAATACTCAAATGATAGCATTTATTTTAAACCAAAAACCTTGATCATGTTTGTAGAGGAAAAATAATATGCCAATACTCTATGCTATGTTAATTTTTGACTAAACTAAGCTTTCAGAATATATATATATATATATATATATATCCTATCCTAAGAATTGATCAAGCTCCTTAAGATACTTAGAACCATGTGGAATTTGTCAAGCATTTCAAAGGCAGGCCAACCCTCAGACCAAGGAGATAGCATAATCTAAGATATTTCCTGCCAGATTAATCTGTGCTTCTCAAAAGTGATATTGCTTATCAGTTTAATGACAAGTTGAAATTTGGCCTGAAGGTAGTGTCCTCAGTTTGAAATATCTTCTGGGAAAGTTGACAAGCAAATGAAAATCTGGGAGAGATACAATACAAAATTTCTTTCCTACTGGAAGAAAGGTTAATTCACAAGTGAGTGCCCTTTCACCTGTTTTCACTTGTAAGCTATTTATGTCCCCAATGACCTTGTGGGCCATTAGTCTTGAAAATGAAATTAAACCACTGCTGCTTCTTAGGGACTGTCATTATGGCCACCAAACTAGAGGTCAAGGCTATAAGTTTTTATTTATACCCTGTGCTGGCAGATAGTTTTTATAGCATACATGCAGTTTTTATTCTGTTTAGGATCCCAGCTCAAGGGATAGTGCCAATCACATTCTGAAAGTGTCTTCCCTGTTTTTTGTTTGCTTGTTTGTTTATTTTGTTTTGTTTTGTTTTGCTTTTAAAGCCCAGAGACACACCCAAGGGTGTCCCTTACCTTCTAGATATTCTTCAAACTCATAAAGTTGATAAAAAATTAACTACCACAGATGCCAACTCTACATGTTTGAAAAAAACACAGTAAAAAAAATTAATAACTCTAAGAGGGCTTATTGAAATTCTTAACATGGTACAGGGGGTCAATAAAACAGTAGGGCATATCCATGTCACCAAAGCATGACCAAGGAAATATTACAATCAGAAGTGTAAGGCACCGGAACTTTAAAGTCTAATACAGAAAAAGAAAAGGGAAAGGCAGAGGGTGAAAAGCATGCAAGCCTTGAAATGGAAACGAAAGCAAATGACCCTAAGGCATGAGTCCCTGAAGGCCAGATGATCAGGATGAAGGACTAGATAGAGCAAAGGAACGAAACCCATTCAGGACCAGCAGTGAGTTGAAAGGAGCCCTTCAGGGCAGGACTCACTCTGATTTCATCTTGAGGATGACTGCCTTAAGTCTGGATGCACTAAAGCCCAGAATCAAAAAAGTGAGTAGGAGATCACAGGCAGAGTACAGTTTTAGTAAGATGAATGCCTTTGATTGGTAAAAGCTGAAGGATGGTAAGCATTTAAATGATCCTCATAGAACAGATGAGCTCAATTAGATTCTGAGAAAAGAAGAAAGCAGGACAGTCAGGGGGCAGCAGACGTTGATACCAAATGTATTATGTGTATCACCAGAAGTCAGGACCTCTGAGCACATCCTCTCAGTACACATGTATTCACACCTATTGACTGATCTAGTTTCACATTGTCAAAAGAATCTAGAAAGTCAGTATAAATTGTACTCCATAAATTGATGTTGGTTTGGTAATTAACATTACAGAAATCTCATTTCCATTTGGCTTAACATGAAATTGTCATAGCTTAAAATTAGTTATGCAGAACAGGGAGGATCTTATTTATTCTTATCTTTTAAGGAATAAACATCTCACATGTTTCCAACTGACAGTTATGAGCAGTGTTGTGAGAACTCTGTTATCCTTCATAGTTATATTTAGTTTCTAGGAATCCTTCATTAGCCACAGAGCTTAATGGAGTCAGTGAATAAACCCATTTATGTCAACAGTCTTTCAACTGTTTAACAAATCAAAAAGGAAAGAAGACCCTCAATGCAAAATTCCTGGTTTCTGCTCAAATGGTTTTAATTCTGGAGACAATGTCTTCAATAAGTCTTCCAGGTGGTCACGATCAAAATAGAGTGCAAAGAATACGACATTGTGGAGTGTTCTGTTGTAACTCTTACTCTATTCCCATGATGCTCAGGGATCTTCTTAAAAGATGACATGGAAAAAAATTGCAAACACGAAGGTAGTGAAGCTCTATAGTGAAACAGTATGTGTCAGGCAAAGCAGGCCCACTGCACGCATAAATGCACAGAGATCCGTGTGCATACATAAGACCTACACAAGATCATGCTAGTCAAATCCCCAGAATGCACTGAGGAGCTCATGCCAGACTGAATAAACTATTGTTTATTGATGATATTTATTGGATGATAAACTATTGTTAATTGATGGCTGTTGGGGGAGGGGAGTTTCTTCAGGTATGTGGCCCCCTTATAACTACCCATGCTCCAGTAGTTGGTCTGACATCTATGTACATACAGGCAGTGCTAAGTGTACTCAGGTAATGTAGGAAAAGAAAAAGATGAGACTGATTGAGAAAAGTCTGAGGGAATGGATAGGTACATAACTGCAGGAGAGGAAATGGGAGTGGATCCCAACATAATATATGCATGTATGTAACTCCCTAACAGAAAATAAAATAAATACTATATTAGCACTTATGTGAATGATATGCACATGCATATAACTAGGCACTAATATCCTTATGGATACTACATTACTTTGTTCTAGAAAAGATTTTTCAGCTAGGAATATTTAACTATTCCTTACTTTAAAGTTTTCTTTCAAATGCCTGCCTACCTCCATTTGGGGTGGGGGTCCTGTGACCACCATGATGTGATAGTCTTTTATTAAGCTTATTTTATATTTGAAAAATTTTCCAAGCTGTTTTGAGCTCCCTTTTTATGACTTTGATTATCGTGTGGTTCATTTTGTCTCACTGGTCATTGAGTCTGGGTCACTGCATGTTTAGGCAAATTTACTAGCGTTGAGACTCAGTCTGTAACAGATCACCTTTAAAGCTATTGTGTAAGCGGGTAAACACTTTATAATTCAAAAGACTATGGTGTGCTATAGATTTTCGCTATACATTTCTAAGTGGAAATCTTAAGGAAACGATAGCCATAGGACTTTGTAAGTTTATCACTAAATCTGACTCTTTCTTGGGTGAGCATTTGCCACATTCCTTCTGTAAAATCTTTTCTTCAGATTTTCTTTGCTCTTCCTCTAAAAACCCAAGTCTTATCATCTCTTTATCTAAATGAAAGGCAACCCATACATTTGTAAATTCTCAAAGTAACAATTAAGTGAAGAAATCAGCAGATTTAGACTACAATGGAAATCAAGCATGCAGCTGAGATTTCAGGCAAGCTGTGGCTTCACTAACTTCATTCAGTGACCCTCTGCTCTTCATGCTTTTGTTCCAATAGTCTCTAGGGGACATGCCCACATTTTCATGTTTTTATAATTACGTGTATGTGGATGTATGGATCTCTGTGTGGTATGTGTTATAGGCACATGAGAGTCAGTGCTCAAGGAGGCCAGAAGAGGACTTCACATCTCCTCGAGCTGGAATCACAGGAAGTTGTGACCTGCCTGACACGTGTAGTAGAATCTGAACTTGGGTCCTCTGCTAAAGCAGTGCAAGTCCTTTACCACTGTCCTATCTCTCTAGCTTTATTTTATTTCTAGTTTTATTTTTGTTGTACTGGAAATCAGGCTACATGCTAGGCAAAAGTGCTACGATTAAACAATACAATTAGCTAATTTAACATATTTTCCCATAGCCCAAATATACTAGCATAAAATAGATTGACAGTGAGTATTTTAAGAGAATTTATATGTAAAAAAAATTGTTCATCTGAAGGTTTAATAACATTAGATTAAACACACAATGACTTCTACATTTCAATGACTATTTTCAATGTGATGAAGACAGTTCTTCGAAAGTTCCTGGTCCATAAAGTTTCTTCATAATTTTCCTTGGATAAGGCAAGTAAAAGGTGAAGTGTGACAGTTTATGCTTGGCTGCTCCAAAATTATAACTTAAGTCTTTATTTTTTAATAAATTGTTTAAATTACGTTATTACTTTAATTTATATATGTGGTGTCTCTCTCTCTCTCTCTCTCTCTCTCTCTCTCTCTGTGTGTGTGTGTGTGTCTGTGTGTGTGTGTGTGTCTGTGTGTGTGTGTGTGTGTGTGTGTGTCTGTGTGTGTGTGTGTGTGTGTGTGTCTGTGTGCGCTCATGCAGTGCCACAGACAGAATCTGGAGGCCAGAGAACAACATGGAAGAGTCAGTTCTGTCCTCTCACCATGTGGATGTTGGAAACTGAACTCAGGTTTTAAGCAGCAAGCACCATGTCCACACAGAGCCATATTGCTAGTACCAATATTTTATTATCTTTAGTCTTTGGGCTGGACCAGTGTTTTGGTGGTCTGCTCTCCCAAAGTTTAGGTATATCATTAAAGCCCTCTTTAAAACAGAGAAAGAATCTTATGGATAAAGTAAATCATGAGCAGGAGGAGAAATCTGGATAAACAGAATAATGCCAGGTACACATAAAGTTATAACATCTATCAAGATTCCGGGAGCCTCAACTGCCAATGCTAACACAAGAGCAACCTCTTAGGAAATGACTGCAAACTTCTCTGTTCCTATAAGAACTGAGATGGATTTAGAGAAAGAAATGTATGCTTGACAGATTCTCCTTAGTGGTTTCATAATTTTTGTTCTCTGAAAATATGTTGGACTTATTTTCAGTTTATAGATGTGTCAATTTAATGGAATATGTATTTTAAATTTTTAGGCAATAAATTCTGGAAGATTCTAAGCAGAAAATGACTGCAACTTTCTCTTTATGAAATAACAATAGCAAAAAAGGGAAGAAATCTAATATTAAAGATAATTTGTTTTACATTTTGTTTTACAATAAAAGTAATTCACTGTGGTATGCATAGGATGTATCTGGGACTGTAATAGCAGACTGGAAAAGGAATCTATCCAAAAGCAGATCTGATTGCTATGCTCCCAAGTTGTTAATTTTTATTTGTTATGGCTAGCATGCATTTGTGTGTGTGTGTGTGTGTGTGGTATATATGTGTGTGAAGCTGCATCTGCATAAAGATAAGAAGACAAATTTTGGAAGTTTTTTCTTCGGGATTGAACTTAGATATCAGACTGTGCTTTGACCCAGAGAGTCAACTCTATAACACTAATTTAGAGTTAGTAAGTGTTGCATTTAATTCTTAATCAGATAGAAAAATTAGAAAATATGATTTTGATAGCCTTATGGATAGACTGGAAGAATTAGAGAATGTCTGAGAATGGTGTATCATCTTTATTTAAGAAGGAAGTATTCGCCGGGCGGTGGTGGTGCACGCCTTTAATCCCAGCACTTGGGAGGCAGAGGCAGGCGAATTTCTGAGTTTGAGGCCAGCCTGGTCTACAGAGTGAGTTCCAGGACAGCCAGAGCTACACAGAGAAACCCTATCTCGAAAAACAAAAACAAAAACAAAAACAAAAAGAGAAGGGAGTATTCCCTGGATTCACAACATGTCAGTCCAGCCAGTTCTGTTCATCCACATTCATCCACAACACTGATAAGGCAAAGGTATGTTTCAACGTTGAGAGAGAACCTTCACTATTCTACTCAAAATGTTTAAGTTTGTTAACTATCCTTAGTTAGGCATTTTCTTCAAGATGTTCACCAGTTTTGCTCAACCCAGTCCATCTACCGATACTAAGCATGTCCTCTCTTTCTCCATATGTGTGTGTGTGTTTAACATGTAATATTACAATCACATCTATACATGCAAATGTATAATTGCACACACCCCAGTGTTTCTGGCCACTCGATATCACATGTGCTAATCTGCCATGTTAAGTGTCAGCATTCTGTCCAAACTCAGAACCTTTATTACATTTTCTGCACTCAGTGATGTGTTCGCCAATGCCAGTTAAATTCATTGCATTTTTTGAGAACAGTCTACAGATAGCTGTTCTGGTCCTGCTTACCTAACACTTGTCACCGTAAAGCATTGCTTGCCTATTATTCTGCAGTGTCTTTACTGTGGCCTGCTTGTGGACTGTGTGCTTAGAAAGCATGAGCCTCTTTGTAATAATTATGAAAACTCAGATGGTTTAATAAACAAAAGGCTAGCACACAGTAAACTTAAGTGAAGAAAGATAATGAATAACGACTAAACGAGTGGGTTTAGTGATGCCTAATCATTGCTATAAAGTTTTCCATTTCCTCTCATTAAATGATACATACACAATTCTCAGAGGAAATATTTTATTTCCTGTGCAATGATTTCCGCACAATACCCAGCACCAGGCTCTCAACACAGTGGGCAACCAATACCTGCTGTTGACTGTGGAAGTAAAATAAATTTGCAAAAATAAGCCAGACTTGTTTCTTGTAACGGAACTCCTGTTAGTGATTTTTTGGCATTCTAAATGAAATCACCACAGGACAGTTTATGAATGATGGTGCTGAATATTGCAAATGAGTGTTGCATTTTAGATATAACACTAGTGGATGTGATAGTTCGAGATGATGAAAATCTTGCGGATCTCAAAACGAAGTGTGCCACTAATGATGTAGTTAGGTTGTTTACTTTTGAGACCAACGCTACAAGTGCCATTGAGGTATTGAACAAAATTGCACAGCTAGAAGTGCCTTTCCTGAAATA
Source organism: Rhabdomys pumilio (assembly GCA_030674055.1). Taxonomy (NCBI): domain Eukaryota; kingdom Metazoa; phylum Chordata; class Mammalia; order Rodentia; family Muridae; genus Rhabdomys; species Rhabdomys pumilio. The sequence continues at coordinate 82,736,370 of JANHMN010000006.1, read as the reverse complement.
ACATTGTTATCAGGAGGCCCTGCATACAAATAGTAAAATTTAAGAGATGCAAAGAAAAGTATATCTCAAGTATCTTCAGTTAGCAGCTGAAGCACCTGCTGTATTAACTTGCTACATTTTAGAAGATGATTTGGCTTTATTCTTTCATAATTACTTTGGCTATGTTAATTAATAATATTCTTTGATACAACCCTTTAAAACATTACTTATTACATATACATGTACTTATGTACATGTATATAATATTAGTAAACATATGAAGATACACATGTATATTTGAAGGAATTATACTGTTGCATAAAAGCACATGCATGATATTAACATACAAGTGCCTAATAATCATAGGCTTTAAGCACTGAATATTTAAAAGAGCAAACAAGTTCACTATATAGACTGGAAAATCTGTAAACAAAAAAGAGAATACATTTGTTCCTAGTCTGATCTCTTAAAGAATATGAAATAGAAATTCCTGAATACTGAGAAGCCAGAAAATTTATTATTTCTAAACATGAAATGAACTCATAGTATAGCTACATGAACAATGATTTAAAATATATTCAGTTATCATTAAAACAGCCAACTTATCACTAAACTTACTTAATTGGGACATGTACATCACGAAGACATATTCTTCCAATTATGAATCAGCATCTTCAGACAGTGAAATGGCTAAACTGTTAAAGACACTCTACCAGCTAGCTGAGTTAGAGATCAAGGAACCATACAGTGGAAGAAGATGTGTTCGTCACACATGCTTTCCTTAGCCTTCAGATTTGTTCTCTCTCATAGACACACACATGCAACATACACACACAGATACACAAGCATACAACAGAAAGTGTAAATTTTGTTAAATATGGATTTTCTTTAAATTAGAATTATTTAATTTACATTTGAAATACTAACTGCTATTGAGAAGTTATTTCATTTGAATAACACCAGGGTTTATATTATAGCCATAAAAACTGTGAAATCCTGTTCCAATTTAAATTTTCAAAGCTTACATTTCAAATAATAAACCTATTATAAACATATCTTCTTTCATTTTGTTTCTTTAAATATAAAAGTTCACTCATTACTTTGGTCTTGGCAATTATGTTATCTAAAAATTTTACGTCTCTCATATTTCCATTTTTTATTTTTCTTCTTTCTGATAAAGTGTCTTGCTTGGAAGTAATTCTGAATATTGGAGAATTACAGAGGCAATCACATTCTCTGAAGATATATCTCTAATGGCTGTACAGCCCTTCATTTAGGTTTCTAATTTACAAGATTTAAATTAATGACTGTTTTGTAGAAAACAAAAACTAGTTATCACAAAAACTAATTAATCGTAAAAGCCCTCAGCACCCACTAGGTTCATGTAATCATTGGGCATTTGGAAATCAAATTAGAAATAGTACAATCAAGATTTAATTCTTTCTTTCTAAAATGCAAACCACAGGAAATGAAAGGGATCAGAGTGCAAAGGAACTTTGACAAAATATGCAGAGCTGAAGTGGAGTCTCTCGTCATATTCACACAGCTGAGAGCAGGGATTATAGGTGCCAGAAACATGTGCAAGTATTCACACTGGACTTGAAAACAGTCATTTTCTTATTAGTAGTGTGTTTCCTTTCTTCCTCTTTCCAATCTTTATCTGGAGAGATTCATATAAATCCTCATTTCATCAAATTTACTTCATGCAGTGGTACCACAGTTCTGTTTGCTCCTAGAGTGGCTTGCAGATGAAAGAGGCAGGTTGTCTATGGATGTCATTTAGCAAAGGAGAGAAGATTAAATTCAACTACATTTTAATGAGTAGTATAAGGTTTCCATTAAAATCTGAAATTGAGAAATTGCTTTTCCTCTTGTATTTCTTTAGGTCAGGTGAATCAACGGATGCAGTTAAGTCAGTTGCTACCATTAAGTCATAATTTCATGTTTATTCAATTTTACAAATAAACTTCACTTTCAGAAAACTTTGTGTTATGTGAGACGGAAAGTGGATTGCTCATGCATTGCTCATGTGGAATCTCATAAGACAAATCCAGTTAAAGATGTAACTTGTTTTGGTTGTCATATCAACTATGGAGAATTTTAGTAGCTTATAAAAGGAATAAATACTTATTCCCAGTTGAAAATAGCAAAATAGACTTCTTTAATTTCAGTCCAAATGTCTAGATTTACATTTATTTTTATCTTTTTTTCAATATCCGCATACTTATAAAGCCTTACCACAATCGTTTGAAAGAGACAATTCTTATCTGTTTCTACTACCCCTTTCTTTTATTTGATATCCAATAATAGACTGCTTAGTAAATATTTAATGAAGAGGTTGATTGGTTGTTTATATATGATATATATGCAATATTTTATTATCATTTATGAAATTTTTTTGTAAAATATGTTTGTACTCAAACAATTCTATTTTTTGTTGTAAATTTAAGCAACTTCTTCAACATATAAAAGATCAGTTTGAATTTGTTATTAGTCAATAGGACATGTATTCCATTGTATGTACTTATACATATTGACAGGCAATAATAAATAATGAAAGAAAAAGATTGAAGAATAAAGGAGACTGGAAAGGGGTGTTTGAGAGGGTTTGAAGAGAAATAAAGAAAGGGGGTAATATTTTAATTAGCTATAACTTCAAAAGTAAAAAAAATAAAAAGACACTTTTATAAGATTACTTAGAAAATGTAGTAAAACTCATAATAAAATGAAAGAAGAAAATAATTAAATGCATGAATATAGCACGCAACTCTTTTTTATTACATGTTAATATTAAATTTCACAGCTATCTTGAAAAAATTGTAGAATTTTTCATAAGGGTATTGTTATAGACAATTTTAGCCATACTCGTTTGATGAACACATTTTAAACAATGTAAGTTTGACCTACACCCAGTTTTCAGAAAAGAGAACATCTTTTGTGAAGACATGAGCTTTGTATGCAACTAAATCATCATTTTATTTATTGAATTTTGTTTTTGAATTTGTTAGCTAACAGATACAGTATGTTTGAATTTGTTAGCTGACAGATGCAGAGTATTATAGAGGAACGGCTTTTAGTTGGAAGCTGCTTTGCCTAGCTGAAGATGCAGAACTGGTGTTATCTGAGAGTTGAAAACCTCAACTTCACACAGGGCATTGTAACCTATTAAAAAGGCAATGAAACACACGTATGACATCTCCTAATGAGTCAATTTGTACCTATTTAGTATATAGTAATCCAGCTAATGATGTTGGTGTGAATTTGTGAAATTTTGTCATTGAATAATGACATTTGAATATTCTTTTAAAATATATTTTGATTATGACTATATGTACACAGGTATTTTTGTATGTAGATATATGTGCTTGAGTGCATGTGCCTGCAGAGTCCAGAAGTAAATGTCAGATCTCTGGGTGCTGGAATTACAGGCATTCTTTTGAAATAATAATATGTGATCAAGAATTTTATTATAATGTATGGAGTGTTAGAAGTAGAGACAAAATTGGCAAACATGAGTCCTTGCAACAATAACTGATTTTCTTTAAAGTTGGTACACATTCCTGTTGTTTTGTTTTAAATAGCTGGTACCATGCCATGGAATGCCAGCCCAATTTATCACCTCCCTTTGGTATCCTTGCTCTGCCTTATGTTGTCTAGTAGCACAAAACCTATTTAGAAAAAATTCCAAAGACATTCCACTGATTCAATGTTTGAGATGACCTTCAAGTTTTCTGTAAACTGACACCAAGGCTTGATTTATTATCTTATTAAGACAGGTGTGTGCACTCACCATGAAGCCTTCTGGACAAACTGCTAATAAAAGGAAAGGAATTTCAAACTAATTTAAATAGTCCAGCAGAGATTTTTTTAATCTTGAAGTTATATGTGTTTAGGAATCAGCTCATTTTGCTTTATTTTTAATACACATGAAGTGTTCTGTTATTCCTTATTTCAAAAGTCCTTCGCTGCATAATTTGAAAATATGCTAAATACATTCAATAAATCTAGATAAAATGTGAAAGCTTATCTTAAGTTTTCCACTTCCAAATAATGTTACATTACTTATTAAAATGTAAATACCTGTAAAAACATATACACGACGCTCGCAATTTTTCAGAAGCATAACGAGAGTATGTGTATATACATGAAAGCTGTTTAAGAAGTCTCTATCATTCACGGCTGCTATCAGTGTGATATTTAAGTTTAAGGTTTAATTGTTAAGGTAAAGTCTCAGGTACTTTTAGACAGCGTTATGACTCAGAGACTGGATGAATTAATTAGCATTTCCCGTATTAATTGTTGTAAACAGTGTGACTTTGGAGCGGTGTAAAAACTGTAAAATTATTTCTCTGTTATGCCCTAATGTTTTATACATTTGTTACTGTAATTGAATGTCTTATTTTAAAAGCCTTCCTGAGTAGGAATATGTGTGGTTTTCATTTTCTCTGGCAGATCAAATTATAAACTCAGTATCATAATTTACATTTCTTGATTTTAATAATTGTATGCCGAATATATTTTATTAATATAAGATGAATGAGCAGGAGGAAGTGTTATAAAACTTTATGAAATAGATACTTTCAATAAATAAATATTAGCTGTTCATTTCAGTAATGTATATATTAATATATATGTATAATATATATATATATATATATATATATATATATATATATATATATATGTGTGTGTGTGTGTGTGTGTGTGTGTGTGTGTGTATGTGTGTGTGTTTACATTTATAGTTTGGTTAAAGTCTTTATAATCCATATTGACTGTCATGCTTGGATGACAATATTTTTTTTCTCTGTGTTTGTGTGTATCTCTCTTAACCAAGAAATAAAAACATTAGATAGTTGAAAGTGATGTGAAGTAATAAAACTCTCTGCTTCAGATGCATGAATATATTTCTACACTATGTAACATTCAATGCTTTCAATTCCAGACCATTTCCTGATATTATTTTTTGAGATAAAAGAGGAACATCTATCGTGAGTGGGATGTTAGTGTAGTAAATTTTAGTTCTTCCTGACAGCATTTACGGTTTGAGAATGGACAAGCAATAGTACCTTATTGCATTACGAGTGAAATTTGATGTTTTTTTTAATTTTTAACATTATTTCTACTTTTTGAGTTTATATCCATTTTATGTAAGATCAAGATATTGTAGTGAATAACTAGGACAAATATTAGAAGCACAGTAAACCTCCCTTAGTTTAAGAACTTTGCTTGGGAGATGAGAAAAGCTATTACATTTTCCCCATCTATTGAGTAATTGAGGAGCAATTAATAAATACACAGAAAATAATTATATTAAATACATAATAAAAATTGCAGCATTGTGTCTTCTCTCAGAAAAGGTTCACCTATAACTTTAACTTTTAATGTACATTATTTTTCTGAGATATTTATGAGTTGATTATACTTTACTTTGGACCTGACTGACATGAAATGTGTATTTAATATACCTTTTATAGCTGTTTTGATGAATCTTTGCTACAGAAGGTTTTGCTTGTATCTAATACTGTAAGACTTACTGAGTTTCCTTGGTATTTGGATGCAGGTATGAATACAGTTAGACACATGGCATTAGTTCTATCATTTGGGTTGTTTTAATGTCAGAATTCATTTCCTACTGTAACACCTCTGCCATTTTCTCCAACACCATGTTCCCTGTAAGTGTCACCATGATAAAACAGGGTGAAGTTGAGCAATTCTCATTCCACATTTCTTCTGTTGAGAAAATAGTTTTTTAATCTGATTGTCATAACGTTGTGAGACTGTGACACTAAGCAGACATAAATGTCTGCTACCCAACAAATCACTTCTCAATAACCCACTACCTAAAATAATGCAGCAAAAATGTATAAAATGCATTTTAATCTTCAAAATTCTTTTTCTTTGATATTTTATGACGATAAGCTTTCTTTCATATCATGGCAATTGAATGTGTGTATGTGTGAACATGAAAGGCTGTAAGAATGTACAGTGTAAGCAGGTGGAACTCAAAGGTCAATATTTGCATCTTTCTCAAGAGCAGCTTACCTTACCTTTTGAGAAACAGTGTATCACTGTACGGGAAGTTTGCCAGTTTGTCTAATCTGACTGGCCGGTGAGCTTCAGGACCTCCTCTCTCCATTTCTCCAGCACTTTGATTGTAGGTATGATATTTGGCTTATGTTGGTACTGAGCACTGAATTTAGCTTCTTATGTCCTTGCAGCAAGCAGCTTATGACTGAGATTTTTCCCTGCTCTCTGCACATTTCTCAGAAACTTCCTCATAGACATTTGAAGACACAGGAAAGCATTCCTTTTACATGGATACTATGGAAAGAATCAGGAAAGCCTCTTCTCAACACAAAGCCCAAGGAAGCAATAATCAGTTTCTTTATGGCTGTTTAATCCACCCACTAGTTTGTAAAACCAGAGTGGGAAGGCAACTTCAATGCTGTGACACAGGATGTGTGTGACCATGGCTTATGATTTTGTGTCTGACAGCTTAAAATTTGCTATTTTCCCTTGGTCTCAAAGGGAAGTCTCTGTCTTGGATTTCACTTTTGCTGTTAGTGTTTTTATTGAGGCAAAAAGAATGCAATGAATAATAGCCTAAGTTTCTATAGTGATAGAAAACTAAAAGGGTGGAAAGGCTGATTCTTGCTCCACTTCGACGGTGCTCCCTGTTGATAACACTGAACTTCTGTTCAGAAGGGACTTGCGGAAAGAACAGTTCCTCCAAGTAGAGAAGACAAATGCAGAAGGCTTTAAGTGCTTCCAAGCAGACTCGCAGGCATGAAGACACACAGTGTGCTCTAACATGGTATTCCTCTCAGGATATCAGAGGTTTCTTTTTCAGAGATTTCTCATTTCCCATTCTCTGTCTCTCTCCCTCTTTCTGTGTCTGCCTCTCTGTCTCTTTTTCCCTCACTGTCCCTCTGTCTTTCTGCCGTTCTGTCTCTCTTCCTCCCTCTCTCCTTCTCTTCTTCCTCTTCCTTTCTTCTTCTCCCCCTCCCCTCTCTTTCTTCTTTTGCTCTTTGCTGTTTATGACTGATATCTTTGCATAAGGTTGAGTCACTGAGTGTCTTGGTCATATTTTGTCAGAATAAAGGCAGGGAAACACTTCACTTTTATGAACACTGCAAACATATTTGGCTTAAAATTCTTTTAACTCAAACTCCAAAATTAATTTTAAATAAACAAGGCATATCCACTCAGTTTTCTTTTGAATTATGAATGATAATTTTGTTAGATAATAGGTTAATTATGATGTATAGTTGTATTGAAAACAACAGAACAATTTTTAAATAATATTTAGCTAGGCCCTAGTATAAAATATGTGCTAGCAGAGTTTCAAACAGTACATAGTACTTCAATTTCTGAATTAGAAAAATACAAATCACAGATATTATTCGTGTTGTTGATATATTTAGGTCAAAGACAAGTCCGAACCTGCAACTCATACAAGGATATGTCCTGAGAAAATTCACCTTGCATTCTACTATAATAAAGATAATCGTTTCTTATTTACTGGTTCATAATTTTGATGCATTTTAAGCATTACATTATGTAGATCATGTTGTATTAATAGCAATAGTTTACTGAACAGAAATTCTCAGTACAAATATTATGCAAATATTTTGTAAAACTGAAAAAACCCACAAGGTAGAAAAGTCATTTTTGGTACCATTTATTTACTGAGACATGAGGAGTATGAGGTTGTAGAGAACAGATATTGTCAACAGATGTAAGAAGAGAGAAAAGATGTAAAGACAGGTTTGGCTTTTGTGTGGTTCGATCTAAAACATAAAATATTTTTAGTTCCAGGCTGCCTAAGGTTTTGTGCTGGGTAGTTTTATGGCACATTGACACAGCTAGAATTATCTGAGAGAAGAGAGTCTCAACTGAGGAAATGGCTGCACAAGATTGGGTTATGGGCACTCCTGTGAGCCAATTGTATAATTAGTTGTTTATGGGGAAGAGCCCAGTTCATTGTGTGTGGTACCGTCCCTGGGCTTGATAGTCTGTTGTTCTATGAGAAAACAGGCTGAACAAACTGAGATGAGCAAGCCAGTAAGCAGCATTCCTTCATGGCTCCTGCCTGCAAGTTCCTGTCCTGTTCAAGTTCTTGTCCTGACTTTGCACAGTTACTGAGAAGTGTAAGTGAATTAAATTCTTTATTCACCAAGTTGGTTTTGGTCCTGGTGTTTCATCAGAGCAGTGTTAACTATAACTAACGCCCGAGTTTCTAAAAGACTCATGTGATGCTCTTCATCAGCATCCTGCCGATGGGGATGTAACACAAAGCACAAAGTTTCCCTAAAGCTTGACCACCAGACAAAACAAACAGAAAGCTATTCGATCACACTAACATGATGGAAAGCAGTGTAGGGCAGACCAGACAAAGACCTCTCCAGCGAAGGAAATCATGCACCTGCTGTGATGAGAACCATTTAAAGGCTCAATCAAACACAAGGGAAGGTTTAGCTTTCTTCTACCTACCCAGCCTGAGCATTTTCCTCGTGGTTGTACCGCCACTAAATCTTCTGTTCGCAATAATGAGAGAGAGAAAGAGGGTACTATTTATGTAAATATCTTTGGTTCATCATAGACACCCATTCATTTCCTAACAAATTTTACCCCATGCCATTTTCAACTGACTTTTGCTTCTGATCCTCTCCTGGTTTCTATTGTCAAGTACAATGAACAGGGAAAACATCTTACCCTCACAGAGTTAACCTGGAAAATGGACACAAACTTTAGGCTCAAACAGCAAAAGTTTACATTATTAACATAAATTAGAGCAAAATGAGACTTATTTTTATATATTCTCTTGGCACAGGAAGGAAGCTGGATAACAAGCTGTGTTGGGCACATTAGGAAAATACACACTCAAATACACTGACGAAGGAAAACTTCCTGGTTTTATCTGCTTGGAGGGCTATTAAGCAGGGAAATCAAACTTTTAAATGCAGTTTTTTCTGACCTAGTAGTTCCACAATCAGATATAATTAAACATATCTTAAATATATACATATGGATTTTCACTTCACTTATATTTGATTTTATATTTGGAATGAGTTTATCAGTAGTTTAAAGAAGGGTTTGTAAACCATTATAGATTACCATGGGATAATCTGTGTACACAAATAAATTTAAGCTGTTCTGCAGATACCCTAGTATAGTAAAATGCTATATTTAAATGCTTGCATAAAAAGTATGATAGAATGGCAAATGGCAGAAGGTGGGACTTGGGAATAAGTGCAATTTGAGGCTTTCAGTACATTTTTTACTCTTGGTAGTGATGGCAAGGTTTTACTCATTTTGTTATGTAAAACTTTTAATATCTGAATATCTATAATGCATACAAATAAACTTGAACGTCAGCTGATATCACTTTCTCAATCTACTCACATGACAGATGTCCAGTGTATAAGGTGATGCTTCTCCTGTGGACCTCATGCAGTCTAATGGAACTACCCTACTCACAACTGTGACAGCTCTGTCCACTTTTCTATTTCCTCATGACCTCTTTTTTTAAAAAGTAATTTACTTATTATTGTTTGTGTGCTATGTCTGTGAGCTTGAGTATAAGCCAGAAGATAACAGATGCATCAGCCTTTACTTTCACCTTTATGTGACAGTATGTGTCTTTATATTCAAAACCTGACCTTAGGCCATCAAGGTGAGTACAGCATGTGGTTTGTCAGCTGAGCCACCTCAGCAGCCCTTATTCTCAATCTAACAATATTTCTTCTATCAGTTAGCTAGCATTTTTTATTCTACTTTGTTCCTATGATTTTGAGTTTTTTTAAAAGCATCTCACATATAATGAAGGTGACAAAATATTCTTTTTGTATCTGGTTTATTTTACTTAGCATAACATTGTGCAACTTTGTCTATAACATTAAAACTGCAGACCCCATTTCCCTTTTCAAGCTGAGTATGATGTATAGAAGTCATACAACTCAATAGCATAATAATATACAGATGGCAAAGCAGACAAAATCCCTGAAGTAACTGTTTACACCCAAAATGACATAGGACAGGACATAAGACATTTGAAAACATAACTAACAGCAGATATTATCGGGAAAAATGAATCAAAACCAAGAAGCATTGCTACTTCACATATACTAAGATGTCACACATGTACTTAATAAGTAATACAAGCAATCGGAGAAGGTGAGAACAAAGCAAGAGCCCTAGTACACTTTATAGGAATTGTTAGTTCATGTAGCCAGGACTGAAAATACACAGAAGAAGAGCAGTTAAGACTGAAACCAGGTTATCACATGACCTACACAGTCCATTCTTAGCTAAATATCTTTCCAAACCACTACCACATAAAGCTGTCAGCATTCTCAGATTTTCCAATGCTGAATTCAGGTAATAACATAAAGGGACATAAAGCATCAGTTGACAGATATTTAAACAAGTAAATACATATAACACAATATATTTCACTAGCTTTTATACTATTCCTTGCTAATTCCATAAAATTAAAGTGCAAGGAGATGGAGACAGCACTTTTTATTCATTTAGATGTCTTCATCTATGATTGAACGTATGTGATAGTTATATTTCAATACCCACAATGAAGCAGAATACTCTTGACTTACAGAAAAACCTGGAGATTGGATTGAAGCCTTTCTGTAGCATTGAAACAATCTTAAGTGAAACATTAGAAGAAAAATTTATTATTATTTTTTTATTTCAGGAAAGCAATTCTATGAAACATCGTCTTTCATTGAACCATCCAAAAATGACATCTGCATTATTTTTACTCTAAAAAAAGACATTAAGAAGAGGCATTGATTTCTGGTAATTTTCTTTTCTTCTACAAAAATTTGAATTCTCCTATAGTGTTTGAGATAGAATGGTAACAGTTTCTAATAAAGTCATTCCTTCAGAGGAAAGAGAAATTTGCCTCAGATGGGTATCTTAATCATTATTAGCTTCAAAAAACACACCAAGATTTATATTAACTTAGAAATTATAATTATATTAACTGTTGTGTCTTGTTATCTGGCAAAGGTTGATCATTTAAAAGCTCTGAAGGGGAAATAATTGAATGAGAATATGGAACAGAGGCCACATCCTCCTTTCACCTAAATACTGTCTCACCAATGGTATACTTACTTTGAATGTGTGATTTTTAATGATCAAACCAGAAAAAATTTACATATTTCTTTAAATTATTTCAAGAGATAAATCCACTTAAAAATGCAACTTTGTTTAGCATGAAATACCAATTATACGGAAAATTTTAATAGCTCACAATAGGATTTCCTACTTAATCCTTGCTGAACACAAATAAAACTGCCTTCTTTAAATCCCCTTATGAGTGTCTTTTTCTTTACTTTCATTTTGGTTTCCTTTTTTTCCATTATCTTCATATCCTATAAAGCTTTATTACAGTTGTTTGAAAGAGACTATTTTTATTTTTTGTTTTACTACTCCTTTCTCTTTGGTATTTGACAATAGATTACATAGTAAATATTTGATGAAGAGGTTAATTGGCTGTTTAGATACCAAATAAATAATAAAGCATATTTACTTTATAACTCTTATTGCCAAAGTCATCAAGATAAAGCCATCAACAAACAAAATCAGGATAGCAATATATTTCATTACTATTTGTAGTAAAAACATTTTTTGTAAAAATATGTTTATACTCAAACAATTCTATTTTTGCTCCAAAATTTAATAACTGTTTCACCATGCAAAAGATGAATTTAAAATTTTATTAGTTAATCTGCCTCATATTTGATTTTATATATTTATACACATAGACATGCAATAACAAATAAACCAAGAAAAGGCCATAAATTTGAAGGAGAGTGAGAAGGAATATATGGGTGGGTTTGGAGGGAAGAAAGGAAAGGAGGTGATATTTTAATAGTTATACTAACCTCAAAAATAAAAATAATTTAAAGACTCTTTCATAAGATTACTTTTAAAGTAGTAAAACCCATGATAAAACGAAAGAAAGAAATAATTAAATGCATGAGTATAGTCTGCATTATTTCGTTATCACACAAGATTCAAACCATTTGCTTTTCTTTCAGTTTAGAATTTCTGATGTAAATAATACTTTAAAGGAACATAAAGACCTATTTTTTATGGTGAAAATAACCAAACAAACAACCAAAAGAAAAAATTTCCAAAGAGAGAATCTTATTTAACATGTGCAAATATAATTACATCATGAAAATCAAAGACATGAAGTTATTATGAACCCTTGTGGGTGGCATTCAGTGACCTGGTAAAAGTGGTTTAACTTCAGAAAAATAAAATGCTAATATCTGTGCATGTTTCAGTAGAATTAAATCAGTTTTACCTATTAAAACTCTAAGCCAAACCTTGAACTGGCATTTATTTTTGCCTCAAGAATGAAAAGATTCATTTCTGAATCTTCACAGCTCTTCCCTTGTTATTTCTGAGTTTGAGGGCAAAGTGTGTCATTTCTGAATAGTTTTCATCACCCTCATTTCCTTCTTACTCTGAGCACAAGGCTACTATCATTGTCTTCCCAGAAAAGGGAGGATGTTTTCTGTGTCACTGAGAGGAAGACACTGAAATTCAGTTGTGCCAAATTCAAGCCTGAGCTTACCAAGCCAAATGCTTTCTCTGAGCACACCAACTATGGGTTTGGTTTGTGAAGGTCAGAGAGAGTTCATCCTGCTTTTGCAGTACTCAGTTCTCTCCTTCAATTTTCCCCCTCCTCAAGATTTCCAAATCCAGAAAGACATGAGTGACACTGGATCAAAACCTGAACTTTTCACACTCACAGCCTTTAATTTTCTGAGGGATTCATAAGAAGAGGAAAAGATGTGTGTTGTCCACTTTATAGTAAGGAACAAGAAGGCCTAATATTTTATAAAACACCAATTCTTGTTGAGAAAGACTTCCCATTAAGAACAAAATCATACTTCTCTGGTTGTCCGTTAAATGCTCCCTATTCAATTGAAGGGAGCCCACTGTATTAAGCTTTATCACAGTTTTATGATTATGAACCCTTTGGATTTTTCCACAATCGATAGCTAATATTTGTTTATAAAACTGAGATGGACAAGTATTAATGCTTTCATTTATCTGGGGAGATAATGCAAACCATCATGACATTGGGCATTTCTATTTGTACATAATTCACAAATAGACAATATTTTTGGAGTTACCATGGATAGCACAGTTTCTTTTGCTTCTCTCCCTTCTCCCTATCCTCTACCTCAACTATATGCCTTCTCTTTTCTCCATTCTCTCCCACTTTCCCTTTATTTGTATTTCTGAAACATTGTGTCAAGAAATTCAGGCTGACATAGAACTTTTCATGTAACCAAGAGTCAACCTGAATTCCTCCTTCTCCTGTCTTCATACCTGTAGTTGTGGGGTACAGGCATGCACCACCACACCAGGTGTATATAGTATTGAGGACAGAACACACAGCCTTGTGTGGGCTAGTCAGCCCCTCTACCAACTAAAGAGGATTACAATCTTATTAGTGTATGTTCTTGATTTTGTTATTAAGCTGTTTTATTTCTGAAGCATTTCCCCTCTGTTCAAGAAATTCCTGCTTAGTTAAATTATCTGAGTGAATAATCACATACATAGATCAGCAATTGATTGACACACCAGCTTTAAAATAGTTTTTTGGCCGTCCTTTCTACAGTAATAATACTAACACAACTCAAGGAAAATAGAGCATTTTCATAGTTTAAAGCTACAATGAAAATTAAAATGAAATTTTATTGTAGATATACCATAGTGATATACTATATACATATAGTATTATGATTTATATTTTTAATGTTTTATGAACATGAAATGACTACTATTATCATGTGACAATTAAGACAGTAAGGGATGTTTCAGTAAGTTATACCATACTGCTTATGTACTATAGTCTAAACAAAATCCTACAATTCAAATTCCAAACTCTCTATGCCATTCTGTTCATTTACATTGGTTACTGGGATCTTAGAATAACATAGTAATAAACTAACTCAGACTGTGAAAAAAACACAGCTAGCACAGAGCTCTTACCCACACGAACTAAGCCAACCTGGGGGATTCCACGAAGAAAAATTTTAGCAGTATCCAAAGAATAATCTGAAACATTCTCTGGTCTGTAGCCAACTAGTATGAACTCACCCTGCCCCTCCATGCTTCATCCGCATATTGCTCTTTCCTATTTAGTTAGAACTGTACCTGGACACAGAAACTCGTGAGAGTAATTAGCACAAAAGCTCCTTAAGAGTAAGAGAGCTTTTCTTGATTCTAGCTCAATAAGTTCTACAGTTACAATGCCCCCGAAAACACGAGGAACACATTAATACAGCCATACATTTTAACATAATCTATATTGCAAATTTTCATAATATCAAACTTCAGTGACTGATTTTAAATCTCCAGTAGGAAGTCTTACTACGATGACTGAAAGAATTAAAACGCATTTTAGGAAAATAAGTCATCAAATAAATTAATAAGTCAAATAAGACCAAGGATCGCTCATTAATTGTATCTGAGGGATGTTTTATCGTTTCTACAAGAACTACTAGTAAATTTTAAGTATGTATTTAGATTCCAAAAAGTCTGGAGTAGGAAAGATAATCATTTCAACAACACCTCCTCACATTGTCTATAATACATTTAGATTTTGAACTTCTAGATATTTCATATTTAAAGGACAAAAATACATAAAATTTAAATTAATTTTTATTCACACCTACAGACATATATTTATCACAATTTGAATATTAAAGCCTCAAGACAAGTCATCGTTAAAATAACGTTATGTGAGAAATAATAGCAATTATTAAAGCTACCAAATTCACTGTACTGAAGATTTTTTAGCATCTATATTCATCCTAAAATAATTTCTATTATTCAGTTAAACATAGAACTTTGTTTCAGATAATAGCTAAATACGTTACAGATTCATCTTTTTCATTTCATTTTCTAGCACTGGAATAGTAAACCTACAATTTATATGCAACTTGAAATTTGAATTTTAAAACTCAGGAGGAAGAATTTTTTAAGAGATGTGCTTTCTGTTTTGTTATAAAATGCTACAATAACACTATTATTCCAAAGAATTCCCAGTTTAAGTTTTAACTAAACATTGATACTACACTATGATATTTTCTCACTCTCATTTCTCCCTATTTTCCATCATCGAGACACATGCTGGATATTTATTATTCTAAAATTTTTCCAAGATTCCTAGATAAAATTTCTAGATTTTCTTGTACACGAGGTCACTTTTGAGGGTCTCGTGAGTTCATTGATAAAGGCTTTCACATAGCATGTAAGGTCTCCTGTCTTTGTATCAACAGTCTCCTTCTAAGTTAATGAATTTACATGCTAACCCTTTAAATCTTAAAAGCCAACATTTCTCAGGTAATCAATGTAAACATGGGAATTACATCTACTACATGTTAATCTAATTTGATGATACAACATGCCTTGGAATATAAAAGAAGAATGTAACTGGGTTCTAATTACATCTTTTATTCCAGGAAAGTTAACACTTCACATTTTCTGTCTCCGTTAATTAATCTTCATGATGGGCACATGAACAGGAGCTATGCATGAATCCTTCCAAGACTTAAAAACATTAATCTGTCATGTTTTACTGTGCTCTCACAGGTTGCTTTTTATCAGTAACTCAAAAAATTTGTCAGTGTTTGGGGAAATAGTCACTTTAGCAAAACATAATGTAGTAATCATCATCCAAAGTTTGTCATTAGAAGGGTACCACTGATGTAAGAGAATACTCATTTTAAAGAAACTTTCTTAGGTTGAGAAGATGAAGGTCTCAGATTCCTTATAAGGCTGTAACTTGAAGTACTTGTTGAAATAATGAAAAGAAAATTAAATTAAATAATGTAAAATGATGACTACCCAATTATTTCATATTTTCCAAGATAGTTGTAGATGTAATCAAGCTAATTTGGTAAGGATTCTGAAGAGCTATATTTCAAAATAAGAAAATAATTCAAAAGGCAAACCTGTCTAACTTAAACAGAATGTTTTATAAGTTTTCAGGGATAACACTTAAATCAGATCAGTTGCCCAGCGAACCATGTAACATTTAATGATGATGAACTCTTACCTAAACAAAAAATGATTTTTTCTGGTAATATAAGAACTGTTTTTAAAATGCCTATTGTCGCTTACTGTGTCTTCTCATTAATATTCATTTTAACCAGCAGGGAGTTTGTACATAATTCTGTAATGTTAAAGTCTGAGATACAATAGTATCTCAGCAAATACTACACTGTTGAAAGGGACATTCTCTTATGAAATCACATGGGAAATTCTAGGTGAACTCACACAGATTGCTTACACTCTCCCACTGTTAGGTTTACGTTTGGCTTATTTAGAGAACATTTTATTTTAATTAAATCATACCTTCAAACATGAAGCTCAATATCTGTGAAAGTACAGATGAATTTTGGTATACTGGAGAGTGTATTTCTCATAAAGTAGCCCATTTTTTCCCTTAGTTCCTGTCAACATTGTGACAACATGAACAGAACAGGTAGTGATTATAAGCATTATGGGAGATGAGGTATTTCTAGACCTTGTCAAAAAAATGTCACTGCTGTTTCAACTCCTACTGAGGATTCTACTGATATGATACCAAGTAAATGTTTTGATCCACCTTGGCCACTTTCATCATCATCCAGGCCCAAATCCAGATGCCTATAACTCAGATAAACTTCACAGGACTCATCATGATGGAAACAGAAGCAGGCTTATGCTTCCTAACAGACACAGGGATCATTAATCTGTGTTAGTATGAAACTACATGAACTCCAAGGCTGTCCACTCTCCTTATTTCTTCACTATAGCACTTGACATCCCAGCTAGAGCAATAAGACAACTAAAGGGGATCAAAGGATACAGGCTGGAAAGAAGGAAGGCTAATGAGCTTTGAACAAGACCTAAATTTTTAGGTCTGTGCATACTGAGATGTGAACTATTTGGAACCACAACTGGCATTCATGGAATAAGAGACTCCGTTAAATTGTTAACAGAAGTTTATTGACAACTTTTTTAAAAATGAGAACCCAGGAATTTTGAAGAAATCACTGATTTTAAAATCACTGAAAAAGTAGCTTAGTAACTATTATGCACTCAACGTCACCTAATGAACCTTTATTTGAAAACTGTTTAAAATATGTCAGGGATAGAAGTGATAACATCCTAAAGGAGTCCAATGCTACAGTTTATAAAGATTGTAACCACTCTATACTAGGTTAAAAAATATGTTGCCATAGACATTATTCTCATAGACAGAAATTTGCTTGTTTTTCAGTGTTTGCAGAGCGTTGTTGTCTGCAGTGGAGATGGAGGAGGACTATTCTTTGACCACATGTTCTGAACAATGCAAAAGGGGCCTCACTGGCAGACAGAGGCAACACGATGCTTCAGAGTATATCCTCAAACACTTTGCATTTTAAGTCTTGAGATCAATTGTGATTAAAAAAAAATCACCTAAATTTGACTTAGGCAAAGGAATTTTGCATGTAACACAATGTAAGTTTTATAAATAATTTTCAAAAAACAAGTCCAGTGCATTTAACTGTGAAAATAATTTTGAATAGAGAATTTAATTATAAACCATGGCTTTTTAAAGACTTAATCTATATAACCTAAAGCCATTTAAAATTATCCTAATAGCCACTGCATTGAAACATGATAATTTGTTTTATTGACTTTTAACAGAAGTCATTTATTAAAAAATAAATCTGATAGTAATTGAAAAAATAATATAGTCTATTTATCATAACCTACTAATCACATACATAGGAATACTCAATACTCTTAAAGAGCAGGGAGATTGGAAAAGTTCATAATGGTCTTTAATCCAAATTCAACTGTAAAGGAGTTTTATGAACTTCATTACTTTTTAAACTGAACCAGCTTCTAATGTGGATTTATTGATCACAAGGGTTCAGGAAACAGACCTGCAGGGATGTCACAGCTCTGAGCTTTGCACCGGCTTCTCTCCTGCTCTAAAGTGCTGAAAAGTTCATGAAACATCTTAACATAGCCTTAGCACTAACCCAGAAAAACAGCATCTCAGAAACACACAACTGGGTAAGTATGGGTTTGTATTTTGGAGAATAAGAAATAAAGGCATATACATATAAGCTTTGGATGCCAGAATTTGAGAATCTAAACACATAAAGGCATACATATCTTTGAGGAGAAATCACTCATTTCTATATGGTCTAGAAAGAGCATTCAAATATAGTTCATGTGTGATTACAATAATAGGTAATCAAGTATGTGTGATGGTGTGGATGAAGTAAATTGTAAGTGTGCAGATACCTTAGCTTCATAGGTTATGGAATGGGGAGCTTTACTTCTATGGGTTATAAAGTCTGTTGAGCATGCCTAAATTCTATTTACCAAAGTCACCCTCACAGTATCATAGTTAGGCAATTTATTGTGATTTTATTTTAGTCTTTACAGAAATGTATCCTTTGTTTCATGTACAAGTAAAGAAAACTCCACAATGCCTTTGCCAGCACACCACCCACTTGCTGCCTTCTGGTGAGCTCTCTGCCCTTCACTGACACCCTCTGGTCCCTATTGCTAAGTCAGCTTGACCAGCAAGGCACACTCCTACCTTCTACTTTGAAGGTGGTAAAGGTTTCCCAAATGGTCAAACAAAAGGACACTTAAAGGAGCACATATAACAAACAAGTTACATTTTCCACTAAATTAGACTGATTTAAGTGTAAGTTTAAAAATAGTTTGTTGCACAGCTGATTTATAATGTTTAAAATAATATATGTTCTATTTATAAATTTTAAGTTTTTCTTTCTGATTTATTATTCAGTCACTACTAGCTTTCAGGCCCCCTATTGGCTAAAATGATTTTACAAACCTTGAGAACTGTTCAGGTATATCAGACATCCATTTAAACCCCCCACAACTCTTTCTTTCCAGACACTTTCCAAAAGCATTCCAATGTCAATGAAACTCCTAGAATCAGGCCAGAATAGCACTTAGCTCATCACAGTAATCATTTTCATTTTTTAATTTTTAAGTATTCTAATTCTCTATTTGCTTACATATAAAACCAGAGAGGGGTCTAATACAATTTTTACTCTGGTAGTTTTCAGAAGTTTTAGGTAAAATTAAGGTGCCCACCAATCCTTACCTCCAAACATCAGTCTCTACACTGAGCAGCCTATGGCTTACACAACCTCTTTTACATCCGATGTTCCAACTAAGATAATTAGTCCAAATTTTTTTCTATATTACATTTATTGTTTTAACTTTTGAGTCTGAACTGTATTCCTTTTACCACTGATTAGGTTCAGTTGACTTTTTACATAATATATCCACGATGTTAGCCACTTTGTAAAATCTATTTGTATATAGTCATTGACTGTTTATCGTCTCATCAGTATCAGCAAGCCTGCCAAGCTTAAGACTCGGGCTTGTGCCATGAAATACTAAAATACTTCCAGCATGAAATAAGAAATTATGGGAAGCCCCACAGGTGAACTGCTCACCACTGGCCACCTACAGTTTGTAAGCATTTCTTCCTGTCTTTCAGTTTAGTCTTGGTGTTAATCAGGATGCAGAACTTATAGCCTGCTGTGACATTTAGAGGTAATTCAGAAGGTGTGCTGCAGCCCAGTAACAACCAATTACATTTACAACAGTTTGTAAACTTAATTCATTGTTTCTTTTTTAATGATACTGCTATTTTAAGGTTTGCTACTGTTTTCATTTCTTTCTTTCTTTCTTTCTTTTTTTTGTTTTTTTTCATGGCTAAGACTCAGAGTCAGAGCAAAGAGCTGAATTAATTACCTAAGTGACTTCTTTTTATAAAAGCATATGAACTGCGTGCGGGGAAAACCTCACACACAGAACACTATCAAAGTTCTCTTGCAAAGCTGTCCTAAAATTACTACGCTTTTGTCTTATCTATGCTAATTTTACATAAAATTATTTTGAAATATTAGTGAATTCTTTTTCTTTCTGGAATAAAATAAATTTAAGCAACCTGAAAAAATTTCAGGTTGTCATAGCAATTCTCAGCTTACTGCACATCCCAGTCATAGAAATTCAGAAAACACTCTCCCCACTTTCCTATAAAAATAAGAAATTGGGAGCATGTATTCAGCAAACATCTATGCACAACACGTGGGGGAGATCACTCAGCATAATTCAAGGTGCCGCTTTTCTCAGTTCCCCAAACTTTGCAGAACTCTACTTGTTTCTCTACTGAATTTTAACAAGTTATTTCACAACTACATGCCCAGGTAATCTGTTTGCATTCTCAGCTACTCAGACTATGAGACTCTCAGCCATGACCTGAGAACTCCATTTCATTTTTTGTCTTCCAAAACATTTTATTGCTTTGGTTAAAAAAAAAAAAAAAAAAAAAAAAAAAAAAAAAAAAAAAAAAAAAAAAGCATTCTTATCTCTCCTGACATTTGCCATCCAAATCCGTACTTGTTTCTAGTTTTTTTCCCTCTTCTTTCTGATGGTTTTATGAAACATACAAATAGGTTTTGTACTTGCTTCAACTTTTCAACATCAAATCCCAGCAGAGAAAAAAAAATACTGTTTTCCCCGTCTTTAAACAAGCATCATTGAACAGTTTTTACCTCTGGCAACACGACAAGGAAGGATGGCTTTGCAGAAGCGATTGTGTCAAAAACCCTAAGTGGCTGTGCAGCTTCACAGGGAGCAGTCACCAGCTAAGGAATGCCAGCCACTTACCAATGAGATGCCAGCTGCCTCTGTCCATTTCGGTGACTCTCAATCCTTGTCTCCCATCCTCCTGCCCTGGACACACCTCACGTGGAGCAGTTCCTTGGATGCTCCGCAGCCTGTGACAGAAGAGAAATCGCAGAGTTCTGAGTCCTTCACTGGGAATTCTCCTCTGGCTTGCCCTGCCTCTCCCAGCAGAGGGGACCCAGGTGAGGCATCCTCCTGGTTGCCAGCTTTAATGGCACTTGGCTGCCGGCAGTTGCACGGGGCGGAGGAGTTGGGAGATGCAGGCAGGTGCAAGTGGGCGCCTCCTCCCGCTGCTGCTCGGGGCTCGCGCGGATGCTCCAATGCGTCCACGCGCCCCGCGCCTCGCGCCCTGACTGGCTGGGTCCCTCCCGGAGCGGCCCGCGCCCCTCCCGCTCCGCGCTGTCACCGTCGCCAGGCGCCTCACTGCCTCGCGCTGCAAAGGCTCATTTAGCATGTCCCTGCCTGTAAAAGACTGTGCCTCAAGCAGAGCTTTGGATTTCTTTCTTTTCTTAGAAGGTACTCCACTGGCATCACTCGCCAACCGATTCCCTCCCTAATCTTTCTCTCTCCAAAGTCATGAAGGCCGTTCCCCTACCTGGCCACCTCTCCAGTGAGAGCGAACAGTGGCTGGCTGAAGGATGTACCAGGAGCTGGCAGACTGGGTCTTTTCCTCCCTTGGCCTGCTGCTGTCCCTGCTGATTGTCAGACCGTGTTGATAGCCCAGACAGCCAGAGGCTCAGACTCAGACACACACTTATGTGGACTCCAGAGGGGAACTGGAACTTGGGAGAGTGTGGTCAGGTTCTAACTGGGAGGAGATTCTCTTTTGTGTACACATGCAAGTTTCATCTAAGGGTGCTGGAATTGGGGCTGTTGTTACTGGCCCTTTAGGGTGATGAGTGGTTCATGGAGGTGGTTTAGAACTGAACAGAGAAGGAAAGAGCAATTTGTTGTTGTTGCTGCTGCTTTTTGTTTTTGTTTTAGTTTTGTTTTGTTTTCTGATTTTTTTTTTCTGTCACAGTGTCCATAGTTAAAACTAAAATAGCCTAGGTAGTAAATCTGAGGTGGCAGCTTTAGTGTCATTGTTCTTCAGGTTTCTCCACTTTCCCTGCCTTTCAGTGCTCCAGTTTCATGTGTATGGTTGCCATCCAGTATTTATGAAATAAATTTTGTTACATGCATTTTGCCTCCAACTCCATGTGGCTTGCACCTGTACGTGACAAGTCTGGAATCACACACACTCTCTCTGCCAGCCTGTCTACACTTGGAACGCTGCGTGAGCTTCAAGCTGCACCTGTACCAGGAGGTACACGCTGCTCACATGTGTATGCGTCCAACCCAAGCCTGCGCTCAGCTGGATGGATCCTCTGCGCGTGGCTTTGGCCCCAAGTGGCTTCAAGAGGCTGTAATTGGCAAGGCGCACAGAGACGGTAGCTGGAAGCCAAGATACCACTGGAGCGCTGTGATCCCGTTCTTACAGCTTTCCTGGTAATTAAAATTAGTCGTTTTCCTGGTCCTTGGCTCTTTGCACATGTTATGCAAACATCAAGGCTTCATTGAACGGGTACCCTCAGGATCTAGACTGGCTTCTTTCTCCACAGCAAAGACAATTAATGTGTATTTGCATTTAATGCTTCTCTACCCTTCCACACTTTTTATTTTCTTGTTCCTGCTTTCCAGTAATTAGGTTATTTTCCTTATGTGTTAGCTGAGGGATTGTTTGGGAGAGGCAAGTTTTCTGGGCGGCTTCTCTGCTATGCTGGCCGAATGCCTACGGCAGGCTGTTGGTTAGGGAAAAGAATCTCAGGAGTTTTATAAGCTCTTTAAATATATTGCAAAATAGATTCAGAGTCTAAAAGCTTTAAAGCCTTTTAACAATTATATAAGGAAGTTTTAGTTACCAATGTTGGTTATAATTGAACACATACAGCGTTCAGGTCTTGGAGCCTGAGCATGAGGATCCTTCACCACTGTCTACTATGGGTGGTTTCTTACCTTTGTTATCTATTTTGAGTCATTAAATCCTTTATTTTATATATCTGCTTTCAACTAGCCTTGATCCAGGAAAGATAAAAGTTGACTTCTAGAAATGTATTCATTAGAAGAGTAAATAATGAATGTAGCCAAAGAAATCAAGGCATGAGGTCATGAAACACCAGAGAACATGAGATTTGGTCAGAAAGGACAGTGATGAGGAAGTTGAATCTAGCTTTCATTTAAAAAAAAATAGCTAGTTTGTCACACATTAAATGACACTAATGGGGAGAGGGACTCATGCAGCCCCACAGTTAATAAATAAGAAAACTGCTTCTCAAAAGACAAAATGAGCCAGGTTTGGTGATACATACATATAATCCCATCATTCTAGGAGCCCAATGCAGCACAATCTTGAATGTGGGTACAACCTGAACTACATAGCCAGGGTTCATTCTGGACTACATAGTCAGGCAATTCTCAAATCAATCAATTAAATAAATAAATAAAATGCTATAGATGGACTAAATCTGGCTCCCTTTAAACAAAATAAATTTGTAAATGAGACATACTATAAGTTATTGTGTAAGTATAAGTTAATAGCATAATATGAGATAGTATTTTTCCCTTCTGAGATCGTCTGATCATTTGAGAATGAGAAAGACATGGGAGTTTGATTAATTAGTAATGTAAGATTTTTTTCTCTTTGTTCAGACTAAAAATGTCAGCTTCTAGTCATTACTTGGGACAGACAAATTTACTCAGCTATGTTTCTCCAAAATTTATAGACTCTACACTGATTTTTGCTTCTTTATTACTTACACTGTTTTATAAATATATGGTATATTAATATGCATATATTTATACCTGTAATATGCATACATATTAATCTGTCTGACTTCATTTTTCTAAAGTAAAGCTTAGAATTTTGGTATCATGGCTCGCTTCACGCTGTCTACTTTCTAATGTTTTTCAGAGAACATGAAAGTCATGTTTGTTGTATACATAGTTACACTTTCTCATAGCCACAGGGCTGGCATGTAAGCAAAGGGAAACAATGATGCTTAAAGTTAGACACTGTCCCCTTGTGTGAAGAAAGACTTATGATTTCTGAGCATTATCAAATGGGCTCACAAATGTTACTGTGATCTGTCTATTACTATAATGTAGAAGTAGAATTTTTAAAATTATGTCGTTGACTTAAGATGTCTGTTTAAAAGACATGAAGCCATGCATGTCTTGTATAAAACCCCAGTGCTACTGAGTTAATAAGATATTAAAACATCACGTCTCTCTATTTCATAGGGTTAGCAACAATTTGGATGGATCAACCCATTCTCCACCTTGATAAAATCTTGAGCACTGAATGAATTAAGAAGTATTTTTTGTGAAGGGGTTCGAACATTTCCTTAGTAAAACCTTCAAAGCCTCTCTTATAGCATCCCCATATAGCTGTCATGATGCTTTTCTGATCTTGTTGTCTAATCATCTTTGTATAAATGTCTTCATCTTTTTGTCTCCTAGTCCCCAGTGAGTGAACAAGCAGATGCAGTGCAGATGTGGCCGCTCTGCTATGCCTAAGCTCTTGTCTTGTTTGTGCTACAGATGACTTTCTTTATATCACACCTTCCTGTACTGTTCCCTACTAAAACATTTGCTTATGTGAGGGCCTGTGATTCAGTTAGGTGGACTAAATTGGTATTATATACAATTGGTATATACAAAGCACTACAAACTGGCTGCAAGCAGGTTTCTAGACACTTAATCATGTAGGACCACTGGTCCACCAGCTTTGCCCATTATGGCTGTTTTCTATTTGCATTGTCTATACAGTTGTTGTAATCTTCTGAGTAGTGTTGTCAGTCAAAGTGGAGGACAGATGTGTTTAAGGAAAAATACAGTTAAAGAATTAAAAAAAAATACATCATCACTTTACTGCAGGTCCATCAGGAGGCGTGAATTAAGTCAACTTTTATTTAAAACTAGCAAACATTGAGGCTTTTAATTTTTTGTTTAGGTTTATAAAATCAGCTGTCCTACTAATGGAAGCTGATTTCTGGAAGCAGAATAGACAAATCTTAATAAGACTTTGAGAGTCTGTCAATTTAATTAGCAGCTGCTTCAGCAAAGGCAGCAAAGAGCATCGCCTGTGCCGTGAATGTCCAGATACCAGTTACAACTGCAATTGTGATGCACTGATGGCCCAGCCCTCGGGACGGGGCTCTGCTGGCAGAGTCCCAACTCCCATATGCATAGGGTGCAAAAGCTCCTCTTCCTCTGTGTGGAATTCATGCTTAGACTTCTAAAAAATATTCTCCCTCAAAAACAGGGTTGGGGGGAGGAGGAGGAGAAAGAAGAAGAGGAGGAAGAGAAAGAAGAAGCAAGACAAAAGGACAGATGCCCCTAAGGTGCTGGGAAGAATTGTTGACAGACTACTAATTTGCAGTTTGCCTTTTTACTTTTAACTCAGTAGTATCATTTGAAAGTATTTTTTTATTCTTGGGACAGATTTGAATTTCACAGTGTCTGTCGATTTTAATTCATTGATGCTGTGCTTTTTGTGGAGGCAGGGATTCACTCTCTCTCCTTGGTGAGACGTGGAATTGCTGGATAGCCCAGGCTGGCTCAGATCCTCACAAGCTTCCCACCTCAGCCTCTCAAATGCTGGGATTGCAGGTGTGCTCCACCACACTATGTTTCTCAGTTTTATGTTCAAATGTGTGGCTATGCTCTGCTTCTTATAGAGTTCTCTCATCAATATATTCCCACATAAAACTGTCTCAACATAGGGAAAAATCATTTGGGATCTATATGCTCATGATCAAATAGCTTCCATATAGTTTATCAGCAAGCTTTCCCAAGCTGGGGTAAAAGTCTTCAAATGTTTCCTGTATCTGTCTAGTTTTGTGCCTGGTGCCTAAAGGCTGCCATAGGTGTGTGGGCACGTGGTCCTTTCTCCCCTCACCCATGGAATCTTCAGCAAGCCCAGAGACCACCCTCATTTCACCTCTTTGGTTCACAGGAAAATAATCTTCCATTCAAAGATTCACTGCCAGACCTGTCTTTTTTGGTTGCCATGTCTTCTGTTTCATCTGCATTCAGGCTCTTGTTCTTCTGTGGTCCATGAGAGAAATTCTCTTTCTAATGTTTATGACTTTTTATGGAATTAAGATATATTTCCCAGGAAAATCACTCTAAAAAGCATCCCTTCCTCCCTTCTTACCTCCCTCCCAACTTCCCTCTCTCCTTTCTTTCATTCTTCCCTACATACCTCCCTTTCTATCTCTCTCTCTCTTTTTTTAGACAGGTTCTTATTGTGCAGCCCAGCCTGTCGACCTGGCCTGGCCTGGATTTAACTTAGAGCAGACTCCATCCTCCTGTCTTTTTTTTCCCCCTCTTCCTCTAGCTCTCTCCAGTAAGCATGTAGCAGCGATCATGACCACTAGATGGCAGCCGTGTTCTAATTAGGAATGTCATTTATGTTTTAACCCTGGGGACATTCTGATTTATTTTGATTTTTAAAGCAATGGAGTACAACCCCAAATTAGAAGATGATGGTACAAGAGCTATTTACATAATTTTACCTAAAGCATTAACAAAGCATACCGATGACACGCAAAATGCCAGACTACTCAGAGCAGATCTCTCACTTCCTGAGGAATCCCACGTGGGCTTCGTGAAAGCCACCAGCACACTAGGCATTAATGTAGACAAACACATCTGAGCTGGTCCACCAATACTCTAACGGAAGACAAATCCAAGCAGACTGCCTGCACTTGAGTGTTTTGACAAACAACCAGTCCTCCTCCAGAGAGAATAAAACAGTGAGACCACAGGGAGGAGAGCTGTGCGCGGTGCAGGAATTTGACCTTATCTGTAGAGTTGCACACGCAGAATTCCTCCTACAAATGCAAGAAGCCTCCATGACAGAAAAGTAGATGAGGTGCTAATCTTACTCACTTCCTGTATGGAAGGCTGCTCAAGTGGCATTTACAGGAAGCCACTGCCCTGTGCCATTACAAAAAATGACTACTGAGCTTTACTGTCTAATTTTAATTAATTATTTTTTGAGACAGAGTCTCTGTCTTGAGACCATGCTGGTCTGGATTTTGCTACACACACCAGACTTGCCTCAAGTTCACTGGAACCCCCATCCCTCCCTTTGCTATTCCAGTAATGAGATTTAAAGTTGTGTCAACACTCAGGGGTGAATACATTTAAAAGCAAGAAATTAACAAAATTTTTATCTTCTTGTACTTCAGAAAGTGAATTATACAATCATCCATCATTACATCATCTAACTTGGATAATTAATTACTTAATAAGGCAATAGACATGCCACAAGCCACAATTTGAACGGGCAGGCCTCATTTTAATAGTTTCTATTTTCTGCACACACCAAAAAGAAAAACTTCTGCTGTAGCCCATTTGCTTGGGGTCAGGTCTATTGATACCCAACTTCCTGCCTTTATGTGTTCAGAACATTTTTTCCTGTTCCCATATAAATGCCGATTGTCACTGAGAGATGCAGACAGCCTCCCCTTCCTTTTCCATCAGCCTTATATAGATAACTGGAAATGACATGGGTATTAGGCCTCCACTGGTAACCGTTTAGATCATGTTGGGAACAGGTCTTTCGACTTCGCTTGCTTACCGTACTAAAAACTTGCTTTGTGTCAATGAAACCTCAAGATATAAATTATAAACCAAGTAAGCACAGACACAACACAAATATTTTGTGCTTAAATAACACCATCCTTGTAAGGATCTCGAGTCTGCTTCATATGGCAACAAAAATTAAGCAATTTCTTACAGCTCTCTGACACCTCTTTTATACACGTCTCATTATTTCTTCTTACGCAAACTTTCCAGGAATGAGAGGAATCACAGTCAGTAAGGGCTTTCATGTAGCTGGTGATAGAAGCTACTGGTGCAATGAAAATAAATTACTTGTGGTGCCAAAGTACAAGAGAGTGCAATTTTATTATTAACTGTTAATTGATTATTAATTATCGTACAGGTTCACAAAGGGCTGACAGTCTCCTTGTGGCAAAGAGGAGGAGGTTACCTTGTATAGTCCCAAGGAAAGCCAAAGGCTGAGCGATGGGGCAGCCTATTGCCTGGGGTGCTGGCATTAAATGATGCTTGCTAATGAGGTAGCAGATAGTGAACCCAGCAGCAGGAGAAATCAAACCAGAAAGCATTAAAATACAATCTCTGATGAGAGGAAAAAAAAAAATAAAACCCACAACATCAGCAATGTTTGTTACAAAGAACCTGGTGCCAAGCCACTAAACTCACAGTGAGATTTAACACCGCCCACAGTGAAAAGCCTTCAAGTGTGTCCAGTCTTGATATTCTACAGTAGGAATCAGGACAGTTAAGGAGAGACTCCTATTGTATTAGAGAGCACTCTATGCTTGACCAGAAGCTTAGAACTGAAGGCAGCAAGTCATTAAACCACTGCTTTGTATTATTAGGAATAAGGGGGGAAATAATAAAAATCTAAATAACCCAATTTTTAAACTAATGAGAGTCAATAAAAGGGATGGAGACTGTATATAGTCAATTGCTTCTTCGGAAACCACCATTTCTTTCTGGGTCTGCTATGCCTTCTTTGAATCTTTTGTGCCTAACCTTCTTGGCAAATGGAAATCTATACATTCTATGACAGCCCTCTATACTGTTCAGGCTATAGTCCTCTCTAATCTCTCCAACCCATGGCTTACTCTCCATTATCATGATTCTCATGCAAACTAAATTCAATCTCAACCCACTCAACTTCTCAGGCTGATTGGTGTAAATATAAATACTGATTTTATCACCTGTTGATTTTAATTGTGTTATTCACTCCAAAGTAAAAAACGTAAAAAGAGTAAAACAAACAAACAAACAAAACAAAGCAAAACAACAACAACAAAAACCTCTTGATGTAGGTTTGGAAATTAATTAGACATTATTGACTTTGTCACCCTGGTATTGATAAAAAAGAAATACATGTTTCAAGCTTTACTACAGCTTGGCTACAGACAGTATAAACGGATATTAACAAAAGTATGAAAATCATTTGTAATATAGAGGTAAGATCATGTGGTCTGATAAGAAAAGATATCCATTCTGATGCCTCTGTTGGCTGTCTTCGTATTAAGTCAGTTCTTGATTCCTGAGGACAAAGTAAGCAACTCCTTCACACCTGTCTTCTACTAATATTTAAATGGCAGTTTCTATTTTATTGTATATTTCTGAGGCACAAAATGAAGTGTGTTTTCTATGTAAGTATCTGTATTTGGATAGTAATTATATAATCAAGCATATCAACATACTCAATCTACTCCACAGTTATTAAACATGCAGGATGGTGGAGGGTAAATATCTGTGAAATTTCATAGCAAAGTTCAACAAAACATCAAAAGTATAATTTTCACACTGTGCATTGGGTGATGCTAGATTTACTGTGGCCCTCATCTGCTTCCCACCATGTCTGCATCCAGACCATTGCTATTAATTAGACACACATAAGAGACACCCATTCTAGGTATTTGTCTGGGTGTGTAACTTATTTCATTTAGTAATAGACTTTTTGTCTTCCATTATAAATGTAAGGTAAGACTAAGTCAGGAAAAATAAAATTTTCTAAATTACCATGTGTACTCTTCCATAAAAGAAAAAAATATACTCTGTGTAATCTCGTATATAATATACGTATATGCACGTACATACTTTACTGGAACATCTTTCAGAAAAATTTGAATTTTAATTAGAATAAAGTTCTAACCAACAGAAGCTTTTAAAATACAAAATATTCTCCAAAATTGACAAACCACACATTATGATACAGAAGTGTTCAATTTTATATGATGGAATATTTGTATTTTCTATGGTCTCTCTGGGCAGTGGAAGTACTTTCCAACACTACTACTCACATAGGTCTTATAATCAGTTTTATATATTTTCACTAGGCTTATTAATAAAATAACAATATTGATTGACATTATTTAATTCCTTTTTAAAAAAACATTTTAGATTTATTTTTTATGTATATACAACTTATATGTATAGGTGTATATATATATATGTATGTATGTATGTATATACATACATACATACATATATATGTGTGTATGTGTATATATATATATATAT
Organism: Rhabdomys pumilio; assembly: GCA_030674055.1. NCBI lineage: Eukaryota > Metazoa > Chordata > Mammalia > Rodentia > Muridae > Rhabdomys > Rhabdomys pumilio. The sequence continues at coordinate 82,706,505 of JANHMN010000006.1, read as the reverse complement.
ATATATATATATATATATATATACCATGTGCCTGTCTATCAGCTACAGAGGTCAGAAGACAGGATTATATACTTAAATACTTTGGAACTAGAGTTAAGGATGGTTACCTTTTAGGAGATGAGAACCAAAGCTAGGTCCTCTGCAAGAGCGATAAATACTCTTAACAGCAAAGCCAGTATCTTCAGGACCTAGTTTCTGCCTTCTTTCAAAAAAATGTTATTCACTTTTAAATAAATAATTAATTAATTTTAGATCCCAACTGCAGTTTTCTATGCTCCTCTTGAGTTCTTCCCCCTCACCTCCAGTTCTCTCCCTTTCACTCCTCCCAACTTTCTCTTAAGAATAGGGGAGCCTCCCATAGATATCAACCTGCCATGGGATACCAAGTTGCAATAGGACTAGGCAGCATTCCACTATTGATGCTAGATAAGGCAGCCCAGGTAGGCGAAATTTTCCCAAGACAGGCAACGAAGTCAGGCAGCCCCTGCTCACACTGTTGGGAGTCCCACATGAAGACCAAGCTCTACAACTGTTACCAATGTGGAGAGGGCCTATGCCCATTCCATACCTGCTCTGGTTGCCAGTTCAGTCTCTGTGGGTCCCTATGGGCCCAGATTAGTTGATTCTGTAGGTTTTCTTATGGTGTCCTTGACACATCTGGCTCCTACAATCTTTCCCCCCTTTCTTCTGCAGGATTCACAAAGCTCCATGAAATGTTTGGTTGTGGGTCTTTGCATCTGTTTCCAGAAGTTACTGTGTGAAGTCTCTTTGATGATAGTTATCCTATTTCCTTCTGAAAATATAGCAGAATATTATTAACAGTGTCAGAGGTGGGCTATGTTTCATGATATTGATCTTACCCTGGACCAGTCATTGCTTGACCATTCCCTCAATTTCTGGTCCATCTTTACTCCTGCATATTTTGTAGACAGAAAAAATTGTAGGCTGAAATTTTGGCGGGGTTGGGTCCTTGGTCCAGTTCTTCCATCAGAAGTCTGTAGGAAAAAAAAATAAAAATGGCCAGGGAACCTTAGGGTCTCTCATGCCACGCTGTGTGTAGTCAGCTGAGAATGCCCTGGGTTCCTCCAGCTGGAAGTTAGGCCTGGCTGTTCACCACTGTTCCTCATGGTTCCTCATGGCACAGCCCCAACACACAAGGAAGTCCTTGGTTTTCCAAAACTGGTTTATTGGCATGGTGGATGGTGGATGGATCTGGATGCACACTCCCAAGAACCCAGGGTGCACCTGAGTTAAATATGGAGGGGAAGAGGGGGGAGGGGCTGGGGAGGAATGCTTAGTTGGCTCTACCCTCTGGTCTTCAGGTACCTCATTAGTATGTAAATCTCTCTAGGGCCTAGGGACTGTTTATCACTCCCACCTGTGTACTGACTGAAGGGTAAAGGTGGAATGGTGTTTAGACCTCATGTCAGGCCCAACAGAAGTCTTGTGTGGTTACACAAGGATGTTAAAACATTGTAAATATGCCACATTTTCCTTATTCACTCATAGGTTGATAGACATCTAGTTTGTTGCCAGTTTCTGGGTATTATGAATAAGGCAGCTATGACCATAGTTGAGCAAGTATCGTTGTGGTAGAATTGGCATCCTTTGGGTATATGCCCAAGAGTGGTAGATCTGGGTTTTGAGGTAAATTGATTCTGAAAAACAGTCATGTAGAGGAGTGTTCCCCTTGCTCCACATCCTCACCAACATGAGCTGTCACTTGTGTTTTTGATCTTAGCCATTCTGACAGGTATAAGATGGACCCTAAAGGTAATTTTGATTTGCATTTTTCTGATGGCTAAGAAGAAACTTAGGCCAATAGAAACTCCCAGGTATCTATGATTCCTAGAACTGGAGAACATAGAGCCTTGACCAGTCATTTCCTGTAACCATGCAAAATTTCCAATGGAAGAATAAGAGGAAGGATTGAAGGCCCGGAAGCAGAGAGGAACTCCACAGGAAGACCAACAGAGTCAACTAACTTGAAACCTTGGGGGACTCAGAGTCTGAACCACCAACCAAAGAAGATACACTGGCTGGACCTAGGCCTCCTCACACATATAGCAGATGTACAGCTTGGTTTTCATGTGGATCCAGAATAACTGGAACAGGGGCTATCCAAAAGTTCTTGCCTGTACATGGAATATGTTCTTCTAGCTGGGCTGCCTTGTCTGGCCTCAATGGGAGAGGATTCGCCTAGCCTCAAAGTAATTTGAAGTGACAGCGCAGGGGTAGAGGGGTTGGGGGGGGGGGAGATACATGGGTAGACCCACCCACTCAGAAGAGAAGGGGAGCATGGGGGGGAATTGTGGGAAAGGCTGACGGGGTGTGGGGGAGAGCAGCAGTGAGTGCAATGTAAAATAAATAAGTAAATAAACTTAAATTTAAAAAAGAAATAAAAACTTGATTTTTCAATTTTTAAATTTTGTTTAGATGTTTAGGGTTTTCTTGAAAATGGAAAGTTGAACTTTTCTCCTTAAATTTTTATGGGTATGTGGAACAGTAATCAGAATGCACACTTTTGTTTTGGTCTGTACTTAAAGACATGAATTTTAATTAGCTCCGAAGCAGTTGATGATAAGATTATTAGCATGTAAAAAGTGTGTGGCTGATAGAAAAAAGCCCTAAAGGCAATTAGTGGAATTAAGCATGTTTTCTACTGAGAAATAGTATCCTCAGTGTGAAATGTGTATTCCAATCTAATCATGGAAGACATCAGCCATCACTCAGAGCAACATTTAATTAATTTGTCCCATAATAAAGAGTTCTAAATAGACATATTGCTTTGATTTCAGGTTGGCATGGGAGATTACTTAAAGTTTCCTGTGACTTATGTACATGCTCTAGAACAACTGTATATTTTGAGATAGATTAGGAATAAGTTAGTTAAAGAAGACTAGAATGTACTTGTAATCCCGGGTAGCCTTAAATTTAGGATTCTTTCTTTTGCCAAGTAGCTGAGAATATAACCCAGTACTAGACTGGGATATGACTGCTTTTTAAATGGAAATCTTAGTGCACTTCTATTCAAGGTAACAATTACTCCTAGACAAGCTGTTAATAGTGCCATTATGTAGAATACTTTCTGGAGTTTTCTTTTTTTTTTCCCTTTCTTACATTTAAGTGATTTGTTCTAGCAACTACGCCTTGATTCTTTGGTTATTATCTTTTTATCCATTACAAGTTTTGATCTGTGGTTGTCTCAAGGGTTGGAAATCACCTCTTGATTATAGCAAGCTATCAAAGTGGAAACAACTTAACATAAGTACAAACAAGATCACAAGAAAAGAGAAAGAGATTACACTAATTAGAAAAATCTAAACTGGCATTTAGTTTCCACTTGCATTTTAAATTTTAAAATCCCGCATTTTCATATTTCTAAGTTTCCCATCAATACTATATTGAGGTACCTTTATTTTGAAATAATATTTTGATTTTTGGTCTTCATGATAAAGATAAGAGTTGTCTACCTGTCATGTTTTCAATAGACATACTAAATCTGTTGGATTATTATTAGAATATACTCATGTCTTTCTATGTCTTTTTCTCATTGTCAGGTCTACATTAATCTACAGAACACTGTTTAACATTTCTCATTGGACAAGAATGGTAGAGGTACCCCAGTCTGTATTTATATTTACCTTTCCTTGACTTCTCAAAGGTAGTATTTAAAATTAATTTCTTACTTTGGGCAGTTTGCTTTTCCTAGTGTCATGCTGACCATCTTCAAAATATCATCTCTCTTGTATCCTTTGGAGTCTTCTTTTAATTATTCAACTTTAGTAAAATGATTAGGTCTTGGATTAGACTGAGGTGAAATTTGCATCTTTCTTTCTGCATAAAAACTTTTCTTCTTCTTTGAATGAGAGTTCTACCCCAAAAGTTCACATAAGGTCTCATTATTCTTTACTTTATCTTTCCCACTGTGCATTTTGAATAGTCCAGTATGTTGTATTGTCACCAAAGTGGTCACCAAACCCAAGCTGAACCTGCCACAAAGATACCCAAAACATGCACAAATCTCAAGTATGAATGTTCCTACTGCAATAAGAACATTGTCTGTTAGCCACAGACCATAGAAATTACTCTACCTGAGGTCAACTTGGCCAACCAATGAGTTCCTATCGGCTTGCGTGGATAGCAGGATTGTCTGGACAAAAGTTCAGCCTTATGGAGACAGCATGGAAGATTGGCAGAGCCACTTCCCACGCTGGCGTCTTGTGGGTGGAAGGGCCGATGTCTCTGGCCGCCTGAGTCAGCAGTCTGAGCCGAGCAGTGGTGAAAATACACCACTGCAGCTCGCAGCTTGTGGCCACAGGCCTTGCCTAGTCGGGAACATGGCAGCCCTGTATCTCAAGACAGATTGGGTGCCGCTGTTTTAAATATCTCCCGCAACAGCAATATATAATTTATAATAAATATTTCGATTTTAAGGGTATTGATGCAACAACACACAAGACTTGCTCTTATGCATATCTTTATTTTTTGCTTTTTATTGAAAATAGACTTTTTATACAGTGTACTCTTATTAGAGTTTTGCATTCTCTACTCCTCTCAGTTCCTCTCCAGCTCCCCTCCCATCTGGATCTACAGCCTTTCTGTTCCTTATTGGAAAACAAACAGACATCTATGGAAAATAAAATAAACCAATAACATAGAAATTAGAATATGACAAAAGCCAAACAAACAGACAAACAAACAAACAAACAAGAAAAGAAGTCAAGGAAAAGCAGAAACACACAAGCTCCCCCACACAGGAATTAAATAAAAAGTCAAAACTAGATGCCATGAAATATATATTCTAAGGACCTGTAGAGTAGAAATAAAATACCCAGACTTCCCATTATGAGACAAGGAACCTCAGCAAATCCCATCGAGTTCATTCTGTGTTGGCTATCTACTCCACTGCTGGACATGAAGCTTGCCCTTAATTCTTCAAAGACACTTCACTGTGTCTAGAGTCAAATTGTTCAAATTTGTGCTGCTTCTACAATGGTTGAATAATTGAAAATAAAGTAGTATCTGAAGATTTACTATAAATTTCTTTAACAGTCTTTTCATAGGGTCTTTTGTACCAAAGTCGTATCTTTTTGTGAATTAACACTCGAATAGGTTGGGATATTAAAATTTTAAAGATGTTACCATTTAAAGAAAATAAAAGGAATGCAAAGTACAACAGGATCTTTATTTCTTAAAGATCAGATTGGCTTTCTCTGTCAAACTACCTGAATATTATACAGACAAGCTTTCAATGAATATTAGCTACAAGCCTTACTGAAGTAAGCATTGTGTCTGTGATGGGTAATTAATCATTGTGACATCAACGATAACTTATTGCTCTTGTCTATTGAAAGCTTCATTTTTGTTTTACAAGAATGCCATGGTTTGTTTCAGCTAATCATGGCAACCACAGGACTCCTCTTCCAACAGTCTTTAAAATTGGGATACAATTCCTTTGTGGTAGACAACACATATATTAACAGTGCCTCAGAGATTTCAAACGGAGATTCTCCTACCTGATGAAGGATATATTTCATCTGCTCACATTTGCTCAACAAAAATATGTTCAGTTTTCTACATCATTTTTGATCTGTCTGTGAAGATGTTTTCAGCAAGCATGTGAGGTGGGAAACTGGGTAAAGCAGGTGGTTCAGCATCTTTCAGTCTGTTGAGACTCTAGATAAGCCAAGAACAAGGAGGGAGAAATTTGTTCTCTATGTAAACTAAGACACTGATATTCTTTTGCCCATAGGCACAGAAGTTATATCTCTTAGTCATTCAGACATGGAAAGTGGCTCACTCCATATTTACACCCTGACTGCTCCCTAGACTTCCTCATAACCACACGGCTCCCAGGTTTTGCTTTCAGGAGGCAGTCACTGTGTCTCTTAGCTTCTTTCATGCTGTGAGCCAATATTTAGAGTCAATATCTTTTTGTCTATAGTATTGTTTAGATGCCCTGCTGGTTCTTTTTTTTTTTTTTTTTTTTTTTTTTGGAGAACTCAGGATAGCACACAGACAATGGAAGCATGGTAGCTAACTTTCTGTTTCCCCCAAGTCTTTAATACATTTATTGAAGTGTGATTTTTATAAATGTATCAGTCATCTCACAACTCTGGGATACAACTATGAACAGCTTTCAGTCAGTCATTTTCTGATACATCACCAAAAGATTATAATTTCACAGGATACTTGTGAATCATAAGATGATCCAACTATACCACTCCTGGGCATATACCCAGAAGATGCTCCAACATATAACAAGGACATATGCTCCACTATGTTCATAGCAGTCTTATTTATAATAGCCACAAGCTATTTCTACATCATTTTTGATCTGTCTGTGAAGATGTCCCTTCAACAGAGGAATGGATACAAAAAAATGTGGTGCATTTACACAATGGAACATTACTCAGCTATTGAAAATAATGAATTCGAGAAATTTTTAGGTAAATGAATGGAACTAGAAATTATCATCCTGAGTGAGTTAACCCAATCACAAAAGAACACACATGGTATATACTCACTGATAAGCAGATGTTAGCCCAAAAGTTTGGAGTATCGAAGACTCAACTCACAGATCACATGAAGCTCATGAAGAAGGAAGACCAAGTGGGGACGCCTCAGTTCTACTTAGAACAAGTAACAAAAATACTCAAGGGAGCAAACATGGGACAGAAACTGAAGGAGGGGCCATCAGGAGACCATTCCAGCTGGGTATCCATCCCATGTACAGTCACCTAAGCTAGACACTGATGTGGATGGCTGGAAATGCATGCTGACAAGAACATGATATAGCTGTCTCCTTAGAGGTCTGCCAGAGACTGACACATTCAGAAGATGATGCTCACAGCTAACCATTGATATGATCAAGGGTTTCCCAATGGAGAAGTTAGAGAGAAGACTGAAGGAGCAGAAAGGGTTTGTGACCCCATGAGGAAAACAACAATACCAATCAACCAGAGCTTCCCAGGGTCTAAACCACCAGCCTGGGAGCACATAGGGAGGATCCCATGACTCCAGCTGTATATGTAGGGGAGGATGGCCTTGTCGGGCATAGGTGGGAGAGGAGATTCTTGGTCCCATGAAAAATGAACACAGAGGGGAGGGCAATGTGAGGGTGGGGAGTAGGTGGGGGCACAGCCTCATAGAAGCATGAGGAGGGGGGTTGGAATAGGAGGTTTCTGGGTGGTAGGAGGAAGTGGGGTAAGGGGATAAAATCTGAAATGTAAATATAATACCCAATAAAAAATTAAAAAAATAAAAGCATATGAATATTAAATAAAGGAAATAACTATGTAGCATCTTATTAATCAAAGTAAAGGATACAATTATTAGATAGTTTCTTTTACTTATAAAATCTATCTGAAATGGGATTCATCTTGTAAAGCTTATAGTTAAGACCTAATGATCATATATCTAAATTAAAATAATTTAAATTAATATAAAATATAATATTCTTAATTCAAAGCCCTATTAAATCCAATAATTTGGAAATTGGCAATTAAATTATTAAGTTTCTACTAATTACACAACTAGTATTTTATATACTGGTGCAAAAAAATCCTTTAGGCCATAAGTCATTAATTAAAAATTCTTAAATTAGTAACAAGGCTCTAATTAAATTATTTATTTTTGGAAAACAAGATTATGATTAAAACCTGCCTCAAGGATTCTTCATTACCCCTGTTACACAATAATGTAATTTCATAATTAGTAATAAAGTACTTATAATTATATGAGGGCTTTAAGTTCAGAAAAATCACATTGCCTTCGTGCTAGCAATTATTTTCTTCTATTTAAACTGAGTATTACTCACTGGGATGATGAATTTTTTTTTTACTTCCTGTTTTGTTGTCTCGTAGCCTGTACCTAATACAAAGGATCAGATATCAATCAGAGTGCTTGTGTGGAATTTCAGCAATTAGAAAGCCACTGGGGAAATCTTGAGAGCAGCATGTATTTCACCAAAGGTAAATCTCACAGATCATGCCTTACCTTAACATAATTCATGTGGTAGAACAAATTTTAATCCCAGAAATGTACAGAGATGCCATAAGCCAGCAAGAGGGGTTATTTAATGTCTTTGAGAACAACGTGGGAAACACACACACACACACACACACACACACACACACACACACACAAATGGAGAAAGAGAGAGAGAGAAAGAGAGAGAGAGAGAGGGAGGGAGGAGAGAGGGTGGAGGAACAGAGAAAGAAGATGGGAGAGGAAGAAAAGGAAGGAGTGAGGAAGAAAGGGAGACAGAGATAGACAAAGAGAGACACACAGAGAGGAGTACTCTAGTTGCCCTTCATTGAACTACTTAAAAAAAATTTATTGGTTATTTCTTTTATTTACATTTCAAATGTTATCTCCCTTCTGTGTTTTCCCTTTATTGGTTATTTTATTTATTTATGTTTCAAATATTATCCCACTTCCTGGTTTCCCCTTCACAAACCCCCTATCTCAGCCCCCCTCCTCCCACCATCTATGAGGGTGCTCTCCCACCCATCCCCCTTCCACATCACTGTCTTAGCATTCCCCTAAGCTGAGGCATATAGTGAAATCTATTTTCATCAATAAGAGAACTTTTGGGAGAATAACCATCCCTGACCTCAATCTCTTCTACAGAGCAATAGTGATAAACACCACATGGTATTGGTACAGAGAATGGTACATAGATCAATGGAATAGAATTGAAAATCCAGAATTAAAACCACATACCTGTGGTCAGTTGATCATTGACAGAGAATCCAAAACCATCCAGTGGAAAAAAACCAGCATATTCAACAAATGATGCTGGTTTAAGTGGCTGTTGGCATGTAGAAAAATGCAAATTGAGCCATTCTTATCCCCTTGTACAAAGCTCAAGTCCAAGTGGATCAAAGACCTCCACATAAAACCAATTACACTGAATCTATTAGAAGAGAAATTGGGAAAGAGCCTTGAACACACTGAACAAAGGAAATTTTCCTGAACAGAACACCAATAGCTCAGGATCTAAGATCTACTACAGACAAATGGGATCTCATAAAATTGAAAAGCTTCTGTAAGGCAAAGGACACTGCCATCAGGACAAAACAGCAACCAACAGATTGGACAAAGATCTTTACCGGTCATACATAAGATGGAGGGCTAATATACAAAGATTTCATTGAGCAATAAAACAGAATTCAAGAATGTAAAAAGTTTCATTACCATTTTTGTTCTTCATCCTTCCTCGTGTTCAGCACTTTAACTCTCTCCCAACAATGAACTAAAGGTGTATCTAAGAACATGTCTGTTAAAATAGTCTTTTTAGGTTCTTTTTTATTTGTTATTTTAATTTTTTATATTTTAAATGTTATCCCCTTCTCAATTTTCCCTCTCCAAACCTCCTATCCTATTCCCCTCCCCTCTGCCTCTATGAGGGTGCTCCCTCACTCACCCGCACACCCACTCCTGCCTCACTGCCCAAGCATTCCCCTATGGTGGAGCATCCAGCCTCCACAGACTGCCCCTCCTGTTGATGACAGATAAGGTAATTCTCTGCTATATACGTATCTGGAGCTATGGGTCCCTCCTTTGATTTGTGGTTAATCCCTGGGAGCTCTGGAGAGTCTGGTTGGTTGACATAATCAAAATTTTGTTTTTAGTATACAAGGTGTGATATAGCATCTCATTGTAAAGAACTCTTTGATCACAGTAAGATCAAAAGCATATATATATATGCACATATATATACACACATATATATATACATATATATATGCATATGCATATATATGCATAGATATATGCATATACATATATATGCTTTTTCAAAATATATATTTTATTTATTTGATAAATTCATCTCTTTATTTTAATTTATTATAGAGATTGTCCTTTACAGTTGACAACTAAAATTATTTACTGTTAATAATTATATGATTACATACTTGATAATACAGATTTCAGTGGTATCTTTTACAGTTGTCATTTGTGTTTATTTTAGTTTTGTTTTTCTTTTAAAGATGTGTATTCCACTCATAATCATTATTTTGTTGTATAAAGTATGAATGTTGCTAGTTTTTAGTACAGACTATTTTGTACATTTTTAAACATTTCTTGGTCATATTATTTATGCAGCATGCCCTCAATTTTGCACAGATTTGGAAAAAATTTCTGAAAAATGTAATATATATCCATGTTCTTTTCTATGAAGTAATTAAAAATGCACTTTCTTAAATTAAATTGCTTATATTTCTTTAAATTAGATTTATATTTATTTAAAAATACTCTATATTTTTATTTTTGTTTCTTTAAATACATATAATTGTATGTATTTATGTTATATATGTGTGTTTCTTTTTATACAAATAAAAATAAATAAATGTATTTATTTATATTCTTCTGTTTATATTCTTTTAAATTTTTTTCTCTGTAGACAAAGATTCTATCTGCCTAGAAATATGCTTGCTGATTGAAGGTAGATGTTTGTATTTCTTCCTTTGTAATCTGCTTTTATTTTTATTTCTTCTACTTGTCTTATTCCACTGGCTGAAATTTCATGCAATATTCTAGTTAGAGTTAGGAAAGTAGACATCATTGCTTTCTTACTGTCCTAAGGGGAAAAGACTTATTCCTTGTGTTTGACTATAAAGCCAGCTTTTTTTTTTTTTTTTGTAAATGTTTTAATGGGCTTCAGAAAGTTTTTATGTATTCCTGTATTATCTGATAACTGTTTTTGGTAGATGATGAGTTTTAAAGATTATTCTTCATGACAAATTATATCCTGCATATTTTCCTTAATATGTTGGTGTGATGGAATACCTGTATAAATCTTTGACTGCTGTATTATATACTGTGCCTGAAATAAATTCTACTTATTATGATTTGTATATCCCCTGTTTTACCTTTTTGTTGTATTGTTTTATTTATTTGTATGTGAGACAGAGTCTCACACATCAAAGTGTAGCCAAGGATGACATTGAATGTCAGATCTTCCTTTATCTAACACCAAAGTGGAAGTTTAACAAGATTGTACCACCATGTATAAGTTGCTGAAGTTTGAATAAAGAGAACTGTGCATTATAGTCAACTGGTCTAACCAAAGGGCTATAAACCAAGCCATTTGTGATCCTGTTTGAATGGATTTGGTACCCATATTTGTGAGAGATACTAGCACATGCTCTTATATATGCATTAGCAACATACAGTATCACAATAAACTGTAGTGCTAGCTTTAAAAAGTAAATTTCAAGATTATTTGTAATTCTTTATAATAAAGTTTTAATGATTAAAAGTAAATATATCTCATATATTGTTCTAAAATGCTTGCATGCAATTGATATTAACTATATTTTCAATGTTGGGTTAAAATTTCCATAGTACCACCTGCATTTGAAATGTGTTTGTTGTACAATTTTAAGTTAGAATTTAGTACTTCCTTATATTGCAACTTAAAATAATTATACTTATATTCTGTATCACTCCAAATATTATTTATCTCTCTATGGATATATGTGTGTGTGAGGGGGTACCTTTTGTTTATAATTTCAGCTGAAGGAATTTGTTGTGTGATTGACATGTCTCCATCATTGTTTTCTTTTAATGATTTCTGTTATTACTTACATTGCTCTATTTCTTTGCTTTTTTTTCTAACCAAGGTGATATGTAATATTATTCATTTGGGATTTTCTCTCTTGTTTAGTACAAGTATTTACACTAAAAATGTATTCATCCAAGTGCACAGCACATGACCATCACATTTTGATCTGCTGTATTTTAATTCACATATTCTAAATCTTCTTTTAGATTTCATCAATGACTAATGATGTATTGAGAATAATATAGTTTCTAAATTTGTGGGATTTCTTTCATTGTCGTTGTTTGAACATTAATGGTTTCTAATCTAAGATTGTTATTTTGGAAAAGTATAAATTTCATTTGTTTTCAATTCTTTTGCATTTGTTGAGATATGCTTTGTGATTCAGTATATGACCCATCCTTGCATATGATATTAAAGAAAATGAATGTTCTGCTCGAGGGCATAGGTTCAGCTGTTTGGTGAATTGATACGTGTTCAAAGATTGTTTGTTATAGGCTGTTGTTATTGATGAAATTGAACACTTCTAAGTCATTGCTAATTTTCTACTTGCTCTCCTAACTGAGGAGAGAAACATTGAGGCTTTCAACTGCTGTTGTGTGTTTTTCCCTGCCTTCTTTCAATTTTAGCATTTTTTTCATTTATTTTATTTCATGTGTTTGTAAGTGTGTTGGGATGTATATGTGACACATGCATGTAGGAGAATCCAGTGACCAAGAGAAGGTATCAGATTCACCAGAATTACAGTTACACATTGGTGCAAGCCAGCATGTAATGGGAAGTGACCTCTGGTCTGCTGGAAGTGCCATCAATGCTCCTTCCTACAGAGCCCTCTTTCTTCTCTCCCTACAGACATTCTTATTATTAGTCTCCCAGAAAAACATGTGACATACACAATCTACAGACAATGAATTTGTATAATTGCATGTAAATATTCTACATTGTATATATGAAGCTTGAACATCCTTTGAGTTTGATCTACACACTGGTGACATAGAAACAGTACAAAAAGAATATATTTAGAAAATTTCTTTTCCCACTTTTTCTATCAGATAGTGCTTATGGCATTTGATGTTTGTGGAGTTAATGTCTGAATTGAGAGTGAAGACGAGAAACAGCTGGATTTGTGAAACACATCCTGCTTGCTATACCACTGTATCATCTACTAATTCAGTTGCAACAACATATTCCTCTTGATCATAGGAATTTAATATTACTCTTCCTTCCTTCCTTCCTTCCTTCCTTCCTTCCTTCCTTCCTTCCTTCCTTTCAGTCTGTGTTATAAAATCTGTCTCATAGGAATTAACATTTGAAATGCAGCTGATTTTTAATGTGGCGACCACAAAATTGTCAAATATTTTGAAATTATGAACAAAATGTCATATTTTTCCTTAAGCATAAAGATTAAATGTAATTGTTAGTATCATCATGTATTTCACAGATGTTAAGTGATCTGCAATGAAAATCAGAAATATGACTTGCTACCAACACCAAGTAGTCATAGTAACCCCACAGCCACTAAATAATAAATAATAAATAAAAATTCAAAAGTATTAAAACAAATCTTTATATAATTTTGAGAAAAAAAATAATGAAACTCCAGGAAATAATTCCTGGATGGCATTGATATAGTCCAAGAAATTGGTCGAGTTAAAAACAAAAGTCAGAATGGCACTGGTAGAATCCAAGAAAACACCACCCTGAATCCTGTTAGAAACCTGAATGCTTTCATTAACCACATATTTTCCCACCATAGACATAATAACTTGTGATTTGATAAGTTTCACATCATGGGTGCATCATTAAAACTGTTTTAGTTAGATTCCCAAAATACACAAAAGGCAGCTAAGTAAACAGCAAACATTCTACACAATAATAAGATTTTTCTTGTTTTTAAACCTTTTAACTCCTCTTCATCATTCTTTTCCTGTGATTTTAGTGTACACCTTTCCTATTTCACATTGCCATTTGCTTAAATCCCCCATAGGCACCTATAGTTATCATTTTCTCATTTAAATAATACCAGTATCAAATTCTGCTCAATGCAACTTTCAAAAACTAATTCCTGCAACCTTTGTCTTTCTGTATCTAAACATTTGTACTTCTGCAGAAATATGCCATGTATCTTTTCTTTAAGTTGCCCCAAATGTTAGTATTTCCCTTTTCCTAAGTCACTGTAATTATCTATGAATACAGATAACAGCAGAGACAACATGCCACAAATAAAAATGAAACTATCTCAGCATGAGGAATGATGTTTGCAAATAGAAAGTTATTTACAAATGGCAAAAGAGCAAGCGACGAAGATGACGACGACGACAACAATGATGTGTGCGTGTGTGTGTGTGTGTGTGTGTGTGTGTGTGTGTGTGTGTGTCTAGTTCATTCATCTATTTGTTGATTGGAGTTGTCAATTGATTAGTAAATGCTTGACTTTTGCCATTGTTTAAGATGGATGTTCTTGTCAGTACTTCATAGAAAACACATTTGTACTCAATGTGTTTTGCTTGCTCAGTCACGTCTACATGACAATTTCAAGAAATGATAGACGTGTTTGTTGGGGGGATTACTGAAATGGTTCACATAGCTATGTCAGCCATAGGGTACAGATACATGTTTTATTACACTTAATGATGAAAAAAAAAACCCACAGGAATCATTATGCCATCAATCAAATTACTGCCATAAGCAAAATTACAATTCTCTCATTGCATCTCAAATCACAGGGTTTAAGCATGTTTTTTTTCCTTTTTGAGATTATATCATTGCAACGTTTCTTCTTTCCCGTTTTTCTCCTCCCTCTAAATCTTCCCATATATCCCTCCCCATTTTTCTTCAAATTCATGACTATTTTTCATTTAATGTTACTGTATGCACATATCTATTTATATATACACATAGTCCTGCTTAGTCTGTACGTATAGTTGTATAGTTCTCCAGTGTGGACAGTTTGGCACTGGACCAAAGTGATGAGCTCCTCCCTGGGAAGGGCCAACTCTCGTGTGCTCAACGCTCCTCAGTTCACTGTGGTCCTTTGTGTAGAGGAGAGGACCTGTGGACTTTTCTCTGCTGCACTTTGGCATGCCCTTGATGTTGTCCTTGTTCAGCTCACATTTGGTGAGACATTATCAATATAACTAGCATGCTTTTAAGTATTGCTACACTCTTTTACACTTTGTGACAATGAACAGCAACATTATTTGTTGGGCCATTTTTTTTCTCCTTACCTAATCACAGCTGATTTCTTTCCTACGGAATGACACTACTGCCTTTATTTAGCAACTTTATATCTGAATGTTTTATTTCCATAAATCTTTTCTTCTTATTCTACCATTAAAGATGATTCCTTATGTAACATCTTTTTTAAAACAAACAAACAAACAAACAAACAATTGTTTGCTGTAAGAAAAGTTTTGATTTGATAAAGAATAGCAGTGATAGGACTGGAGAGGTGGCTCAGCAGTTAATAGAACTGAGTGCTTTTTCAGAGGTCCTGAGTTCAACCACATGATGCCTCACAACCATTTACAATGGGATCTCTTCTGGTGTGTCTGAAGAGAGCAATCATGCATTTACATAATAAAACAAGCAAATAAATAAATCTTAAGAAAAATGATGGTAGTGTCACATTACACTGTGAAATATTACTTTATTCAAACAGCAGAGAGGCATATTTTCTTTATGCCTTTAAAAACAAAAGATAAACTGAATTATACCAAGCCTGTCATGTGTCTTTCACTTTTCATTACACAACAGAGATATACATCATGTTTTATATAAAATTATACTGTGAGCATCTAAAAACACCAGCAACTACACCCTGAAACTTGTGTGCCTCCCAGGAGATTAGCAGTAACCAAAGACACAAGTGACAATCTGGCCCAAATACCCATGCCAGCTGGGACAACCACAGAGCCCAGCAGACTTTGGACTCTCTGTCCCCCAAGTTCTACCTTTCTTCTGCTCTGTTTCTTACCTGGGCCAGATCATTGGACTAATGATACCTGCTCAAACACTACAGCATGTGTGTGTGACCCAGGAAGTCCAGAGTAACCAGAGATAACCAAAAAATTGTCAGAGATAACCCAGCTGACATGGGACCCAACCCACCCCCAAACTCCACCTTACTTCTGCTCTGCTTCTCTAACCAATCCAAATCAGTGGGCCCCGATATTATACCACTCCTACACACTCCCTACAGCCTATCTACCTCCCAGGAGTTCCACAGTAACTAGGGACACAGGAGGTCTGCTCTAACCAGAGATACAAGAGGCTCACTTTAACCACAGACAGCACTGAATGCCTTAAAGAAGACCAGCTCTTTCTGACTCCAAGGAGGCCTAGTTAGTCAGAGACACCCAGGCCAGTTAACAGCAGAGATAACCAGGTGGTCAGTGGCAAGTGTAAAACAGTAAGCAACAGAAACCAATGTAATCCAGCACCAACAGAAGTTAGTTTTCCCACCACAGCAAGCCCTGGATACTTCAACACACCTAAAATGCACGGTACTGACCTAAAAGCCTATCTCATGAAGATAATAGAGGAATTTAAGGAGGATATAAAGAAATCACATAAAGAAATACAGGAAAACAAGGCAAAAATGTAGAAGCACTTAGAGAGGAAACACATTTTCTTTTACTTTTTTTGAAACAGGGCTTCTCTGAAAAGCCCTGGCTGCCCTGGAACTCACTCTGTAGACCAGACTGGCCTCAAACTCAGAAATCTGACTGCTTCTGCCTCCCAAGTGCTGGGACTAAAGGTGTGCACCACCACTGACCAGTGAGAAGAAACACATAAATCACTTAAAGAAATATAGAAAAATACAATCAAGCAGGTGAAAGAATTGAACAAAGTGGTCCAAGACCTAAAAATAAAAATAAAAACGATAAGGAAAACACAAGTGAGGCAACCCTGGAGATGCACAACTTAGGACAGAGATCAGGAGCTACAGATGCAAACAACACTTTTGGGAGCCAAAAAGAAAGAGGCTATCATCTTTGCAGCCATCTGGAGCCATATACCCTGACAAGAGACTTGTTTTTCAACAGCCTACAACAGCTGAGCACACTCTGATAAATATCTTGTTTAGTGCCCCCAGATTCAAGGAGCATGTGGTATCCATGCTTGCAAGATGCATGTGCTATCCACGCTATACATGACTGTAAGGCGCATGCAGTATCCAAGCCTGTAAGGCACATGGCAAAGCATATAAATATCCCGGACTTCCCTTCAATAAAGGAGACTTGAGACTTGATCAGAACCTCTGTTTTGTCTCCATTCTTCATGTCTCTTTCCCTTCATCCCCACTCTCTTTCTTGCTAGACCCCGACCCTTGGACTGGAGCAGCAGCTCAGGTGGGATACAGTGACCCCCAAGCCGGGCAGTGTGGGCCTCAGCACAACAACGACAGTATAAAAAAGATAGAAGATAGAATCTCAGGCATAGAAAATACCATAGAAAATATTGACACATTGGTCAAAGAAAGTACAAAGTGCAAGAAGCTCTTAATTCAAACTATCCAGGAAATTTAGGACACAATGAAAACATAAAAACCTAAGAGTAATAGGAATAAAAGAGGGTGAAGAATACCAGCTCAAAGGGCCAGAAAATATCTTCAACAAATCATAGAAGAAAACTTCCCTGACCTAAAGAAAGAGATGCCCATAAATCTACAAGAAGCATATAGAACCCCACAAAAATTGGATCAGAAAAAAACCTCTCTTCACATAATAATCAAAACATTAAATGTATAGAACAAAGAAAGAATAATAAAATCTGTAAGAAATAAAGGCCAAGTAACATGTAAAGGCAGACCTATCAGAATTACACCAGACTTCTCAACAGAGACTCTAAAATCCAGAAGATCCTTGACAGATGTCAACTAAACCCTAAGAGAAAAAACATGCTAGCCCAGAATACTATAACCAGCAAAACTCTCAATTAGCACAGGTGGAGAAATCAAGATATTCCATGACAAAACCAAATTTAAACAATATCTTTCTACTAATTCATCACTACAGAGCATACTTGAATGAAATTTCTAACACAAGGAATATAACTACACACAAGAAGCAAAAGAAATGAAACATTCCAAAACAAATCCAAAGGAAGGGAATCATTCACATAATACCACCTCTAGGAACAAAAATAACAGGAACCAAAATTCATATGTCTTTTGTATCTCTCAACATCAGTGGATTCAATTCCCCAATAAGAAGACACAGTCCAACAGACTGGATATGTAAACAGGATCCAGCATTTTGCTGCATACAAGAAACACCTCAGTGACAAAGACAGACACTACCTCAGAGTAAAAGACTGGAAAAAAGTTTTCCAAGCAAATGGTCCCAAGATAAAAAGCTAAAGTTGCCATTCTAATATTAATATCCAACAAAACAGACTTTCAATTCAAAGTTAACAAATAAGATGGGGAAAGACACTTTATATCATCAAAGGAAAAATCTAACAAGATGAACTCTCAATTCTGAACATCTATGCTCCAAATGTAAGGGCACCCACATTCGTAAAAGAAACGTTACTAACACTCAAAGCACACATTGCACCTTACACAATAATAGTGGGAGACTTCAACAGCCCACTCTCACCAATGGACAGATCAATGAAAAAGAAACTAAACAGTGACACAGTGAAACTAGCAGAAGTTATTAAACAAATGGATTTAACAGCTATCTACAAATCATTTCACTCCCAAACAAGAGAATACACCTTCTTCTCAACACCTCATGTAATGTTCTCCAAAACTACATTATTATCAGTCATAAAACGAGCTTCAACAGATACAACAATATTAAAATAAACCCATCCAAACTGTCAGGTCACCACAGATTGGGGCTAGAAGTCAATAAACACAAAAACAACAGAAAGGCTCCGTACTCATAGAAACTAAACAACTACCTAGTCAATGATAACTTTGTGAGGGAAGAAATAAAGAAATCAGAGACTTTATGGAATTCAATGAAAATGAAGACACATCATACTCAAACTTATGGGACACAATGAAAGCAGTGTTAAGAGAAAAATTCAAAGCATTAAGTGCCTTCATCAATAAATTGGAAAGATCTCATACAAGCAACATTACATCAAATCTGAAAGCTCTATAGTGGAAGAAGAAAGCATACCCAAGAGGAGTGACTACAGTAGGAAATATTCTAAAGGTTGTAATCAATCTGTTAGGAAACAAATAGAAGTATACAAAGAATCAAAACAAAACAAAACAAAACAAAACAAAACAAAACAAAACAAAACAAAACCAAGAGCTGGTTCTTTAAAAGAAAACCAACAAGATTGAAGACTCTTGAGCCAAACTAACCAAAGGGCACAGAGACAGTATCCAAGATACCAAAGTTAGAAATGAAAATGGAGACACAACAACAGAAACTGAGGAAATGAAAAAATAATCAAAACCTACTACAGAAGCCTATACTGCACAAAACTGGAAAATGTAAATGAAATATTCTCCCATTTTCTAGACAGATATCATGAACCAAAGTTAAATAAAAATCAGATAAACTATCTAAACAGTCCTATAACCACCAAGGAAGTAGAAATCATCAAAAACATCTCCCAACTAAGAAATGCTCAGGACCAGGTGGTTTTAGAGTAGACTTCTACCAAATCTTCAGAAAACAACTAATACCAATACTCCTCAAGCTATTCCATAAAATAGAAACAAAAGGAACACTACTTAATTCATTCTATGAAGCTGCCATTACATTGATGCCTAAACCACACAAAGACCCAACAAAGAAAGAACTTCAGACCAATCTCACTTATAAATACTAATGAAAAAATACTCAATATAATTCTCACAAATCAAATTCAAGAACACATCAAAGCCATTATTCAACACGATCAAGGAAGCTTCATCCAAGGTATGCAAGGATGGTTCAATATATGAAAATCCACCAATGTAACATACTATATAAACCAACTCAAGGAAAAAAGCCACATGATCTTCTCATTAGATGCTGAACAAGATGTCCACAAAATACAACACCATTCTCTGTTAAAAGTTTTGGAGTGATCAGGAATTCATAGCAAATAACTAAATGTAATAAAAGCAACATATAGCAAACCAACAGCCAACTTCAAATTAAATGGAAACTAGAAGCAGTCCCACTAAAATTCAGAGCAAGACAAAGTTGCCCACTCTCTCCTGATCTATTCAATATAGTACTCAAGAAGTCAAAGTATCACTACTTGCAGGTATGATAGTGTTCATAAATGACACTCAAAATTCCACTAGAGAACTCGTACAGCTGATAAACAACTTCAGCAAAGTAGCAGGATATAAAATTGACTCAAACAAATCAGTATCTTCCTTTATAAAAATGATGAACAGGCTAAGAAAGGAATTAGGGAAACACCACCCTTCACAATACTTAAAAATAGTATAAAATATCTTGATGTAAATCTTACCAAGCAAGTGAAATATCTGTATGACAGAAATTCAAATTTCTGAGGAAAAAAAACCTAAGAAGATCTCAGAAGATGGAAAGATCTCCCATGCTCATGAATTGGTAAGTTTAACATAATGAAAATGACCATCTTACCAAAAGCAATCTACATATTCAGTGCAATTTTCATCAAATTTCTAACACTATTATTCATAGACACGGAAAGAGCAGCTCTCAACTTCATATGCAAAAAACGCAAAAACCAAAGTAGCTAAAACAATTCTCAACAATAAAAGAACTTCTGGGAGAGTCATCATCCATGACCTCAAGCTGTACTGCAAAGCACTAGTGATAAAAGTTACATGGTATTGGTACAGAGACAGACAGAAAGATCAATGGGATAGAATTGAAGGCACAGAAGTAAACCAATACACCTATGGTCACTTGATGTTTGTCAAAGAAGCTAAAATACACAGTGAATAAAATAAAGCATCTTCATTAAATGGTACTGGTCTAACTGATGAACTGTATATAGGAAAATGAAATTAGATCTATATTTATCACTTTGCATAATCAAGTCCAAGTGGACCAAGGACCTCAGCATAAAACAAGATACACTGAATCTAACAGAAGAGAAAGCAGGGAAGAGCGCTGAACTTATTGATAAGGGAAATTTTTTTTCTGAACAGAACACCAATGGCTCAGGCTTTAATATTGATAAATTGGATCTTATGAAACTGAAAAGCTTCTGTAAGGCAAAAGTTACCTTCAATGGGACAAATCAGCTACCTACAGGTTGGGTAAAAGATCTTCACTAACTCTACATCTGACAGAGGGATTATATCCAAAATATATAAAGAACTCAAGAATTTAGCCCCCACGAAAATCAATAAGGGAGGGAGCTACCTGGTAGAAGAGGGAAGGGAGGGGAAAAGGGAACAGGATCAGATATGAGGTGTAAAAGACAGGAGAGACTCCCAGAGAGCCAAGAAAATAAATGGAAATCAGCAGTCTCAGGGAGTCAGAGGTGAGGGGACTCTCTGGAAAGTACCAGAGACATGGGAGGTTAGACACTCTCTGGACTCATTGAGCAGGGGGTGGGGAATGACCTTAGTCAAAATGTCCATTGGAAAAAGGGAACTAGAAGAGTCTACCTTCAGTATATAGACAAGGCATCAGGAGGAGGGACTTTACTAACCCACAGTCAAAAACTCTGACCCAGACTTGTTCCTGTCCAAAGAACTGCAGGAACAAAACTGGAGAATTAAATGAAGGAAAGCTGGTCCAATAATCAGCCAACTTTGCATCCATTTGGGGGTGGGTGCACCAAGGTCTGACACTATTACTGATGTTGTGATATGCTTACAGATTGGAGCCTGGCATGGCTGTCCTCTGAGAGAAGCAGGGATTTATATCCAATCATTGGACTAAGGTTGGGGATCTCTATTGTTGAATTAGGGGAGGAATGAAGAAGCTGAAGGGGAGAATGACCCCATAGGAAGACCAGCAGTCTTAACTAACCCAGACCCCAGGGAGCTCCCAGAGACTGAGCCACCCACCAGGAGCCATATGTGGGCTGTACTGAGGTCCCTGGCACAAATATAGCAAAGGTCTGCCTGGTCTCACTGGCCTCAGTGGAGAAGATGTACTTAATCCTTGAGAGACTTGAGGCCCCAGGGAAGGGGGAGGCTTGTTGTGTGGGGAAGCACCCTCTCAGAGGCAGGAGAGTAAAGGAATGTGACAAAGAACTGTGAGAGGTGAAGCCGAGAGATAAGGGCAACAACTTGAATGTAAATAAATAAATAAATAAATAAATAAATAAATAAATAAATAAAACACCAACAGAATTTCCAAAGGGTTTGCCTCGATTTCAGTCAATGTTTGGGACCCAGGCATCATCAAAATTAGATTAAAACATTTTATATTCCTAGGCAAACCTAGTATGTGACTTAGGTAATGGCTACCTAAGATCTACTAGCACAGTTTTGTTCAAAATGTGAGAAACAAGCAGTTCTGTAACTGAAAGTCTGAAATGTGTCTGTTCTTCTTACTCTTCACTATATTATACAATGTATGAACCCACTGTTCTCCTTTCTGATTGGAGGAGTCCTGTGATAAGTTTACATCTTTCAAGTCACAGTCAGCATTGCATTGTGCAAAAGTGTTAATCTGAGCATGCAGGTGGAATTGCTGCATGTAATGAACAGTGCTCTAGTAGTGGGGCTGAACTCAAGAACTCATACTCTGAGTTTATCTTGTGGGAATAATGGAAGCTCTCTCTCTCTCTCTCTCTCTCTCTCTCTCCCTCCTGACTACTTGCAATTAGTTGAAGGTAATGTCATGAATTGTAAATATCATTTTAAGTGTAGATAGAAAGTTCTCCTTCACTGAGTACAGATCACTAAATGTGTATGGTACCAGGATTCCAGCATGTCTGCCAGACTGAGACTATTTCTATCTATCTGTATCTATATCCATATCTATTTTTATCTATTTTTCTCTCTCTTTATGTGTATACACACACAAACACAATCAGTAAGTATGTGTACGTATTTCTGTGTATTTGTAGAGTGCAAATGTTATAGTAATCACATAAGGGAGGCAGAAAGGGAGTAAGAATGGGTACAAGAGTAGTTATAAAGCCAGAGGACTAATTCGGGGAAGAAAGGACCAGAAAATTAGTGAAAGCATAGAGATAGTATGTGATGTGGGAAGAAAGACAAATAGGGATGTAGTTTAATTTTGTATCTATCTATATATGATATTTTAATATAATATATAACATATATTATAATTTAAACCATATCTCTATAAGCTTTCATGAAAAAATAATGAATATATTCTTTAAAATTCTGTGAAAAGTTAAAATCTTATCAGAATTCAAAAGAAGAAACCAAGTAGAAACATCTTCAAATTCAGTAAGCAGTTTGAACAAGTTTTAAAACACTCACTAATCTTTTTTTTCAAAAATATTGTATAGACTAGATAGAATATATTTTCCTCTTGCCTCAGTTTACAAACAGTCACTGTACATGAACTGATAGAATTACAAAGTTCTAGTCAGTTGATTCTGTACTTCCAACTTTTACACTATCTGTTGAAATTTTTCTTTGCATCACATTATGTAAAAAGGGGGTGTCCTTTTTCTTCATCCAGCTCTTCAACAAGATCTTCTGAAGGCTCAACTGACAGAATTATTTCTTAAAACATTTCCTCAAGTCTAGAGGCCACTGATTCTCTATGCAGAGGTTTAGTTTTAAGTGATGTAAGATTTTATCCCTTCTTTTTCTTCCTTCTAAATCTTCTCATCATTGCCCTCTGGCTCCCTGTCAGATTCATGATCTGCTTTTCTCTAATTGTTGCTACATAAATTTCACATGTATTCTTTATTATGGTGAGCATAAATACAGAAACACCAACATCAGTGTGTGTACAGTATTTCTTGTGTATATATAATTTCAGGGTTGATCACTGGTATTAGGTAATCATTAGGGAGACTCATTCCTCAGGCCTAAGGAAGACCAATTCTCCTGCTGTCAGTATTTCTAAGAGCTTGTACTTCTTTAGAAGTGTGACTCTGATATTTTTTATGTTATTGCATATTTCACACTGTGTTGAATCTGAAAATTGTGTGGACAAAGACCAAATCTATGGTTGTACAATTAAAGCAAGCTGTATTTTGGATGAACCTGTGACTTATCAGTCAGAGTGCTTCTCTCTAAGTTGGAATTTAAACAGTAGCCACTGGTTTCCTCTTTAAGTCACCTTTAAAAGAGAGATAAAGTGCCCATAGGGAAAAGAGAGTTGGCTGTTAGAGGTTGTTAGAAAAATTCAATGAAAATGAAGAAACAAGGATAAGACTATACTTGATATGAATGAGCTCTCAAGTTTGGTGGACGTTGAAATACCATGTTTGGCAATTTATCACAAATCGAACGAACAGGAATTTATTTTTAATTACAAATAGAAACCTTAACTGCAAAGACTTAATGCCAAACAGACACTTATTTTTTAGCATCAAACAGAAACCGTAGCCTCCACAACAAACAACCCTGAAGAGCCAGCATCCCTCCATCTTAGGCTTAAAACCTATTTTATAGTAAAGGAAAAACAGGGTTCATTCCTGTTTATGATTAAACTTTTGTTTTTATAACTAAAATAGAATATGCGATAATTGAAAGCTAAAGTGAACAAAATTGCATTTGAAATTCTTTGAGAACAGACTTTTTAAAATACAAAAACAAATGAACAAAAAATGAAAACTAATTTAAAACTCATTTTTATTTTGAGAACTTCCAGTAATAAATTGAATAGATAGTGAGAGAAAGGGCATTTTTTTCTAGTCTCTAATTTTAGTGGGATTGCTTCAAATTTCTCTCTATTTAATTCTATGTTGGCTATTAGTTTGCTTTTTATTGCTTTTAGTATGCTTAGGTACAACTTGTATTCCTGATCTTTTCAAGACCTTAAACATGAAGGGATGTTGAATTTTATCAAATGTTTTTCAGCATCTAATGAAAGGATCATGTGGTTTTGTCTTTGAGGTTGTTTATGTAGTGGATTACATTGATGGATTTTCATATATTGAACCATCCCTGAATCCCTGGGATCAAGCCTAATTGATTATGGTGAGTGATCTTTTATAATGTGTTCATTGATTCATTTTGAGAGAATTTTATTGAGTATATTTGGATCTATATTTGTAAGAGAAATTGGTCTAAAGTTCTCTTTCTTTGTTGCGACTTTGTGTGTTTTTGCTATCAGCACAACTGTGGCTTCATAGAACAAATTGGGTAGTATCCCTTCTGTTTCTGTTTTCTGGAATAGTTTGAAGAGTATTGGTACTAGATCTTCTTTAAAAGTCTGATAGAATTCTGCTCTATATCCATCTGGTCCTGGGCTTTTTTTTGGATGGAAGACTTTTAATGACTGCTTCTATTTTTTTAAGGATTATGGGAATGTTTAGAGGTTTATTTGATCGTGATTTAACTTTGGTATTTGGTATCTGTCTAGAAAATTGTCCATTTCATGCAGATTTTTTAGTTTTGTTGAGTATAGGCTTTTGTAGTAGGAACTGACGATTTTATTGAATTTACTCAGTTTTTGTTGTTATATCTCCCTTTTCATTTCTGATTTTTCTAATTTGGATACTTTCATTATACCCTCTTGTCAGTCTGGCTAAGGGTTTATCTATCTTGTTGATTTTCTCAAAGAACCAGCTCCTGGTTTTGTTGATTCTCTGTATAGTCTTTTTGTTTCTATTTGGTTGATTTCCACCATGAGTTTGATTATTTACTGCTGTCTACTCCTCTTGGGTGTATTTGCTACTTTTTGTTCTAGAACTTTCAGGTGTGTTGTTAAGCTGTTAGTGTAAGCTCTCTCCAGTTTCTTTTTGGAGGCACTTAGAGCTATGAGTTTTCCTCTTAGTACTGCTTTCATTCTATCCTATGAGTTTGGATATGTCGGGCCTTCATTTTCATTAAATTTTAAAAAGTCTTTAATTTCTTTCTTTATTTATTCCTTTACTAAGTTATCAGTGATTAGGGCGTTGTTCAGCTTCCATGTGTATGTGTATGTGGGCTTTCTGCTGTTTTGGTTGTTACTGAAGACCAGTCTTAGTTCGTGGTGCTCTGATAGGATGCATGGTATTATATCAGTCTTCTTACATGTGTTGAAGCCTTTTTTGTGAATGATTATGTGGTTGATTTTGGAGAAGGTACCATAAGGTGCTGAGACGAAGGCATATTCTTTTGTTTTAGGATGAAATGTTCTATAGATATCTGTTAAATCTATTTGGTTCATAACTTCTGTTAGTTTCACCGGTGTCTGTGTTTAGTTTGTTTCCATGATCTGTCCATTGTTAAGCGTGGGGTGTTGAAGTCTCCCACTATTATTGTGTGAGGTGCAATGTGTGTTTTGAGCTTTAGTAAAGTTTCTTTTATGAATGTGGGTGCCCTTGCATTTGGTGCATAGATGTTCAGAATTGAAAGTTCATTTTGGTGAGTATGAAGTGTCCTTCCTTATTATTTTTGATAACTTTTGGTAGAAAGTTGATTTTATTCAATATTAGCGTGGCTATTCCAGCTTGTTTCTTGGGGTTATTTGCTTGAAAAATTGTTTTCTAGCCCTTTACTCTGAGGTTGTGTCTGTCTTTGACATGGAGGTGGGTTTTCTGTATGCAGCAAAATGCTGGCCCTGTTTATGTATCCAGTCTGTTAGTCTATGTCTTTTTATTGGGGAATTGAGTACATTTATGTTAAGAGATATTAAGAAATAGTGATTATTGCTTCCTTTTATTTTGTTATTAGAGTTGGAATTAGGTTTGTGTGTCTACCTTCTTTAGGGTTTGTTGAAAGAATACTATTTTCTTGCTTTTTCCTCCTTGTGTTGAGGTTTTTCATCTATTATTCTTTGTAGGGATGGATTTGTGAAAAGATATTGTGTAAATTTGGTTTTTTCATGGAATATCTTGGTTTTTTTAATCTATGGCAATTGAGAGTTTTTCTGGGTATAGTATCATGGGCTGGCATTTGTGTTCTCTTAGGCTTTGTATGACATCTGTTCAGTATCTTCTAGCTTTCATAGTCTCTTGTGAGAAATATGGTATAATTCTGATAGGTCTGCCTTTATATGTTATTTGACCTTTTCCTCTTACTGCTTTTAATATTCTTTCTTTGTTTTGTGCATTATGTATTTTGGCTATTGTGTGACACAAGTAATTTCTTTTCGGGTCCAATCTATTTGAAGTTCTGTATGCTTCTTGTATGTTTAAGGGCATTTCTTTCTTTAGGTTAGGGATATTTTCTTCTATTATTTTGTTGAAGATATTTATTCATCCTTTGCTCTCTTCTATACCTATTATCCTTAGATTTAGTCTTCTCATTTTGTCCTGGATTTCACAGATGTTTTGGGTTAGGAACATTTTGCATTTTCTTTGACAGATGTGTCAATATTTTCTATGATATGTTCTGCACCTGAGATTCTCTCTTCTATCTATTGTATTCTGTTGGTGATGCTTGGACCTATGATGCGTGATATCTTTCCTAGGTTTTCTATCTCCAGGGTTGTCTCCTTTTGTGATTTCTTTTTTGTTTTTATTTCCATTTTTAGATCCTGTATAGTTTTGTTCAATTTTTCACCTGTTTGGTTGTGTTTTCCTCTAATTGTTTAAGGAATTTTTGTGTTTCCTCTTTAAGGGCTTCTACCTGTTTACCGATGTTCTCCTGTATTTCTTTAAACGAGTTAATTATGTCCTTATTAAAGTCCTCTATCGTCATCATAAGATGTCATTTTAGATCAGAGTCTTGCTTCTTTGGTGTGTTAGGGTATCCAGGGCTCACTGTGGTTTGAGAACTGGGTTCTGATGATTCTAAGTAGCCCTCATTTTTGTTGCTTATGTTCTTGCCCTTGCTTCTTGCCATATGGTATCTCTTGTACTATCTGAACTTGCTGTCTCTGACTGTGTCTTGTCCCTCCTGGAATCCTCTGTGTCAGTACTCCTGGGAGACCAGTTCTCTCTAGGAAGGATTTGGGTATGGAGAACTTTGGCATAGGGTCAGCTCCGGGGTACAGATGGAAACCGGAAGGATCCTGTTCCCAGCTGTTCTTTGTTTCCTGTGTCTTGATGGCTCTGGGCAGGTCTCCCTTGGGCTAGGAATTTGAGCAGAAGTGGTGGTCTTACCTGTGCTCACAGGTGTGTCAGCACTCCTGGAAGACCAGCTCTCTCCAGGTGGTATTTGGTTACAGAGTGCTGTAGCACATGGTCATCTCAGTGTGCTGTGTTGCAGGATCAGCTCCAGGCACAGATGGCAAGCAGAAGGATCCTGTCCCAGTCTGCTCCTTGATTCTTGTATCATGAGTGCTCTGTGAAGGTTCCTCTGAGCAGAAGTGGTGGGTCTTACCCGTGCTTACAGGTTTGTCAGCACTCTTGGGAGCTCAGCTCTCTCCTGGTGGTATTTGGGTATGGAGCACTGTAACACAGGATGCTGTGGCACAAAATCAGGTCCGGGTACTGTGGCACAGGATCAGGTCTGGGCGCAGACCAATTAAGGAGAATTTTAATGACAGAAATATCACCCCCTTTCTTCTTGAAGTTTTATAACAAATGTCAAGAGGAAATTGAGTAAACAATAAAGAAAGAACATTGGCAACTGTTAAGTCTTAGGAGGCCAGTGCATAGTTTGAATTCTTCCAGCCTCTCCAGAAGGCAGATGACGTTTAAATTACAGAAGAAAAGGATTTGTGAGTGAAGATCAAATGCAGAACATTACAAGAGCAATACACTCCATGGGCAAAAATGGGAGTGTGGCTGTATAATCTTTTATTAACTCCTTGCAAAGGTCAAAGTTCTGTTCTTTGAGAATCTTCCAGGAAGACAAAAACCATTCTAAAGAAATTAAACATGTACTTCACAGGTTCTCTCAATCAAAGAATAGTCTTTGTCTGTAGCTTAAGGACCTGGGCACTATGCACAGAGGAGACTTTTAAGGAACAAATATTTGATTGTATTTTCTATCAAATGTTGTGAAGCATAAGATGATTTGGAAGACAACCAAATATTTGTAAGAGTTAAAATGAAAGTACTGATAGCTTGGCGAAAACAGACACCCTCCCCAAGCTAGCTGGAAGGTACAAAAGTGTCATAAAATTCATTTTTTTTCTCAAAGAAAAGAACAGGAGTGGTTAAAGGATGAAGCCTGTGAAGAAACACACAGATAGGTCCTATCTGGTAGTGTCATTTGGAAAATTCAACACTTCCAGGATGAATTGGAGAACTGTTGTTTCCAGTGGTTGCCTATTTTTCTCAACCTCATGATTACTGGGGAAAACAGGCTCTAGAATTTCTTTGGCCTCTTCTAGCCTTCAAAAATTGTGGTAAAGGGGCTTTGATTTTATAAAGCTGGTTTTATGACTGGATAATCACCTTGGTTTTCCTGCATTATAGATAGACAACAAAATGAAGTTGTTTTCACTCATTTTCAAGTGAATGGATATGAATCCCAAGGCATTTTTCTAGTCCATCAACTCAGTGTACAAACTCTGTGTCCTGCTACGACTTGGTCAAACTTGGTATACAATTTTTTTTTGAGAAGAGTTAGAATGGAGTCTTATTTTAGGGTTTTAATTTCATTAAAAGATTTTCATTTGATGATTGCTGGATTCTAGATTTCATACAAACATATCCTTACCTTAAAAGGAACAAACTTGCAATATTTATGGGAATGTTTTAATTTTGTCCCATTATTGAAGAAAATCCTTAAATGTGTTAAATTTATTTAATTTACAACATTCTAGAAAGTATTTTTAAATAAATCTTGCACTGGTAAACCCAAATGAGTAAATCCTGTGTTCTGCCACAAAACTTAGTGATTGCAAAAAGCTAGTCATTATTTCTTAATCCCAATGAACTTTCAACTCTTGTTTTCTAAGGTCCATCTCACAGAGATGAGCCACTTTCACTGTCCTATCATCAGATTAAAAGTCCTGGACTCTGAAATACCATTGCATGTGGGGCAGGTATAATTTGTTTGTATGTATATTGGTTTCTGTGTTTCCTGTGTTGAGTGTTCACAAGGCAGCTAAGTGAATAAAAGAAACTGCTGCTAGGCCCGATCACCTGAACTTGAACCATGGGGCAAAAATGGTGGAAAAACTGGGCACAAATGAAGCAGAGAAGCAATTCTTTAACTTCAACATATAAGTCGAGTTTCCCTTTTCTCTTTGTGTGACAAACTATTAGAACAGCTGTCTTAAGAACAGTAAGGGCCCTCTCTAGACAATCAAGTTTGTCAGTAGCTTGTTCTTAGAATTTCTAGACACTAGAACTATGGGAAATCAATTTTTGTCATTCTGAAATATCTGAAATTTAGAGAAATTCCTTGTGGTGTTACTGAACTGAAATATTGGTTAATTTTTTATAAATAGAGCTGTATTCTTAGATTTACGTCATGAGGGCTTTTCTTTTCTTTTAAAATACTTTTTATTCATTCTTTCTGATTTTCACATTATGTACCCAAATCATCTCTGTGCTCCTCTGTATATGTCCTCCACCCTTACAACCTCAGTCACAAAAGTTATCAAAAAATAAAAGTAAAAGCAACAACAATGAGAAAAGGGTAATGTCTTTTTTCTTTGTTAGCATATAGTTTCTAGTTGCCCCTTTTTCAAGGTGTCACTGGATTTGGGGGCTATGTACCTATGCTCACTTCGAGTGTGTTGTTATTCTGCTCTCTTACCACTTGCACATATATAATATATGATATATGAGATATGAGATATGAGATATGAGATATGAGATATGAGATATG
>JANHMN010000006.1:82657690-82676196 GCA_030674055.1 Rhabdomys pumilio | reverse complement strand
ATATGAGATATGAGATATGAGATATGAGATATGAGATATGAGATATGAGATATATGATATATGATATATGATATATGATATATGATATATGGTATATGATATATGATATATGATATATGATTGATATATGATATATGATTTATGATATATGATGTATGATGATTTATGAGAGATGAGAGGTGAGATGTGATATATATATATATATATATATATATATATATATATATATATATTTACCTTGGAAACTATGAAAATAATCCTAATGAAGACTTCTGGTAGCGAGAAATACAGAATCTCAACTAACCATTCCTTATAGCCAGGTGAGGCTGCAAATGGCAGGAGTAGGTTACAATCAATTTTGTTGTCATTCAAGGGTGTCCCATGGAATTCGCCCAAACAACCCAGGCTGTTGTTAAGACAAAAAGTTGCTCTCCACAAACTGACAGTGAGGCCCATTGCTAAGGATAAAACCCACATTGAACATAAAGAAGTTGAACTTGTGCCTACATGGAGCCTTCCCTGCTATATTCTAGTCTCTTAGGTACAGGAAGATACTTGGTGGACTAACAAGCAAGAAATATTGACACCAACCTGACCAAAAATTATTTAACATGAAATCTGTCCTACCTACTACATATGTTAGGGCAATGATGTCACAGAACTTGTGGGAATAGCAAATCATGTCTGATTTGACCTAAGACCACTCTAAGAAAAGGAACTCATACTGGATACTCCTTGCATAAGTGAGAACCAGACACTAGATAGTCCAGAGTCCTAAGGTAAACCAAATACTATTTAACCAAAAAGCTATAACAAAATGATTATTAGTGGTATGGTGCAATACTAGTGACTTTTCCAGTTATCATCAAAGAGATTTACTCCAGCAACAGATGGAAAGAGATACAAAAATTTTCAGACAGACATTATTCAGGGATAGAGAGAGCTGGGAGGGGGAAAAAGAGCATAAACTGCAGATCCCCATCCAATTCCTTCCCTGTGAATTTAGTGAGTCTCAGAGAAAAGTAGGCGGGTGAAAAGACTGTAGGATCCAGAGGTGACCAAGGACACCTGGAAAACAAGGCCCTACGAATCATCTAAGATGCGCATAAGCTCATGGAGACAGAGCAGCAAGCACAGGGCTTACATGGGTCTGCAACAAGTCCTCTGAGTATATATACTATAGGTATTAGGTTTAGCATTTTTATGGGACTCCTGAATGTAGCCACAAGTGTGACTCTGACTGTTATGCATGTTGTTGGGACTCGTTTCTTCCTGTTGGGTTGCCATTTCTAAGTTCAATATGATAGTATTTACTTCATCTTATTATATTTTATTTTGTCATATTTTGTTGTCATCTCTAAGACTATTTGTTTAATGAGAGACAGAAGGAAATGGACTCATAAGGGAGGGAGATAGAGAAAAACTTGGAGGAAGAAAAGGACAGGAAACTATAATCAGAATATATTGTATGAGAAAAGAAATTTTGTTTAATAAAAGAAAATAGATTTTTCTCTATCTACTTCTACCTCCCCATCTCTCCTTTCATCCAAATGTATTTAATTTTTCTCCTTAGGGAAAAAAACAGGCTTCCTAAGAGATAAAATATAATAAGACAAAACCAAAAACATCATAATAAGACAAAACAAAAAATCAGAAAGAAAATAGCCCAAGAAAAGACACAGGAAACAAATACAGATACAAAGACTCTCTATTTGCACACTCAGACATCCTATAAGAATATTAAATAATATGATAATATATACACAAAGGACCTGTACAAAAAGAGAAAATAAAAAGAAATATATACATAAAATAAATTAAATAAAAACAATATATATTTAAAGAAAAATGAAAAGAAGGAAATCCCTGAAATGATATATGACATGATGAACCTCCACCGATGACACTGTGTTCATTTCTGTTGGGCACCTACTGTTGGCCATGCAGCCTATGCAGTTAGTTGTTTATTATTTAATGGCTGAGCAATTCCATTTTGTAAATGTAACAAATTTTATCTATATATCTCTTGGGGTCACATAGATTGTGTCTTGTTTCTGGTTATTATGAAATCTGTACCCAATATTTTACTTGATTTGCTTTCTTGATATCTAGTTTTATATGAGTTCTTCACATATTTTGTATGTTAGCCTTTTATTGGAAATGTAGTCGGTATAAATTTTTTCCCATTCTTTAGGCTTCTTTCTTTCCTTCCATACAGAAGCTTCTTAGATTCTCGATGTCATATTTATTATTGACTGTAGTATTTGTGCTAACAGTTCTGTGCCAATGAGTTGAAGGCTATTCCCTACTTTCACTTTTATCAGCTTCAGGGTATCTGGTTTGATGTTTGATGTTGAGTTTTTTTATCCATTTGGAGTTAATTTCTATACAGGTTGGTACACATGGATTTACTTTGATTCTTCTACATACATCTATCCAGTTTGACAAACATCATTTATGGGAGATGCTGTCTGTCTTTAGGGTGTATTTCTGGCTTCTTTAATAAAACCATGTGTTCATAGGTGAGTGGATTTATATCTGGGTTTTAATTCTATTTTGTTGATCAACTCTTCTATCTTTTGTTTTGTTTTGTGCCAATACTATACAGTTTTTATCACAGTAGCTCTGTAATATGGTTAAGGGCAATATCTTTGCTTTCCTGTTTGCAAACATATACTTTTAGTTGTTCCTTTTATTTGGTGTCACTGGATTTAGTGGTTATGTACCTACACCAACTTCCAAAGTGATGTTATTCTGCTTTCCTTACTATTTGAGTATTTTTTCATTTTAGTGAAAATACTTATTTTTGGAAACTTCAGAAAACATTTATGAAAGTGATACTAATGAAGAATTCTAGTAGTGAGGGATATGGAATCTCCACTGGCCATCTCTTATGAGCAGGTGAGGTTTCAAACAACAGTACTAGGTTACATTCAATTGAGTTTTTGCTCAAGGGTATCCCTTAGAAATCCTCAAACAGCCATGTAATATTACAAACAGTTATTGTATTATGCAGGAGAATTTTATTAGCCTGTTTTTATTTTATTTTTTGTCTGTTTTTGTTGAGAGTGTATGTGTGTGTGTGTGTGTGTGTGTGTGTGTGTGTGTGTGTGTGTGTTTTCATATAAAGCAGGAAAATGTCCTTTCAAAACTTGTGGAGACTTGCATTGGAATTATGACAGGGTAACCTGAAACTCTAGACTGATTTTGGTAGGATGACATCTTTACTATATTAATCCAACCAATCCACGGGTACAGGAGATCTATCCATCTTTTAATATCTTCTTCAATTTATTTCTTCAGTGACTTAAAGTTTTCATTATATAAGACTTTCATGTGCTTGGTTACAGTTATCTTAAAATATTTAATATTATTTGAGTTTGTTGTTATAGGTGACATTTCTCTGATTACTTTCCTAGTCTGTAATTTGTATATAGAAAAGCCTTCTGCTTTGTGAGTTAATTTTGTATTCAGCTATTTTGTTGAAAATATTTAACTACTGAAGTTGTTTCCTGGTGAAATATTTAGGCTTACACTTGTATACCATTATGTCATCAACAAATAAAGATACATTGACTTTCTCAATTCCAATTTGTATACACTTGATCTCCTCCATCTGTTTAATTCATCTAGCTAACACTTTAATCACCACACTGAATCATTTGGAGCAAGTAGACAACCTTCTATTACTATGAATTTTAGTGGAATTGTTTTAAATTTCTCTTTTATTTAAGTGTATGTTGGGTATGACTTTACAGTTTTCAATGGAGAAATGTCCCTTGATCTAGAACTTTATTTCTTGGTAGTATAGAAAAACATCAGTAAAATGCTTCCATATGTTCCTTTGCTTGCCAATTTAAAAGAATAAGTATGTTTTACATTTGTAACTATTTATGAGTTTTTATATTTATGATCATGTCATGTTGCAGTCCGAGCTGGCCAAAATGTTGAAAACCACACTATTGATATTGGAACCCGTACTGCCAAAAGCCTTGGGGACTAACTTGTTAGCCCACACTGCCCCAAGCAGCTCCTGTCTGTGGATCGGAGTTCAGCAAGACAGAGTGAGGATGGACACGAGGAATGGAGACCAGACAGAGTGTCATTCAATCCTGTTTATTCTTCAGTTTCTCTTCCTAGTCCAAGTCCCAAGTCTTGAGTTCCTAGTCCCTAGTTCCTAGTTCCTAGTTCCTAGTCCCTAGTGTGTCCAAGTTCTAAGTTCTTTCTCCAAGTGCTAAGTTCCTAATACCTAATGCCTAATGATCTGTTGCCTTCTTCTGTCTTCCTCTTGCCTTTTATATGTCTCACTTCTAAGCCACGTCTTTAAGTCACACCTTTAAGTCATGCCCTTAGGTCTTGTCTCTAAATCTGATCTCTAAGTCATGCCCTTAAGTCACACACCTTTAAGTCTCACACACCCAAGGGAAGATCCTGGCTATCTAAAACAAGATGTTATCAGAGTGTGCTCAGCTGTTGTAGGCTATTGTAATCAACTCTCTTGTCAGGGTATGTGGCTCAAGATGGCTGCAAGGGTGATAGCCGCCTTCTGTTGGCTCCCCATTCTGATGTCACAATTTTGGTAGTATCTGTGACCTGTTTAATTTCAGTTGACCCATACTGAGATATAAATTTCTGGGTAGGTTTGGAAGCTTAGCCTATGCACAAATGCTTATGTATATGTGCATCATGGAGAAGCATCAATTTGACTCTTTTTTCATTCTCACTTGTACTTGTCCTCAGTTCCAGGTAACCTTTATCTTTGTATTGATCTTTATCACTTTTTTTCAAGGGAACATTTTCTCCTGCATCTTACAGAATTTAGGTCTCATGAACAGATGATGCCTGCAAATACATAAAATTATCACCATTAGATTTAATTCTTATTAATTTTAAGTCTGTTCTATGACAAGTCAAATACAAAGAAAAAAGTCTGCTTCGTGAATCTACTTGTTAGAATGATATACAGAAAAATTATTGATAGGGTTTAAACTATTTTCTTATACTTGTCATAAATTATACAACACATTTCTTAAATTATATTGTACATGCTGAGCTAAGAACCTCATCACTTGAGCCTGTGTATTCCGCAAATCAGGTAAACTTCTATGTGGATTTTGGTGATTTTTGCTTGACAAAGTTTGATCATTAACTCATAAAGAATCAAATTATGACTAGAGAGATGGTTTAGTGCTTTTTTAGGAAAAATACTGCAAAAGATGCCTATTTGGTTTCTACCACCATGTCAGACAGCTCACAATTGCCTGTACCTCTTGTTACAAGTGATATGATACCCTTGTGCAGGTAATTAGATAATTACACACACACACACACACACACACACACACACATTCATATAATTTTTAAAGTTTATTCAAAATATAAAAATTTGACAATTATTAAGAGATTCTGTTTTTGTTCTATGGCACTAACTCTATTTAGTATCAAGTGCATCATTATTATGTTAGAGGTACAATGGAAAAATATCAAATCTCTATTTTTTTGGTAATTTTTGTATCAAAAATATATTTCAGTAGTAGAAAAATATAATCACCCCTTTGGCTCTGTTTGTAATTTCAGAACTCTCAAATCAACTTCAGTGTCTGCCTGGACTTCCTATTTGGAAATTAAATTCATGGTTTCTGCTATATTTCATTTTTATGTGTTGATCCAAACCTATGTTTTCTTTTATTCTAACATTGAACATTTTGAAATGTTAATTTAATAAATCTTCAGGGGCATATAATTAATGATATGGAATCTTCTGTAGTGCTATGAAATCATATTTGTCAATATAGTTCACAGATTTTGCTTTTCTTCTTTACATAGAAATGATAAAAATGTTTGTGGCTATTATCTTCGATGTACAGGAATGAGACAATTCTTCTAAGGTGTTCATTTTTAGTTATTGTTTTTTAATGGTATCTTTTTATTTCTGTTTTATGTTTATGTTAATACAATTATTATTGAGAATTTTCAAAAATTTATATGTTTCTGACTATAAGATATGGCTTAACATGAGGGAGAGAGCCAGCCTTTTCTAAGGAAGAAACTAGATGTATGTTTTTTAATCCCCAGTGTTTGTCCAGGAACATTTATATGTGCACATAACTCTAAAAGGTCTCCAAGGTTGTATTTATATATAATAATTATAATTAAAGAAGAAGAGGTCATGAATTTAAGGGCATTACCCTACAGGATGGAGGGGAAATTGAATTGTAGAAAAGGAAGTGTAAGAATGATATAAATATGGTACATTTGAATAAAATTCTCAAGTAATTAAAAATATAAATTTATTAAAAATTAAGAAAATAACAGGACCTCATCTTCTCTATTTGAGTAGTACACAAATATTTTTCATTGTCTGTCTGTATTGTGTGTGATAGTCTCCTTGCTCATAAAACAGTAGACACAAAGATATTAAGTACATAAATAACACAATGCAGGATCCTAGAGGAATAAAACACTGCCAGAAATTACTTTAGAACATGTTTCATGTCTCATGACAGCAGCAACAGAACACAGCATTCCAGGAAAGGTACAGGTATATCCCATCAGATGGGGAACAAATAGCTGAGAATCACTAGCTCACTTCAAGTGAAAAGACCATCAAAGGAAGCCCAGACAAGCAGTCAAGGGTATAATGAGCACTTCCCTTTTACCTGAAAGGCATTTATAGTCAGAAAGACGTTAGTTGTTAAGAACATTTGTTAAATGTTGGAGATGGAGCCCGGAGTCTAAAGCTTCATACAGCAAGTTCTTATTCTTTCTAAGAAACCTACAGAACTTGTTGCTTCTAAAGATGAACATTCTATAGCTGAGCTCTCAAAAAGAAAGATAAGCAGTTAAGCTGCTTTGTATCCTCATGAGTCACTGCCTGCTTTGAAAAGAAAATTATTAGAGCATTACTTGATGGATCATTTTGGCTTTCATAAATCCACTTACGATACCATATTTTCCCAGAGTTTGAGGTATTGCATTAGTATTGAAGGTTCATCTTTAATACACAGGCCGTATGGTTGATATTATCCACTTGCAGAATATATTCACCACTTTTTCTATGGATCTCAAGTCATATTAGATGGCAATATTCTTTCAAATCTGCATTTGGACAAAAATTCAAATGTTTTCACTGGATTTTGCTTAGCATTTCATCCAAAATTATACGTTGTTGATCATTATTAATAGAAAATGATCAATTTTTTTATCATATGCAAGAAATTCTGACAACTGTTGGTCTCCAAATATTTAAATATGTCTATATTTATCCATATATTCTCTTCATATCCTTTCCACCTCAATATGCAGAAAACGATGGTCTCCCATAATAACTAATACCATGTGAAGTGTTGTGATCCTTGTTATTGTATAGTAAATAGTATGATTTCTTACTTCATAATTATTTCGTGCATGAAATAAATTCTCTATGGTTTAATAAACAATTAGTATTAATGTGTGGTTGAAAGTATTATGACAAAATACGTCACTTAATGAGAAGGTTGATACTTTATTATTCTTTGAGAGAGATGATAGAAATTTACTTTGCAGCTTTAATCTTAACCGCCAGCAAATATGAACCAGTGGGTGTTTTGCTGAGATTTGTCCTTTAAACAATTACGTCAACTTTCAGTTTCTGAAAATATCTCTTATAAAAACTGAGTATTGCACTTAGCTTTCTTTTTGGAGAGAGGTGATTTTCTGGTCCCACAAAGAATGTACAAGGTGGACTCTTTCACATTTCTCTAAAGGGAATGAGAAAAAGTGTTATTTAGGTATGCTTAAAATTAGTTACCTCTTTTCCTGGTAGCCATATGCTACCAGGAAAAAAAAAAGAAGCCAACCTACTATTAATCTCATAATGATGCTTTTCAATTGTCCTTAAAATTTAATTTGTAATAATTAAATATGTAATAATTACATATTTAATATTAAATATGAGCATGTAAATTAGGCAGGACCTTTTTGGTTTAGTTTCTTAAAGAGGGCAATTAAAACAGAACAGTTAAGCTTACTGTCCTCCCACACACACATGATCAATTTAAGTAGTGTTAAAGTGATAGAAAGCAAGATGTGAAGTTGAGAAGACTCAAAGATAGATATATAAAAAATAATACTATGGACTTGTTTTTCCTAAAGTTAGTTACTCAATGACTTAAAATGGAAAGTGGTACACAATTTTCCCAGCAGAGCATCTAAGTCACAAGAAGAAAGACAGAAAGAAAAAAAGAAAGAAAGGACTGAAGGAAGGAAGGAAGGAAGGAAGGAGGGAAGGAATGAGGGAGTGAGGGAGAAAGGATAAAAGAAGGAAGGAAGAAAGGAAAGAAAGAGAGAGAGAGAAAGAGAGAGAGAGAGAGAGAGAGAGAGAGAGAGAGAGAGAGAGAGAATAGTCACAAGGCCACCAGTGGATAATGCACCATAGAAAAACCGAAGTTAATTACATCCATCCAATTTATCAGTATATTTATTAGGTTAAGTTTTAAATATTATTATGTTAATACATTAGGAAATGTTTAGTTTTGTTATTTTACATTTGATAGTGATAAATTGTATGTTTAAGTGTAGGCAGGTTTATTGTTAAGCAAAAAAAAAAACCAATCATCTTCATATTATTGCACAAAGGAAATACATATTACAAGTTTTTCATTTAAATACCACAATCTACGGGTGATAAGCAATATAATAATTCTCAAAGGCAACATTAGTGTAAAACTATGACATACGTATCTTTCTCTCACTACACATATCTCCTAAGACATGAAAATTCCCTTTATTCTGGAGGTAACACTTTTAATCTAGTAAGTCAATTAGAGTTAACCTAACAACCACATGTTTAGGGAACTTGACCTGAACTCCTAGCATGAACAAAGGTTCACAAATATTCTGGTACTTATCACTAATATTGAGCATCTGTACTTAAAGGTATGGCCTTGTCTGTATTTTCTCTCTCACCAACATGAGAATGCTGGTGAAATAACCAGTCTAAGAATTGGCTTTTAGAAGTCAACATCTGAAGTCATCTAATGAATATATTGTTCAGTTCAATTTTGCCTGCTGAGACAAATACAAAGTTTAATTTTAAGGCAATCTTAATTAGGCTTTCCTGAATTTCTGGCAGGCAGATAATGGTTCTGGAAGGTTCTGTTATGCACAAATGAAAAATAGAACAGGAGTCATGATTCACCCATTACTAGTACAAAGGAGAGAAAGCACACAACTTTCCCTAGAATGTCCAATGTCATATTGTCATTTTGAGGTTTTTTTCCCCCTCTTGATAAAATCCTAAGTGTTTGTTTGAAAGGACATTACATTACAATTTTTCTTTAAGAAAATGCAATTGTGAGCTTTAGCTAGAAATACATTTACGCTTCTTATTGTCAGAAGAAATTACTTCAAATAGGATCATTTTATCTATATTTAAGAAGAATTTTAATTAGCTAATAAAGCTTGGCATATTCTCTGTACTGAATGTCTTGAGATTTTATTCTTACTCTATAATCAGAGAATTGTTATTAATTTCATCATAAGCATGGGGCTTATTTTGATTTTTAAAATAGGTACTTGTGTAGATGAGACTGTCCTTATATTCATTTTGTAACCAAGGGTAACTATGAACTTCTGATCCTCCCACTTCTACCTTCTGATTGCTGGGATTAACCTGTGTGTCACCATACCCTGTTTTACACTACATTGGGTAATTACTCCAGGGCTACATTTGCACTATGCAAGTATTCAGCTAACTAAATTATCATGAGTTCATATATAATTTGGTTTTCAATTAATAAAAATGTATTATGAACAATGAATTCTCTGGAACTTAGTCTACAAGTATAACATTACTTTGTTTAAAAAAACTAAAGCAAAAACAGAAAAACAAAAACCAGAAAGCACTACCTCAAATTGAACTACAGATCTATTTCCTTGATTAACTAATGTAAAATATTCTCAATAAAATACTGGAATAACTGACAGGTAAGAGTAACACCCTCGTCTTGGTATGTTATGGAAGAAGTTAAACATTATGTGACTATTGGAAAGTGTTGTGGTCCAGGAGTTGCTCACACAAATCACACAAGCATTGATTTCAGCAAGGCAGGTGGGACAATGGGCAATGGTTGCCTTCTTTTGCAACTACTTCTGACAGGGCGTTGTCATTAGGATGCAGGAATGGTGAGTGAAAGGTTAGTCAAAAGATGGGCATCTTAATCAGAAGCATCTTAATAGCTGATCCAACTGAAAAACAGGGAACAATCACATTGGCTGGACCAGTTTTTATCAGTTTTTAGCAAGTCAGCAGCTTGTAGTCTACAGAGGATGACCGGATGGAATCTCTCAGCCAGGTGGAATCTGCTGAGATAAATATAGATAAGGAACAGAAGTTAAAATTACCTAGTAATTGGGGAAGGTAAGGAATACCAAGACCAAGAAGGAAACCCCATTTTCAAGAACAGGCAGGGATACTTATGAGGAGTCCGCTTAATCTGTGGTAAGTAGATCCAAGTTTTAAAACATTTTGTTTTTCTAAAGCATATGTGAATTTTAGTTTACAGAAGGATGTATATTAGTATCGAAGTCCATATTTTAGAAAAAGCAGTTAATAAGTGTCTGTAGAGATGTTTTTGTCATGATCAGAAGCACCTTTAAATTTATATTCAGAGGATACCAACAGGGAATTTAAAAATCTTTAACTTGTGACTGAATTGCATCCAGTGCTCCATCAGCTTATCAGAATTCCATTGATCAATGTTAAAATTCTGAACTGTGAAATCTTAGTACAACAGTAATATGTGGGTTGAGGATATGAAATATCTCCCACTTTTTATAGGTATTCAATCATTTTTATATCTCCAAATTTGTACTTACATATTTTAAAAATATTTTAGACTTTAAATATTTTAGAAGCTTTTATTACCTCAGATCTTGTATAAACTTTAAATTTTATATCTTTTTCTACCTATTTATCATGAGATGCAGGTAACTGGTCACTTGGAGTAATCATTATAAAGTGAGTTCTTTTTAGATAAAGTTACTGTTAAATGTTGCTTTTTTTTAATTAGAGAAGGCTCTGTCCACCTCCATGACAGCAGTTGATGATGGGACCATGGGACCTGAGTGTGAGGTTAAAATGGAACAGGAAGTCCC
Source organism: Rhabdomys pumilio (assembly GCA_030674055.1). Taxonomy (NCBI): domain Eukaryota; kingdom Metazoa; phylum Chordata; class Mammalia; order Rodentia; family Muridae; genus Rhabdomys; species Rhabdomys pumilio. Next base: position 82,665,060 of record JANHMN010000006.1, on the reverse strand, counting down.
TGTCTCCATCAGGATTGAGATGCACACATCTACTTGTAGCTTTGGGTTTGGCAAGGGTGATGAAGGGCACTGAGTCTAAGAGCTGTCAGTCATCCACCAAGCCAAGGAGCTCAAAGGCTACAGGGTCTGCAGTGTCTGAGCTGGTGGTGCTAGGCCTTTGTATCCTGGACATAAAGGTTAAGCCCTCATGAGCACATTCTGACTTCCATTGGTCAGACTACTGGCAGGTAGCACATATGTTTAAAACTGAGTTTATTTCTGGCTAGATCAAGGCAGAATGGGGTGTGGTAGGCTTCCCTTGTTTCCTCTGAAGGCATGGCATTGACCTCCAATCTAAGACTTGGACTAGGAGCATAGCCTTCTACTCTAGCTGAGCCTGTTGTGAAGACTCAGCTGACGTCCCTCTGATGTTAAAGATTTAGAAGCCATTTTTAAACAATTCCTGTATAAAGGCTTAAGAACCACCTATCTATCTCCAATATATTTGGATAAACAAATTTAGCTTAATTCTAATGATTCATCCTAGGCTGAACCTTAAACACATATACCTTGTAAACATAAAATGGGCATCTAAATAAAGCTTAATTTTGTAGTTAACCACATCAGTTCGTAGCATAACTTAAAATATATTTCTGAACACATTAAAGGATCTGATCACCATTGAGGTTTACTGACTATCAAGTTGTATTTCTTTATTTCTTTAAAATTTTTTTTTTACCTATTCACTTTACATTCAGATCACTGCTCCTCTCCTGGTCACAATCCACACACACAATCCTTCTCCTTTCTCCTTCTCTTCTCCATTGAACAGGTGGGGACCCCCTGGGTATTCTCCTACCCTGGCACTTCAAGTTTCTGTGAGGCTAGGTGATTCCTCTCCCACCAAAACCAGACAAGGCAGCCCAGCTAGAGGAATATATTCCACTTACAGGAAACAGCTTTTGGGATAGTCCCCTTTCCAGTTGTTTGTGACCCACATGAAGACCACATTGCACATATACTACATATGTACTGGCAGACCTAAGTTTAGTACTCTTTGATTGGTAATTCAGACTCTGGAAACCCCAAAAGTTTAGTAGGTTAATTGACTCTGTTTGTCTTTCTATGAAGTCCCTCTTCACTTCAGGGCCTACAATCTTTCCTCCTATTTTTCCATAAGTGTCTCAAGTTCTATCCATTGTTTGGCAGGGATATCTGCATCTGTTTGGGTCAGCTTCTGGGTGAAGCCTCTCAAAGAACAACATGCTCCTTTCTGTATGACTCAGGAGTCTCAAGTCTGATGAAGATACTGGGAGAGACAGCGTGAAGATGGAATTCACAGTGGGATAGCAGCTAGCTCACAGCAGCTTGGCTTGCCCCAGAGGGCTTGTAGAGCCAACTTGTATTTCTTAATCATAGTAGCTTTTATGAGAGTAGGACTTTAGGTTGCATCCCTGTTAGGTTTGAGCCTTAAAAATCACAGTTTTAATTTGAAACTCATCTAGTATCAAAATAAAACTTTTTAATCTACAAACATAGTCCACAGAAAGTCCACTGGGAACATTTTAACCTTTATGTGATATGTCATTATAGAACATAATAGTTTCCTGTAATGAAACTCAGTTTATAATGAACAATATTTAATAATGCAAAAGAGGGGTTAGACATTAGGTATATATATATATATATATATATATATATATATATATATATATATCTCAGTGATTCTTATATATAACATATATATATATTCTCTCTCTATATATATAGATAAATAGATATAGATATAGATATATGCCATATATATGCCAATGATTCTTAACCTTTTAAATATTATAAACATAATTTCCAGAAGAAAAAGCCAAGTTCTGTGTAAACAATTTAGTATTTCTAAAGTCAATATCAGGAGGATTATTTTCATATTACAAAGTTCTGTTGCCCACAAGAAAAGATCTTGTATTTGAATGTATGAAGGTCCCGCTTTAATATCACAGTAAAAAAAATTCTTTTAAATTCTTATTTTTGTTTGTTTGCTTTTTTGTTGCTTTTGTTTTCTTGTTTGTTTTGATTTGGTTTGGTTTTTTTTATTTTCTGGGGTTTTTTGTTGTTGTTGCTATTGTTGTTTGTCTGATTTTCTTAAGACAAGGCAAGAGTTGCATAAAAATTTTATTAAAATTATCTTTAGAGACATATGTCTTTGGTCAGCTCATGCCATGTGTAGGTTCGCAAAATGACTCCAAACTTGAGTTATTTGTTTTAAGCTAACGTTTTGTTACAGAGGTTACAGATTTTAGTCATAAATAATAACTTGTATGCCAATAATCTATGCCCAAGACACACAGAACATAGTAAACTTATGTATTTTAGACCAGTCAGAAAAAAAAGATGTATTGGCCATGTATACTGTGGTGGTTTGAGACAGGATTAGTGGGTCCCATCTAGGTGGTTGGAGGGGACCTGCAGTAAGCGCTAACTTTTCCTCCATTGTGGGTTCAAGAAGTGGAGCAATGTTATTTTTCAACTATTTAGGGGGTCAGAAAAAAAGAAATTGCCAGGCTGTGACATATGGTGTGTCTGAACAGGGTTTTCAGGACATCTGTGAACAATAAACTTTATGGGAAAAAGGACCGTTGAGATCCAAAGAGCGCCCCCTGGGGCCATTGTTTCCAAAAGAGAGCCATTCAAATTCAGGAAAAGTGTGGAGCCTCTTCAGGTGAACTGTAAACTTTCTAAAAGCCCCTGAAGTGGCACAGAATCACCTCTAGGGTGGTGTCTAGGAGAGAAGAAGGTTTTTCCATGGTAAAGGAGCTAGAAACTAGGAAAAAAAAGAGGAAGAAGGCACCAAAACATAACAAGAAAGTAAGGCATAGACGCAGACTGAACAGACACATTTCAAAGACATACACAGCTTTGCACATTGGGCTTCTCTGGAGAAAGAGAAACACCCTATCAAATTTGAAGGGGAAGATCAAAAGCAGTCCTTCTTTACCAGGGGAGAGTACGGGCTGTCTCCCACCTCTTAACTCAGAAGAGCAGTGTTATGTCCAACTTCTTCCACATGAGCTACCAGGAGTCTAAACCAAAACCAGAAACAGAACTAAATAGGTACAGGAAAACTTACCTCCTCACAGAGCATGCTGATAGGCATGGCAGTAGAGATATTCAGAGGTTGGCGTGATTCCTCTCCAACTCCATAATGTTATGGTCCAGGACCCCCCCCAACACACACACACACACACACACACACACACACACACACACACACACACACACAAAACATATGAGCACTGATCTTGGTCAGACAAGGATTATTTCTTGAGCATTTGCCTCAGAACTGATTGATCAGGGCCACAGAGAAGACTCAGGAGCTGACTGTAACCTGGATCCAGGATCCTACAGAGTTTTTAAGCATGAAATCTATGAACATTTTTGCCAAGTTATTCCACCAATCAGGATTTAGGGATAGGTGACTTTCTTAAGAACATGTCTTTGTTATACTCGTATCCAGTTCCTATTCATTGGGTTATTTAACTGTTGTAGGGTGACTTGAATTGCCTAGCAATCATCTCTTAATTTGTCAGCCAGGATGTCCATTACCCGTGTACATTTCTCTTTCCACCAATACTCAGGGAGGTCTTAGGAACTTAAAAGCTTTACTTGACCCCTATACAAACTGGAAGTCTTATTCCAGATGGTTCCTTTTGCTGGTACATTTGTCTCTTATTTTGGGATTAATCTTAGGGGTAGCTTATTATATACCAGTACAGAAAATGTTAATGGGTGGTTGTTTCTGGTCCAAGTTTACTGTGGTTAATTATACAAAGCAGTTCTAACTGATCTCTATTGTGATTGTTTTTCAAGAACACCAAAGCACAGAACATAACAGAATATGCAATCAACTCAGTCATGAGAAAGCTTTCTAGTAACTGTCGTAACAACATATGAGAATTTCCTTAAAGTAGTAACAACAGCATAATATGACTGGCTAGACAGGTCTTAACAGTAAATACCATTTATTTATGGTTAATGTTCATTAGAAATTTTTCCTAATGTTGAGTTTTTCTTTAGATAAGATATTAAAGACAAAGGCATTTTGACTTCCTAGCTGACAATTATTACGTCTTCCTCTGGTGTCTTACGCTGTATGCTGTATGAAAGATCATCCACTAATCAGCCAATTTAATTGCTCTCTTGTCACTGTTGATTGCATTGACTCTTGGTCCCTTTGAGAAAACTACCTAGCAATAAGAGTCTCTAGCTTCCTAAAGATAACTGTGGCTTCTGTAGGTATATCCTCAGAAAAATTATTTCTGTTTATGAAAGATCTTTGAAATAAGAAGCCTTAGAAAATTCTAAATGCTTCAGTACCTATATCCACCAAAACTAGAATAAATTTTTTTTTTTTGCAGGCCAAGGAAACGTATGAGAGAAAAAAGAAAGTGGGATCATATTTCTTAACAGATTAATGCCAGGTTCTGCAATTTCATGTGGCTTCAATGCGATGGTGGAATTAGAGACTTTGCAATAGTTCTTTTTTTTGCACCAAGTCAGCTCTTTGGCTCATCCCATGTGTTATACAGCAGAAACCCATCTCTCTAATCTCCTGATATTGCAGTGTTGGGCTCAGTAAAGGGTGTTAACAATTCAGGTGTTCCTTTCCAATTTGGGAATTTGCTAGAAGTTTTATAGGTATTTTAAACCAAGCAGCATGGCTGCTCTGTCAAGGGATCACATCCAGACTTTCTAGGTCTATGTGATCTGGCAGGAATGCAGACACATTCTGAATTACCTTATGATTTGTCAGGAATGCAAATATGCCCATAGTGCACACCTTTAATCTCAAACAATGAAGGTAAGATTAGTTTGTAGAAAGAAGCAGTCATGTTTAATATAGATGTGTAATGGAGAGAAGACAAACTGATGAATTAGATATAATTTGATAGAATGAGTCAGACATAGGATATGCCCAACTCTTAGGAGATCAGACAGGAAAGAGAGGCAACATAAACTTTAAGAGAACAGCATACACACACACACACACACACACACACACACACACACACACCACACACACACACACACACACACACACACACAGAGAGAGAGAGAGAGAGAGAGAGAGAGAGAGAGAGAGAGAGAGAGAGAGAGAATTTTGCTAAGTTAGTTTTACAGAGACATTTTGTTGCAGGCAAAGGTAGAACAGACTAGAGAATAAGAAAGAGCCAAAAGATTACAACAAATTGCCAGTATTAGCTTGAGGCCAAGCAGAGCAATTCAGTCAGAAGCCAAGAGAAAGCATTTTGAATCAGATATCTTGAAGAGAAGTTTGAGCCAAGATAGTTGAGTTGAACTAGCCAGCCATAGCAGGAAGCCTCCAAAATGACAATTACATCAAGTGAATGAAAGAAACTTTTACAATTAGAAAGAGGATGAGCAAATGGCACAGACACAAAGAACATCAAAACAGCTATGCAGGAGAAGCAATGAGCAACAGTAGAAGTAATTAGTGTTAAGACCTAGATAGCTGCATCTTTTCTGACATTACTGTAGGCATTTTGTTTTATACCCATAGCCAGCCATCTTACATTGCTACAGAGAGCCTTTCTCTTGTTTGAGTTAACCATTTACTGCATGTTTTGCTGTTTTGTTCTTTGGTGTTCTTGGAAATTCCTCAGTCCTGGTCTTCTTTTAGGGCCAATTAAAATAAAGGTTAGTTAGAATTCCTTTATATAGTTTCCTACAATAAGTTTGAACCTGAACCAACTGCTAAAACCACCAGGCAGCACATCCTGCATCTCTTTATGAGCATTTAGGAAACAGTTAGGACCTCAGCGTCAGTTCTTGACTCTGACCTACATCCCTGATGAATCAATCCCTAAGTGTATATTCAATAAACTATTTCTATTTGATTGAGATTGGTATCTGAGTGGTTTGTGTGGTGATTACTGGATTCCAACAGTTAGCACCAATCAAATGCAACTTTAGAGAGAGCAGCACTGATAGGGCACCTGAAGGCTTCAGCAAGCAGAAGATACAGAATTGGCTGGGCACATATATAAGATTTAGGGCTCTGCAGATCTGTATACAGAAAACTTAAAACATACTAGAGAGCTGACAAGGTTTAAGGAAATGGGTCTCAGGATTTTAGGGTCCTGTAAGCATTTACACATATTATATAGGGCAGAGGGTTCCAATGTCCAAGACATGTTTGGAGTCTGAAATGCAAGAAGATGTAGCATAATGCTCACTGATGTGTTTTGCAATTTCTATCCACTGAAGTTGGACCCTGAGAATTATCATAACAGCTAAGTTGAAGCCTTAAAAGTAAATTCTTGGTTGATAAAAATCATGTATAATTGTTAAGAGACACAAGTTTTTAAAACCTTGAAAAACAGGTCCCTTTTCTCAATTCTAATAGCTGGTCTTATAGCCAAGCATTCAGTACTCGGGGCTGAATCTTTTAACCATTAGGACACCTTATCCTTGCCTTTGGTCTTATTTCTTAAAGAAATGACAAAAGGGTCATTGACTCGTGATCGGAAAGAAATCTGTAGCTATCTCTTATCACTGTGAGGAAAATATCTCACACAGACAAGCTAAGGGAGAAAAATTTAGCTTATCTCATAAATTCAGTTGGCAGAATGTCATGGTGGTATAATCATTTGTCATGGACTATTCTACACAGAATATACCCAGAGGTGTACCTCATTATTCTTTTTGGTGATTTTAAATTCAGTAAATTTGACAATGAAAAGCAATCACAAGCCTACTTCTTGCCAATTGAAGACCAAAATATGTGACTTCATAAGATAACATTCTCCACTATCTTGCCATATGTTCATATCCATTAATAATGCAGAATGCATTCAGTCAAGCCTCAAGAGTCCCCAACAGTCTAAATAGCTCAAACATTATTCCAAAGTTTCAAGTTCAATGTTATTTCTGATATTCAAAGTAAACTATTAGGTAGAGGACTACAAATTTCAAATATATATGTGTGGTGTGTGTGGTGTGTGTGTGTGTGTGTGTGTGTGTGTGTGTGTGTGTGTGTATGTGTGTGTAGAATGTAAGAATAAATGTATATTTTATGTTGGAAGTATATCATTGTAATATAAAATGTTGAACTATATATGCCACATATATATGGTACAGAAGTACATACTTCCAACAAAAAACTATATGGATATCAAGGAAAGCTCAGATCAAAATCAGAGCAAAGCCAGCAACACAAGCATTAATCACACTGCTCCATGCCATCTACCTGAAGAATGTTGTGGAATTATTAGACTTCTGAGAATTTTGAAAGTCCCCCCGCAACACACACACACAGACATACACACACATACACACACACACACACACACACACACACACACACACACACACACACA
>JANHMN010000006.1:82640187-82657680 GCA_030674055.1 Rhabdomys pumilio | reverse complement strand
ACACACACACACACACACACACACACACACACACACACACACACACATACAAACTTTATCCCTGTCAACCTATACTGATTTGCCCTATGGCTGGCATCATGAATTTCTGTTTGATTTCCTATGGCAGAAGTTTTATGCTCCTGTGTCTTCAACAATCTATGACTGCCACATTTTTACAGATGTCTTTGTTATGACTTTACACATTGACCTAGCAAGGGCATCTCACAGGGAATATAACAATATAACATTATCTGGCCACCAATGCCTACCTTTCTAATTTTGATAAATGTTGGCATTTTGTCTAAGCTCTACCCCACAGTTACCAGGCAATAGCCAGGTATGCCTGACTCACTATAAAAGGGGCTTCTTGCCACCTCCTCTCTCTCTCTCTTTCTCTTTTACTTTCTTGCTCTTGCTCTATTCTCCCACCCTGCTCCCCCTCTCTTTCCACATGCTCATGGCTGGTCTCTACTTCTCTACTCTTTCTCTGCTTTTCTCTGTCTCTACTATTCTCTTAACTCCCTTCCCCATGACCAGAATAAACTCTATTCTATACTATACCATCAGGTGTCTGGTCCCTCAGTTGGCAGAGATGCCTCAGCACGGGCCTAAGGAGGCACCCTGCACATCTGACTACACATCCACCAAACATATTTCTTCTCTTTTTATCTTTTTATAAAACACAACAATGAGCCTCTTAAACTCAACCTGTTTGTAATTGTGACCTACATAAGTTTACTAAGGTCTCTACCCACTCAAGTAGTACTCAGTGTCTCTCAGACAACCCTGTTGCAGCCTCTGAGCACCTAAGCGGATAAACCTTGTAAAACTGCAAAATGTCTTTTGATGATGCTTTGCTAGTGAATACCTAGTGTCTCTTCTGTCAATTCTTTCAAGCAAATTTATCATATATGTCAGAACTTATTATGGATGAGGACTGGTCCATTCTAGGACATTTATCTAAGGTGTATTTTCCAATGTCCCATTGCAAAGTGTTGGGACCTGCTAACTAAAATCAAAGTCTGACATTACCAAAAAGCCTGAGCTTGGTGCAAAATGGCAGTCTCCCTTTACCAGTAGGTCTTCTCCTGTGACCTCATCTGGAGAACCCCAACCACCCACCCTCTAAGTGTGGAATGTCACATAAAGTTGGTTGGATTGCAGGTTCAACTTCTTTTCCCCTTCCTTACCCCCACCCCCAGAAGACATGGCCAATAAGTACCTGGGATTCCTGGGCTATCTCTCCATGCAAATGAGGTATTCTCAGGACTTTAAACCTCTAACTAATGATTTTCATTTGCCCGCCTCCAAACTTCTTTCTCTCCAAAATCCACTAATACTCCACCACCCCCAATAAACTGTGTCTGTATAAGCCCACCCTGGATAAAAGTATACACACAAACTGTTTCATTGAACACCATCTGAGAGAGCTGCTTCATTGAACATCATCTCAAAAAGCTGTGACCTTAAAGAGCTATATAACACTGATCTCTGGAGGAAACACCCTTTGATACCCCACCCCATCTCACCTTAGAGCTGGAACTGGACACCCTCATCAACCTACCACATCCCACCCTATTACAGGAACAGGAGTCTGTTGAACCATTCATTGTGTACCAGAGTCCAGACACACCAAGGAAAGACATGGACCTCCTTACTATCCATCCTTTCCTGTTTGGTGAGCAGTAGCACCTGGACATGACAAGAGAGAAAGCAGAAAAATGGAACAACAGTAAAGGGCCCTATAAAACCCTGTCTGAGTATAAGATATGATATAAGATAAGATATGAGGCAGAATCCTCACCTGCCTTCACCTTGAGTTTGAAATTTGCAAAACCAAGGTCTCATCTGGAGCTTCCTACCTAGAAACAGTGAAAATTTGCATAAGATATGCCATCTATGGTATTTTGTTATGGACACTCAAATCAGGCAAGATTATCATGCCCATTTATGAGTCCATTTCACCTTGCAAATGACAATGGCATGCTGAGCAATTTTTTATTGTTAAAATTCACATCAGAATTTTCTGAATGCTTGAGAGGGAGACACCAAGAGTCTGTGCAATATGTCCAACAGGAATGCTATACAAACCACAGAAGGAATTCAATATGTTTGAACAGTAAGAACATAAAAAATGATTAAAAGAAATAAGTGAAATAAATATCTTCACACATAGGACTTAAATTGGTCTTCATTGAGAATGTTTTTTATTTCTCATTCAATTCTGACAAAATTCATGAAGCTAGTTGATTTATTTTAAAAATGACTTATTTACATCAAATTTTTGGAAGTAGAAAAATTCAAGAACAGCCAGACTAATCTGGCCAGGTCTTCCTGTAGTATCTATATAGAAAGATGGAGATAAAATTTCCAAGCAGATCTATGGGGGAAATGGAAGAAGTCAAAAGCTCAAGGCTTTTTGTAGTAATTTTTCAATGAGTATGCAATCTAGCCCCAGACCACTGAGGCAGACCTAGCTTTAATATCTTCTAATGATGTTACCATATTTACCTCCTACTATGTTCAGCCTCTTAAAATATCCTACGACTTCTCATATTTTCATGATATTGGCAATAGTTGATTTTAGCACAGAAACTCCTTAGAATGAGCATATAATTATATCTAAATCACAGCATATATATACATCTTTATTTTATTGTACTATGCATTCCAAATATGGGTTTTTTGTATGCATTAAACCTCATTATGAAAGTAATTATATGAAAATTTACATAAGATATGCCATCTATGGTATTTTGTTATGGACACTCAAATCAGGCAAGATTATCATGCCCCTTTATGAATCCATTTCACCTTGTAAATGACAATGGCATTATCATTACAATTTCATTGTATTTAGACTTAATAGTGATTATCATGACGTATAGATTTACATACTTTAGCTTTACTGAAGATATATAATAAAGGATTTTTTTATTTAATATTTTTATTTAATTAATTTTAGGGAGAATGTGGATGGGGGCCACACTACATGTGTAGAAGACAGAGAATAGCATTTAGGATTTAATTTTTTCCCTTCTACCTTGGGGTCCTGGGACTGAACTCAGGTGTTCAGGTATGAAATGAAAGCACTTTTCCCCATTGAGTTATTTTCAGCCCACTGCAGATAAAAGTTTTCTACTCACTGAATTGGTAGTCAGCAATAAGTGCCTCACGTGATAGCTTAAATTTTGTAAAAGTTAAGTATTTCATCTGTTTATTAACTTCACAAAAGTTAGCAGTAGCTACAACTTAGTATGGTAGTTTTAGTAAGAGTTGACATTATCTCAGGCAAATGAAGCAGAAGAGAATAGGATCAAAGAATGGGAATATGTCTGGTGACTGGAGTATGCTGAGGTCAAATGTTTGTGGCACTATTCTGAAGCCAAGGAGGGAAAACAAGTGCAATCTGACTAGTAAGAAACTTGCTAAAATAACAAGCCTGAATTCTTCAGAATATAAAGGTCAGAGAAGACGAAGAGAGCCTACGAAGACAATGTGCCAGATTGAGGGATGTTGGAAAGCAGTGGCATTTTGCTTCAATGTGGCATTCTAAAACTGACTGCAGACTGTGAGCATGTAATTGATGTGGACATTATAGTGTAAATTGATAGAACCATGACATGTGTCATGGATTAGATAATGGTATCATGTCCATAGAAATAAAAGATATTTTTAAATATACTGTGCATAGATTTAGTCTTGAAAAATGTGTTGCACTACCTCTAATAAAAGACCATATTTATAATGGATTCTCAAATGGTTCCGAAAATAAATGTAGACAGAATAAAATAAATGCATAGGGACACAGAGTGTAAGCAAGACAGAGAAGCATCCTGTTAACAACTGGGCTGGTTATGAATGGTTTGGGATGTGTCTGTCCTAATTTTAGCACTAATCTGCACACTGCAGATAAAGCAAAGAAGACTTCAAAATCAATAGTCATTCAACCACCCATTCAAGATATTTTTATGAAGCTCTATCTTTCTGGCAGGTCTGTTCATCAATGGTAATGCCATATGATGCACAAGACAGACTCTGTTTTCTTATATAATTTTCTGTGTGTTTTTACGCTAATCTCCATGAGTTACTAATAAATGTTAATTTGATACATTCCATCAATAAAGATAATTTTATTGTTACTACAGTTTTACTAGTAGGGAAAACCTTACTGTATTTCTTCATACAGTATCACTGTGAAGTTATAAGAATGAATCTATGCTAGATTATAAGTTTACATATTGAGTGCAATGGTTTGTTTCTTTCTTCCTCAAATGCTTCAATATTATCTTCATGTCTATTAAATAAACTATATTCTCAGTAGGACAACAGTAAGTTAGACAAGCTACCACTGGCCTTAGAATCACACTGATTTTTCATATAATGTTCAAAAAGAAAACACATATTTATTAAAATTAGTATTCTTCAGCATGGACATATAAGCATATTATAATAGAATATTATGGGATAGGATAGAATAAAATTCTTTTTAAAATATTTGTTTTATCTTATATGTATGTATGCATGCATGTATGTTTATTGTTTATGTATGATCACAGGACTACCAGGGACTAAAAAAGCCCCTACTAAATAATTATGCCTGTTCCTTTTATGAATCCCTTTGTCATGCTAGAATTACAAGTGCTTATGATCCCTCACTGTAAGTGCTGAGAACTGAACTGGGATTTTTTGGGGAACAGCAAATGCTTTAAGAATGGAGTTGTGAAACATGCTACCACCTGTGTTAAACATGAATGCTACAGTCTAAGTGAAACAGATACAAAAGTAGAGATGCTGCTGGCTACATACAGTGTCCTAGCAGGTATAAAATCATGGGCCCAGAGTAGAATAGAGGCTACAGCGATTTGTGGAAGAGAAAAGACTTGCAGTTAGTGTTCAGTGAGTACATAGATTCTGTTTGAGATGATAAAATGTCTTAAATTACTAAGCATTGTTAACAGAGTTAATGCCACTGAATTAGGCATTTAAATTGGTTAAAATAGAAAATTGTATGCTGTGCTGACTTCATCACAACGAAAACAATTCACATTTACTAATGCACGTGTTCTGGGACATATTAAGCAATTGTTTTTAGTTTCACCATTCTGGCCTGCTAAGGAGAAATGACAGCTCTTATCTTGTAGTTCTTTAAGGAGGCAATACAATTAATGATGCAATCCATCTATTCTGTCACACGTGGTTGTATGGAACGTGGCAACCCTCTATTGTAACATACACAGCAGTAAGATGTAGTCAGGAAAACGCTCGTCAGGACTGTCAGGTTCCTAACGTAGTATTTTCAATGTTTATTGTGAAATAGTAATACCTCATCTCAATATGTGGTTACTTGAAAGGGAAAGGATGTTTAAGAAATGTTGAATGCTATAATCATTTACTAGACGTTGACAGTAAAATTTTCTTAGTAAGATGTAAAAATTCTTGGAAAAACTATATTTCTATAGCTGGCCAAAATGTAGCATGGTTTGAGCATATTCCCTCCTGAACCCTAGTTAGGCTTCTTCTTAGATGTCCATACAGCTGCAACTTCTCAAGTACTTTTCCTTTCTATTTTAGACTGAAATTAAAATTCTTTTAAAAAGTTTGTAGTTATCTTTCATGCTTGTATTTTTAAAAAGTAGAAGAACTTTTCCCAATATTTAACAATAATTTCCTAACAAAATACTACCCACACATTAGTTGTTTAAACACAGGACAGGGTTTTTTTTCTTGTAGATTGTGCTAGCAAAACTTTCTGAATGTAAAAATACTGAACTGCAACTTCTGGAGAGAGCCCAGTGGTTGCTTAAATGCACTTGGTACTCTTCTATAGGACCTGAGTTTAGTTACCAGAACTCATGAGTGGGAGGTATAATTGTCTATAATTCTACTTTTAGGGAATCTGGTCCCTATTTCTGACATCCATGAGTATTACAGTCATTTGGTACATACTTAGATGCAGTCAAACACTAATAAGCAAAGTAAAAAGAAATATATCTTAAAAAAATAATAAGATGACTAAAATTGGGAGGGGATCTGTTGGGCACGTCATGGGGTGTTTAGTGTTCTAAAGGCAGTGGAGCCTGGGAGAACAGCACCTACATATAATGTGGACTAAAGTCTCTGGTAATAGTCAACTTATTTAGATCATCAAACAGTTTATATTCTAAGGGCTAAAAATAGTCACATAAATAAAATTTGTAACCACAAGGACAAGCTATATGTAGCAGAAAAATGTTTTATCAGAGAGATCTATAGAAAACAATAGCCAGCTTTAATGTGTAACCTGAAGAAAAGACATTCCTATTTCCAATAACTGGGTAAGGTCACAAAGCACCTTCCATGAATATTTCCATGTTTTTTTGAATAAACTGTGGTCACAATCCTCTTGTTTTCCTAAAGTTTTCACACAAGAATCATAATTCTTCTCACATGGCTTCATTCTTGGACAGTGTTCCAGCCCCACCCCCGTTTTTATATTTTAAGTGAAGGATATCCAGAATAGTTTTGATTTGAGTTGTTATATATAAATCTAATTGTCATTTGATGCATGAAGATTCTGTACCCAAGGACTTTATTACATCAGAACAGTGAAATCATTGTGTAATAGTATGCTACCAGGAACAAAGATTCAGACTATGTCCAGCAGCACTAGTAGGCACATTACTATGTGGATCAAAAAAAAATCTAGAGAATTTGTTGAAAAGTATGATTTCTAATTAGTAATTCCTGTATTGTTTAGAATGTAAGCCCATGCTTTCCATTTAATAGAAACACAAATGTTATGGTGTCCTATGCAAAGTGGATGTGGTTCAAATCCCAATGAAAAAACTAAACACAATTCATTCTCCAAATGAATAAGTAAGTCTGTTATGGTTCCAAGGTTGTGGCAAAAACATAGAGTTATCAGTAGAATAACTTCTCCCTTCGTGCATATTGACTTAACTTGGCACCGTGTAGGACTTGGCTTGATATCTCATGTGCCCTTTAACTGGAGGTTTGTTCTCTTTCCAGTGATTTCCACTATCTCCTTATCCTCTCTGCTCTTTCCATTGGAATCCATAAGCAACAGCCCTAAGAAAGAGAAATGAATAAATGAATCCACAATGTTTAATTTAGTCCATCTGTAATGACAGACACATGCCCTTTTCCAATTTTCATCTATGTAAAAATATGGCAAGTTAATTCATCAACTTGTTTATTTCCTGTAATAAAACCATGTGTATGAGTCTATTGCTAGAAATAATTAAATGGCATAGAATCTGAAACAATAATTGAGGGCTTATAAATTAACTATAATAGATGAAACAAAGCAACCGGTTTCATCTGGTGGGCTGAGATAAAGAAAGCATTAATAGATTGATGATAATCTGGACCAAGAATACCTTCTACATGCTTAAATGAATCTTCAGTAAAATAAATATCTGCCAGTCACCATATCTTAGTCCTCACCTCTGGCAGAAGCCATCTACTCTACTAGAGGCCAGACCAGGTCCCTGAAAACTAAGTGAACCTCTTCCCTCACCATGCATCTACCCAGCATAACCCCACCCAATCATCCTCACTATATTGCAGCTCACATACTTTATCAGATGCTAGGCCAGCATCTTGAAACCCAGAGACAAAGCTAGCATTCAGAAAGCCAGGCAGAAACATCTTACCCCACCAAAATCCAGGCAAACATTCTGAAGCCAAAAGGCCCAAAGTTCAGATCAGAAGCCAAACATATCGTCAGAATTTCACACCTAGTTTAGATGGCAAACCCTGCTGAACCACTGGCTATCCAGGCCATCTCAGAAGTACATCCCTTAACTCAGGTGGATACTGTATTTGCAACTCTAGTCTACTTAACCCAGAAGAACAGAGAGGCAACAGAAAGAAAGAAAGAAACAAACAAACAAACAAAAAAGGAAAGGAAAGGAAAAGAAAAAAATCCAAGAAAAAAGAAAAACCACTCATCTAATAAAGACAAACTTAGAAATCAGCACCTAGATGTGTAATCACTCCAAATCTAGATGTCTAAATGTTAATGTAAGAGGACAATCAATAACAATCAGGGCAATGTGTCACTACCCAAACCCAGTTTACACACTGCAGCTACCCCTGAATATTTCAACAAAGAAGAAGCACAAGAAAAGAATCTTAACACTAGGTTTATGAAGATGATGGAAGTCTTTAAAGAGGAAGCACCTAAATCCCTCAACGAAGTAAAGGAAAAGACAATCAAAAATTGTAGTAAATCCCTCAAAGAATGGCAAGAAAACCAAGAAAAACAAACAGTGGAAGGAAAAAATAAAACTGTTTAAGACCTGAAAATTGAAATTAAAGCAATAAAGAACATACAAACTGAGAAAATTCTGGAATAGAAAATCTAGGTAGTCAAACACAGAACTACAGATGAAAGCATCACCAACAGACTATATGAGATAAAAGACAAAATTGTAGGAGCAGAAAACGTGATAGAAGAAACAGATACATCAGTCAAAGAAAACATTAAATCTAAAAGTTTCTCCGCAGAAGAAAATCTGAGACATTATGAAAAGACCAAAGCTAAGAACAAATGGAAAATTCCTATCTCAAAGGCTCAGCAAATATATTTTTTAAAAAAATCATAGAAGAGAGAAGAGGAGGAAGCTCCCATAAGGGGAGAAGAACCATGAGCACAAGGCCGGGAGAAAGAGCAAGTTTTTAAATTATTTTCACCCTTCCAGCAGGGGCATCTGTCAGGGACTACCAGCTAGTTTACTCCCTTGTAGACACCATAGCCTACAGGCATCCCAGGAGATCTGCTGCACACAGGGAAACTGGGAAGAACCCCCAGGAATCCCACAGCTACCACTGGGAGCCCAGTGGACTTGGGACCAATCACCCCTTAAAACCCTCACGGCAGAATTCCACTCCCCTTCCAGCTAGTGCCATCTGCCAGGGAAGACTGCCAGATAGTCAACTCCCGTGAAGATACCACAGTCTATAGGCATCCTTAAAAAGCTTCGCATAAGGCAATTGCCTACAGGCATCCTAGGAGATCCACTGCACACAAGGCAACTGACACCACAGCTTGAAGGCATCCCAGGAGTTCCTCTGTACACAGGGCAACTGGGCAACTGACACCACAATCTGAAGACCTCCCAGGGGCTCCTCAGCAAGCAGTTCAACTACCTCAACAGACTAAAAGCTTCCCTGGAGTTCTGCTGCACACAGGAAAACAGAAACCACAGTCCATAGGCACCCTTGAAGAACAGTTTCACACATGATAACAGCTTGACTGCTCCTCTGAATATCCAACAATTTGAAAGCCTCCCAGAAGATCTGCTGCAGCCAGGACTACAGGCCTACAAGGAGGCCCGAAGCAACCCAGGGACAAAAGAGACAGACTCCAGACAGTCACCCAGACCAGCAAAATGCAAGGATAACCAGATGGAGAGAAACAATCACAATACCATAAACAACAGAAGCCAATGTACATAAACATCATCTGAACCCAGTTCTCACACCACAGCAAGCCCTGAATAAAACAACATGCCTGAAAATCAAGAAGCTGACCTAAAACTTTATCTCATGAAGATAATAGAGTCCTTTAAGGAGGGCATAAATAACCCACTAACAGAAATACAGGAAAACACAGGTAAACAGGTAGAAGTCCTTAAAGAAGAAACAAATAAATCCCTTAAAGAAATACAGAAAAATACAAAAAGGTGAAGGAATTAAATAAAATGACCCAGGACCTCAAAGTGGAAATAGAAACAACAAAGAAGACACAAATGGTGGAAACCCTGGAAATGAAAAACTAGGAAAGAGGTCAGGAATTATAGATGTAAGCACTACCAAGAGAACACAGAGATTGAAGAGAGAATCTCAAGTGTAGAAGATACTGTAGAAGAGATTAACACGAATGTCCAAGAAGATTCAAAACATAAAAAAACTACTAACCCCAAACATCCAGAAAATCCAGGACACAATGAAAAAAAGCAAATCTAAGAATAATTAGAATAGAGGAAAACAAAGTTTCCCAGCTCAAAGAACCTGAAAATATCTTGAACAAAATCATAGAAGAAAACTTCCCCAACCTAAAGAAAGAGATGGCTATAAATGTACAAGAAACCTATAGGACACCAAATATATGGGACTAGAAAAGAAAATCCTCTCATCACATAATAATCAAAACAATAAATGCACAGAACAAAGAAAGAATATTAAAAGCTGCAAGGGAAAAGGACCAAGTAATATATAAAGGCAGACCAATCAGAATCACACTAGTATTCTCAATAGAGACAGTAAAAGCCAGAGGAGCCTGGTCAGAGGTCATACAGACTCTATAGGAACACAAATGCCAGTCCAGGCTACTCTGCTCAGCAAAATTTTCAATCAAGATAGATGGAGAAACCAAAATATTCCAGGATAAAACTAAATTTAAACAGTATCAATTACTAATCCAGACCTAGAGAGGATTCTAGAAGAAAAACTCCAACACAAGAAGGGTACTCATATTAAAGAAAAAACAAGACATTAATCATATCACAACAAAGCCCAAAGGAGATACCTGTATGCACATAATGCTACTTACAAAACCAAACATAGCAGGGACTAACAATCATTTATCTTTAATATCTCTGAATATTAGTGACTCAACTCACCTATAAAAAGAAATAAACTAACAGACTGGATATGCAAACAGAATCCAGCATTTTGCACATACAAGAAACACATCCCAATAACAAAGCCAGACACTATCTTAGAATAAAGGGCTGGAAAAAGGTCTTTCAGGTAACTCTTCTCAAGAAACAAGCTGGAGTTGCCATCCCAATATCCAATAAAATAGACTTTCAACCAAAAGTTAGCAAGTGAGATGAGGAAGGACACTTCTTTCATATTTATCAAAAAAATCCAACAAGAGAAAGTCTCAATTCTGAACATCTATGCCCCAAATGCAAGAGCACCCACATTCATAAAAGAAGCTTTACTAAAGCTCAAAACACACATTGAGCCCCACACAAAAATAGTGAGAGGTTTCTTTTTTTAAATTTATTTCTATTGGATATTATATTTCCAATTCAGATTTTATCCCCTTACCCCCATTCCCCCCACCACTCAGGGACCTTCTATCCCATTCCCCCTCCTCATGCTGCTATGAGAATGTGCCCCCACCTACCCCCCCACTCCTACCTCCCCACCCTCGAATTCCTCCCCACTCAGTGTTCATTTTTCATGGGACCAAGAATCTCCTCTCCTAGTGGGAGGTTTCAACACCCCACTCTCACTAAAGGGCAGTTCATTGAAACAGAAACTAAACAGAGACAAAGTAAAACTAATAGAAGTTATGAATGGAATGAACTTAAGAGATATTTACAGACCATTTCACCTTAAAACAATAGAATACACGTTCTTCTCAGCACCACATGGCACCTTCTCAAAAATTGACCATATAATTGGGCACAAAACAAGCCTCATGTGATACAAGAAGATTGAAATAATCCCATGCATCCTATCAGATCACCATGGCCTAATGATTATATTTAATATATATAATGATATAATGATTATATAAGAACAAAAACACAGAAAGCCCACATACACATGGAAACTGAAGAGCTCTATACTCAATGATATCTTGATCAGAGAAGAAATAGAAATAAAGACTTCCTGGAATTCAATGAAAATGTTGGCATAACATACCCAAACTAATGGGACACAATGAAAGCAGTGCTAAGAGAAAAATTCAGAGCAGTAAATGGCGTGATAAAGAAATCAGAGAGATCCTACCCTACGAACTAAGGAGCACACCTTAGAGCTCTAGAACAAAATGAAGCAAACACACCCAAGAGGAGTGGGAGGCAAGAAATAGTCAAATTCAGGGTAGAAATCAACCAAATAGAAACAAAGAGAATCAACAAAACCAAAAGCTGGTTCTTTGAGGGAATCAAAAAGATAGAGAAACCCTTATCCAAATTAACTAAAGGTCTCAGAAGCAGTATCCAAATTAACAAAAACAGAAATGAAAAGGGAGACATAACAACAGAAATGGAACAAACTCAAAGATCAAGAGATCCTACCACAAAAGCCTATACTCAGCAAAACTGGAAAATCTAGATGAAATGGATGTTTTTCTAGACTGATACCACATAAATCAAGAGCAGCAAAACTTTCTAAATAGGCCCATATCCCCTAAGGAAATAGAAGAAGTCATTAAAATCCTCCTAACCAAATCAAAACAAAACAAAACAACAGCTTTTTGGGGGCCAGACAGCTTTAGTGCAGAATTCTACAATATCTTCAAAGAAGACCTAATACCAATATTCCTCAAACTATTCCATAAAATAGAAACAGATGGAATATTATCAAGTTCATTCTATGAAGCCACAATTACTCTGATACCTAAACCACACAAGGACCCAACCAAAAAGGAGAACTTCAGATCAATTTTGTTTCTGAATGTCAGTGCAAAAGTATGTAATAATATTCTTGCAAACCAAATTCAAGAACATATCAAAACCATCATTCACCATGAACAAGAAGACTTTATCGCAGTGATGCAAGGTTAGTTCAATATATTAAAATCCAATAATGTAATCCACTATATAAACAAACTCAAAGAAAAATATCACATATTCATCTCCTTAGATACAGAAAAAGCATTTGACAAAGTACAACATCCCTTTATGTTAAAAGTATTGGAGAGATCAGGAATTCAAGGCTTATACATAAACATAATAAAAGCAATTTATTGAAAACCAATAGTCAATATCAAATTAAATGGAGACATACTTGAAGCAATCCTAAACTCAGGGACAAGACAAGGATGCCCACTCTCCCCATATCTATTCAATATAGTACTCAAAGTTCTAGCTAGAACAATAAGAGAACAAGAAGAGATCAATGGGATACAAATTGGGAAGGAAGAAGTAAAGGTATCAGTATTTGCAGATGATATGATAGTATACATAAGCAACCCTAAAATGACACCAGAGAACTTCTAGAGCTGATAAACAACTTTAGCAAACTGGCTGCATATAAAATTAACGAATACATCAGTAGCCATCCTTTATGCAAAGAATAAACAGGCTGAGGATAAAATTAGGGAAACAACTCCCTTCACAATAGCCACAAACAATATAAAATATCTTTGAATAACTCTAACCAAACAAGTGAAAGACCTCTACGGTAATAACATCAAGTCTCTCTAGAAAGAAATCAAAGATCTCTGAAAATGGAGAGGTCTTCCATGTTCATGGATTGGCAGAATTAACATAGTAAAAATGGCCATCCTGTCAAAGGCAGTCTATACAACACAATCCTCATCAAAATCCCAAAACAATAATTCAAAGACAAAGTATTTCTTGGAAAAAGCAATTCTCAAATTCATCTGGAAAGGCAAAAAACCCAGAATAGAGAAAACAATTCTTAACAATAAAAGAACAGCTGGGGGAATTACTATCCTTGACTTCAAGCTATACTGCAGAGCAGTAGTGGTAAAAAGTGCAAGATATTGGTACAGAGACAGAGATATTGGTCAACAGAATAGAATTAAAGACTGAGAAGTTAAAGTACACTCTTACAGAAATTTGATTTTTGAAAAAGAAGCCAAAAATATACAATGGGAAAAAGAAAGCATCTTCAATAAATGGTGCTGGTCTAACTGGCAGTCTGTATATAGAAAAATGAAAATAGATCCATATTTGTCACTTTGCACAAGGCTCAAGTCCAAGAGGAACAAGGACCTCAACATAAAACCAGATACACTGAATTTAAAAGAAGAGAAAGTAGGAAAGAACATTGAACTCATTGACACAGGGGGAAATTTCCTAAACAACTTCAATGGCTCATACTCTAAGATCAAGAATTGATAAATGGGACCTCATGGAAATGTAAAGTTTCTGTAAGGCAAAGGACATAGTCAATAGGACAGATCAGCAACCTACAGACTAGGAAAAATTCTTCACTAACCCCACATCCAATAGAGGGCTAATATTCAAAATGTGTAAAGAACTCAAAAAGTTAAACCACCCAATCAAGTAATGAAGTATAGCACTAAACAGAGAATTCACAACAGAGGAATATCCAATGGCTGAGAAGCACTTAAGGAAATGTTCAAAGTCCTTAGTGATCAGGGAAATGCAAATCAAAATGACCCTGAGATTCCACCTTAAACCAATCAGAATGGCTAAGATCAAAACCTCAGGTGACAGCACATGTTGGCGAGGATGTGGAGAAAGAGGAACACTCCTCCATTGCAAAATGATATAACCACTCTGGAAATCAATCTGGAATTTGCTCAGAAAAATGAAAATAGATGTACTTGAAGATCCAGCTATACCTCTATTGGTAATATAGCGAAAGGATGTTCCACCATGCCACAGGGGCATGTGTTCCACTATATTTATAGAAGCCTTGTTTGTGATAGCCAGAAGTTGGAAAGAACCCAGATGTCCCACCACAGAAGAATGGATACAAAAAATGTGACTCATTTACACAATGGAATACTATTCAGCTATTAAGTACAAGGACATCCTGAGTTTTGCAAGCAAATGGATGGAACTAGAAAATATCATCCTGCGTGAAGTAACTCAGACCCAAAAGGACATGAATGGCATGTACTCAACAGTAAGTGGATATTAGCCAAAAAAGTTCAGAATACCCAGGATACAGTCCACAGAACTCAAGAAGGTTAACAAGCTGAATGGCCCAAGTAAGGATAGCTCAATCCCACCTGGGAGCAAGAAGAAAGCAATCACATGAGGGGGAAAGGAGGGAGGAACCTGGGTGGGAAAGCAGACAAGAAGGGGAAGAGGGGAACATGATCAGGTATTGGGTGGGGGAAAAAACTGAAGCCCTGAGGACCAGCAGAAAAAATGGAAACAGAAAACCTTGGGAGTTAAGAAGTGAGGGATCCTTTAGAATGTACCAGAGACCTGGAAGGTGAGAGACTCTCGGGACTCAAAGGGAGGAACCTTAGATGAAATGTTCTACAGCGGAGAGAAGGAACTTGTAGAACCCACCTCCAGCAGAAAGACAGGTCATCAAGTGAGGGATGGGGTTGCTATCCCAGAATCAAAATTCTGACCCAGAATTGTTCCTGTCTGAAAGCACTTAAGGGACAGAAATGGTGAAGAACCTGAGGAAAAAGAAATCCAGCAACAGGCCCAAGGTGTACTCCAGCTCTGGGGGTAGGCTCTAAGGCCTACCACGACTACTGAAGTTATGGATTCTCACATAAAGGAGTCTATCATGACTGCCCTCTGAAAGACCCAACAAGCATCTAAAAAAGTCAGATGCAGATATTTACACTCAACCACTGGGCAGAAGCTGTTGACCCCTTTGATGGAATTAGGGAAAATCTAGAAAAAGCTGAGGAGGAGGGTGATCCTGTATGAGGACCAGCAGTCTCAATTAACTCTGACCCCGGAGATCTCTCAGACACTGCATCACCAACCAAACAACATACACCCGCTGATATGAGGCCCACAACACTTATACAGCAGAGGACTGTTGGGTCTGGGTTCAGTCAAAGAAGATGCATCTAAACCTCAAGAGACTGGAGGCTTCAGTCTTCAGTGGGGGTGGGGTGCGGACATCCTTGTAGAGACAGGGGTAGGAAAGGAGGTATGAGATGTGGAAAAGTCAGAGGGTGGACCAGGAGAAAGATAAAATCTGGAGTGTAAAAAAAAAAGATTAAATAAAACTAAAAAAAAAAAAACATCATAGAAGTAAATTTTCCTAACCTATAAAAGGAAATGTCTCTAAAGGTTTAAGAAGCATATAGAACATCAAATAGATTAGCGCATAAAGGAAAGTCTTCTAGTCACATAATAATCAAAACATTAAATACACAAAACAAAGAAATATAAAAGGCTGCAAAGAAAAAAGGAAGAGTAAGTTATGACAGTACACTTATTAGAATTATACTCAATTATTCAAGGAGAAACCAAATGTAAAAGGGCTCGGACCAGGCATGCTGCGCTCTTAAGAGACAACAGAAACCAGATAAGACTACTACACCCAGAAAAGTTTCAATTGCTATAGATGGAGAAAACAAGATATTCCATGACAAATCCAAGTTTAAACAGGATCTATCCATAAATCCAGCCTTATAGAAAACATTAGAAGGAAAACTACAACACAAGATTAACTACACCCATAAAATCACGGAAAATAAATAATTCCACACAAAAAAAAGGAAGGAAAGAAGAAAAGATACACACACACATGCACATGAACATGAACACACACACACCACACACACACACCACACACACACAACACACACACACAACACACATACAACACACACACAACACATACAACACACATACAACACACACACACATACAACACACACAGAACACACACACACACACACACATTGCTATCACCTCATCACTAACCTCAAAATAACACTCAACAAAAAGATAATTTAAGGCCAATTTCTCTTATGAAGAGTGATATAAAATACTCAATAAAATACAAACAAAATCCAAGAACTCAACAGAAACACTATCTGCAATGATCAAGTAGGCTTCATCTCTTATATTTTTGGTTGTGAGTCTAGCCTTTAATGGCTGAGCCATCTCTAACAGGAAGAGTGATATGTAGGAGGAGCTAAGGAGGAAGGAGCACTGAGAGGAAAAGATGGCATAAGGAGGGGAGAAGATGAAGTAGAGGAGAAGCTAGGTGATGAGAGAGAGAAAGAGAGAGGGGGCATGGAGACAAAAGTTCACGTGTCTCCACTAGTCAAAGATAGTTTACATAGCTAGGTTGGGTATTGGGTTACACTTCTGATTGAGCATTACCATACTTATAAAGCCTTCAATTAACATTTTAAAAAATTGTATAAAAGCAGAAAGGAAAAGGGGGCAGGCGATAGGGGTTTTCTAGGGAGAGGAATTGGGGAAAGGGGATGGCATCTGAAATGTAAATAAAATATCCAATAAAAAAAAAAGTAGGCTTCATCTCAAGGATGCAGCCATGGTTCAATATATGAAAGTTCACCAATGTAATGCACCATATAAATGAACTGAAAGAAAAACCATATGACCATCTCATTAGATGTTGAAAAACTCTTTGACAAAAATCAAACATCCCTTCACATTAAAAGACTTGGAGAGACCAGGAATAAGAGGTGCAAACCTAAATACAGTAAAAAGCGAGATGAAGCACATAAATAAACAACATCAAATTAAATGAAGAGAAACTTAAAGAAATGCCACTAGAATCACAAACAAGAGAAGGCTCCCCACTCTCTGTCTATGTATTCAAAATAGTACTTGAAGTTCTAGCTAGAGCAATAAGATGACTACAGGAAATCAATGCAGCACAAACTGTAAAGAAAGAAGTCAAAGTATCACTGTTCACAGATGATATGATAGTATACATAAATGACCTCCAAAATTCTACCAGAGAACTCTTATGGCTGAAAATGCTTTCAACAAAGTAGCTGGATACAAAATTAACTAAAACACACACACACACACACACACACACACACACACACACACACACACA
>JANHMN010000006.1:82597128-82640177 GCA_030674055.1 Rhabdomys pumilio | reverse complement strand
ACACACACACACACACACACACACACACACACACACACACACACACACTTGCACACACAAACCAAAAAAAGAGGAAAAATCAATTGCTGTCCTTTAAACATAAAATAAATGTGTTGAGAACTAAATTAGGGAAACCACATGCTATTAAAAACCAAGATATCATGAATTTTGCAGACAAACAGATGGAACTTAAGAATATCATCCTGAGAGAAGTAAACAAAGAAGACTCTAAACAAGAAGGAAGGCCAAAGTAAGGAAGCTTGGATCTCACTTAGAAGGGGGAGTGAAACAGTCATAAGCAGCAGATGGGAAGAGGGAATTAGGTTGAGATAGGGAGGGGAATGTGGGTTTCAGCATCAGATTTGGGAAAGGAGAAGAGAGTTGGCTAGATGGCCATGCAAATGAATGGAAATCTGCCACTGATGGGGTTGAGTAGCCAGACAGAAACCTCAGTGGAACAATAGATACACCAACCCATGTACAAAGCTTTCAACCTTAAATTTATCTTGTCTACAAGGAATGAAGGCACAGGGGAGGGAACAGAGACTACAGAAATGGGCAATCAATAGATAGCCCAACTAGAGACCCATTCCATGGGCAAGCATTAATCCTGGACACTATTAATGATACCCTGATATGCTTGCACACAGGAGCCTAGCATGACTGTCCTCTGAGAGGTACCACCCACCAACTGAGTCAGACAGATGCAGATACACAGCCAAACAGTGATGGAGCATGCAGACTTTTATAGACAAAAAGGAGGAAGGATTATAGCCCCTAAGGGGATAGGAATTCCACAGAAAAATGAAGAAGTCAACTAACCTAGACCCTTGGGGCTCTCAGAGTCTGAACTACCAACCAAAGAACACACAGAGACTGGACTTTGGCCTTCCTGCATATATGTAGCAGACGTACAGCTTGGTTTTCATGTGCATCCAGAACAACTGGAACAGGGGCTATTGTAAAAGCTGTGGCCTGTACATGGAATATGTTCTTTTAGCTGGGCTGCTCTGTCTGGCCTCAGTGGCAGAGGAAACACCTAGCCTCATAAAGACTAAAATACCAGGGTGAGGATATACCCATGGGAACCCAACTAGTCAGAGGAGAAAGGGATGGAGGAAGGATTGTGGGAAGGGTGACCAGAAGGAGGACAGTGAGTGGGATGCAAACAGAATAAGAAAAAACAAAATTAAATTAAAAATAAAAAAACCCAAAACAGCAAGTAAAACAAACAAACAAAACAAAATCTCAGAGATTCTCAACAGAGAAATCAAGAATGGTCAAGAAGTACTTAAAGGAATGTTCGACTTCCTTAATAATTAGGGAAATGCAAATTAAAATGATGCTGAGATTCTGTTTTACAACCATCAGAAAGGCAAAGATCAAAAACTCCAGTAATAGCACATGTTTGTGAGGATGTGGAGCAAGGGGCACACTTCTCCATTGCTAGTGGAAGTGCAAACTTGTATAACCACTTTGGAAGTTGGTTAGGCAGTTTCTCACAAAATTGAGAAGGATTCTATCCTAAACCTAGCTATGCCACCACTGGGTGTATACCCAAACATGCTACACAATACACCAGGGACACTTTCTCAACTATGCTCATAACAGCTTAATTTATAATAGCCAAAAACTGGAAACAACTCAGATATCCCTCAGCTGCAGAATAGATAAAAAAAAGAATACAGTATGACTGCATGACAGAAGGCATCAGCTCTTAATGGTTGTGAGTCACCATGTGCTTTCTGGGAACTCAACTTTGATGAATGTGCCAGTCAGCCATATCTACACGGAGAAATGTACGTGGATGGCGGAAACAAATATTACTCTGACCGCACAGGTAGTAGATTCACAGGGACACAGTGTGAGACTTTGATACTTCATTGTTGGTCAAAGACTTGTCACAATGATAGAACATGTGAAGTCACTGTTAACAGCTATATTTGTCACTGCTGGCCTGGATACAAAGGTTCTCTGTGTTCGATGGCCATAAATGAGTGCAGTAGCAACCCTTTGCCAATTTGTGGGTAATGCACTGAGCTGTCCTAAGAGGATCAACAGGGACACATTGCTGGCCTGCCTTCTTTCTTCAACTACCTTGATTCCTCAGGCTATGTTTGTATCTGTCAGCCTGAACTCAAAGAGAGGAGCATACCATAACTGCCCTCCTAGAGGCTTCACCTAGCAGCTAACCTAAACAAATGTAAAGACCCACAGCCAAACATTACACTGGGCTCCAGAAGTCCTATGGGAGAGTTGGGAGATGAATTGAGGAACCCAGAGGAAATAGGAACTCCACAAAAAAACTAACAGGGTCAGCAGACCGGTATGCTTGTGTGTTTCCAGATACTGAATCACAAACGAAAGAGCACACAAAAGTGAGACCTAGGCCTCTGCACTTATCCAGCACATGTACAGCTTAGTCTTCATGCAAGTCTTCCAACAACTGGAGTTGAGGCTGACCCTGACTCTGTTGCCTGCCTGGGAATTCAGTTCCCCTAACTTGGTTGCCTTTTCTGGCCTCACTGGGAGAGGATGTTTCTAGTCCTGCAGTAACTTGAGGTGCCAGGGTGGGTTGGTACTTGGAGGGGGGACACCTAACACTTCTCAGAGGTAAAAAGTAGGGGTGAATGGAGGGAGCCATGTAACAGGGGGACTGTGATCAGGATGTAAAGTGAATAAATAAATAAAATAATGACAAAAAAAGCAAATGTGGTGCAGCTATACAACAGAATAATATTCAGCTACTTAAAACAAAGGCATCAAAAAATTTGCAGGCAAGTGGATGGAACTTGAGAATATCATCCTGAGTTAACACAGACCCAGAAAGACATGCACGGTATGTACTCACTTATAAGTGGACATTAGATGTAAAGTGCAGGATAGTATGGTACAATCCTCAGAACCAAGGAAACTGGGTAATAAGGAGGACCCAAGGGAGGATGCTTGAATCATATTCAGAAGAGGAAAAAAAAAACTTCATCAGAAGTGGATGGAGGGAGGAAAGTGGGCCTGAAGAGGAGTGAGGTAAGGAGAGGGGTGTGGAGACAGGGGAATTAAAGAGGTGTGGGAGTGAAAATGGAAATTCATGGCGGGAGGGGGTGTCTCTGAGACTAGCTGGTGGCCTGGGATAGTGAAGGCTACAGTGAGTCTATGGTAGTGACCCTAGTTGAAATTCCTACCAGCAGGGGATCTAGAGAGTGAAAGGGCCACTTCCTATAGCCAGGCAAGCCTTCCTGTGAAGGGAAAGGGACACCAACCCTTCCACAAAATCTTCAACACAGAATCTGTCCTGCTTACAAGATGCACAGGGATAACAAAGGGGCAGAGTTTGAGGAAACAGCCAAACTAGGTAGGCTCAAGGTGAGACCCATCCCATTTAGACAGCCAATCCTGACATTATTAATGATACTCTACTATGCTTGAAGTTAAGAGTCTAGTATAACTGTCTCCTGGGAGGCTTCATCTAGCAGAGGATGGAAAAAGATGCAAAGATGTACAGCTAAACATCAGGCAGAGCATGGGGAGTCTTCTGCAAGAGTGGGAGGTAGGATTGAGTGAGCTGGAGGGGTCAAAAGTACCATAAAAAGACCCAAAGAGTAAACTAATCTTGGCCCAATGGGGAATCACAGAGACTGAACCACCAACCAAAGGGTAGGCAGGGGTTAGACAATGACCATATACTTATTTATAGCAGATGTATAGCTTTGTCTCTCTATAGGTCCACTAAAAAATTGCAGGGTGGGTTGTCTTGAACTCTGCTGACTGCCATTGGAATCCCTTCCCCTGTGTGGACTGCATGGGTTAAGGTAGTCTCAGCTGGAGAGGATGTGCCTAGTCTTGCTGGAATTAGGTGTCCTGAGTCGGGTGTTAATTGAAGGAGGCTTCCTCCACTCAGAGGAGAAAAGGGGAGGCAATAGGAGGATTTTGAAGAGTAAGACTTGTAGCGGGGGAGGGGAGTGGGTTGGCAATTGGGATATAAAGTGAATAAAATATAAATTCTTTTAAAAAAAGGAATATTAAAATAACCCTTTCTACCTTATCAGGCCATCTTGAATTAAAACTGGAATTATAAAACAACAGTAACAACAGAAAGACTACACACTCGTGGAAACTGAGCTACTCTCTTCTCAATGGTCATTTTGTCAGGGAGAAATCAAGAAAGACTTTAAAGACTTCTTAGAATTCATGAAAAAATGAATGCACAGCATACTCAAACTTATGGGATTCAATTAAAGCAGTGCTAAGAGGATAGTTCACAGCACTAAGTGCATTCATGAAAAAAACTAGTGAGATAGCATACTAATGCTGAAAAGCCTTTAACAAAGCCCCAAATCCATTCATGAAAATGTCTTGGAGAGATCAGCGATTCAAGGCATATATACCTAAAACGTAATAAAGGAGACATATAGCAGGCTGATAGCCAACATCAGATGAGAAGGAAAGAAACTGAAAACAATCTCATTAAAATTTTGGCCAAGACAAGGCTGTCCACTCTCTTCATATCTCTTCAATATAATGATTGAAGTTATAGCTATATCAATAAGATGAGGATATAAATTGGGTAGAAAGAAGTCAAAGTATCTCTATTCCTATGTATGATAGTACACATAAGTGACCACAAAATTCTACCAATAAACTCCTAAACCTGACAAACAGCTTCAACAAAGTGTCAAGATACAAAATTAACTTAAAAATATTATAGGAACAACAAATGGGCTCAGAAAGAAATCAGAAAAACAACACTTTAATGAATTATTTTTAATATAAATGTAAGCACTAAATTAATTGAACAACTGTATTTCTTTATGCTAGTCCCCAATAACTTCACAGATAAACCAAGATTTATTTGAAACTATACCTCAATAGCTGAATAGTTAAATAATCTACCTTAGCTTTCTAAGCTAATCTAGCTACCTCCCAGCCCTATCCCATGATACTTGAATATTATTATTGATCTGACATTTTGGGCCTCAGGTGTGTTTCCATGATATCTCTCAGGACCCCTTCTTCATGGCTTGGAATTCTTTGGTTGTTGGAATTTTCACTCTACTCTCCATTTTGCTCAACATTTTGGTGATCAGCCTTTATTGACAATGAAGAGAATAGATGATAAGAGTTGTTTTTACAAACTTGAGACAGGAGATTCTTGATAAAAGCATTACAATTCTGTGACTGAATTGAAACAAGTATGGGAGCAGAAAAACGTCATTTGAATAAC
The DNA here is from genome assembly GCA_030674055.1 of Rhabdomys pumilio. Taxonomy (NCBI): domain Eukaryota; kingdom Metazoa; phylum Chordata; class Mammalia; order Rodentia; family Muridae; genus Rhabdomys; species Rhabdomys pumilio. Next base: position 82,634,956 of record JANHMN010000006.1, on the reverse strand, counting down.
ACAAGGGTAAATTTTAAACAGTGGACAACATTATTCCTACACAGCACCTTTCACAATAGCCACAAATAATAAAAAACATCTTGCTGTAACTCCTACCAAGCAAATGAAAGACCTGTATGACATGAAGATTATGTCTTTGAAGAAAGAAATTAAGACATCAAAAGATATGGATCTTTCATGTTCATAAATCATTGGATTAGCATAGTATAAATGACCATTTTTACCAAAAGGAATATACAGATTTAACACAATTCATATCAAAACTCCAATACAGTTTTTTATAAGCCTTGAAAGAACAATACACAACTTCATATGGGAAAAAAAAACCAGGAAAGCTAAAAATTCTGTACAATAAAAGAACTTCTGGAGTTATCATATCTGATTTCAAACTGTACTACAGAGCAATAGAAATAAAAACCAAGTGGTATTTGCCAAAAGCAGATAGGTTTATCAACGGAAGCAAATTGAAGATTCAGACACAAATGCACTCACCTATAAGCACTTAACTTTTGTCAAAGAAGCAAAAAATGTATTGAAAAAAGAAAGCATCTTCAACCAATGGTGCTGATTTAACTGGATGTCCATAAGTAGAAGAATGTCAACAGATCATATCTATCACTATGTGTAAAAGTCAAGTCCAAGTAGGTCAGAGACCTCAGTAGAAAACTGGAAGACTAAATCTAATAAAAAAGAAGGTGTGTAATAGTCTTGAATTCACAGGCAGAGAAGACAACTTCCTGAACAGAAAACCAGTAGCTCAGGTACTAAGTTCATTAAACTGAAAAGGTTTGCAAGGCTAAGGATACCATCAGTAGGATAAAACAGAAGCCCGCAGAATGGTATAGAATCTTCCCCAACTCTACATCTGACAGAGGACTAGTGTCTAAAACTTATAAAGAATTCAAGAAACTAGACATCAGCAAACAAAATAACCCAATCTAAAAATGGGGTAGTTCTAAAGAGAGAATTCTCAACAGTGTAATTTCAAATGGCTTAGAAACACTTAAAGAAATGTTTACCATCTTTATCCATCAAGGAAATGAATATCAAGACAACTGAGATTCCTTCTTACAACTGCCAGAAGAGTTCAGATCAAAAACACTAGTGACAGCTCATGTTGGCAAGGATGTGTGATAAGGAAACACTCTCACTTGCTGTTGGCAGGACAAACTTGTACAACCCTTTGGAAAATCAATATGGTGGTCTCCCAGAAAAGGAATCAATCTATGTCAAGAACACTCTTGTGCTTATACCCAAACGATACCCATCCTAACACAAGGACACTTGGTCAGCTATTTTCGTAGCTGCTTTAGTCATAATAGTTATGACTGGAAACAACCTAGATGTCCCTCAGCACCTCAACTGATAAATGGATGGAGAAGATGTGGTACACTTACAAGAATGAAGTATAACTCAGATTTAAAAACCAAAACAAACACAACAACAAAAGATTTCATGAAACTTGTTGGTTTATGGATTAAAGTAGAAAAAAAATATCATACTGTTTTAGCCAATCCAGACACAAAAAGAAAACCATGTTATATGATCACTTGTAAGTGGATATTAGTGATAAGGTAAAGGACATTCATGCTGTAATGCACGTACCAAGAGAGGCTAAGTAACAAGGAAGGCTTAAGGTGGTACACACGATCTATCTGGGAATGTTAAATAAAATAGACTTAGCAAGTATACTGGGTGTTGGTGGGAATGAGAACAGGAGGAATCAGGCCTGGGTTGTGTCAAGGGGGAAATGCTGAGAGAAAAACCTGCAATTGGGGGGAGGTATTTTTGGAGTCAGTTAAGAATTAGTGCAATGGATACTCTATGGAATCTATTAGAATTCTTCTAGGAATGTGAGACACAGAGCCTGAAACAGCCATCCTCTGTAACCAGGAAAGGCCTCAAGTTGAGGGACTGGAACACCAACCCAGCCACAAAATCTCTGACCTACACTTCGTCATGTCTGCTGGATATCCTGGGACTGGAGCCTAGCATAATCGTCATCAGAGAGACCAGAGAAACTTAATTGAGAAAGTTTGAGAGCAGATGCAGCTTCATACAGCCAGATAAGCAGAGCTCGGAGAGTCCTGCAGAAGAGGGGGGAGAATGATTGGAGGAGTCAGAGAGATCAAGGATAGCACAGGAACATGTTGAGAAAATCAATTGACCAGGTATCAAATGTACTCCTAGAAATCAGAGGGCCTGAATGGGTCTGACCTATCTACCCTGCATATATGTTATGGCTGAGAAGCTTAATACTCTTGTTGGATTCTTAACAGTGAGTAGGATCTCTCTCTCTCTCTGTCTGTCTTTCTCTGTCTCTCCCTGTCCCTGTCTTTTGATCTCTCTCTCTCTCTCTCTCTCTCTCTCTCTCTCTCTCTCTCTCTCTCTCTCTCTCTTTCTCTTTCTCTCTCTCTCTCTCTCTCTCTCTCTCTCTCTCTCTCTCTCTCTGACTATTCTGCCTGCCTTTTGGACCATTTTTCTTCCTACTGGGTTACCTACCATGAATGTGAGTATATGAGACTAGTCTTATTGTAGTTTGCTATGTCATATTTGGTTGATATCTTTGTGAGGCCTGCTGTTTTCTGAGGGGAGATGGAGGGTGTAGCTCTTTGAGAAAAGTGAGGTGGGAGGAAGAGACTGAGTTAGGGGGAGGGAAGTTGCATCAGGATGTAATGTATATGACAGTAAAATATTAAATAAGTATGTATCTGTCTGTGAAACATGAGAAGTTTGAAGAATTTTACTAATCACAAATTTAGTCCACATGAGAAATTCCATAGGTAATAGTTTTCTATCCTTTCATATTTATCTAAGAATGAAATTGAAACTCTACAGTGTTCTGTGAGAATATTAAAATCTGTTAGTTAGAGGTAATATAATACAAGGATCAAATCCATAAAATTGTCAACATTGGGTAGGTTAAGGAAAAGCAGTTAGTATTTTGTATCTCTTATTGTGTAATAAATCAATCCCAAAGGTTTATCATCTTGTGTTAAAATACCTGAAGGAAACAATTCAGAAGGAAAGAATAAGTCAGTTTAAAGGAAGAATACACAGATGCCTTTTCTAGTCAGTATTGGTAAATAACTTTTCTCTGCCATCCCCCAGTTTACGTAGACTGTAACATTAGCTTTTTCATAGACTCTCCTAAGTCCTCATTAAAATGTGGAGAGAACTCGAGGTTAGATGGAATATCAAATTACTCAAACCTTGAGGGTTGTTTTAGGCTATCAAGGACACACATATAAAGGAGGCTCCAGTAAGGGAGCTGAGGGAGTCATCACTAGCGTAGTGGTTGGTGGTACTGTTTTTATTTCAATTTTGCACAAATGAGAAAAATCTCCCATCTTTTGCCTCATTTATCAATTCAAAGTTTTATTTCATTTATATTCATTCAAGAAATTAATATCTCTTACTCACAATTAATATTGTCTTTATCTCCCCTAAATATTTTGAGTACAGTTCAAATTAGTGTTCAAGGAACCTTTTCCCTTTGTTTATATTTATTTCAATGTTCTTTCAGACTCTGTCCCATATTTCTTCTTCTAAATTTCCTACTAGAAACCAGGGGTGATAACAATAAACAGCTTGCAATCAATTAATACTTGTAATTTTGTTACTAGTGCTTTTTCTTTTATCTTTTTTCTTTTTTCATTTTTTCATTCATTCATTCATTCATGCACTTTGCATCCTGATCCCAATCTCCCTTCCTCAGTCCTCCCTGTTCTACCCTTACAAATTCCTCCCCCATTACCCTTCTTCTCAGAGAAGCTCTCCCTTGGGTACCATGCCATAATGGGGGCATCAAGTCCCAGGAGGACAAAGCACATCCTCTCCCGCTGAATCTCAATCAGAAAGTCCAGTTAGAGGAATGGGAATCACTGCCAGGCAACAGAGTCAGAGACAGCCCTTGCTCCAATTATTAGAGGACACACATGACGACTAAGCTGCACATCTGCTACAAATGTGTGGGATGTGTAGGCAGCCTAGGTTTAAACCCTGCATTCTCTTTGGTTGGTAGTTTAGTCTCTGTGAATCCCCATGGGCCATGGTTAGTTGACACTGTGGGTCTTCTTGTGATGTCCTTGACCTCGCAGGCTCACTCAGTCCTATGCCCTGTTCTCCCATAAGACTTCTTGAGCTCTGTCTGATATTTGACTGTGAGTCTGTGCATCTTTTTTTCATCAGCTGCTGAACAAAGCCTCTCAGGGAACAGTTATGCCAGGCTCCAATTGTGTCAGTGGTTACCTTTCTCACACAGGATGAGTCTCAAGTTGGGCCAGTCATTGCTTGGCTGTTTCCTCAGTCATTGTTTCCTCTTCAACATTGCACATCTTGTAGGCAGGACAAATTTTGTGTTGAAAGTTTTGTGGGTGGGTTGATATCTCCATCTCTGTACTGGCAATGTTGCCTGGCTACAGAAGGTGGCTATCTCAATCTCCAAATCCTCAGCTTCTAGGAGTTTCCGCTAAGGTGACCCCTATAGATTCCTGGAAGCCTCCTCCATCCCAAGTATCTGGCTAGTGCCAGAGATGCTTCTCACTAATTTTGGTTCACACTCGAAAACCTTTGCAACCCCCTCTCCTCACACCAGATTCCCATTCCCATTCCCCTCCTCATCCTTCTCCAACTCAGTTGCCTCACTCCATCCACCTCCGATGTCTATTTTACTTTCCCTTCTGTGTAAGATTGATGCATGCTCTCTTGGGCCCCCCTTATTATTTAGTTTCTTTGAGTCTGTGTATTGTAGCATAGTTATCCTGTACTTTGTGATTAATATCTTCTGGGTCTGGGTTACCTCACTAAGGACTCCTCCTTTCTTTAGAAAATGATTCACAAGCTGGACATAAGGCAAAGCCTTTCCTCTTTTCTGTCCCATTATTTTCACTCACCTCTTTCTGTGAAGGTCTTCTCTCTCTTATCTAATAACCAACATTGGGTCACTAATACATGGCACCATTTGCTTACAGCTTTAAAGGTGATGAGACCAGGGAGAGTAGAGATGAAAAAGTCTCGTACACAAGCCAACTTTATCCAGAACATCAGATAATTTATACTCTAATGATGAAGAAGAATCACATGAATACAACATATAATCATGAGGACAAGCCCCATGGTGCAAAAATATGTTTTGCTCTAGAGAGATATAAACAAATAACAATAGCTAGTTGTAATGAATAATCTGAAGTAAACTCAGTCTTATCCGCTACATCTTGGAGGAGCGCAAAAACACGTATCAGGAACAATTCTGGATTTTGAGGTAAACTCAGGTCACAAGACCCTTGTCTTGTTTTCTTGGAGTTTCTCCCAGGCAATCAGAATTCTCCTCACAAGGCTCCATTCTTGGACCATGTTCTGACAATGAGGGAAGTTAGATAAGAATGCAGAATGTATATAAATTAGACACATTTTATACACGAATATAATTTATAAAGATATGATTTAACATATTGTATAAAATAGGCATAAATGCATGAAGCCTATCTGAGTCACATTAATGGTGGATACATGACAGTGAACTGTACAGCAAATTGTAATCTCATTATGAGTTTTAGTTTATGTACTTAGACTCTATTAGTTTTCAGTGATGACAAGTGCATATCCCTAGAGATTTTATGTAAGAAATTCTACATATAATTGGGAAAGATAGAATACAAGCAAACTCAGAAATCTTGGAGTAAACTTTGAGTAAACCTAAAATGTATCTAAGAATAAAATATGACAAAACATGTACATTAAAGCAAAAAGAAGAAAAATGTATCATAGTGTCTCTACATAAGAGGTAAATTTTTTTTGGAAAGCAAATAAATGCTTTGTCTTGTCACAGAAGGGAGAGTACTTCATTGAGTCAGAACATCCCATACTGTCATCCAGACAGATTTTGATTACTTCACACTTGTGTATAGTAGTTGTATTATTTTATTATTATGATAACATTTCTTGTATCAGTTTTCCATTATTATATACTATTAGTGCAAATCTAGTCAAAGTTTTAAGATCGAGCATTGGAATGGACAGGGTATTTACACAAATTATAATAAGATGTAAACCAAGTGAGTTTTTAAGGCAGCCCAATTCCCTGTGTGGGCTACTGTTACTGAAAAGAAGCTGACGTGCAGGCTTTAAGTTGAACCTGATCATGCAAATTTATATAAGCCGTATATTTGGCATCTGAGAAATTAAATTTCAAAGTACTTATGCCAAAAGATACTAAGTGAATATTTATGTGCCATATTATTAAGCATATGTACACCATCATAGACACATCTGTGTGTTGCACACACATACACCCAGACACAGATAGAGAAACAGGGACTCTGAAGCATGGGTAGAAACAATACTATAGGCTTCAGATCTTAATATTTATGAAGAGTTAAAAGAAAGAGAAGAGACACTTCATTTTGACAACTTGTCATGAAAAAGTATCATTTTTGCAATGTGAATTTAGGGTTTTTATTGGGTTAATATAGGAATCTCTGTAACCGTTAGCTGAGTCATATATTGTCTTATTCAACACATATTATTGACTGCTTCATGTTTCTTCAAGTCTATGAAGAACTTTTATGAGATTTTATAGACCAACAAAAAAAAAATGACATACTATCATCCTTCGGGAAGCACATCCCTATGTGGTTGTGATTAGTTTGTGATGCCAAGGATACAGGAGTATGGGGACATAAAGGCAAGCACTGGGATGGAGCTGACCAAGGGAGTTCTTTATTGAGCTAATAATAGCAAGGGCCACACAAGTTGATTCTGCTGCTCCAGGCATTCGAGTATGTTTTATTTGTGCACTGAAATAACTGAGCGAGACTTCTGACTATCTTGAGTTGATTGAGGGGTGCTGTCAGGTGGCTTGGACTCCCTTTATACTTCTGACCTGGAGTACAGCAAGAGGAATTAGGTCTCTATAGCTGTGTAAAGAACTTAGGAACAGAGTTGCTAGCCTCGGCAAAGAATTGTGTGGCCTTATACATAAATTATAAGGCTATGATATATGCTAGACACTACTATCAACTACCACAATTGTAAACACTGTGTCAACTCTAATGTCACCCAAATATTTTTTATCTTTTTTTTTTTTTTTGCTAATTTCAAAGCTGTAGTTGAAATTAAATTTCACAGAAAGTTGGAAAGAGAAGAATTCATAAGTTTCTTTAAATCAGCAGCAATATGATAAAAGCATATTTTAAAAACTATTTTGAAATGCTGAAGGAGTTTAATAATTCTCCTTTGAGATTAATTAATATTTCTTAGAGGAGGACTCAATGAATTCTTCTTCCCAAATATGTAATGCAACCAAGCACCCAGAAAAAAATAATTGGGAAAACACAGTGAGGGATTTATATTGTCACAAAACAATCTATTAGTATATTCATGTAGGATGAAGTTAAATGTGAATATTACTTCCTTAAAGTGTTTTGATTTGATAAAAAGATCTCTTTTAACTTAATATGGTCTGGCTTAGATTAGTTTTGCTTTATATCTGCTTGACAATATTAAGGATTCTTGTTGAACAAAGTAACACAGTAACACTCAGTGAGGTCACCTAAGTTTGTGGGATTGTGCATTTTCTACCTGACTAGATTTGAAAACTCCTGGTAACACATCCCTGTGCTTTTCTTTGAGGATGTTTACAGAGATATTTAACTGAGGAGGGAGTATGCACCCTTAAAGAGGTGCAGCATCATCCCAATGGACTGGGATCTTAGACAGAATAAAAGGGAGGCAAGGAGCAAGCCAGCAGAGTGTCAGCATCTCCTGGTCTCAGATGTGAGGAGTCACAGTAGCATGCCCCTGCCAACATGATTTTTCCATGTTTACCAACAGTAATACACCACATGTTTTTAAGTCATAAGACAGAATTAATTCCTTCTCTTAAATTGTTTTTGTTGGGTATTAGGTTGTAGCAGAAATAATAATTAAGATGAAATCTAAGATGGCATTGAAAGTACTTCTTAGTCTACAAGGCATGACCAGCTGTATTCAGACAACATTGTTTCTGTCTCTTCTCGTAGAATCTGTGTATAACACTGTGCATCAAAATTAAAGGTTATGGTGTTTGTAGACTGAGATGCTACAGGTGGCGTACTTTAAACATCAACTAGAATGAATTTGTGTGTTATTACTGATATGGATGTGGGGCATGTATCTCTGTTTACTGATTATTATTGTAAGGTTTTTTCCCATTAATAAAACATGTACTCCTTCTTTTAAACTTGAGTTTACACTAGATTCTTCTAGTAACTAAGTAAGAAATCATCCTTATTTGCCAGTTTAGAATGATGTTTTTGTTTACTTTATCTTTCTGCAATGTCTTGATGCTCTGAATTAAAACCAAGGCTATGAGCATTGTAAGCACAGGACACATTGATGAGCTATACTTCCAGGTATCAGAATTTCATGGTAATTTGACAGATTATCGTTTTGACAGACGATAAATGGGCAAACATTGGCAGTAGTTCTGATAAGTGTATTTTTTTCTTCAAAAGGCATTTAACCTTTCTCTTCACTGTTGGATTTATCTCACCTTTGATGTCTATTAACATGGTTGGTTCTGATAATCACCTTAAAATGCCACATAATGATTTATTAGCAGCCAGTTTTATGCTATTACATTGAATTTTAACGAAACAGAGAAAATGCCTTCAAAGAGATTATCATTTATCTGAAGATCATTTCCCTTTTATTACAGATTAATTTAGTTTCTTTCCTGAGTGCCAGAATAACTCAGGTAAAAAAATATTTTGCTGTAAAAATTCCTCTGTGCATAATAAAAAATAGAAGCTTATGATTTTCAAATTTTAAATACATATGGAAAGTTTAAATAATTTATAGTAATATTTATTGTTTTTAATAATTTTATCAGTATATCTGTATGTTTCTCCACTGGTTAAGTACATATACTAACGTATTGAGTTTTAAAAACAATGGAAAATGTAAATTAAAAGCCGCAATTTAACATGTGGTGAATAGCCATGGGAAAGAACTAAGAACATTGAAAATTTCAGCACAAAAATGAATATTATTTTGACTAATAGATATAAGAAATGCTCAAAATAATTTTCTTTGAGAGCAGAAAACATCTATGTAATCAGTAACTAATTATGTGTAAAAATTAAACGGTAGATATAAAATGACTTAGTAGTCTTATGGTAAATTAGATGCCTACTTAAAATAAACTTGAAGACACCTTAAAAATCAGAACAAACATTTAAAAATAAACCTAGTAATTTTTCTGAGTTGGAAGTATTGCCATATGTTTGAAGTCAGCCTGGACTACATAGTGAGAATCTGCTTCAAAATAGAAGTAAATACTGAAAAAATAAAATATGATAATCTTTCAAGTGTGGGGCATTGGGCTGTGAGAGGCAGCTGGGTACCTGGTCCAGCAGAGGCATCAAACCCTGGATAATACCCTAATGGGACAGTAGGTGTTCGGCCTTGCTCCTTGATCCTGGTTCCTTTCACTTATCCACAGCCCCTCCCAAAGAAAGGTTTGTGGCTTTAGGTCGAGTAGCACAGGTAACACAGGTAGAGGGCATTACTACAGGACACAGAGCCTCAAGAGATATCCATATTAATGAGATACCTAAAGGCCAGAGGGCATAGCCAATTAATCATTCCTTCCCAGATTCTCCTCCTTGCAAAAGATGTTTAACATCAGGCCCGCCCTGAGGAAACGGGGTTCAGCTTCATCTACTTACTGCTGTGACAATAAACATTTTAAGATCATGATCTTCTTCTCGTTTTGGGGGCCCTCTGTGGGGGGGGCCTTGGAGAAGGTCTTCAACTAATGAGCCACTACCTAATCTCCTGTTGGAGGACCTCTCAGCATTCCAGCCACAAAGTCCACCAACTCAAGCAAGCTAGCCTAGCCGAGCCAGCCATGACCCAGCCAAGCAAATCTCCTCGACCAAGAGTCTCATCCATCCTGCAGGGAGCCACTGGAGCTTCTCTCCCTCGCCCTTTTGGGCTGCTGGCTAGTTCAGCCCAATTGTTCCCCATCTCAGTCCCTCTGGGGCTTCCCAGAGGCACCTGGGAACCCAAGGGCTGAGACCAGCCCGTCTCCAGTCAGTCGCCTCGGCTGGACCTCAGACTAAGATCTCCCCACTACTGGATTGGAACTCAGTTACTTCTCCTAGCCCGTTGTCCACCCAGTGCTGTGTGGAGTGAACTCAGTCAAATTCCCATGCTTCTGTCCTCTGAGCCGGGGTTCCAGTCGTTCCAGCTGCTTGGGGCTGCAGACACCAAAAAACCACAACTCAGCCCAATGAAACCCACAACCATGCGTGGGCTAAAGTCCCACATAAAGTCACTTTTTTGGAAAGTTTAAGAAGTAGAGATTGACAGAGTAGGATTCAATTGGTAATTTCAATATTATAATCCAGAGCACAGTGAATTGAGCTATGGAAACCACTCAGGACTACATTGCTGTATTCAGAGAAAAAAATTAGGAATATAAAGAATAATGTATTTATATGAATGTTTCTTCCTGAAAAATTACTGGCATCAGCTGTGTACACTTTTACACTGTATTTATTTTGTGTGCTAGCGTGTATACACAAGAGGTTCATGAGTTCCATAGTACACATGTTGAGGTCAGAGGACAACACGTGTGCATGTTCTCAATTTTCCCCTTGTGGGTCACAGGAGTTGAACCCAAATCAGCAGGTATGTAGGTAGTAGCATACCTGGTGAACCATGCTACCAGTCCCAGCCACTTGGATTTTATAGTGCAACAGTTCACTCCTTCATTCTTTTATGAGGAAAGTTAATGAAAAAATGAGCCAGAATAACGTTTAGCCACAGTTGCTAATGACGAAAGAACAGAGACTATCAGACAGCTAGAGCTTGACATCATTTACCCAGCTAGTTAACAAGTATGGATTGCTAATAGGGTTGGCACCATTGCCACATTTGTACAAAAAAGTCAATTCTTAATCCAGATTTTTTTTCCAACTGGAGAAATGGTTAAGGTCACTTGATTTTATTCTGAGGGAACCGAGTTACACTGTAAACACCCATGTATGGTTTATTACAACTACCTACCACCTATACATGTGTATATAAAAAATTAAACATCCTCTTCTGGTCTCTAGAGGCACCTGCTGAAAGAATCACACACTCATTTGTGATTGAGAGGGAAATATCTCATCATACAACACACATAAACATGGATACACATAAATTAAAAAAATAATTTAAAAAATTGGACTCATTTTTTTATATTTTTCTAATCTTTAATGTGTTTTTACTATTATTGAAGTTTTTATATTCTCCTCATATGTATATAAAAAGACCAACAGTACTTTCTACAAAATGTTCCCTCTCTTTTTACTTTCAAATGTTATTCATTTATAAGTAAAATTTTCCTTTAAAAAGTCAGTTCTGACAGCTCAACAGAACTTAAGCATAGTGCATCAACAGAGTAGACAGGTGCATTGTCATTGGATACCACGAATTATATATGCATGAATAGTGAAAAAGTTTAACTTTTGTGTAATCAGTAAAATAATCAGTATTACAAATGGCAAAGTTAGAGTATCCTCGCAAAGAAACCCATCACCAGTGTAACTTAAAGAAGTGGATAAAGTCAGAGTCTAACTGGGTGGAGGTGTGGAAACAAATCAAGTCCATGCATGGAGAAGGATTGGTGATTGTATGAGCCCAGGAGAGGTCATAGCGGCAGAAAGGTAATTTGAAAACTATACTTTTAATCTCAGATTTTCTAGGCTTATGACAGCAATTGAACCAGACTGTTTCATGAAAATGGATAGATAAATAAATGAATAAGTATGACCACAGATGTATTTTTAAAATTTTTTTATTAAATATTTTATTTCAAATGTTATCTCCTTTCTTGGTTTCTTCTCTCCAACACCCCTATCCTATCCCCCATCCCCCTGCTTATATGAGGGTCCTTGCCCACCTATCCAACCACTCCCACCTCACTGCCCTGCCATTCTCCTACACTGGGGCATCAAGCCTTGACAGGACCAAGGGCTTATCCTCCCATTGATGCTAGACAAGGGCATCCTCTGCTTCATATGCAGTTGGAGCCATGGGTACCTCCATGTGAATGCTTTGGTTGGTAGTTTAGGGGGATGAGGGTTTAGTTTGGTTGGTTGATACTGTTTTTCTTCCTATAGGGTTGAAAACCTCTTCAGCTCCTTCAGTCCTTCAGTTAGGAGTCTCTAACTCCTCCACTGGGATCCCTAGACCACGGATGTATTAATAGACCAAATTCTAAAAGAAATTCTAAAGGAAGAGCAACTAAATAAATGAAACGAACTAGCATGGCTTTGATGTAGGAATTGAAAACCTAGGCAGTTGCTGTTAAGCTGTTAAGTGATGACAGATGGAATGGGAGATAAGACCATCTTATTTAATTCAGTTCTGGAATTGGAGTAATGACAGACGGGATGTACAGGACTATCTTGTTCAACTCAATTCTTTCATTGAAATACTAGGAAATCCTGGTGTGTAACGTAAAACATAGAAAAATGCAAAGGCTACACCTGACCAGAGAAGATTTTAATTTAATTCAATCAAAAGGCTGTGATTTAATATAAATCCACAGATGAATATTTATAGATATTTCCAAAAATCTATATGTAAACCTCATTTGTGATTCATAAAAGTTTCATAATTGAAGCAAAAATTTAAGATTCTCAGTAAAATAGTTGAGAGGTTGGAATTTTCAGCAGAGATTTCAGAGCCTGTAGATAGAAATCATGAAAAAATAGACCATCATACAGTCATGCACATATGGACAGCATTAACTGGATATTAAACAATATTTGAAAATATAGACATGAAACTAAGAAATATTTTGGGAGGAGGGTCTGGATATGGAGAGGAGGGGTGTGGATGTATATGGCACGTTGTATGCATACATTGAATGCATACATGAAAGTCTCAAAGTATAAATAAAAGACAAAGAAATTGAAATTGCTTTTAAGAACATACGAAGTGGAGCAGGTGTGGCAAACAGTGTGTGGGCTTTGAGTTGACAACACAGTCTTGGAGCAACAGCTGTACCCAAGAAATGTGCAGAAATTAAAATCAAACACAGAGGCAAGTGGCGTTGTCTGAAAACTCTAGGCTGAGGGTGTAGTGGGAGATATTTAAATCTCCAACCCAAATATGACCGGTCAATGAAAGCACAACTCAGTAATTATGAATATATTCTGCAAGCCTAGGTTGGGCAGATACCCCTACACTACTCTGTTCCCCAGCTATGACACCCTTATAACTTGAGGATTTTCCAGACCCTACATCTGTCCTTCTACCTCCTGCTTCCCAGCAGTCCTCTCTTAACTAAGAATAGATTCATCTGTTGCACACATTTTTGTGTATTGTGTACCTATTGTACGCATCATGCTAGACTGCTGTATTGTTTGCCTGGATCATGATATTGAACATCTTCCTCCTCCATTGTTTTCCTCTAGTCCTCCTCCAGTTGTCCTCCCCCTGCTCTCTTCCCACCAACATTTATATCTCCACCTCCCCTTCCTCTGCCCAATCACTGGCTCCAGCCTTTATTTTACAAATTAAGATGCACTTTGGTCCCATACTCTGTGTTTCACCTATAGTATCTTTTTCTTTAGAGCAAATGTTTAACCCCACATCAAAATACCACTTACTTTCCCTAACCCGCCTCCTTTCCCAAGAATTTCCTTAAATTGATACTTGCAGCTTCCTTTCTGAGTATATTCACTTCCTTCTATGATACCTCCCTAGCCTGCGTACCCTGAAGGTTTAATAAGCAATGCATGACCAGCCAACATTATTATTGTTTTTAAATTGGCTTGAAATCTGTAAAACCTTGGGGCACAATTACATTTCTTGGAAAAGACATCTGTTATAAACTTTCACTATATTAAATAATTTGTGTTATTTTTTTCTTAAGTGTTTACAAAGGTAAATTCTCCCATGGAAACTTTTAACCTTTAAAACCAACAAAGAGTGTGATCAACTAGCAATCCATTCTGTAAGAAAACTGGAACTGAATGTATTTACTCTCAAGGCAAAAGGGTAAATGTCCATGTTCAATATTGTTTCTTTCAATATCGTGTTTCAGGCAAACAATACAGCAGTCTAACATGTTGTGTACAATAGGTACGCACATACACCAAATGTGTGTAACAGATGAATCTATTCTTAGTTGAGAGATTAGAAGCAGATACCTTAAAATAACAAAATTAAATACCTACAAAGGAGAAAGATAATAAAATTACTGTAAAAACATGGAGTTTTACAACAAACCCTAATTATTTATTAAATCTTCTCATCAATTTGTGTTTTTAATTGAATGCAAATTTAGTTTTCAACTGAAATATCATGACATTAACATAAGAGATGTATTATATGGCCTTAACAATGTATGAAATACAGGAGAGAATTAATAAAACTCATACACATACAAGTGTGTGTCTTTCTCTGTGTATTGTAGGGCCATGAAAGGGGTCTTGGTTTTTGGTAGAAGCACTGGCTGGAAGTAGCCTGGAGACCCTGCAAAGAGACCAGCATTTATTCCACCACACTCCCAGAATCCAGGCTCCTAACACGTGGCATGGAACTCCATTAACTTGCACTGTTCAGTCACTTAGGGTGAAGCTTCTACCAGCCCCTCCACAGGTAGAGGGTGTGACTACAGGCCTCAGCCTCAAGAGATTTACATACTAATGAGATACTTGAAGGCCAGAGGGCCAAATAAGCATTCTTCCCCAGACCCTCCCCACTTTCTCTGTCCCTATTTAACTCAGGTTTGCCCTGAGTTTCATGGGGGTGGGGTGTGGCATCCAGACTCAACCATCATCTGTCATGCCAATAAAGTCCTTTTGGAAACCCACAAACTTTCTTGGGTTATTGGGACCTGCGGTCTTGAGGCTGACAAGGAGGACGTCCTTGCATTTCAGCCACAGGAGCCCACAGTGTATCTGTGTGTTTCTTTGTATCTGTGTGTGTCTATGTGTTTGTGTGTATCTTGCTGTGTATATGTATGTGTTTGTGTATGTGTGTGAGTGTGTGTAAATGCAAAAAAAAAAAAGCACAGAGTAGAAAGATTAAAAAAAGGAAACTTCTAAGAAACACATAATGAGGCTGGAGATATTGCTCAGTATGTATAAAGACTGGCCACTCACAGAGTTGATTTGATTACCAGGTGTGATTCCCAGCACCCACACAGTAGCTCATAGTTACCAGTTCCTCCAGTTCTAGAGAATCTGATGCTTTCTTTTGACCTCCACAGGACCAGGCACACACATGGTGAACAGATATACATGATGGCAAATAGTTCACACAATAAAAATAAAGATATTTTTAAAAACCAGAAACATGTGAGGGACAAACAAAATGTTTACCAATTGTATTCCCCCTCCAATCAAATAGAATCAACGAATCAAAAAACTATCTGAGAGGGTCTCCGTGGAATCAGGTTTTCTTTATTGTGTTTTACCATTGTGTCTTGTGAAGTACATGTCAGTTCACTGCAAGATGTTTGATTGCTTAGTCTTCTTTCTTTAAACTCCCTTGGAATCTCCCACTGTTAGTGTAGTGCTGTGGTTGAGTGTGACATGTGGCTACATGGTTGTGGGCCATTTATTCAGTGGGATGTTTGCTGGAGAAGTGGGCCACTGGCAATCAGTCTAAAGGCAGGGAAGCCCAGCCAGACTTCCTGTTCCCCTTCAGCTTTTTGTGTGCACATAGAATGTGATCAACAGGGCTTCTATTCCTTCCATCATATCTTCCATGACATGATGGAAATCATCTTCTCAAAAAGAAAGTCGTAATGCTCCTGCCTTGCTTGAAGAGTTTCCCGATTGGCATTACACTCAAAAAGAAGAAAAGTGTATATATTCATTGAAGGTGTCCATTTTTTTTATAATTTTACTTACATAAGCAATGGCAGGCTGAAAATAGGGAAAATTCAAAAAAATGAGCTTTACGTTTTAATCTTTGCTCTACTCTGTTTCTGTGAAGTTTAATGAAATTGGAGTCCACCCCAGTCCATCCTGCCTAAAATACAGATTGATCTTTGCAGTGTATTTGCTATGCAAATGTAGTATTCGGTATATGACTCCAGAAGCACTTTTCCTGTGCTAGAGAATCTCTTGTATTTAAAACTGGCCCCAAAGAATAAGACTAACGGCCGAGACAGCTTGCTGTGACCCTCCTATCATCAATCATTTATATCTTGCTATGTCCAATTCATAAAAGATATATTATCACAGGTATGTTTATACAGGAAAGAACAGTATATAGGAAGGTTAATACTGCCTGTGTATGGTTGGTGGCAGCATTAGGGGACTAGGAGTGGGGAATGTAGAAAAAATTTCTACAGAAGAAGGTGCCTGCTACATTGTTTCTTCCATTTTCATTCACATTAAATTCTATCACAGTCGGAGCTATTCTGCAGATTTTGACTATTCATCACCACTGTCTAGTAGAGCACTTAATAAAGTTTTTTAAAAATTAATGAATAAGCATTATGTTTCATTATGTGGTTTCTTACCTCCTTTCTTAGAATATATTTTCCTTAATGGCCAATGCAATTTGTCTTGCTGGTTATAAAACTTCTTCTGTTGATTTGAGGAACGTAAGCATTCAGTCTCTATAGCCATTTCTCACAATTTTGCTATTTTTTTAAAACTGTAGAATGTCAATTATACTTTGCCCTTTGAACTAATGTATCTTATATCCATAAAATATTTCATTTTAATTTTTCCTAATTGACTAAGTGGTGGTGTTTGGAAAAATGCACCTCCTAGCAGCTTTTCTGAAACCTGAAATAGTACTTGAATATAATAGATAGAACTTAACCACATCCTCTAAATTAGTTAATGAATCACAGAAAGAAAAATAAAGGGAAACATAATGAGAGAAAAAGTTTTCAGATTAGTATTTAAGAGTTTATGGTTTTATCTGTGGCTTTTAGATTTTTTTTTCAATAAATTTAAAACCATAGAATATAAATAAATCATCTCTAAAGAATAGTTCCAAAATAAAGAATGGCAATTTCCTACCTTGAAATTATATCCTAGATTGTATATTCTGTTCCGATATTAGGACATCATACAACTTCCCTTTTCATAAACCTTGTGTGATTCTTCAAATAATTTTTTTTATTTCAGAATTTCAAAATCTAGCCTGGAGTGCATCTCATGACTTTTAAGGAAATGCTTACTAGCAAATTTGTTTCTGTATTCCTTTCCTTAGGCGCACACTCACGCCAGTCTTTTAATCTTCCGTACACACACTTCCATTGAAACATGTAATATCTATAAATTAGTTTAATTTCTTACACTGAAGCTATGTGCTTTATTATTTACCTTATTTTTTCCTGGCTATATCCTTGTCACAGATAACAATTTTCTTGTAAACAACTGGCTTTAGTGATCACTCTATAAATTCTAAATTTAGGATGTGTTATTCCAGTGTTCAAATCTTACTATGACTACTTTGATATAATGTACTTGGAAATGTCCTTGCCCGCAGACAAAGCTGACTTACAGCTGATAGGGCTGACATTTCTGATGCCTCTCCCTCCTCACCCTCTCAATTTCTCCTTCATATTCTGATACATAATCAATAAGGACAACATTGCATTATCTTAATAAGTGCATATCCAATAATTAATTAATGGGCTTTGGGAAGCAAATAAAGGACTCAATTTTTCGTAAATAAAAGATAAAGCAATAAAGGCTGTGGAATTCTACTCTATCTTTCTGCTGAATAAGAAGAATGGAGTAATAGATACTTCTTTTTTCTCAATTATATCAATTTTGCCATAACAGGTAAAATATATGAATAAATGCAATTATCTTAAATAGCAGAACCAAGTTGTGTTACTAGAAAACTATGTTAAATTTTTTCATTTATAAAATATTTAATGTTTTAAAAAATTTATTCCTTATTAAATTTTTTCTTTTTTTTAAAGACAAGTCTTTATCCTCCACAAGGTATGCCCAAACTCTGACACAGAGTTTCTCATTCCATTCTCCTTCCCCCATCTCAGAGAATGTTCCCATTCCTTAGCCTACTGCCACTCCACTTCCACCTTGCCAGGCCTCCCGACTTCCTGGGCCTCAAATCCCTCTAGAGTTAGGTGTGTCTTCCTCAGTTAAGCCAGACCAGGCAGTCCTCTTTGGTATATGTGTCTGGGGACTAGTACCAGCTATTTTATGCTGCCTGGTTGGTGGCTTAGTGTCTGAGAGATCATGGCTGTTCAGGTTAGTTCAGACTCCTGGTCTTCCTATGGGGTCGCCCTCCTCCTCCTCAACTTCTTCTAGCTTTTCCCTAGTTCAACCACAAGAGTCTCTGACTTCAGTCCATTGGTTGTGTGTAAGTTTCTGCCTCTGTCTCAGTCAGCTGCTTGTTGGACCTCTTGGAGGGGCGCCATGCTGGGATCCTGTCTGTAAGTACATAATATCTTCAGTAATAGTGTCAGACCATGGAGCCTCCCCTTGAGATTGATCCCAATTTAGATTTGTCACTGGAGCTTGTTTCCCACAGTATCATCTCTGTTTTTGTCCATGCAGTTCTTTTAGACAGAAATAATTCTGGGTCAGAGTTTTTGACTGTGGGATGGCAAACCCATCCCTCCACTTGATGGCCTGTTTTCTGCCAGAGGTGGTATCTACAAGTTCCCTCTTCCCACTGTTTGGTACTTCATCGAAGGTCCTTCCCTTTGAGTCCTGAGTGTCTCTCACCTCCCAGGTAAGATCTGCCATTGTCCTTGGAATGCAAAGTAGACTAATAGCTATTGGAGGTTTGGTTTTAAAAGATTCATTTTATTTTTCTATGTATGTTTTTCTATGTATATATGAAGATGTGTTGCTATATTATAGTTCTCTGTCCAAAGAAGTTTGAGGGCAAGTGCCTCAGCTGTATGTGCTAGAGAATACCTGCTCTCTATAGATTTGGTTCTAGCTGGTGTTTGTGGTGTGAGCTCTTCCGCTTCTGTGCATCTGTTCAGTTGTAGATGTTTAGTTCAGTAGCTAGCAGAGACGGTGTTGAGCTCGTGAATCAGAGAGCTGTCTACATTCCCTCATCCCTGAGGATCTGGAGTTCTGGGTCAGCAGGCTTTAATCACTTATTTCTGGCTAAAAGGATGACATTGATAGTCATGTGTGAAGTTAATTATGATTCAATGCTTCCATAGTTCCTTGATATCATTTCAGCAAATCCATAAGGTAAAACAAATGGAAATAATGTCACAACATTACAATGGCATAATGCTTTGTTGTCTTTCCTTTTCAAAGACTATTTTTATTGTTTTCTGTTTTACTTTAAAGTAGAATCTTGTTACTTAGTGTAGCCTGTGCTCAAACCCTCATATAAGTCTACCTTAAAACCCATTCCCTTAAAGGATAATCCAACAGACTATGTTAGTTTATTTTCCTCAAAAGTCCTCAGAAGTCTGCTTTCTGAGTTATTGACCACAAATAAGCAAGTTTTCTATTTCCTGCTGAGCTTCAATTTCCTCAGTAAAAATTTCTCAGACCATGTAACTTTCAGTAACTTGGTGTTTCTGAAAGAAATTGCGACCATCATATTCTTAGTGAGGATCACATTAAACATTGATATAACGATTAATTTAAATATTATTATAACTTGGAAAAGGTACTGCTATGGTAAGTCCTATATACTTCTTATAGTCCATATAGAACTTTCTGGTAACATTATAAACAGCACATCTTTCTAGTTGGTACAGTTATTGGGTATCTAGGCATTGTCTCACATATGCTTCTACAGTTTTATCCACTTATCCGAAACAGTTAATGTACGTATTCTTGCCCTAAATGTTATTTTTCTTTCTTAACATAATTATTTCCTATTTAGGTTGAAAATTTTTATGGTTTGATATCAAACGTTGATAGACCTAGCTTTGTAATTTGACTTTTTGATCAGTTTGAAATACTTATGTGCTAATGAATTCTATAAAAAATTATTAAATTACCATAAAAGGTATTTGTACAACAGCTCGAAGAAATGTCTAGTGTTAGGGACAGTATCTTTTATGCTGCAAAGAATTTCGTTTTCAATAAATACTAAGTTCAGCTTGCTACATTGAATTTTTTGAAATAATGTCTTGGTAAGTCTGATAAAAGATAATTACAAGTAGTATTAAACAATTCACATTGGTTGTGCCTCTTCTTTTTAAAATTAGTGCACAAGTTAATTGGTTTAATTTTAGATGAGCGCGCACACGCGCGCGCGCGCACACACACACACACACACACACACACACACACACACACACACACTATGAGCTTCTCATACATCTACCTCTCCTCTTTGGTCCCCATCTCTCTTTCTCTCACTGACCATGGAAGCAGAAACGGACTATTTAGGAAAAAGGAAGAATGCTAAATCTGTATCTTTATTGTTACACCGTGCTTACAATCCACCCAGTTGTATGACTACTGTCAGTATATATGGACTTTTTCTACAATTTCCCTCTTTCCAGAAAAGAACACAACTCTTGTTCATGAGGTGAGGCCTTCATCCTCTGAGCAGCTACAGTTATGGCAGATGCTGGTTATGTATTGAATAACTTCAATAAGAAATATTCATGATAAATATATTCCAGAATAACAAGTTGGGAGAAAAAATCCTTCCCCCACATGCTAAATAATTGCACGGTCCGTTGTTCCCTAATAATCCATTTTATCAATGAACACCCTCAAGCATGCTTTTTCTTTGAGAATAGATTTACAGTATGCTGAGTTTCTCTCTGGTCAAAGCTGTAATTTAATTATCAAATGAAAATGCCATGAAGAAAGCATGTTTTGTTCTACTTGGATACCTCTTCTAGGCTTTAGACAGCAGAGAGGAGTAAGAATCGTCATTGTCCTTGGGAACCAAGGTAAACTAATGAGTTACTGAATGCTTTGTAGAGAAATATTTTCTTCTCTGTGATGAGCCATCAATATCTGTGTCAGTGACACAGTATTTGTCATATCGTATTATGCATTGTGACAGCATACATATTGTCATAGTGTATTGTGATACACATAGGTCTAGAACACCACTTAAAATTACCTAAGTCTTTGCCCAGGAAGATACTATCTGCACGGACAGGAAGGCACCCTTGAGGGCTAACCATACATGTATTTCAATTCATTTTCAAAATGTCTTTTCCCTTTGTTTCAACTACAAGTGAATCATGAAAGTTGAGCATTCCTGGAAGTGTTCTTCTGGACATTTAAACATTATGACATATGTTCTACAGCTGTGAGGTAAGCATGACCAAAACTATGTCTGCTATTCTTCCCTTTCAAATTGTGTTTTTCTACTCCGTGCGCTCACAAACATGCCCACACTTCAAGTGCTTTCCTATGTGAAGTGTATGTCTAGACTTGTTACGACAGCCCACTTTGTTCAAGAAACACACTGCGTTGGAAATCTTGCCTTCACTATTATTACCTATTATAAGTAACTAATTTTTCTACACTCGTTACAGCTTGTCAGTGCTTGCTTTGGCTCTGTTCTAATCAAGATGTAGATTAATTACATTTGTTTAAAAGCAATCTTGAAATTTTGTTAAGGACTGAATGCTCTATTTTTATCTTAAGCTTACCCACTCCCTTATGAATTTAAACAAGGATTAGTTAACTTCTTGCACGTAGCTATAGTTTGCTAAAACACATTATCATTGATCTACTTGATAGGAATGCTACAGAAAGAAGTCAATACTTGTGATATATTTATTATGTCTGTACACGTTTTGTTTCAACTGACAAATGTAGTACTTCGTGTACTTCTTTCTCATTACTACCAGCATTGCAATCTGTAGAACTCAAAATTATGTTCTAGACCATAACTCAAAGCTTCCATTTATCATCGCTTTACTATCCCTGCCTTTTGGCATTCTGACCAGTAAATATTGTACTTTTAGCAGAGCTTGTATTTGCTGTTGATCTAGGTTGGCCTTACTGCAAAACCATCTTCTTAGATCAATAAAAATCCTCTAAGAAATTCAGCTAATCATATTTTTTCCTTTAAAACTCTTAATATGATGCTAATATTGAGTAAAATGTATTATCCAACATTTTAAAATTCCCCTCAACAAAGGAATAAGCCATTTAAATTTAATCCTGATTTCTATCACTCTATAGTACATTTCAATCACATATAGGCCAATGAATATATAGAAAATCTGTCAATTGAACACAATTCTTGCTTAATGGACTTCTATGATTTTATTCATAATATTTTAAATATCTTTAGAAATAGAGACCATAAATTCTTAAATGTTGAATACATCTGAAATCCTTTCTTCTTTTTCATGAGTCTTCCAACATGTGCTGACAACACACTGTGTTTTCTAAATTTCTCTACAGTCTTCATTATGTTACCTCTTTGGACACATTTGCAATGATAAAATATCCCACTGAGCTATGCAGACTTAGGGACAAACTATAAACATATATTTCTATCACAATTTCTGCCTGCCTGAAGCAATGTATTTCTGCAAAGTAATAGCAAAGAGATCTGCATGAAAAACAAAATTGGTTCTACAGTAGCTCTGCATGTATAGCATAAACCATGCCAGTAGTCTTTTCTCTTTCTTATATCATTTTGCATATGGAACACTAGTTAGGTAACATCATAAAAGGAAGACAACAAAGAAAGGGGGGAAAAGAAGAGAAGTGAAATTATAAATTAGCAAAGAGAAATCAAATGAAACATTCATATTGAACTTCCGTTAAAATGTGCTGATGCCATTGAAGTCTTTTCAGTGATTATATTAATTACTACAATTATCTAAATGCATTCCATACATTATAAGATTATGTTTAAGAAGCCTAGTGGCTTTTCCAATATCGAAGCACAAATGTACATTTTACTAGAGCTTATCTCTAAAGTTGCACAGTGAATCACCAAGTCACAAAATTCACTCTGAACCTTTGCCTCTTGCTGTATTATCATGACACTTTTCAGATTCAGAATGAGTGTAACTGTTTTACAAGGCTAGGGCTTCAACATAATGGAGGATAAGTGCATGGAAGTGTTTACCACACCTTTTTTCGCTGCCTTCAAACACTTTTGGTTTTCCAAACTTCAACTGATGAAACCCATTTTCTTAATCAAGTATTTTCAGGATTCTATGGAAAAATGATCATGAAAATAGCTAGTGGCTATTATAAAGTTGTTAAGCTGAAAATATCCTATTGTGTAAAAGAATTTTCTTTATAGTGGGGCAATTATGATCCACTGTCTTAGATATTACAATTCCTTTTCTCATGTATAATACCATAAAAATTCTTTAAAATACAAAATTGAATACTATGCACTCCTTAGTGTAAAATTGTAATTACATAATAAAATTTTACAACCTGTACATTGCTACTCTGTATTGATGTTCTTATAGAACCGATTTGTTCTGCATATGGCCTCTTATACATGAAAACTTTCAGGTAGAACCATTGTCTGTTAATTCTCACAATTCTGGAGGTATTATCCCTGTTATGGTGTATGCTTAATTAATGTGTTTTAATGATAAAGCCTGTGTGTGATGGTATTGCTTAATACCACATCTTCTGTGTACTGTTGTCAGTTTTGTGTTTATCCCCTATTCCTTTCTATTAATGATACCGGTGTTATGACTACAATTACCAGCAGTGCACTCTTACATCGCCATTTAAATGTTTCATATGTAATATCCCCGCCATTCCCCTCGTAAACACATGTTGCAACAGATGGGCCTGGCTTAATTATCTCAGTTTAGTAAAAGAAGAAAGTAAAGCTCAAGAAGATGGAATATTTGGTAAGAATTTTTCAATTATTAAGTCACAGAACTTGAATCAGAATTGGCTTCTTTTGTCAGTCTGATGAACTTTCAGGTACATGGCACCATCTGCAAATTCTCTGTTTATAGAGGACTTTATAACTTTTTCAAGGACTTTTTTTTTCCATAGAAGCAGTATTATTGTGTGCATAAAAACTTAAAAAATAGGAGTTTGTTTAGACAGATTGTAATTATTTTTGGAGACTTCAGTCCTCTATCTTTATTCCTGATTGAAAAGTGACTCTGACTATGACCAATTATATCAAATAACTGACATGTTTCATTTGGAAGGAAGAATTTGTGACTATTCTGTTATCATTACCCAGACCTAATATAAGGATATGCTTGCTGAGTGTGATCAGAGTACATGACAGTCTTTCTTTTAAAAATTAAGTTAAAATCAATTCCAAAACATAAGGAAATGGTTGGCAGCTCACAAATCTGCTGAAGGAGTTGGTGATTTTATTTAATTCCAAAAGTTTCGTCAAAACTTAAGTAACATCCAATGCCTGAGTGAGGCACTGGACTATGTTTATAGTAGGAATTTGTCTTTAGGGTTATTTTATTGCTTTATTCCTTTAGCTGAACACTTAGAAGTTGTTTTTCCCTAAAGGCACATGATTAATTTAGTCACAGGTTAGTGGTGAGTTTAGCGGCATCAAGTATGGGTTTCACCTCAGAAAGTCTGTCTTAAATCCATTCAAGATGTAGCTAGTTTCTCCTGTAACATTTGTGCCATTATTGTACCAGAATATTGACAAGTCTTTGTTGTATATTTCAGGGTTTATAACTAGGTGATATTGATGATTTTCTTTCTTCCAGTAGAATATATAATACTTTTTAGTGCCATAAATGCTACTAAGTAGTGGAGAAGCTTCCTGTTGGGTACCATCTTAATTTCTATATGTTTGTTGACATAAGTCAATGGTGTCTTTATCCCTTACCATCCAATTACAGAGAGTAACAACAATAAATGAATAAATTAATTTTTTAAGGAGCCACTCTGATTTTAGACTATAGATACAGCCTGATTAATGGACATTGTGATGGCTTTAATAGGAATGGGTTTCATAAGCTCATATACCGGAATGTCTGTTTCCAAGTTGATAGACTATTTAGGAGTATGGCCTTGTAGAAAAATAAACTATTACTGGGATTGGGTTCTGAAGTTTCAATAGCTCAATCCAGGCCCGTTCATCTCTTTGCTTTCCTTTTGGAAGATAAGATGGTAGCTCTCAGGTACTGCTGCAATACCACATCTGCCTGGGGGTCTGCCTACTGCTACACTTTCCCCGTGGTGATAATGCATTAATCCTCTGAAAGTGTAAGCAAGCCCTTCAATTAAATGATTCCTTCTATAAACTTTCTTGGCCATGATGGCTCTTTGATAGCACAGTAAGAAAGATAGATTGCTGCCCGGGATTGGAGTGTTGCTGTGAAAGGTCTAATCATGTTGTTTGTTGGAAGAATATGTAAGACTTTGGAACTTTGAACTAGAAGGTCCATTAAATGCTGTGTGGGGGACTTAATGGGCCATTCTAATAGGGACAGAGAAAACAGCAGTGCTGGGAGCAATATGGACTACATAGACTCAGATTAAGAGATTGTAGAGGAAACAATATTAATATCATTAGCAACTGGCCTCGAGACCATTGTTGTGATATTTTAACAACAACAACAAAAATATGGCTGTTTTTTTGTCTTTGCCCCCTTCCCCCATCCTCCAAGTCTTCAGAGGCTAAATTGAAGACTTTTGGATTTCAATACAAGATAATATTGACTGTGCTTTGAAGTTATTAGTGACAACATTGATACATGAAAAGGAACAAATGAGGCCATGAGATATCTAAAGTGCACAGTTTGGGACTAGGAGCAGCACCAGAAAATGTAATATGCGAGCCAGGTTCGCTACTAAAAGAAGTGAGACTTTTTAAAAAAGACCTGATGCTATTCTATTGAATAAAGTGAATGATGCCCTCAGGCCAAGAACCCTCTCAGCTCATCTTGTAGTCTGTAATAGAAAAAAGTTGGAGTAATTTGCACAGTAGAATAGCCATCAAGTCAAAGCTTGTGCAAAGTAAGTGTTGGAAGGGACCAGGTTATCACCAAGTCAGATGAACGTGGCAGCTTCAGCCATGTAGTTCTGGTTTTATCAAGAAGGATAGAGGTTGTGTCATCTTCCTCCATGATTAAGGAAAGTCAGCGAAGGCCAGGTATGTGGCTGAGGAAGCCTTGCATGGAGACCTAGAGACACCATCACTGAAGCTGTGAAGGCAAAGCAGAGATTGCACTGGAGAACCCAAGTGGTCAAAGCTGCTGGAGTCATGGAATATCTATCTACTGAGTAAAGCTTTCGACAGTCTGTGAAAACAGCCCAAGAGGAAATCAACAAAACTGGAAAGAGTGGGAGATCTCAAAAGTACTTCGACACTAGATATTAAAATACTGAATTTAGAGTTGACCCAGTTGGTTTGCTGTCTTACTTTGGTCCTGTATTCTCTCACTCTGCTTCCTTTCCTTCTATTTGCAATGGTAATATTAAACCCGAGAATCAGGAGAGAAAGAACAATTCCACAATGTTTGATACCAAATTTGAAGCAAGTTTAAATTAAATACTAGCCAGAATCATGGGCTCTGGCCAGGACCATTCCAGTGTTCCCATGAAATAGCCACAAGTTACACTTTGCTGAGGCTCCTAAAGGCACACCCACAGGCCACTGTACTTCCAATAGGTCCAGTCAAGGACAAGGATATATCCTGACTTACATCCTCCCTGAATACCCTCCATATTAAATCGATGGGCAAGCATACATCCTGCCTTATATCTTCACCACCTTCTTCCCACCCACATTTGATCAAACACATCTGGTACAGATGGGTCACATAGACATAGGACAAACAGAAACTTATTGTTAACTGTCAGAACTGCAAGCAGAACCCTTAACCTGCAGAGTACATTTTTTTCTGTTTTGTTTTCCTATTAACTTGCAAGGTGTGTTGTTCTTATTTCTGTTTTATTCTCACATATCTCCTCCTCCTCCAAGTTTCATCCTGATTCAGATTCTTGAATATGTGATAGGAACCTGTTAATATTAGCATCTAATAACCATCAGAACCCAGATCAGAATTATCTAATAAGGCATCATCAATGATACAAAAGTAGACTGTAATTAGCAGAAACAGACACAGAAGGACCAAAGGCCTTGCAATGACTGACATAGAGTTACTGATATGTTTGTAAAAAGATAAAGAGCGGGGAGATATAATCTATAGAGGTGTAGTCAGGCATGGGGAAAGGAGATGCCTCAGCAGGTCCATGCTGAGGCATCCCTTTCTGCTGAGAGACCAGCCACACGATGGTATAGTATGGAATAGAGTTTATTCAGGGCTTGGGAGGGGAGTTAACAAGGTAGTAGTGGCAGAGAAAGGATGAGAGAGAGAGAGACAGAGACAGACAGACAGACAGACAGACAGACAGAGAGAGAGAGAGAGAGAGAGAGAGAGAGAGAGAAGAGCACATGGAGAGAGCAGGGAAGGCAATGGGGAGAAAGGAGGAAAGGGGTAAGGAGACAGAACAGGAGCAAGAAGACAAGAGAGCAAGAGAGCGAGGAGCGGGCAAGCAACCCCTTTTATAGTGGGTCAGGTGGGTCAGGCCTTCCTGGCTGTTGCCAGGTAACTGTGGGGTGTAGCTTAGAGAAAAGGCTAACAGTTGCTATACAGGATATGCCAGGAAATCACAGTGGACACCAGTCATTTATTTCATAGAAGGTTTGCCACTTTTGGTATTTTTATTTTTTACCAAATTATTCTTTGGTAATTGAAACTGATTTTTTTTCTGATGACTCCTGGGTGGTTGGTATAAAAACAACAATTTTCTTTTAAATCTATGCAATAACCTTTTCATTTTACATAGATCAGATCAGATGCTCCACTGTATTCTAAAACTATTTCAGTTGATTAATCTACGTGTTGATATATCTGAGCCTGTTTTCTTGATATGCCAATTGGCATTATATTTAGCAAATTTCATTCCCTATGCCAGTTTCCTCTCTAGATAATATTCCATTCTGTTGAGGACAAGGGTTGCCATACTCTCTGCTTTAATTACTTCCAGCCCAAACCAGAACATTATTGTCAGGGTTCAAGAAGGCTGCATGTATAGTGAAAAGCTGGGAGAGGATTCAGGCAATGGCACATTCAACAGAAGCTTCTGATTAGCTGACCGAGCTGAAGAGCCAGGTAGCAACTTGGTGGTCTGGTTCAGGTCAGCTTTCAAGTTCAGAGCTCAAAAGTTGTCAGTCTGCAACTGATCCATGAATGATATCGGTCAGCCAAGTGGAAATCTTCTAAAACAGATATAGACTAGGGGCAGAAGTTAAAATTTTGGAACCTAAAAGAAAATCTTGTATTCATAACTTGTAGGTCCATAGTCCTAGTGATTTAGGGAAGGGAGGAGTTCCAACACCAGGAGACAAAGATCCCAATCTCAGGAATGGATAAATTAATGTTACTATTGTTTATAATCTGAACTGAAATCCTCATTATTATAAAACAGCCTACAGGTATATGGAAACAGTTGAAGTAGACTCATGCCTTTGAGTCCTAGTAAATCTTTGTGTTAAAAAGCATGAACATTCTTTTCTCAGTCCAGAGGGATACATATATAGATTGGACAGAGATGTTTTTTAGCTCAGTGAGAACCACCTTTATGTTCACAGTTAGAGAACAACCAAAGGAACATTAACATCTAAGCATATCTGATACTGATGGGTTAACAAACACAAAACAAACAAGAACTTATTCTTCACTATCCTAACTGAAAACAGAATCATTAACTTTCCTAGTATATTTCCTGTTTTGGTCTCCCAGTAACTTGAAGAGAATGTTGTTTTTGTTCCTGTTTTGGATTCACAGTAATATGTATTCTGTACTGTCTCATGTTAGGAAGTATGTGATCTGCTTTTAAATTTTAATTTCACAAGGAATTACAGTATAGAGACTGCCATAAGTGTAAGAATAGGCTTTGGACTTTTAATCAGTATTGAGGTTATAAAAGACTATGGCAACTTTAGAAGTTGGATGGAGACATTTTGCATTACATGGCTTCAAGAAGATGGGGGCCAGGGAGTGAAATGTGGTGATTTAAATGTGAATGACTCTTTGTAGGTTCATATATTTGAATCTCTGATTCACAGTTAGTAGACTATATAAGAAGGATTAGATGTGGACTTGTTGCAGGTAGACTGCTGCTCGTGGGTACAATCCAGGCTGCTCTCTGCCCCCATCTTGGAGATAAGATGGAAGCTATTTCACCAGTACTATAACTGCTTGATAACTGCTTGCCTGCCTAGTAGGAGCAACACTCTGGCATTGTAAGCAAGCCCTGATTAAATGCTTTTTTTTTTTTTTTAAATAAGTTGCCTTGGTCATCAAGTCTCTTCACAGCAATAAAAGAATGGTTAAGACAGGCACTGTGCATTCATTAAATTGGTCTCTAAATTATAACTTGGAATAGATTCAGGTATATGTTTATGAAGAATGTCATTTTTGAACAAAGTTACTATGAAATATTCAAAGTGTTAATATTCTTATCATGAAGCTTCTTTGTGGGGGTGGGTCTTGTAATGATTCTCTCTCTCTCTCTCTCTCTCTGTGTGTGTGTGTGTGTGTGTGTGTGTGTGTGTACATGTGTGTACGTGTGTCTCTTTTGTTTTTTGAAAAACCAAGGAGCATAATAATTTGTCTCAGATGAAGATAGCTCAGGATCAAAAAATGGAAAAAGATGTGGAAAAAAATGGAATTTTAAAATACCACTAACAACAACAACAACAACAAAGGCCAATAAATAGGCAATGGACTACTGAAATTTAGTTTTAGAGGAGAAGGAAAGTAGGGATGGAGGGAGGGTCACTGACATGGATGATAAATCACATAAATGTTGAAGCCTCTCTATAGCACACACCAATGATAATGGTAATATTTTATAATTGTTATTTTAGTTCTTAAAAGACAACTCACATTAGATGTTACAGAAAAGACATAGCAGAGGCAATAGACTGAGAATCTCTGCAAGTAGAAATGAGGGCAAACTGGAAACAATATCTCAGAGAATAAACTTCACCTACAGAAGACACAAGCTATGTTAAGATGTTAAGTGAGGTCAAACTAAAAATTCATATTAAAACTAGAGGTCTTGATCAAATGTATTGATTCTAAAACATATCTTTGATATGGAGCACAGCTTAGGAAGAAAATTTTATACCAAAGCAAAAATTATTCAATAATAAAGAAAACTAGGTAGGTATGTTCCCTGTCTTTATCTGTCGTCCATATCGAGGGCAGCTCCACACCATGCTTATAGATGCAAGTGGCTAGATACAAGCCCATGAGGGTTTTGCTGGAAATAAACTATAGTGAGAATCTTTTGTGTAATCTATGGAAACAAGCTACCAGTTAAAAGCTGATTGGGCAATGAGCTAAGGCAGGCAGGAAATAGGAGGTTGTAGTTCTGGTAAGGAGGGAGGAACTCTGAGATAGAGTCAGGCGAGGGAATGTTCCCTGAATTCTGAAGAAAAGAGTCACATAAAACTGTAGAAGAGGTAACTAGCCAAGTGGCATAAATTAGACTAGTTTAATCAGGATATTGAATTATGGGCTGGTGGAAATGAATGAACGCTATTAACCTAGGAATATATTCTTATATAAGAAGTCGTTATTTTAGGGGAATAAAGAGAAGAAGTGGAAAAGCCCATTGGCTACAAATGGCATCCACCATTGGACACAGAATCCAAACTTAGAAAGAACCAGGCTGAGAGTCTGGAAAATTCTGGATGAAAGGCACAAACAAGCACTCCCTAGAAATAGAGTAGATTTTTAGCTAGATACCAGAAACCAAAGCCACATTCACTTCACAGGAGCAACTTTTTAAAGAAACACTTCTGCCTCGCAGCGAAGCCAGCAGAGAGATCAAAATAAATCAGACTTAGAGAAAGAAAAGATTGAGATGGATACTAGATAGAAGGCCATAGAACAGAGGTTAGAGGATGCTTTAAATCAGAGTAAAGAATTTTCAAAAGAATCCAATCTGGAACGTTCACTAACAGCAGAAAAGGTAGTTCCAGATGAGAAAAATCTCGAAAGTTAAAGAATTAAAATGGCAGTCCATAGAGATACAACATTCTGAGTTAAAAATTATACATAATGATGCTCCCTTAGAGCAATGTCATAAAAGAGATTACATGTTTCATCTTATAGAGTTTGGGGAATTAAATTATGTACATGTGTTGATACATCATACTATTGATACATATTCAGAATTCCAAGGGGCTTCTGCCTTAAGTTCTGAAAATAGTGATTCTGAGGTGGCACATATATTAGAGATGATTGGTTTTTTTGGAGATGCCTTTACACACTGAAGCTGATAATGCTGCAACATATATATCCATTAGAATGCAACAATGGTTTAGAGACTGTAGCAGCGAACATGTTACAAACATATCTTACAATCCTACAGGTGTAGCAGTTGTAGAGCAATCATACAAGACTCTGAGGGAAATGCTCATAGAACAAAAGGGAGATATGGCTTCTCCCAGAGATAGTTTAAATAGTGTTTTATTTATGTAAAAATTTTAAGTGCCAATGAGACAGTTACCACAGCTGCTGAAAATCACTGCATTTTTAAAAGATTGTTGAATTAGATCCATAAAAATATGTGGTAACCTCGGAATGGAAGGCAGATGTGTTACATTGGAGAGGAGAATACGGTCTTATTTCAATAGGAGAAGTAAAACAATGTAATCTTTCAAAATTAATAAAAATCAAGCTTGACAGGTGGAGACTCCTGAAGATCCAGACTACAGACAGAAGAGAAATCAAGAGGATATTTTAGCCAAGATTTAATGGCTATGCACAGCTAAAGTCCTGGCTAGTGTTATTTTCATGTTTCAGCCAATCTCAGAGATGTTCTTATGTAGAGAGATCAACAGTAAGTTACCTGTTTTGTTCTTGACATCCTTTCAAGTGGTATAGATAGAAACTTATATTACAATTTGCTTATACAATCTTAATTAACTTATAAAGAAAGACAGATGCCTTGCCTGCTCAATCAGACAGCAGAGAATTATCCTTAATTGAATTGTGCACACTGGACATTCCATTTTTCATTGCAGAACAGTCTTTACCTTTGAGAGTTATATGCTTACAGCAGCAATGATGTCAATGTAGCCCTGAGAAAATTCATTCTCAAGACTGCTGAGTTGCTGAGTCATATTTATTTCAGCTTGATCCTATCTGAGACTACCTCAATGCCCTTTCCTCAAAAATCTCGATTTGGAATAGTTTCACAACAGCTACCTAGATCATCCAGCAGTCACGCCCTGAACTTTCTCAACATGCAGAGACTGGAGACCAAATATTTCAGTTAACTTTCTTAAGACTTTCCAGTAGTCCAATGTGGAGGAGGGTAATTCAAAGTAAAAACAATACCTCAAATCAGCAAGAAACAATTTTAAGAGACTGTTGTCCCCATTCCTAAGAGGTAAAGTGTGTGGTTTTGGTTGTTCAATGGATGATGGATATTTGTCATTCTTCAAGAAGTGTCGTTACAAGTTGTTATGGTGTTATACAGAGATAAAACAAAATGAGTGAGGTTATATTCAGGTATTTTTCTTTTAATTTTCTTTTTCTTCCTCTATCCTTTTTTTCTTCTATCTAGTGTTAGGGGAGAAAGGGGGAGGAGGTATGAAGATAAAAAGGAGAGATATAGAAATAATATAGAAAATATAGGAATGAAGGAAAGATCATTGAATCTACTTTTAAACTAGAGAACGATTACTAGCCAAAAATCATATATTGATATAGATATTTGTATGTTGATATAAAATTAAGGTTATATTTGTTACAACATACTGTATATCAACTATTTTTAAGGTATTGTACCTATGTAATTTAAAAAAATATCTTAAGTTATCATCCTTTGGAAAGCTGCTAGTATAAATTATTTAGGATAATTAATAATACAAGTTAATAGTCGATCAAACTCAAGGTCACATTAAATACTAGTGTACTCCTTACAGAAGTATGTTTTCAAGATTGAACATAGATAATATATAGCTAGAAACAGGAAATGTTTGTCTATTCAGATATAGTATAGATAGATAGTCTTCAAAATCCTCAGATATCCACATAAAATGGCATTATGAAAATTTTATTGACAAAAGACATTTATGACAATGAGACAGGATTGCTCCTGGCAGCATCCCCAGTCTATGTCAAAGAGAACGATAATCTTTCATATAGAGTTTGCTTCAAATGTGGCAAGCTAGCTACTGGGAAAGAAACTGCCCATGCTCGACTGCTGACAGTATGTTATCCAAACTGCACAAATGAAACATAGAGAAGTCAACTGCTGAGCTTTGCCAAGACAGGGTAAGCAGTCCTTCATATTTCCTTCTTCTCAGAAAAATCTGTCAGACATTGTGGGCCAGAAGTCCAAAGATGATGCTCCAACAGCCTAGAGAAATTTGGGGACCTTTCTCAACTAAATACATTTCTCTGCCATTTTTATAAAGTTGTAAGCTGCTTGCCTATACTTCCTGCATACCCAGGTAAAATTTATTCCTTCTCCAGTCTCAGATGGGCTTGAAGATCATATAGTTATAGTCTTACAATTAAGCTTCAGTTGCTTCAGAAAACAAACTGTTGAAGAAAACAGTTTAAGGTTTAAGATGTTGTTAGGTTGATAATGCAAGTTGTGATAGAAATTGGTTTAGATACAGAACTCTGAACTCATCAAAGCAGGATAAGTAGCGTAGTACTTTCTCCAAGTTGCCAAATACATATGGACTGGATATTATGAATATAATCTTACCTGATAGTTTTCATTGTTGTTATTATTGTTTATAGTTTCTTATTGAAAGAGATCCTTCTATTGAACCAAAATGGGGAAATATAGAGAGATCTCTTCTGTACTTTATGGAAGCATAACTTATCAATAAAAAGCTGATTGACCAATGAGTTGAGGCAGGACATAGGATGTAGGAGTTCTGGTAGGGAGAAAGGAACTCTTGGATAGAGTCAGGCATGGGAG
Source organism: Rhabdomys pumilio (assembly GCA_030674055.1). NCBI lineage: Eukaryota > Metazoa > Chordata > Mammalia > Rodentia > Muridae > Rhabdomys > Rhabdomys pumilio. The sequence goes on along the minus strand of JANHMN010000006.1, from coordinate 82,601,066 downwards.
GAGATTCACCCTTAACTCTGAGGAAGACTGTCACATGAAGTTGAAGGAGAGGTAACCGGTTAGTCACGTGTTATGACGTGGTATATACTAGTTTATATTGACTAGTTTAACTGATTTACAGAAAAGTTATTACTATCGAAAGACTAACAGGTAGCATTTACTTGAGGGAAACTGTAATATCTAAACTGAAGAATTGAGGAGTTATTTATATACCTGAAAAAAAAACCCTATTATTTGAGGAATCTGATGATAATTTTGAAAATGTTTTAGGAAGTAAAGAGAGAAGTATTATCTAGGAGTCCTGTCATTGTGGACAACAGAAATCAGCAAGAAGTAAATACATGTGACTGATGTTAAATTGCTCCTAGAATGTGCTGGCAAAGTGGCTCTGGGATTAAAGGTTTTTACCACCAGCCTGAAGATATGAGTTCAACTCCAGAATCAACATGAAAGAACAAACTCTCATAAGTTATCATTGGCCACACACACACACACACACACACACACACACACACACACTGTCATGCATGAAAAAACACACATGAATACACATAGTTAATAAATAAATTAATTTAAATTGATCTGGCAATTTTGTGTCTATTTTTAGTGGGGTCCCTCAGTTGCTTATCTGATTAAAGAAAAAGCAAAAAGAGTCTTAGAGTGTGGATCAAGTTATCTCACTGACATCTTATTTACACATGCTTAACATTGAAATTATCTTTGTTATTCAGATGAGCAACTAGGGTGAGGTTAATTGAGTGAATTCAAATAATTAGTTTTCATCTTTGGAGTAGGGTAAAGATTATGTTTATTCTGTGACTTGACACTAGGTACCACCTACTCTGTCTCAGAAAACTTGACTTTCACTATTCACACATAAAAGGCATGGGAAAGACAGATTTTTAGAAATAATACATCATTCCATGCATTCATGTATGAAATTAGAAGAGGAACCCCTACAAAATGAATGCTAATCTTTTAATAAGGCACAATAAAGTTCTTTTCCCTGTTAAAACTTATGACCTTCTCAAGTATATAAAGAACTTTATTCCTGCTCCTAGAATGTCATCTAAGCTGTTTCAGAAATATATTTATCCTATATTATCAAATTACGTAATGTGCATATTTTTTCATAAACAGCAAACAGAAGATTATCAGAGAAAATGAGACAATGGTATTACTGCTGCCAGAAAACTCAGGAAGAGGATGTGTACCTTGGACAAATTGAAGAAAAGTTCTGAATGATCATTTGGTAGCAGAGGTGACTGAATGATTAGGCTGTTTCCAATTTCCCAGAGCATTTTCTTGAGGCACAACAAAATTTTATTTGTATTGATTTCAAAGGTAAAGAAATAGATCCAAAGAATTGCTCTAACACATAAGGAGTGATGTCCCAGCTGTGACTGCTATTCCAGAACACTCAGTGAGTTACTTTTATAGAGAGAATAACTAATTCAAAGATAAATGCTTAATTGCAAGATTTCCAGTTTATATATTTTGTTGTGGCGGAGTAATAGCTAATTTCATGGTCTGCTTATATAATGCTCATAAAATCTCTATTTAAATCCACAGTGCTCAGATGTATCCAATTACTGCTTCCCTTAGTTCTTGATTTACCCAGAAAATGCTACAACAAATAAAAAAGAAAACTTTCAATGAGAATATATGTTTAGAATAACAAAGTGGTGTAAAAGCAACATAACAAGATAAAAAGCCTGTCAGAACCAATAGGTCACAAGACATGAAAATAACTTTTACTCCTTCATAGAATCAGGAAGTAAGGAAGCACGAGAGAACAAGAAAATAATAATGGTTGATACATCAAAGAAATATAGGAGCTAGGTAGAAGAAACCACATGACTAAAACAGGGAGTATCTGAATGTTATAACAAATAATGTTGAATTAAATTTAATAAAAAAAATATAAAATAATAAATATCGATATGAATAAGTCAATAAATTAATGGTTAGCAATTTACTACTCATGCAGAGATTATTTAAATTATTTGTCTTCCTGAATTTAAGTTATGCCCTTTTCCTTGACTGAGGGAACTTAACTTTGGATTTCTAAATCCTTCGTCTTAATGGCAGAGAAGTCTGATCATCTCAAACTTGCATTCTATACAATTTCAAACCAGTAAAACCATGCTTAAACTCCATGGTATTAATATGATGTAGTTAAATTCTATGATTCTTGTGGTCAACTTTTTTGATCTTCTTTGTATAGTCTGCTGACGGGATCTTAGAGCACCAAGAAGAAAGGGATATGAGAGAGGCTCTGGGAGTCTGAAGAGAGTGTGGGCTGTAGTTACTTGGGCAGCAATAGTGATTCACTGTCACTAGTGCTCATGTGTAATCCAAATCTGAGATGTCAGTGAGAGCTACCATGGCACAGGACATTAGGCATCACTCTTCTAATTCTGCAATGCTTTACACATATAAATGGTCCTAAGTGAAGAGTTTACATTAAATAACGAGTATTGGCTGTTAATGGGACTTTTTTTTTTCTCACAGAAATACACACATTTAGGTCGTTACCTTCATGGAGGCATTACCTTTCTTAAAATTCTGTTGAACTGAATACAGCATGATTATTATTCTGAAGTTGTCTTTAATAAGAAATATTTACTATTTGCATCTTGTAAGCCAACACAGAGCGAAATTATTCCATATATTATATTACATCCAGCATAACCATAATGATGCTTGCTACTATATTTCTGAAATGTAAAATACCATGAACTGACAAGGCTACACACATAAAATGATATAGTTTTCTTTAGTTGATATTGAAGTAGAGGTATGCCATTAATTCATTTGCTTATAATATTTAAGTAGGATGAGTTGTAGCCTTGTGTGACATTGGTTATTCGGAACAGCCCTTATTTGAAACTTCGGTGGTTCTTCTCCTTTGTGAAGTGCCACAGGGAAGAATTTTATAAGTGAATACTTTGTTCATTGTGAAACATACATTGCTGATCTTACTCCTATTTTGAAATTAGTTTGATTTAGATATGACAGTTTGTACTGTCAATCATCGCCTGGCTTATGTGATAAGTTTTGCTTACGATAGTACTGAATCTACAGTTTTACTTTCAAAGTGGAATCATCTTCCCTAAATTTTACAAATATTAAAACTTTACAGGAGCGATTTATGCCATCACAGGAAAAATGTGATGACTCTTTCAATTATAAGATACCTATTATGCTCCTTTGAAAGACATCAGTTACTTTTCATTGAGGTGGAAACAACTCTAATGAAACTATTTTCTTTGAACAAAAGCAATTTAAGCTTCTGCTTTCTGTGGGAAGAATGAGCCAAAGATGAACCTTTAAAAAAAATCTGTCTTGATAATTAAGCATGCAAGCAAGCATACATAATTATTTAACAAGCATGTGCCAGAAAGTAGAACACTGCAGACTAATTGATGGAAAAATTAGAAAAAGTTAATATCTTCAGGGTACATCTATACATGCATGTATTTCTATAAAATATAATTTTTAATTCTTTTCCTCATTCTGGAATATCGTAAAGATTCAGAGTTTCTTTCCTCTGTTTATTTTGGCACATTATTACTTCTGAAATCAACTGATATTATATGCCCAACATTAACATTCTTTTCTGACAACTACCTCTTTCTGACCTTGTTTTAATTGCCATTAAGGCAAATGTCATATTTTACAAAGGACCACCATTCTTGGATTATCGTGGAATGTGAGTCTAATGCCTACAGTTCAATTTAAATTGTTATGTCCTAGGCAAAAGAGATGATTCAGCAGCTAAGAGCACTGATTGTTCTTTCTGAGTTCAATATCCAGAAACCAGATGGTGGTCACAATAATCTGTAATGGGATCTGATGCTGAATTCTGGTGAGTCTGAAGACAGCTACAGATAGATAGATAGATAGATAGATAGATAGATAGATAGATAGATAGA
>JANHMN010000006.1:82574585-82591949 GCA_030674055.1 Rhabdomys pumilio | reverse complement strand
TTCTTCTTCTTCTTCTTCTTCTTCTTCTTCTTCTTCTTCTTCTTCTTCATTGTCCTCTTCATCCTCTCCTCCTCCTTCTCTTCTTCATTTTCATCTTCTTCATCTTCTCCTCCTCCTCCTCCTCTTCCTCCTTTACTCCTCTACTGCCTCTTCCTCCTCTCCTCTTCTTCTTCCTTCTCCTTCTCCTTCTCCTTCTCCTTCTCCTTCTCCTTCTCCTTCTCCTTCTCCTTCTCCTTCTCCTTCTCCTGCTCCTGCTCCTCCTGCTCCTGCTCCTGCTCCTGCTCCTGCTCCTGCTCCTGCTCCTGCTCCTGCTCCTGCTCCTGCTCCTGCTCCTGCTCCTGCTCCTGCTCCTGCTCCTGCTCCTGCTCCTGCTCCTCCTCCTCCTCCTCCTCCTCCTCCTCCTCCTCCTCCTCCTTCTCCTTCTCCTCATCCTCTTTCTTTATTTTTCCTGTATTCAATATCAAGAAAGGTAGGGAGAATGACTAAACAATTGTAAAACTTGCAAGTGTATCTAGAGATGTCTGAGAAACAACATTGATAGAAATTTGATGTTGTTTTATTCAGTTCTTGCTTAATGTAATATGCAACTCACTTGAAAATGTAATGAAGTTCTATTTCTATGAACCTACTATTGCAAATTGTTTAGACTATAAAGAAATGCAAGTTAGTAGTTGGTTAGCTATAAATAATCTTACTTGTACTCTTCTTAGGTATTAGTTTAGTTAATTATAGAAATGAGCTTTATTTAGCCTTCTGTATATGTTTTAAAGTTAAGCAGAGAGTATATAGCTGGAAACAAGCAGCATTTATTTATATATATCATTGATAGATGGTCTTCAAATACTTCAGAGATCTACAGAATATGGAACTACCTCAAAGAAGATTATGGGTATAGAAGAAGTTCTACATGAAGTTTTCTTCAAATGTGGAAAAGCTGGCCACTGGGCAAAAAATTGCCCTTACCTTGATTATTGACAGCTGGCTATAAACCGAGGAAAATGAGGACAATTGAAAATTGCCTCCCCAATTCTCAGAAATAGAGTCTCTGTCATTCCCCATCTACCTAAGGCAATCTATGTTCGGCTTTAAGAAAAATCTGATGGATAATTAGCTCGGCAGGAAGTGGAAGGAGGTACTTCCTGAGAGAGGTAAAAGAACTCTGTGAAGAAGAAGGAGGTAGTGCTTTTCACTGGCAGACATACGAGGAGATGGACATGGTCACAGGCCTGGAAGGTATAGCTACCCAGGTGGCTACATGGGGCTAGGTGGTCAGCTTAACTTAGATAAGCTGGTAGAGTGTCTGCTCAAATAAGGCCTAAGGTTTTGAAATATTAAAATGTAACTGTGTGGTTATTTGGTGGAAAAACTGTTTAAGAAATAATTGCCACTGTATTAGTTTCCAACATTAATTAATATAGAGAGAAAATAATAATAATTTAATATATACTATGCTTCCTGTTTACTCAGGTAATATTTATCCTTCTCAGGTTTCTGATATAGTCTTACCACTATTTTTGTTATCATATTATCATATTATCATATTATCATTTTGACAAATGCCAGTTATGATAAGAAAGTGGTTTAAGTACAGAATTTTGAACTCATTAGGTTTAGATAGATAGTGGAGTATTTTTCTACAACGTTGCCAAATACATATGGACTGGGCATTCTAAACAGAATTCTTACTTGGTAGTTTTCATAATTGTTCTTTTTGTATATAGTTTTACAATGTTAGAGAAAAAAATTTGGACTAAAAGAGGAAAATATAGTGAGAATGTTGGTTTCCTTAAAAGCTCGGTTATAGGATGTGAATATTTTTGTTTTAGTTCCAGGAGTGGGAAAATAGGCTGCTTCACAGACAGTGACTATGATTTACCTTGTGCACTAGCAGGGGTATGATCTTTGTCAGCTGCAGATAGATTAAATCTGTAGACTCTGGAGAATTTGTGTACTGGAGAGTCTGAGAAGGCCTAAGGTAGTTGCTGCTCCTGCTGCTGCTCTCACTGCTACTGCTGCTTCCTGTTGTCACTGTTTGTCAAGTGGTTGTGAGTGAAGAATTGAGAAGAAGAAATAGGATACATTGCCAATGAAGATTGGACTTGTCTCAAGGAACTTGAAGGCCCTAACTAAAATGAAGAAGTCTAAAGAGGTCTATACCCCCTTTTCCTCTAATCTTCTTTCTCTTCTACCTAGTGTTGCGGGGTTGGAAGACATTAAAGTGGAGTAAGTATTGGAAGGGAGACAAATATAAGAACTAAATAACATAGCCAATGATATCAAACAAGACTACTGTTGCAGTAAATCTTTAACCCCAATAAGCCTGTGCAAAGAACACACAATTCAATTATATTGATAATCTGTATGCCTTAATTGTGCAGATACACCACTAAACTACTCTATTCCCCAGCTATGAGATTCCTTGGTACTTGTAGCTACTCCAGGTTTTGCTCAATCGTTCTTCCACCTCTTCTTCCTCTGTCTCCTCCATCTACTTGTCTCCCCCTTTCCTCCCTTTTCCTCTCTAAAACCTCCAGCCTCACCTTTCCCTTCCACAGCCCAATCACAGGCTCTAGCCTTTATTTGACAAGTTAAAAATAGGAAGAAAGTTCATATGAAATTACTTGAGTATGTAATCTGCTCCTCATTGTGAGAGGAGCACCTCTTGAAATAGCAGAGTTAGCATCAAATACAAACAGCACCAGGGCAATCTACAACAAACTCCAGTCTACTTCCTTAACCTTGTATTGATCTCCATTTCTCCTCTACTAGTGTCTGATCCAGAAAAAATGAGATGTCAACAAACAGTACCTGTGGGCATAAATAATTTACTGACTGAGGAAAATAGTGGGTCAGAAAGAAAAAATATGATGCTGAGTTAAGTATCTTTGAAAATGCTATAAAATCATTACTTCCTTCCTTATACCATGTTTTCTCCATGAGAGTGAACTCTGGTTACCCATCTCTTGCAATGAATGGTTTATTGTGATAATGAATGGTTACTGTAAAGTAAATAACAAGCAAACAAGCCTCTGACTCCCTTGTATTCACAGCCTTCTGCTAGAAAGTTTATATAAGCCTCCTCATCTTCATCTAACTGGAGTGTTATGAGGGATAAAAGTTGATAGATATATTTGTCACACTACCTGCAGATGACACATGATATTTATTTCTTTTTTATCTCTTCTCTTTTGTAATGAACTAGTCTATTTAGATTTCCTTGTTGATAACAATACATTGTATGTCCCCTTATTGTTTATTTGATCTTAAAAACAAATTCAAGTATTTCTGGATAAAAAATGAAATGCTTAATTTCTATCCATTTTGGATTTTCTTTTAAAAATGAGCAACAGTTGTCACATGCAGACACGCAAATTTGTCAACAGGGTTGTTCTTTGTGTTTTTGGTCAATCTCAGTCAGTCCATCATAAACATAACATGTGTCATAAACAACTGGAGGGTTGATTTAAACAAAGACAGGAGGACCCAACTGCAGATATCAGAATAGCCTATTTTGTTCTTACTCTTTTCCCTCTTCTTTGCTTTTCCCATTTTATTTTTGTCCTATTTTATTCTCTAAGTAATGAAAGTACTTCTCTAGCCTTTAGTAAAATTGTAGTGGTGATTACAGCAATGTTCACAAGAATATCTACTTACATCAACTATAATTACTGTAACACCAGTGATTCTGTTGTATGCTCTCAAAATTGCTAGTTATCTGTATAGTCCAGCTTTCCCACATTCTTGAAGACACACAAATCTGTAAATCTGTATTTCTTTGTTAGGGTTGCACCTGTAGAAGATTATAAAACAAGTAAAATAACATATCCTTATTTTCCCCTCATTCTGAATAATTCATTTCATCATATTTTGAAAATGGTGAACACAGCTGAGTTTTTCACAGGTATTTCCTGACTAATTTCTGCCTCTCAAATAACCTTCTCCTAAAAGAGAATACATTCAAAGATTTTAGGAGATTATTTTGAATCATATTTACTTTCTTACTTAACAAAAAATTTACAGACATTAAATGCCACTGTCAGTTTTTGAAAAGGGTAGAGACAATGATTATTTTAAAAATTTTAACACACTACTTTCCATTAATACTTTGGTGTACTTTTTTCTCTTTTAAAACATTTGACTTGGTCAATGTCATATTCCTGACAAGCAGCTTATTTCTTTGTCCTTGGCCCATGTCAGATTCTTGCCAAGCAGCCCCAAAAGCTCTCTGCCTCTCCATCTTCTTTATTTCATTAACAAGACTCAGCCTGTCTTAGGTCATTCTGACAAAAATGCCTTCCTTACCCATAATGGATTATGAATTATCAAAAGCATTGATAATGCATTTCTGTCTTGGGTTAGTAAGGTTCTGTGCAGAATCTTACCACTCCTTGACTTGCCAGCCTGTCTGGGGGTCCTTTTTTAGGTTGGCAGGAATATGACATTGGCCAAGAACAAGGAAGTGGGCTTCAGACAGAAATCTGACATTAGGCTAGAACAAAGAATTAATTTCAGGCAGAAGTCTATATCTTAAGGTAGAATAAAGAAGTAATTTCAGACAGTGATCTAAATATTAGGCCAGAACAAATAAGTAATTTCAGATGGAAATCTAAATTTTAAGATAGAACAAGGAAGTAGGCTTCAGACATGAAAATGACTTTGGGTTAGGACAGGGAAGTTGGCTCAGATATTTTGCTCATCCTGATAAGCCCTTAGAAACAATGATCATGGAAGTGTTCACAGAACTTTGTTTATTGCCTTCCTTGTTCTTTGACTGTGTTTCTCATCTTGTTTGTTCCCTGACTATTTACATCTATTGTATTGCTAGTTCCTCATACTAGAACTGACATTACTACTTGCATGTAATTAAAATGTTATAAAAACAAAAAGAAAAAGAGGGATGAAATATGTGTTTTCTTTTTTTTCAAATTTAAAACACTTTATTTATCAATATTTGTATAAACACATATACCCATACATGCATACATATATACATACACATATAAATGATATTCAAACTATAAAATGCATTCAAAAAGTATGGGGGGAGTTGGGAAGAGTGGGAGGAAGGAAAGAAAGGGGAAAGTTAGGTAAATACAGTGTTCATATATGAAATTCTCAAAAAGGAATCCAATTTTTCAAAATGTTCAACAGACCAACCAGCACGTCACAATATGAAAGCAAATATGACCTACAACCATGTTGAAGGACACCTCAACTCACTACAAACTTTGAAGTTCAAAATAAGATCAATAAAAAATTATTTCACCCAGCATACTAACACAAACCACAATAACATTTTATAATTCAAAGTATTTCTGAGAACAAGAAAATAGATTGTCAGGAACTAAGTCAGCAGAACCAGGGGTACACTGTGTGTTAATTTTTTTGTTTGTTTGTTTTTTATCAAATCATAATTTTTACTTTTTAACAGAGGGGTTATAAACACAAAAATGCAGTATGTGGGGAAGGGGATGACACAGGAACATAGATGTTCAGGGGGAGTACAGATATCTTTCAGAACAGAGTATCATCTGGGTGAAGGTTCAGGGGTCAGGTCACTATGACTCTTTCTATGATTCCCTTGTCATAATCTAATTTGGTACTATCTGCCAAAGGCTGCCTATTTACAAGGTTTATGACTAATCAGGCTGGTAGATTTCAACAAAAACTGCCTGTTTCCAATAGTTTATAGCCCTTTGTTTCAGTGTTTTTCCATAGAGACACAAGTCTTTGTGTTAGCAGGCATATGTATCCAGCCTATTGCTGATTTTAGGCCTATGGCTGATTTTAGGTCTTTAGTGTATAAGCGGGGCTGCCCCTGACATCTCCTCCCTTCTCCAAGTATAGAAGGGCTGTGGCTATTCTAATCTTGCCAAGGAGGGGATAGAGGCCTGACCTCCAGTAATTAAAGGGGACATTGTAATGGCTCCAGTCCTCCTGTCGTTGTCCAGTGAGGCATAAGGGCCATACTCGTCCCAATGTCTTCTTCCTGGAGAGGGGATACTTTTGACATCTACCCCTATGCAGTCAGGCTTGTCCCTCAGGGAACCCAGAAACATATTTTTAACTTTTATTTATATTCCTTTGCAGTGCTTAGCCTCGCAGCCTCAGCAAGAATTCAGATCGCCAGACAGAGGGGTTTCTGGGTGGCCCCTGTCTGCTTGGTCTAGGGGTGGAAGCCCCCTCTTTTAGGATGGGTGAAGATGGGACTTAGGAACACCCTGGATAGAGTAACAACCTCATCTAGAATCTCGTGGTCCTCCAAAGCTAACATATGATAATGTATCTGAATAGATTTTGCTATCAGATTATCTGTCTGTTGTTTCACAAAGTTAGTCAGCCTATTTAAGGCTCAGGGACCAAAGGAAATAAGCAAAAATAACGCAATTAATAATCCCAAGATGGAAGGAAGTAGGGTTAACAATCATGGAGAGGTTGAAGACCAATTCTTGTACAAGCTCTCCTTTTTCTCTTTCTCTCTCTGTCTTTTCTCAAGACCATCTCTGGCCTTCATGTTCTCTTTAATCATCCCTGTTTTGTCTATGTAAAAGCAGCATTCTTCTTTAAGGGCTGTACACAGTCTAGAGCTGTTTACAGTCTTTTCTATTGTAAAAGAGAAAATCAGGTCCAATAAAGTCGTTTGGAATTTTTGGGGATCATATCAAACTGTGAAACGAGGGATTTCTTCAGATTAGTGATGTCAATTTACAGCTGTTTGATGTCCTGGTAAAAGGCCCATTGGAGGTCTGAGTAGTATAAGTCCAGAGGCCAGCATCAGGATTAGAACTCCTAATGGCAGACATCACAGGTGATTAATTTTTACCTGGAAGAGAAAAAAGAAAGGAATTCTCAGGGAAACTTCTCTTCCCTGGATGACAATTGTTATTCATCTTATTTATAATTGGGCCTGGTTTTGGGGAGGTATCTATTTAATTCATTAATCTTTTTGGTGGCCATTTAGCTGTGCCTTCTGTGGTATTAAACAGTCATATCAATCCTCGGCCCCATATAGGAACTGGGTCCTGGCCATTCCATTTAAGGGTAAAAAGGTCCTTCCACATAGTTGTGACATAGTTTTTATTGGTCTCAGCGATGCCAGAGGCAATCAGCGGCAGATTTGCTGTGAGTTTTCAGTTTTAGAAAGTTAAGAGTAAACAAGGCATGCTCCTTCCACCCTCAAAGAGTCATAAAGACACTATTTAAAGAAATATAATTCATTATTAATAATCTCTTATATCAAAGGACTATTATAAAACAGCCAACAATTAATCAATCTATATAATATATCAATTAGTGAGAACTTCTTCTACTTTTTGTAAAATTACTCCTCTTTGGTCAATTAATTGTTGAAGGAAATTAAGATTTGCATCTCTCTTAAGATTATTAAACAGAGACATAAATTCTTTTGTGAAGAGCTTAAAATAAGATCTTAACCAATAAGCATCTCCTGGAAACTTTTGAAAATCATTTGAAATAAGTAAACTTTCTTTCTTTCTTTCTTTCTTCCTTTCTTTCTTTTCTTTCCTTTTTTTTGCCACGCCAATTATCTGTTATTTCTTTTTTATTGGATATTTTATGTATTTACCTTTTACTATTATCTCCTCTTCCATTCTCCCCCAAAACCCTTTCTCATACCCCCTTTTCCAATTTTTATGAGGATGTGCTCCCATCATTCTCCCAATCCCACCTCCCTGCTCTCACATTCCCCAACACTAGGGATTCAAACTTTCGGGAACCATGATCCTCCACTTCTACTGTTGCCTAATGAGGCTACCCTTAGTCACCTATACAAGTGGAGCCATGAGTTTCTCCCTTTATGTTCTTAGGCTGGAGTTTTAGCCCCTGGGAGTTCTGGTTGAGTATTTTGCTACTCCTTCTAAAATAAAACCAAAGCACCCACATGTGTCTACACATTGTGTCTTAGGTATTGTGAGCTATTGGGCTAATATCCACTTATCAGTTAGTGCATGCCATGTATGTTCTTTTGTGATTGGGTTATCTCACTCAGGATGATATTCTCAAGCTCCATCCATTTGCCTAAGAATTTCATGAACTCATTGTTTTTAATAGCTGAGTAGTACTCCATTGTGTAAATATACTACATTTTCTGTATCCATTCCTCTGTTGAAGGACATCTGGGTTCTTTCCAACTTCTGGCTATTATAAATAAGGCTGCTATGAACATAGTGGAGCATGTGTCCCTGTTGTATGTTGAGACATCTTTTGGGTATATGCCCAGGAGTGATATAGCTGGATCCTCAGGTAATACTATGATCAATTTTTTGAGGTACCGCCAGACTGATTTCCATAGTGGTTGTACCAGCTTACAATCCCACCAACAATGGAGTAGTGTTCCTCTTTCTCCACATCCTCGCCAGCATCTTCTGTCACCTGTGTTTTCAATCTTAGCCATTCTGACTGGTGTGAGGTGAAATCTCAGTGTTGTTTTCATTTGCATTTCCCTGATGGCTAGGGATGTTGAACACTTCTTTAGGTGCTTCTCAACCATTCGAGATTCTTCAGTTGAGAATTCTTTGTTCAGCTCTGTACCCCATTTTTAATAGGGTTATTTGATAGCCTAGAGCCTAATTTCTTCAGTTCTTTGTATACCTTGGATATTAGCCCTCTATCAGTTGTAGGATTGGTAAAGATCTTTTCCCAATCCGTTGGTTGCCGCTTTGTCTTATTGACGGTGTCCTCTGCTTTAAAGAAGCTTTGCAGTTTTATGAGGTCCCTCAATTCTTGATCTAAGAGTGCAAGCCATTGGTGTTCTGTTCAGGAACTTGTCGCCTATGCCCATGTGTTCAAGGATTTTCCCTATTTTCTCTTCTATTAGTTTCAATGTAGCTGGTTTTATGTGGAGATCCTTGATCCACTTGGAGTTGAGCTTTGTACAAGGAGATAAGTATGGATCAATTTGCATTCTTCTACATGCTGATCTCCAGTTGGACTAGCACCATTTGTTAAAAATGCTTTCTTTTTTCCACTGGATGGTTTTAGCTCCTTTGTCAAAGATCAAGTGACCATAGGTGTGTGGGTTCATTTCTGGGTCTTCAATTCTATTCCATTGATCTTCCTGCCTGTCTCTGTTCCAATACCATGCAGTTTTTAACACTATTGCTTTGTAGTATAGCTTGAAATCAGGGATGGTAATTCCCCCAGAAGTTCTTTTATCGCTGAGAGTAGTTTTCGCTATCCTGGGTTTTTTTTGTTATTCCAAATAAATTTTAGAATTGCTCTTTCTATCTCTATAAAGAATTGAGTAGGAATTTTCATGGGGATTGCATTAAATCTGTAGATTGCTTTCGGCAAGATGGCCATTTTTACTATATTAATCCTGTCAATCCATGAGCATGGGAGATCTTTCCATCTTTTGAAGTCTGTTTCGATTTCTTTCTTCAGGGGCTTGAAGTTTTTGTCATACAGGTCTTTTACTTACTTGGTTAGATTCACACCAAGGTATTTTATATTATTTGTGACTATAGTAAAGGGCGTTGCTTCCATAATTTCTTTCTCAGCCAGTTTATCTTTTGAGTAGAAGAAGGCTACTGATTTTTTTGAATTAATTTTATACCCAGCCACTTTACTAAAGTTGTTTGGTGGAAGTTTTGGGATCACTTAAGTATACTATCATATCATCTGCATATAGTGAAGTTTTGACTTCTTCCTTTCCAATTTGTATCCCTTTGACCTCCTTTTGTTGCCTAATTGCTCTGGCTAGGACTTTCAGTACTATATTGAATAGGTAGAGGGAGAGTGGGCAGCCTTGTCTAGTTCCTGAATTTAGTGGAATTGCTTCAAGTTTCTCTCCATTTAGTTTGAAGTTGGCTACTGGTTTTCTGTATATTGCTTTCACAATGTTTAGATATGGACCTTGAATTCCTGATCTTTCCAAAACTTTTATCATGAAGGGGTGTTGAATTTTGTCAAATGCTTTCTCAGCATCTAGTGAGATGATCGTGTGGTTTTTTTCTTTGAGTTTATTAATATAGTGGATTACATTGATGGACTTCCGTATATTGAACCAACCCTGCATTCCTGGAATAAAGCCTACTTGATCATGATGGATAATTGTTTTGATGTGTTCTTGGATTCTGTTTGTGAGAATTTTATTGAGTATTTTTGTGTCAATATTCATTAGGGAGATTGATCTGAAGTTCTCTTTCTTTGTTGGGTCTTTGTGTGGTTTAGATATGAGTGTGATTGTGGCTTCATAGAATGAATTGGGTATTGTTTCTTCTGTTTCTACTTTGTGAAATAGTTTGAAAAGAATTGGTATTAGGTCTTCCTTGAAGGTCTGATAGAATTCTGCACTGAAGCCATCTGGTCCCGGACTTTTTTTGGTGGGTAGACTTTTAATGACTGCTTCTATTTCTTTCAAGGTTATGGGACAGTTTAGATGGTTTATCTGCTCCTGATCTAACACTGATAACTGGTACTTGTCTAGAAAATTGTCCATTTCATCCAGATTATCCAATTTTGTTGAGTATAGGCCTTTGTAGTAGGATCTGATGTTTTTTTGGATTTCCTCGGGTTCTGTTGTTATGCCCCCCTTTTCAGTTCTGGTTTTATTAATTTGAATACTGTCTCTCTGCCCTCTGATTAGTCTGGCTAAGGGTTTATCTATCTTGTTTATTTTCTCAAAGAACCAGCTCCTGGTTTTATTGATTCTTTGTATAGTTCTTTTTGTTTCTATTTGGTTGATTTCAGCCCTGAGTTTAATTATTTCCTCCCATCTACTCCTCTTGGTGCATTTGCTTCTTTTTGTTCTAGAGCTTTCAGGTGTGTTGTAAAATTACTAGTGTATGCCCTCTCCAGTTTCTTTTTGTAAGCACTTAGAGCTATGAGTTTTCCTCTTAGCACTGCTTTCATTGTGTCCCATAGGTTTTGATATGATGTGTCTTCATTTTCATTAAATTCTAAAAAGTCTTTAATTTCTTTCCTTATTTCTTCCCTGACCACATTATCATTGAGTAGAGTATTATTCAATTTCCATGTGAGTGTGAGCTTTTCCTTGTCTTTGTCATTATTGAAAACCAGCCTTAGACCATGGTGATCTGATAGGATGCAGGGGATTATTTTGATTTTTTTAAATATCTGTTGAGGCCCGTTTTGTGACCAATTATATGGTCTATTTTGGAGAAGGTACCATGAGGTGCTGAAAAAAAGGTATATTCTTTTGTTTTAGGGTGAAATGTTCTATAAATGTCTGTTAAGTCCATTTGGTTCATAACTTCTGTTAGTTTAACTGTATCTCTGTTTAGTTTCTGTTTCGTTGATCTATCCATTGCTGAGAGTGGGGTATTGAAGTCTCCCACAATTATTGTGTAAGGGGCAATGTGTACTTTGAGCTTTAGTAAGGTTTCTTTTATGAAAGTGGGTGCTCTTGTATTTGGTGCATAAATGTTCAGTATTGAGAGTTCATGTTGGTTGACTTTTCCTTTAAAAAGTATTAAATGTCCTTCCTTATCCTTTTTGATGGCTTTAAGTTGAAAGTTGATTTTATTCGATATTAGAATGGCTACTCCAGCTTTTTTCTTAGGACCATTTGCTTGAAATATTGCTTTCCAGCCTTTTACTCTAAGGTAGTGTCTGTCTTTGTTACTGAGGTGGGTTTCCTGTATGCAGCAAAATGTTGGGTCCTGTTTGCGTATCCAGCCCATTAGCCTATGTCTTTTTATTGGGGAATTAAGACCATTGATGTTAAGAGATATTAAGGAGAGGAGATTGTTGCTTCCTGTTATTTTGTTAACAGTGGAGGCATTGTTTGTGTGCTTATTTTCTTTTGGGTTTATTGGAAGAGGCTTACTTTCTTGCTCTTTCTGGAGTATAATTGTCCTCCTTGTATTAGTGCTTTCTTGCTGTTATTCTTTGTAGTGCTGGGTTTATAGAAAGATATTTTGTAAATTTGGTTTTGTCATGAAATATCTTGGTTTCTCCATCTATGGTAATTGAGAGTTTTGCTGGGTATAGTATCCTGGGCTGGCATTTATGTTCTCTTAGGGTCTGTATGACATCTGTCCATGATCTTCTAGCTTTTAGAGTCTCTGGTGAAAAGTCTGGTGTAATTCTGATAGGTCTGCCTTTATATGTTACTTGGCCTTTTTCTCTTACAGCTTTTAAAATTCGTTCATTGTTATGTGCATTTTGTGTTTTGATTATTATGTGGTGGGAGGTATTTCTTTTCTAGTCTAGTCTATTTGGTGTTCTGTAGGCTTCTTATATGATTATGGGCATCTCATTCTTTAGATTAGGGAAGTTTTCTTCTAAAATTTTGTTGAAAATATTTATTGGCACTTTAAGATGGGAATCCTTACTTTCTTCTTTATCTATTATCCTTAAGTTTGGTCTTCTCATTGTGTCCTGAATTTTTTGGATGTTTTGTGTTAAGAACTTTTTGCATTTTGTGTTTTCCTTGACAGTTGTGTTAATATTTTCTATGTTATCTTCTGCACCTGAGATTCTCTCTTCTATCTCTTGTATTCTGTTGGTGATGCTTGTATCTATGACTCCTAATTTCTTTCCCAGGTTTTCTATATCCCTGGTAGTCTCCCTTTGTAATTTCTTAATTGTCTCTA
This sequence comes from Rhabdomys pumilio, assembly GCA_030674055.1. Taxonomy (NCBI): domain Eukaryota; kingdom Metazoa; phylum Chordata; class Mammalia; order Rodentia; family Muridae; genus Rhabdomys; species Rhabdomys pumilio. The sequence goes on along the minus strand of JANHMN010000006.1, from coordinate 82,579,371 downwards.
CTTCCATTTTTATGTCCTGAATGGTTTTGTTAAATTCCTTCACCTGTTTGGTTTTGTTCTCTTGTAATTCTTTAAGGGATTTTTGTGCTTCCTCTTTAAGGGCTTTCACCTGTTTATCTGTTTTCTCCTCAATTTCTTTGACAGTGTTATTTATGTCCTTAAAGTTTTCTATCATCGTCATTGGAAGTGATTTTAGATCTGACTCTTGCTTTCCTGGTGATATAGGTAATTCAGGACTTTTTAAGGTGGGAGAACTAGGTACCCTGGGTTGTTGATGCTTGTGTTCTTGCACCTGCCTTTAGCCATCTGGATCTCCTTGGTGCTATGAGCTGTCTCTGACTGGAGCCTTGTCTTTCCTATTATCTTGGTTGTGTCAGAACTATTTGGGATGGGTGTTGCTGCTGGGGTTAAAGCTGAGGTCCAAGATCTGCTTAGTGATCAAGCAGAAACAGGAAGGAACCAGTGCTCTGGTCCAGGAGTGAATTCCTGGGTCCTTGCGGGTCCTGATTACTTCCTGTTTGGGTAGAGTATTGCTGTCTCATGACCTGAGATACTGCCCAGGTTAGAACTCCTGGGCGCTCTGCCACCTCTGGGTTTTGCGAGGTTGGGTACAGAGGATCTGCTCTGTGCTCAGGCCCAAACAGTTAGGAACCGGTACTCCTGCCCATGAGTGAATCCCTGGGTCCTGGTAGGCCCCAGCCACCCTCCATTTGGTGTGAGTTATGCTGCCTCCTTACCTAAGACACTGTCTGGGTTCAAGCTCCTGAGAGCCTGCTTCCTATGGGTTCTGTGAGATTGGGTGCAGAGCTATCTCCCAGACCAGAAGGTACCAGTGCTCCGGGTCAGGAGTGAATTCCTGGGTCCCTGTATGCCCCAGTTACTTCCTGCTTGGGGCGAGCGCTGCTGAGTCCTTACCTTAGATACTGCTTAGAGCTACTGGTAGCCCTGTTTCTTCTAGGTTTTGTGAGGTTGGGTGAAGAGCTGCCACTGGTGATCCTGCTCAGTGCTCAGGCCAAAATATGGGTTTTCTAGGGAGGGAAAATGTGAAAAGGGGATGGCATCTGAAGTGTAAATAAACAAAATATCCAATAAAAAAAGTAAAAAGGCATTTGAGTCTTTTAGTGTCACTGAAAGGAAAGGATTTAAGGAAATACAGTCAGTGCAAGATGAAGAATTAGTAAATCCAAGTCTTAGTAAGTAGTAACTAAGGCATGCTTATGATATTAAAATCAATAAACTGCAGAAATTATTTGTGCCTTTTCTTTCCCATGATATTATGAAAAATTTACCTCAATATTCACTTAATTTCAGGGTACTCAATTAGTAGTAGGTGCTCTCTATACTTAGGTCAAATTTAGTATAGAATGATCTTTCTTTAGTTCCAACTGTATCATCATCTACATCAGCTAGAGATGTCATTTAAAAATATTTTTGTTCTTTCTTCCAAATGTTTATAACCTAAACAATTTAGCGAGCATTTGTTAAACCCATTACTTATGACAGCATCATGAGAAATGAAATACCTCAAAAGTCTATAGAGTTAAACCAGAAATTCAGCTGTGTAATTTATTTACTAGATAGTTTAAATTACATAGTCTTTCTGGAATTGTTTATCAAATAGAAAAAAAATGCTTAATGGTGCAATGTATTACTTTAAGGTTTAAATAGAAGGCACTGAAATAATGACTTTAACATATGACATGCAAAAGTTTCCACATAAATATAAACACACACATGAACGCGTACCTATACACATATTTGTTATACTATGTCTTTTGTCACAACCTGAATCATTGTATATGATTGCATTTTTCTCTACATCATCTTAATGTTTCTGATTGTCTCCATTGTTACTGTCTTATTATGAACATTATAGTTAAATTCAGTAATCATGGTTTCATCTCTCTTGAATTGTTATGACTACTAAGTTGACCTGATAAAAATCTTAATTTTAATTTAATATGGTAGACATTTAATGATCTGGAGAAGCAAAATTATAGGCATGGTATATTTCTAAATGTAAAATATACTTCAAATAAATATTGTTATTTATCAGTAAAAAAATTCTTGCTTATTTAACAAGATCTGGTGAATTTTCATGCATAAGCAGACATATTTTTACATAAACATTGAGAGCAACTACATATATATTCATATATATGACTATATGATAGAAACCTAGCAAGAAGCTTAGCAGTCAATTACAGTCACTATATTTTTTGTTCATTACAAGTTAATATTCCAAGGTTCTAGAGTTTCATGTTTTAATGAACATTTTTATCGATACTAACAATATTTAAACACACTTACACTGTTGTGAGTAAAGGTGAGTGCTAGTACCAGGAACCAGCGAGGCATATTGTCTCCAAACCCAATAACATCACACATAGTGAACAGGTAACTACTGCATCTGTTGCCATGGTAGCCGCCATACATTCCCAGAATCCACTTGGCTCACCTCCCACCTTTACCTGCGAATGTCTGTCACAATTCAAATACAAGTCAGACTGCTCTGATCCCTCTCTCTGTTCCCCTTTCATCTTTGTCACCACCTTTACACCCTTCCCCCACAATAAACCCCACATGGAACTATATTGGCCTGGTGTGGTCTGTACAAACATGAGCCATGATTCTAACACAACAATGAGTATTAAGCAAACTTCTAGATAACATACAAGTTCAGAAGAAATCTCAAGGAAAAGACATCTACAGACATCTAAGTCATATATAATAAAGCTTAATATCTCAAAATTGTGCTCAATTAAATGAAAGTAGAAATATGATCTATCAAAACTTTTCAAAGTAGGTAAATCAGTACATACAAGAGTATTTGTATTATTAAATTCATGTGTCAGGAGAAAAATCTCAAATCAATAGACTTGGTTCTACATTAAAATTTAGGAAGGGAAAGCAAATCAAGAAAATTACAATATAGCAACAAATAATATTAAATATATCTAGGAAAAAGGAATGGTAAAACAATGACATAAAACAAAATTGAAGGCAGAAATTCAGTGATAACACAAAAGAACAAAAAAAAACCTAAACATAAACACTTGTTCTTTAAAGAATAGTAGACAGACTTTTAATCCATGCAACTAAGAACAGAGAGGAGACAAAATAAGAAATATCAGAAACAAATATATATATATATATATATATATATATATATATATATATATATATATATTTGTTTATACATATGTGTGTGTGTGTGTGTGTGTATACTATCTTCCTTAGATATTTGAAAGAATTTGACAACCTACACAAATACTCAGCTCTGTGACGATGAGATCTGTGAAAATTAATATCAGAGATAAAAAAGACTATCTGAGGATATTTATCAAAGGAGCTTCACCATCAAGAGTCTTCCAAATAAAAAGAGCTAATGTCTTCATGGTCCACAGGAGAATCACATCAGATATTTAAGAAAGATATCTGTAAAAGTTCTCAACAGAAAACAGGACAAGTTGTTACCAAATCTCTAAAGACATATGATTGGTTGTTGATTTCATAAATATGCAGCTACTTTTCCCATTAATGATCAAATATGGTAAGACATCACATCAACAAAATGTGTAAAAAAGTCACATGACTAGTTTATCAAGCTGGCCTTCTTCAGATTTAGTCAAATACTGTCTCAAAATGTGTGGTGGAAACTACATGAAGATATATGTCTTTGTTTTCAAAACATGCACAGGTAGGGGCACTTGCTCACATACCACAATGACTATGTTAACATAATGTTTTACACTACTACTCTAAAATTTCCTGTTGAAAGAACCACTCAGTTAAGAACAAAGACCAAAGTGTGGGTGCTTTGATCCTTCCTAGAAGGAGTAACAAAATTTTTAAGGGAGCAAATATGGAGACAAATTGTGGGACACAAACTTAAGAAGGGGCCATCTCAAGATCATTTCACCTGGGTATCCATCTCATGTGCAGTCACCAAAGGCAGACACTGATGTGGATGCCAGGAAGTGCATGCTGACAGGAGACGGATACAACTGTCTCCTTAGAGGTCTGCCAGAGCCTGACATGTACAGAGGCGGATACTCACAGCTAACCATTGAACTGATCATGGGGTTCCCAATGGAGGAGTTAGAGAGAAGACTAAAGGAGCTGAAAGGGTTTGCAGCTCCATTGGGAGAGCAATAATACTAACCAATCAGAGCTCCCAAGGTCCAACCCACCAGCCTGGGAGCACATAGGAAGGAACCCATGACTCCAGTTGTATATGTAGGGGAAGATGGCCTTGTCAGGTATAGATGGGAGAGAAGATCCTTGGTTCCATCAAGGCTGGATGCCCAGTGTGGGGGAATTAGAGGGTGGGGAGTTGGAAGTGAGGGGGGAAACATCCTCATAGAAGCAGGAGGAGGGGGGTTGGATGGTGTAAGGGGATAACATCTGAAATATAAATAAAATATCCAATAAAAAACCAATCAAGCATAAACAGCCTTTTAGCAAAATATAAAATCTTTTCTTTACTTCTGTAAGATGAAAAATAAAAATAAAATGTTTTGGGATGAAGAAAATCAAACATGTTCATTTATATTTGACAATGTATTTTTTTTTATACTTAGAACTCAAAAGGATTGACAAAGAAAAGCTCTTGAAGCTAAGTGGTCAGGTCGAGATTGCTTTATAAAAAATATCTGAGACTCTTACAAGAACAAACCATAGACTTGGTAATTGAAACAACAGATGTGTTTCTCTCTATTCATGGGGGATAGAAGACACACACACACACACACACACACACACACACACACACACACACACACAC
>JANHMN010000006.1:82564453-82574575 GCA_030674055.1 Rhabdomys pumilio | reverse complement strand
CACACACACACACACACACACACACACACACACACACACACACACACTGCTACAGATTCTAGTTCTGGAGAGGGCACTTGAACTAAAGAATTGACTGTATTCTAGTTGTATCTTCTCTAGCTGAAGTGATGAGCAAGATAGAACAAATATGGGGTTATACTCATCATTTTATAATCCTATAAGAGGATTCATAATCACAGTAAGGGCTGTGGCCATGTTAAGAAACAGAAAATATAATAATAAGAAATCTCAAACATAAGTGTAATGAAATAAAATTCTGAACAGAATTTTAAAACATAGACTAGATACTTACTTAAGGTAGTTCTATTCATCATTCTGTCCATATTAAAATATAACATATACTGTCCAGAATAAACAGGTAGTTGAAAAATTTAGTAAAGAAACACTAACTGTGGAAAAAGACAAATAAATACCCTAGAATTCTAAATTAAAGTATACAATGTAAAATATTTATTTTATGTTTTTTATTGCTTTTTGCTGCTTTTCTTTTATTGAATATATTTTTTCATATAATATATTCTTATTATGGTTCTCTTCCTCCAACATCTCCCAGATTTTTCTCAGTCCCTTTCCTTATATTCACATCCTTTATTTTTGTTAAAAATTAAGCAAGTATGTGAAAAGTAATAATAAAATAAGACAAGATAAATCAAGTCATAATAAGAGAAGCCAAAGAAAAAGAATAAAAATATCAAAAGAAAAAAGCAAAGAAACAAATGGGCACAGAGATACACATGCTCACACACAGAGAAATCTCATAAAAACACAAATTCAGAAACCATAATATAAATTCAAAAAACTTTTAATGACTAAACAATTAATGCTGACAAAACATGAAAATTTGTCACTGAGTTTACTTTGTGTTAGTCATCTACGCCTGGGCAAGGGGCCTGCCTTAAGAATCATTTGTATCTTCAAAGACTCTTGAGTCTGTTGAAGAAAATCACTATTTCTTTTTACAAGTAGTTTTCAATTGGAGATAGCTTATGGGTTTTTGATGGGGCCTGTGTCTATACCCCTCTTAGCACCGGAGCCCAGTCGAGCCTAGATGCATGCAACCATTGTGCACACTGTCACAGACTCTGTGAGTCCATATATACATTGACCTGCCTGTGTTAAGGTTTCTTTTCCTTGGTGTGCTCCATTTCCCTAGGCTTTTACAATCCTGTTTCATCTCCTGGAGTGTATTCTAAATCCTAAAGCGAGGGACTTCTTGGAGGCATCTCATTTTGGACTCAGCAATCCAAGGCTTCTAACTTTCTACACATTGCCCAGATATTGGTCTCTATACTGGTTCTCACCTACTGCAGGAGTAAACTTCTCTGATGATCATTGAAAAAGACACTGATTTATTACTAGCACAAAATGTTAGGAGTCACTTTGTTGCTATTCTTATTCATTGCAACATCAGTATTTGATTTTCCCTAAGCCCTTAGCCTATCTAGTCTCAAGTTTTGGGCCATACAAGTAGTGTCAGGAGTGGGCCTTAAATCTACTCAGTTTTGGTTGGTCATCCTCACCAGCTCTCTGCTACTACTGTACTTGTATATTTTTCAGGAAGGTCACCATTTTACATAGAAGGGTTTGTAGCTGCTTTGGTGTTTACCTTTCTCCTCTGGTGATGTGTAGAGTACCATCCAGCACCATGAGTATCCATCAGAATGGTTGAAGGCTCTAAGTAGACACCAGCTCAAATTCTCCATCTTCAATGAGTTATGCAGATGTTGTCCTCAGCGATAGGTCATTATCATCAGTTAAAAGAGAACCACCAAAAGCTAAGGGCCTGTGTTGTTTGGGGGTTTCTATAGATTCCTTTGGCCAACTGATTAAATGTAACCCATGTTTAGACCTTGTGGATTCCTTTGGTGAGAAGAAATGTCTTTTTGGGGCTCTGTATTCCCATTATTTGGTAATTCCATTTAGGTTGCCTTTCTATATGTATATGTTTTAGGCAGTTTCTAATGATTTAGGTTTCCTTATGCGTCCTCAAATGGCCCTAGTTTTCGTCTATCTCTCAGTATTACAATCTCATTTCCCGCTTTCTCCCACTTTTTTTTTTTTAACATTCTGGCTGCAGTGTCCCCCTGCTCTTTGTTTCCCCAGTCTCTTCCTCCCCTCACTTCCCACCTCTATTCACTTCCTACTGAATTGCCTTGTTTAACCTTTTTAGGAAAAAAAAATATGTCTAGTTGCAACTTGATATGCTGTGGCTGGTTGATATCTATTGAAGCCTTCTCTTTTCTGAAGAGACAGTCCCTCTCCCATTGTTAGGAGTCCAAAGGAAGACCAGGGAACAAAATAGCTAACACTCAAGTGTTAGCTGCCCCTGGGGTGCATCCCAGGGACTTGAACTAACATTTCAAAAGAACAAAAGACCCAAGATAGAGGCAATAAAAGACCTGGGTAAATAGTCATTTAAAAGAATTCAAGATACAGATGTAAATTGGGAGTAAGATACAGATGTAAATAGGGACAGAGACTGAGAAAGAAACCAAGCTTGAGAACAGATGTTAAAATGGCCTTTGTAGTTATTGATTAAGAGGTACAACTGCCTTTATGAGACTTGTGAATATTGGTATATAAACAGCCTCAACTCTGATTCAGCACTCTCTTTTGCCTGCACACAAGGGAGTCCTGGTACACCAGTAACAGTAAACCTCATGTTATTACAACGAATCCTGCCTGTGGGTTTTCTGTGAGAGCTCTTCCCTTGGTTTGGGGATACTTAGAGTCCAACATATCAGCTAGTGTCACTCTCATAGACACCCTGGGGCCTTTCCAGGGCTAGGTCTCTGGCATGTCCTAGAGATGCCCTCCTAAATGATTTCTGTTCTCTCCCTCTTCTTCCTACACATGATCCCCTCATCCACATTTTTGCCCAGTTATCCCCTCAATTCACATCTGATATCTCTTTTATTTCCCCTTCTGAGAAAAATTAAACCATCCTCCCTTAGGCACTCCTTGTTATTTGACTTCTTTGGGTCTGTGAATTGTAGTGTGGTCATCCTGTATTTATAGCTAATATCCCTTTATAAATGAGTACATACCATGCATGTCCTTTTGGATCTGGGTTACGTCAGGATATTTTCTAGTTCCATCCGTTTACCTACAAAATTTATGATATACTTGTTTTTAACAAGTAATTAGTATTCCATTGTGTAAATGAGCTACATTTTCTTCATCCATTCTTCAGTTGAGAAACATCTAGGTTTTTCCCAGTTTCTGATTATTGTGAATAAAGCTGCTGTGAACATAGCTGAGCAAGTGTCCTTGTTATATGTTCGAACATTTTTTGGGTATATGTCCAGGAGTGGTATAGTTGAATATTCAGATAGAACGCTTCCAAAATTTCTGAGAAACTGCAAAATTGATTTCCAGAATTATTGTACAAGTTTGCACTCCTACCAGCAATGAGAAAGTGTTACCCTTGCTCCATATTCTTGCCAGCATATGTTGTCCCTTGAATTTTCAATCTTAGCTGTTCTGACTAGTGTAAGGTGAAATCTCAGAGTCCCTTTGATTTATATTTCAATCATGGCTAAGGATGTTTAACACTTCTTTAAGTGTTACTCATGATGTTTTTATTGAGAATTCTTTGTTTAGCTCTATACCCCAATTTTATTTTATTATTATTATTATTATTATTATTATTATTAGTAGTAGTAGTAGTAGTAGTAGTATTGGTGGGGATTGTGGTGTTTAACTTCTGGAGTTCTTCTTATATTTTGCATATTAGCCCCATGTCAGATGTAGAGTGTGTGAATACTTTACAGAATTTGTAGGGTGTCATTTTGTCCTATTGATGGTGTCATTGACTTACAGAAGCTTTTTAGTTTCATGAGGTCCTATTTATTAAATGCTAATCTTAGTGCCTAAGCAATTCACGGTTTGTTCAGGAAGTTGTCTCCTGTACCAAGGAGTTCTAGGCTATTCCCCACTTTCTGTTTTATTAGGCTTAGTGTATCTGGTTTTACATTGAGTTCTTTTATCCAGCTGGACTTGAGTTTTGGGTAGGGTGATAAATAGGGATCCATCTGCATTCTTCTACCTGTAGACATCATGTTCTACAAGTACATTTTGTTGAAGATGCTTTATTTTTACCATTGTATAATTTTGGCTTCTTGGTCAAAAATCAAGTGTCCACAGGTGTATGTATTAACTTGTAGGGCTCTAATTTATTTCTGTTGTTCAACCTGCTTGTTTTATTCCAATATCATGCTCTGTATTATAGCTTGGAATTAGAGATGATGATAACTTTGGATGTCCTTTTATTAAACAAGATTGCTTTAGCTATCCTAAATTTTTGTTTTTACATAGGATTTTGAATATTTTTTCAAGGTCTGTAAAGGATTGTATTAGAATTTTGATGGAAATTGGTTAAATCTATAGATTACTTTTGGTAAAATGGCCATATTTTACTATGTTAATCCTACTGATCAATGAGAAAGGGAGATCCCTCCATCTTCTCATATCATCTTCACATTCTTTCTTCAAATATTTGAAGTAACCATCATATAGATCTTTCACTTGCTTGGTTAGAGTTACATCATAATATATTATTTTTGGCTATTTTAAAGGGTGTTTTAATTTTTTAAAATATTAACTTTTAGTTAATATTTTATCCAGCCAGTTCACTGACAGTGTTTATTAATTTTATGGTTTCCATGGTTGAATTATTTGGGTCTCTTATGTACACTTTCATACCATCTGCAACAAACTATTCTTTGACTTCTTCCTTTCCAATTTGTATCCCCTTGATCTTCAGTTTTGTTATTGCTGTAGCTGAAACTTCAGGTGTTATGTGGAATAGCTACAGGAGACAGCCTTGTCTTCTCCTTGATTAAAGTGCACTTACTTTACATTTCTCCTCAATTAATTTGATGTTAGCTACCAGCTTGCTATATATAGCCTTTATTATATTTGTGGTGTCCCTGGTATCACTGATCTTGCCAAGAATTTTATCAAGCAGTGGTGTTGGATTTTGTTATAGGCTTTTTCATTATTCAATGTGATAGCCTGTGATTTTTTTCTTTCAGTTTCTTTATATGGCATATTGCTTTGTCAGATACTCATATGTTAAACTAGTCCTGAATATCTGGGATGAAACCTACTTGAACATGGTGGTGGATGTTCTTTTTTGATTAGGATTTGTATGCAGTTCGTGAGTACGATGTGGAATATTTTTGCTTCACTCTTCATGAGGGAAATTGGTCTGTCATTCTCTTTCTTTGTTGAATCTGTGTGACTTGGGTATAAGCGTGATTATGGTCTCATAATATAAATTATGAAAAGTTTTATTCTGTCGCAGCCTGAGATGCCTCATGTTTGGGGGCCAAGAATGTTGTGGACCGCTGTATTAATGTTTGACCTGCACTGCCAAAAGCCTTGGAGGCTAAGTTGTTTAGAGCCCACATTGCCTCAAGCTGCTCCGGTTGGGGTTCAGCAAGAGAGAGGGTGAGGACGGATGCAAGGAATGGAGACCAGACAGAGTGTGATTCAATCCCCTTTATTCTTCAGTCTCTCTTCCTAGTGCAAGTCCCAAGTCCTAAGTTCCTAGTCCCTAGTGCCTCAAAGTTCCAAGTTACTTCTTCCAAGTGCTAAGTGGCTAATGTCTATTGCCCAATAACTAACTCCAAGTTGTACTGTCTAATTCCAAGTTCTTCCTCCAAGTCCCAAGTGCCTAATACCTAATTCTCTGTTCCAAGTTGTACTCTACTCTTCTGTCTGCCTCTCGCCTTTTATATGTCTCACTTCTAAGTCACGCCCTTAAGTCATGCCCTTAGGTCTTATCTCTAAATCTGATCTCTAAGTCAAGTCCTTAATTCTCAGCTCTAAATCACACCTTTAAGTCTCACATACCCAAGGGAAGATCCTGGGTATCTAAAACAAATTGTTATCAGAGTGTGCTCAGCTGTTGTAGGCTAATGTAATCAAGTCTCTTGCCAGGGTATATGGCTCAAGATGGCTGCAAGGATGATAGCTGCCTTTTGTCAGCTCCCCACATTATTCTATTTCTATTTTGTGGTCTAATTTGAGGAGTATTGTTATTATTTCTTATTTGAATATCTGCTAAAATTCTATGGTAAAACCATCTGGCTTGGTCTTTTTTTTTTTTTTAAGTAGGGAGAATTTTAATGACTGTTTCTATTTCTTTAAGAGTGATAGGTTTATTTAAATTGTTTATCTGTTCTTGAGTTAATTTTGGTAAGTTGATTGAGAAACTTGTCCATTTCTTTTACATTTTTCCAATTTTGTGTACTACATGTTTTTGAAAGAAGAGCTAATGATTCTTTGGGTTAACTCAGCATCTGTTGTTACCTCTTCCGTTTCATTTCTGATTTTTCAATTTGGATAGACTTTTTCTGCTTTTTGGCTAATTTTGGTAAGGGTTTATCTGTCTTGTTGATTTTAATCAATGAACCAACTTTTTGTTTCAATGTTTTTTTTATGTTGTTCTCTTTGTTTATATTTTATTGATTTTAGCCCTGTGTTTAAATATTTCCTGCCATCTAAAACTTCTAAAAGTGTTTGCTTCTTTTGATGCAAGAGCTTATATCTGTGCTTTATGAGATCTCTTTAATTTCTTTAAGAAGACACTCACTGCTGATAATTTTTTTCTTAGGAGCATTTCATCTTGTCCCAAAAGTTTGGGTATGTTGTATATTCATTTTTATTTTATTGAATTGTAGAGTCTTTAATGTTTTTCTTTATTTCTTTCATGACCCAGTGGTCATTTGGCAAAGAGTTGTTCAGTTTCCATAAATTTGTAGGCTTTCTGTTGTTCTGTTGTTTCTACTGTTTTTGATCTCCAGCTTTCATTCATGGTATTCTGATAAGACAGAGGTTGGTTTGTTGTTGTTGTTGTTGCTGTTTAGCTGTGTTTTGTTCAATTTTTTTTCCTTCCACTTTTTGTGAATGTGCTGAAATTTCCTCTGTGACTGAATATATGGTCAAATTTCTAGAAAGTTCCTTGAGGTGCTAAGAAGAAAATATATTTTTGTGTGTTTGGGTGAAGTGTTCTGTAGATATCTGTTAGGTCAGTTTGAGTCATAATGCTTGTTAGTTCCATTATTTCTCTGTTCAGTTTCTGTCTAGATGACCTGTTCATTGGTGAGAATGGGGTGCTAAAGTCTCCCACTATTAATGTGTATGGTTTAATGTCTGATTGCAGCTTTAGCAATAATTTTTTTACAAATGTGGGTGCCCTGGCACTTGGGGCATAGATGTGAAGATTTGAGACATTATATTGGTGGATTTAGGTTCATTTGATGAATATAAAGAGTCCTTTACCATTTGTTTTAATTAATTTTAGCTTATAATAGATTGTTTTCAGATATTAGAATGACTACCGAACCTTGTTTCATGGTTCAATTTGCTTAAAAACCTTTTCTGTCCCTTTACTCTGAGGTAATCTCTATTTTGAAATTAAGGTGTACATCTTGTATGCAGTAGAAAACTTCTGTTTTCACATTTATATGTTAGCCTATGTTTTTTCTTTGTTTGTTTGTTTTGATTTTGTTTTTTTGTTTTTGTTTTAGAGTGGGTCTTGAATGCATTGTGGTTGGGAAACACTAATGAACCATAATTATTAATTCCTGTTATTTTGATATTGATGATATTGCCAGTTTTGTGTGTGTGTTTCCATTTCTTTCATGTTGCTAATGTAAAATTAATTATTTTCTGTGTTTTCTTGGGTGTCATTAACCTCCTTGGGTTGGAGTTTTCCTTCTAGTATCTTCTGTAGAGCTGGGATTGGGGATAGATATTTATATTTTGTTTTGTATAGAATATGTTGCTTACTCTATATTGATTGAAAATTTTCTGGGTATTATAATCTGGATTGACATCTTTGGATTTTGGAGTCTGCAACCAATCTCTCTAGGCCCATCTGGCTTTTAGATTCACCAGTTGAGAAGAAGTAATTCTTAATAGGTCTGCCTTTATATTGTTGTGGCTCATATTAATATTAATTGGTTATTTCTACGCTGCTTGGATAATTTAGTTCCCAGATAAAAAACACAAAACTTTTATATTTATAATCTGCCTTAAATAGCATTACATCTTGACAGATATCAACCCTCCAAGATATTCTGTCCATTTCCTTTTAAATAACCCTAAAACATGACTTACCATGTTCCCTGTGGGCAACTTTTACTCTGATTGCCTGCCCTTATGGCCAGATCGCATGATCCCATACCTCATGTGGACTTCCTTTCTCTCTCATGGTCTCTATCTCAGACCCCATGGCCTAAGAACTGAAACTCAAGCTATCACTCTTTTCCCAAGTAATTGGCTATAGGCATCTTAACTCAACCAATAATTTTAAATTAAGAGGCAAGGATACATAGCCTCACTTGGTGTATATGAGAATTCCTGCTTTCCTGAGGCAACCAGATCTTGGGGGCTAGTATCTAGTATTATGATATAGAGCAAAAGATCAAACTTCAATAATTTCCCTTTTTCTGTCTAAATAAAAAAAACTAGTTCTCTCATAATAATAAACAATTATCATTTGTAGGAACAATTATTAAACAATTATGAAAATTATTAGGTAAGAGGTACATTCAAAAATCCAGTCTGTTTATATTTGGAAATCAAGAGAAAATATTTTTATCACCTATGCTGTCTTGGTGATCTGTTTATCTAAATCAATTTGTATCCTAAATTTGATTATTATCCTTGCTCCCCAAATCTAAAACATCTTCTTAAATCCTAAGTAACTTAAGTTTAATTATGAGACTATATCTAATATTTAACCCATCAGAGACCTGAGAAGGAATGAATATTACCCGAGTAAGCAAGAAGCACAAGGATGCAGCTTCCACAAATTCTAGAAATGACAAAGACAGCTGACTGCCAAAAGAGTCTTCAGTACTTTCTGTAACATTTTCAGCCTCTGGCCCAGAATATCTGAGATATCTTAAGTGAAGCAGTAATTGTGAAGGACTTGTTTACCATATCTTGCCAGAAAGTATAATTCAATTTCCCTATATCTATTTGCCCTTTTAGAAAGGAATGAACCAAGGTCATCTGGGATAAGCAATCCTTCCTGAAGCTATTCTAGAAGTAAGTCTCTGGAAACAGCATTAGTTTGAGGCAGGATCAGGCTAGAAACTGGAACAGCAAGTCTCAGCAGCTCAGCATGTCTGAGGGTGAATCTTGTTAGGGCTGCATTCTTGACTTTCCATTCTGCAACATACAAACCTTACAAGCAATCTATTGTTCTATAAAGACAATGGTATGGAATGTGAAGTGTGCACAGATCAAGTAAAGATGATTTTCTGCTCTTTCTTTGAGTAGGTGAAAGAAAACTGTCTTACCTTAGAAATTAATCTGATCATATACCCAAATTGTACATAAATCACCATTGACGCCATATAAATGGATGGTATGCAATAATGAGTCATGAGAACTCTGTTGCCAACAATATTTATTGGCCATGCAAATTAAAATTGTGTCTGGAGATATTTGTACATTGCAGCCAGTGTCAGAACTGTTCCTGAAGTACAGGAACAGCAAACACAACACCAATTTGTTTGGTTCTCTTGATTTTTATTTCTGGACCTGAGATCTTCAGGTCTCCTTTTTTATGAAATCTGGTGCTTCTTATTTTGTGAAGAATCCAAAGCCATTTCTTCTTTCCTCTTAAGACAAGCATAGAGTCTCTCTTCCAACATAACATATTCTTTGCCTAGCAGTCTGAAGCCAAGACTGGTTTAATCCAGCAGCCTCTTATCTATCCAGGTTTGCTTCATTTTGACCTCGCTCAAAGAGGATATACCATATCATAATCATTGAACTTAAAACTACCTTCATTTTGATAATCTAAAACAATTAAAATCATTATTTATTGAGGCAAGGTAGCTCTGTGTAACTTTGGCTAACCTGAATTTGCTTTGTAGAATAGGCTGGTTTTGAACTCTTAAGGCACCTATTTGTCCCCGCCTTTGTTTCCCAAGTATTGATGTATTGATACAAAATGCATGAAATTATTTAGGATCTACATACCCTTGAGAACATTTACATCAATTCCCATTTTTTCTCCCATATTTGGATATATATATATATATATATATATATATATATATATATATATATATA
>JANHMN010000006.1:82553544-82564443 GCA_030674055.1 Rhabdomys pumilio | reverse complement strand
ATATATATATATATATATATATATATATATATATATATATATATATAACATTTTCCTCTTCATTAAGTGTAGCTGCCTGCAGCCACGATCACCACCAGCTTCTCCTAAGACGAAGCCTAGGAATTAACGGGAAGGAGGGCGAGAGAAATGTGGGGCCAAGACAAAGTATTCTGATCAAGGCCCAAAGTTTGATAATTTGCTTTCACATATAAAGGGGAAGCCCCACCCCCAGAGTCTCTTCTTGGTTCAGTCCAGGGGCTGGGTAAGGAGATAGCAGTACGGAAGGTGTCAAGGCTAGCTCAGTAGGCAGTCCATTCTTCTTAGCTCGGTAGCAGACCTCAGGGCACCAAGACTGGCAAGGCAATGCCTCCTTCTAGGTCCTATTGTTGTTTGGTCTTGTTGTGGTCAATGACTTGCAGTTCTGCTCAGGCCTGGGAGAAGGGCACAGTACCCCCCCTTAATTTTTTAAGATGGCAGTGCCAATAACTGGACAGGGAACAATATTTCATCCCATCTAGGGTCTAGAGTGGCTGGGCGATCATACATGTCTTAGGTTGGCATTTATATTACACCTATATTACCCGTCATCGAGGAAAACATACATAGCATATTGATGTATGCCTCTGTCTTAGGTTTATAGGAGTTGAAAATTACTCCTATATTACCCGTCATTGAGGAAAACATACATAGCTTCATTATGTATGCCTCTGTCTTAGGTTTATAGGAGCTCAAAACACTCTTACCCGTCATTGACTAACCGGCCATCATTGGCACACTCTTTAGACCCAGACCACATTCAGACCAAAGGACCTGTGGGCATGCACTAGATGCAATTCTTCACATTGATGTGTAACTGTCAGATGAATAGCTGAGCTTGCTGAGAGCGATCTTGTGTGAGGGCAATCAGTCTGCTTAAAATACAAGGTTCAAATGTTAAAAGCAACATGATTATCCAAGCAATGTAGAAAATAAGGTTGGAAGTGGATATGTTTCAGTATCTAATCCAACTGCTAATTAGCAGGGATCAGACACAAAGTCTGACCACCAGGTATGTATTGGGTGGCTTTAAGTAATGATAAAAAACACTCTCCAGTAAGAGTGGAGATTATATGTCAAGTTAAATCAGTTGGTTGATAAAGATTTTGAGCCATCTTTATCATTAGAATAATAATTATTAGGCTTTCAAGATCTGTGTCCACTTGAGGACCAGTCTTTCAGGCAGCAATCAGGCTCCATTCTCTTTTTCTGAAAAATGTATACTGACCCACGATCTCAAATTAAAACAGGATCGAGATCACACCAAGTATTAGTTAAGGGGTCTCTTCACAAGACCCTGGCAAATGAGCTGGAAGTAACTGGATGCCAGTGGCAATCCACTGCAGACTGACCTTTAGCATCAGTTTGCAGAAAATTTAAAACAAATAAGACAAAAGCAAGGTGTGCTTTTGGTGAACTTGTGGTATATAATTCTCCCTTTTTAGTTTTAAAAAAGCCAATTTTTTAGAATTACTTGTAAAACCAGGGAAGAAGCACCATTAGCTGTTTTTTCCCAATATTTAGAGAGTTATGAAAATATTATTTTAAAGTTCCATAATCTCTCACAATTTTTTGTCCTTGAGGATAATAAGGAAATATCAGTAATATTAAATTGTCAACAAAACATCTCTCTCTATATTCAGCTTTTTAAAATTCTCTTCCATTTAGTGTATGTTACCAAGCCACATTATATCTGTTCACAGGTTTTGGCTTCGTCCATGTGCCATGCTCCAGGGAAAGCAGTCATCAGTTTCATCATAGTAGCTAATGTCCAAGCAGACCATCTGCTCAGAGTAGCATGATGCCTTAATTTATTTTATTTTTTATGAGTTGCTATAGTCTTCTTGTGGGAACTCCACATTTTACAAAGACTTTGTTGGTAGTTTAAAGTAGCATGATATTTTATTTCTATTAGCTGTATAGTTCTCGAATGAGGGAGGGAGGCTGTTCTCTCAAAAAGGCAGGACACAGCAGCTTCATTGCACAGCAGAGGCATTGAACACTTGCACAACTAGGCTGTCTCTGTCTCCAGCTTCAAAAGCTGAGCCTCTGCCACAGAGCACAGCAGCACTTGGGAAATGCCCAGGTTGGTGTTTAAGCCTGCTATACAACGGCTCATGGACTCTGCCACCTGGAGTGCCATGTATCCAGCTCAGGGTATAACTGTATCTTACTTCACACTATAACCTCCTGGAATTATCTGGCCAAACTAGCATGCATTCTAGTCCTTGCCAGAATCTTGCAAGGCTTGGGGAAAAACCAACGTTGCTAAGAGACCACTTCTCCTTAGCTTCCTTGTCTTTAAAGGGACATAGTGCTTTTTATACAGCGATCTGGAATCTCAAAAGTGAAATTTGCCCCACGTTGGGTGACAAAATGTTGTGGTTAATAGTCAAATTAATTGGAGATTTCCACTTCATCTGTGCTCATTGAGTTCCCTAATAAAAGACACAAAATTTTCATATTTATAATAAGACTTAAATAGCACTAGAGTTGGTCAGATATCAACCCTCTAAGCTATTCTGTTTTCTTGCCTGCTAATAACCCTAAGATATGAATTTCCATGTTCTGTCTAGCTGTCTCTCATTCTGATTGGCCATTCTACATCATCATTTCTCAAGGTCTCTTACCCCATGGCATCTTTTCATCTCTTCATTCTCTTCCCTTTCTCTTTGTCTCTACTTCAGATCCAAGTCCCTGGGACCGAAGCCCCAGGCATCTCTCTTATGCTTAGCCATAGGCTGTAGGTATCAGTATTCCAACAATAGTTTTGAATTAAGGAGCAAGATTACATAGCATCACTTGGTACACATGAGGATTCCCTCATCACTAAAGCAGTCAAATCTTGGGGAACTGTATTTAGCATTATAATATACAGCAACAGACCAGACTTCAACACTGTATGTTACTTGGTCTTTTTCCTTGTGACTTTTAATGTTATTTTTTAGTTCTGTACATTTAATGTTTTGACTACTATGTGGCAGAGAAGACTTTTTTTTCTGGACCAATCTATTTGGTGTTCTGTAAGATTCTTGTATGTTTATAGGTATATCTTTATTTAGTTTGAGGAAATTTTATTCCGTGATTTTGTTGAAAATATTTTCTCAGCTTTTGAGCTGGGACGCTTCTCCATTTACTCCCAACATTCTTTGGATTGGTCTTTTAATAGATGAGCAGATTATGTTAGGAATTTTATTAGATTTAACATTTTTGTTTTATTTATTTTTTATTTGTAAGGTGAGTTTCAAACTTCTGTGTTCTGCAATTTTTGATTACAACTTAACACCCTTTGTCAAAAATATTTAGAAAATATGTTCCTCCATTGCTCCCTGTATAAGAAACTAAATATAGTTCTCATATATTAGCCTAATTCTCCTTTACATAATTAGACTACAATGCCATGACTAACACTAACTTCAGGAAGGAAAGTCAACCTCAATATTAATCTTTTGCTTTGGGATTGTTAACATTTTCCTAGATCTGTGGGGTTGTTTCTTTTATCACATCTTCAATTCCTGAGATTTTTTTTCTTCCACCTTTTGTATTCTGTTGGTGATACTTGTGAAGTTTTTTAGGCTTATCTATATTTTCTGTCTCCAGGATTCTTTCAGTTTGAGTCTTCTTAATTCCTTCTACTTCAATTTTGAATTGTTAAACAATTTTATTCATTTCCTTCTCCTGTTTGTTTGTATTTTCTTAAATTTCTTTAATGTATTTTTAAAAATTTTCTCTTTAATGGTCTTTATCATCTTCATAAGATTGGATTCAAGGTCATTTTTGTGCTTCACTTGTGTTGGAATATTCAGTAATTTATGTATTAGAACTGGGTTCTTGTTCTTGGTCCCATATTTCCCTGTTTTTTTTTTTTTTAGATTTTGATCTTCAACTCACCTCTAGGCATCTGGGTCTTAGTTACTATAGGTTTACATGCTGATTTCTGGATTTATCTCTCTTATATGGATTTTGTTGTTGTTTTTTTCTCCATTGGTTTCTGTTTTCTCCCTGGTCTTACAGCTTGAGTGACCTAGGGTTCTGTTAACAAGTGATTCTTAAAGCCCAGTAGGGTCTTTCTACTAGGGTTTTCGTTACCTGCTTGATCTCTTGGGTTCTTAGTATAGTGTTGCCTCCAGTAAAGCTGAAGTCTTCTTCTAATGTTGTGGGACAGGTTGTGGAGCTCAGGGGATGGGATACAGTTTGTGGATTTGGGGGAAGCTTTAATGAGAGCTAGGGAGTATTTGGTAGTGTCTTACCTTATGTCCCTAGGACTGGTATGGCCTCTGAGTAATCACCCTGAGTTGTGGACTGGTATATGAGACCTAGGGCAGGCAGTGCAATTCAAGGATGTGTGAAAGATTTAGCAAAGTTAGTCGGTATGAATGGTTTCTTACATGGAGTCCATAGTACTGGTATGGGCTCTGGGAAAGCAGCTGGCATTTTGGGACTTCTTTACACTTTGAACCTCTTTTCCAGTCCCCCAGACCCAGTTCATCCATAGCTTTCTATTCTAGTTTTCCTTCCTAAAGCAATTCGGCCCTCCCCTTATTGAACTTGGCCATCTGACATGACTAACATGGAATGTCAAATTAGCTTTGATTTTTCTGATAACTATGAGTATTGTACATTTAAGTATCTCTTGATCATTTGAGTTTTCTCTTTTAATTATTTTCTGTGTATACATTTACCCAAGTGTTAACTGGTATATTTGTTTCATTGATGTACCTTCTTTTGCGTTCTTTATATATTTTAGATATCAGCCCACCATCAGATATATAGTTGTTAAAAAGCTTTCCCAACTCAGTAGTCCACTCTTTTTCCCAATAATCGTGGCCCCTGGCATACAGAAACGTTGTTTCATGTGGTTCCATTGATTAATTTATTTCTTAATTCCTGTGCTATTGGCATTCTGTTCAGAACATCGTGTCTTGTACCAATGAGTTCAAGACTATTCCCCACTCTCCCTTCTATCTGATTCAGTGTCTTATGTTGAGGTCTTTGATCATGTGAGCTGAGGTATAGATTAGAAATGGAAAAAAACACTTAGGTAAATTATAAAGAGTATAGTAGCTAGTCTTTGTAAAATAATTATCCAGAGGTAAATCTAGCTGAAAAAATGACTAACAGTATAATCAGCTAGCCTTCCCGAAATGTAATGAAATTATCCGTTTATTGCCAAATCCAATCTCTATAAATATTTGACAGATAAATGTGAAAGAAAACATAAAAAGTATTTTATAGTGAACCTTCAGAAAATCACAAAGAGAAAAATTTCAAAATAGTGAGACTAAACCACACTGCAGGGAACAGACCTCTCCCATCAGAGCTACAGCCCACAGAACAAAAGGAAATCTCTAAGATCCTGAAAACACTTAGCAAACCAAGAATTCTACATTCAACAGACACATTTCCAAACAATGGATGTGAAACAAAAACATTTTCACATAAAAGGTGAAAAGATTTATTGCTGTCCAATCTTGGAGACAAAGGGTGTCAATCAAATTCCGGCAGGCTTAAGAAGGAGCAGTGGCAATGTAAGAGAAGCAGGCACAAAAAAGGCAATAGAGGTTTCAGGCATGCCACGTGGGAGACTCACAGCAAAGAGGATTTCATGCTTATCTTTGAAATTTTTTAGAGATTAATTCACTGTTGAAAGAAAAAAAACATTAATATCATGTCTAATGTGAATTTTGCAGTTATAATACATGTAAGAAGAATAGTACTGGTACTGGTGTAATTATAGGTATGGTTTTATTGTGGGTTTCACAGTTATGAATACGGTTGGTACATAACTGCTTCTTTGTTCTTTCAAGAAAGGCCATTAAAAACTCCAAAAATACTTAAGAATATATTATATAGTAAATGGTGTGCATAATTTTGTGTCTCTTACCCCTAAAGATGACAAAGCTTCATGTGGTAGCACACTCCAGAATCTCTGAACTCTGAAAATAGAAGCAAGAGAATTGTTTCCAAGTAAGAGGTTAGTCTCGGATATAGTGTGAGTTCTAGGTCTGGTGAGATACCACTATATTGAGATACCACTTTTAAAAAAAAATAAGCAATAACAAAAGTCCAGTAAGCAAACACCAACAAAAATGAAGGAATGTAGCAAATTGTTGGTCAATTTCAGTGAGATCTAGAAGTACATTAAATATTAATAAGATATATCCTATTCTTGTTAAAAGAGAAATTACACAAGAAAACCTGAGCTCAAATCCTAACATTCATGTAAAAGCTATGCATTGTTGGACTTGCCTAAAACACAAGAATTAAGAGGTAGAGACAGGTAAATCCTTGGTTTGCCCTTGCCAGGGAGCCCAACCAAAACTTTTAGTTTCTAGATCAGATAAATGCTCTGTTTCAAAAAGTGACATGGATAGTCAGAACACATGACACTCATATAGCTTCCTCTGACAACTTCCTATGATCATATGCTTATACACATGTATGCATCATATGTGATACAATAATATTCTTCCTCTTTCTCTTTCTCCCTCTTTCTCTCTTTCATTCTCTTACACACACACACACACACACACACACACACACACACACACACACACAGAGGTGTGCACACGCACCAGAAAACCCCAAACAAAAACCTGCAAAAGCACTGATAAAAACCCAGAGGAGTTTTTATATCAGTGGAACCACGAAGGATGTCGAAGCTATAGCAGTTATCAGTGATTCCTATAGCATTCTATTCAACTCACATGTTTAGCTTGAGCAGCAGATACATGGATACTGAAGAACGTCAGAGAACTAATTTAAACATGCCTATGCGCAGCTGCTCTACCAGATGTGCTCTCAGTGCTTGTGCAAATTAACTTATCCCTTGGTACCTGGTGTGTAACTATTTTCTATGTCTCTGCCAATAACGCCAACAAGAAGTCGTATTAATTATGAAGGTTTGATTGATATATTTATTTTATCCATACGCATATGTGGAATCATGGAAAAAGTTGTGTTACTGCATGTGTGTGCATATGCATCTGTGTGTTTGGTTAGGTATTTGTGTGTATCATCATGTACACACAAATTAATACTCTAATTTATAATTTTAAAATGTATTTGTTGTTATGAGGAAAAACAACATCAAACAAAATAAGCAATCCTCAGCTGCTATAGGACATGCTCTACCACTTGGACCACATGTTATAACAGATAAAGTGGCATTCAAAGTTTCAGTAGCAGATAAAAATGTTGCCTGGAGCCGCTGGTAGCCTCTATCAATAAATACCAGTGTGAGTCCTAAAAATTTTTTTTAGGAAAATCCTGACCATCGTCTTCACATACTGTTACCTGGGCTCTTTGGAACCTTGGTGCATATTAAAAGCATGACTGATTTATTCTTGAACTTCTGAGTGTTATCTCACTCAACATTCCATAAATAGGGACACAGATACAAGTATATTATCAAATGGGTAAACAGTGAAGGCTCCTGAGAGGCCCTGGAGTCACAGTAAGGTTCTGAAACACATAGCCCAGCTGTGTTTGGTCTCCAGTCTTAGTGCCATGCATTTTCTTCCTAATCTTGTACCCACAACAACATTGAGATAATCATAAGGTCATCTGTAGAGAAAGTTGACACTGCAGGGCCTGCTTACATGTTACTGGTACATGGGATGCACTTTTGTACCAATTTAGTTCATGCCTTGAAGAGTCCTAAAAGATAGGACTGAAGAAGAATTCTTAGTGGATAGAACTTGGGACTTGTGCTTCACTGAAAAATGTTCTGAGAAAGAGAAACAAGCAGGTTAATTATAGAAACAAAGTTCCATATAGTTAGGGGCAAGATTGAATTAAAATATTATTGATAAGTTGATTAAAGAAAATACGTGATAAAGTTAGTGGACAAACTTCTCCAAATATATTTAAGAGAGCAAGACTGTGTTTTTTGATCACTCACCATAGGACACTTCAGTAAAGAATGTGTCTGAGAATTCATCAGACAGAAAAAGCTGTCCTGGAGGACCAGAAATCAGATAGAAAGAGCTGTCTTGGGAAGACCAGTCATCAGATAGATAGAGCTGCCCTGGAAGACCAGCCACCTGCCTGTCCTGACTACTCTTCTGGTCATTCAAGAGAATGATATGTGGAGACTATTAAAGGGAAGTTTGTCCACAAGCACTTACCAAGATGAGTCTTGTGATGTTTCCAACTCAAAGCTCAATCCTATAGCTACAGAGAGAGACACTGTACCCTAGATATGGTCTACTGCCTGGGGACAGCTGTTAGCTAGTTGTTGGTAGGCTGACTCCACTGGGTTGCTTTCTCATGAGAGGACCAGAAATTTGATTGTAAGATATATATTTACCTTCTTTACATGAAATGCTTGAAATGATTCAGTCACAGTTATTATTCAATGATTTCTATAGCCTCGTCTATTGAAATGATGTGGCCCATGATATTTTGTGTGACCAAAGCCTTCAGTTTATAACAAAATCAATAAACGGTTTAAAAAAAAAGAATTATGGCACTTTGTAAAGAACTTTGCAACTAGTTGAGAAGACACATTTAGTTTATTCTCTCTCTGTTTTTCTCTCTCTCTCCCTCTCTCCCTCATTTGCTCCCTCCCTCTCTGCTTATACAAAGTATTCTCAAGTAGTCTTTACTTCCACAATAACAATCTATTCTCTATGTTTTATTGACAATAATTTCAAAATGGTTACATATAGCACAGGATTTGTTTCAACATAGCTTCAGCTTCCTACTACCATCAATTTATTTAAAGTAACAATTTATGCTTTTAAGATGTAAATACTATGCTGAGGTTGTGGCTCAGAAGTTAGAGAGTACTAGCCTATCATGTGCAAGAACTTGAAATAGATTCACAGCAATATAAAAACTGGGCATGGAAATGCACACCTATAGTCCCAGTGCTAAGGATATGGGGACAAGAGGACCACAAACCTCCCATAGTTATATAATAAATCTCAGACCAGCCTGCCATACATAAAAAATTCTTAAAAAGATTAAATGGTTAAATATTCATTTTTATTATATAAACATTGACGACTAATATAATGAGAGATACTTTCTCTTTCATATGAAGCAGAAGGTGATTCTAACAATTCAAGACTCTTTAAAACTTGAGAACTTCTTATATGGCAAATTACAGTTCACCCCATCAGAGAAATATCCATCAGCCTCCCAAACAAACACTTCCTATCTTGATCTGAGAGTTGAACAAACCAGTGGAAAATGCCTTTCATATGCCAGGAAGCCCTTTGGTCATCTTAAAGGACACAGAGAGCAAAAAGCTTTAAACTGCTACAACCATAACAAAAAATTTACAGTACTGCTTAGATGTACCTGGATTTGAACTTTTTCTTTAAGAAAGTCTTGATTTCAGAAACCTGTACCATCTAGAAATGCAGAGAATAAAAAGCATGTAGAGTTTTGTTATTTTTGTTTGCTTTATTTAGACTGGAAGATCCTAGGATCTTAAAGTCTTTCTTCCTTCCTTCCTTCCTTCCTTCCTTCCTTCCTTCCTTTCTTTCTTTCTTTTCTTCTTCTTCTTCTTCTTCTTCTTCTTCTTCTTCTTCTTCTTCTTCTCTTCCTCCTCCTCCTCCTCCTCTTCCTCCTCTTCTTCCTTCTTTTTTTAGTTTAAATTAAAAAATGTACACCAGGCCTCAAGACATTTGAATATATTTCATTAAAGTATAAGATTATTTTCTTTATAGCTTAAAATAAGATTTAAATTATAAAACTTAAAGCTGAAAGCATTTTATCAAAAAGACAGAAAAATAATTCCTCACCAAAATTCACCACTTAGAAATAAAAAGGCCACAAACAGAGGAAGAAGTGATGATATTCATTCCTAACTCAGGAAGATTTCTACAACCTGTAAACACCTCTTCTCCATCTGCTCTGAAGGAAATGGGCCTTATGGCTATGCAGCCCACTTTAACAGGCACTTCACTGAATAAGGCTCTTTGGTTAAGTGGTGCTTGCCTTACTCTCCATCATTATCTAGCCAGGAAAGTCAAATGAATGTCAGTGCAGGGAGACACTACCACATTCCTTTTAGAAGAGATAAATTATATTTACCTTTTCTTTTCAATACCTGTAAATGTTGCTTTTATTTCCTCAGAGGAAGGAAAGCGATGATCATTGTACCTAAGCTATATGAATACATGGATTGAGCCGAGCCCAGAGCTTTACTTTCTTTTTCTATCTATTCATAAACCCTGGTCTGGAAATCTGTAGCCTCTTTTTATTTTATTGGATATTTTATTTACTTGCATTTTGGATTTCATCCCCTTTCCTCATCTCCCCTAATAATCCCCTACCCCATTCCCCCTCATTTTTGCTTTTATGCCATTTTAATTATATGCAAATATTAAAGTTAGTTCTAGGTTGAGGAAATAGCAGTTCAATAGATGCAAATAGTCATGAAACAAGCAAGACAATAAACACAGATAGTCAAAGAACAAGCAAGGCATTAAACAAAGTTTTGTGAACACTCCCATGATCACTGTTTCTAAGGGCTTATCAGGATGACCACAATATCTGAGCCTACTTCCCTGTCCTAGCCCAAAGTCATTTTCATGTCTGAAGCCTACTTCCTTGTTCTAGACTGAGATTTAGAATCCTGCTTGAAATTATTTCTTTGTTCTAGCCTAATATTTAGATTACTGCCTGAAATTATTTTTTTGTTCTAGCCTAATATCAGATTCTTGCCAATTTTATTTACTTTTAAAGTCCTTTCCATGTCTCTCAATTTGGTCTGAGAAGTCATTAATGTAACCCAGACTGGTCTTGAACTTCTCATATAATTTCATTATGAACGATCATTACAAAAAACCACAAAAATTGCAGAGTTATGGTACCCAGTCCCATTTGATACATCTACAAAAGACTCTG
>JANHMN010000006.1:82536776-82553534 GCA_030674055.1 Rhabdomys pumilio | reverse complement strand
CTCTCTCTCTCTCTCTCTCTCTCTCTCTCTCTCTCTCTCTCTCTCTCACACACACACACACACACACACACACACACACACACACACATCTCAAGAAAGAGTGTGAAAGAGGACATACAAAGATTGTAGGATCCAGAGCATCTGGAAGTTTGCTGTGACATTGTGTCTCCTAGTTATGTCAGAAGCTATAGCTGTAAAGTATTCCCAATATAGCTCAATCACAAGCTGTACAAGAATAACACCAGTAGGCATGTAACATGGACATGAGATAAGTTAGGAGACCTTGATGCAGATAAAGAACTGAAGACATATTGAAGCATTGAAGCATTGTGGTATCCTTTTCTGACAAGTGTTATTTTTGCCCTCAGAAACAATACATTGTATATATTTGCTGCACTTTGTTTTCTGCAAAGAATGACTTTAAATGTTCCTATGAGAGTTTCTAGCAGCCACTTTTTAAAGAGTGCCCTAAGTTACACAGAGCTCAGGAGGTCTTATAAGTATGTGTAGTCACCCTATTATCAGAGCCCTGAGCTGTAATTATTGGAGTGCTAATTGTTTACCTCCCCATTTTTACTGTATTCAGAAACATCTATCATCAGCTCCTGCCATCACAGGGAAGTTAGCTGGACATTATATAATGACATTATTATATATAATACATATTATACATAATAATATTAAATTCACAATCATATCACTTTTCTGGTATTATATCTTTTATGTAGACAATTGCAATCTAAATTCCAATTTTCATTTTCTCTACAATATGTATAAGGTATATTGCACTTCAGTATAACCATCATCATACTCTTGAAATTTTTCCCAGTTGTTCCTTGTGGATCTCTTCCTAATTCCAAGACTCTCAATGAATTCTTTGGCCTCAGTCACTTAAGATGCCCCCTTTGAATCCCGAGACTCATTTTTCTTGGATATAATATGACCTTGAATATCTTTCTGTGGTCATGCCTCATCAAGAATGTGTCTTTTTCTTTTTTACTAAAATAAAGCAAACAAACTGTAAGTGGTAACCTTTAAAAATTAATATTTGTGTTTTTTTATATTTCAGCAAACAAATGATAGTTGTATTATGCTTATGAAATATAATGTGATTTTTTTTTATAAATTTATATATTGTTGAGATGATTAGATTAGTTCATGAAGTAAATGTATTTGCCCTCACAATCCTGATGACTTGAGTTCTGTTTGTGGGTACACATATAAAAGTTGAACTCAGTGGAGACTCTGTAATCTAAGTAGTCTTAGCATGACATGGAAAGTGAAGGAAATGAATGATCTGAATTTTATGGAACCAGCCATCTTCCAGTGTGAAGTTCAGTGCAAACAATGAAACCTTACCGTGAGTGTTAAGCAAGGACCAACATCTAAGGTTCTGTCATTATTTCAACCTGCATCCAGTGATATGTGTGTGTGTGTGTGTGTGTGTGTGTGTGTGTGTGTGTGTGTAAAACATAAAATTACCATTGGCTATGACAGTGATCTTTACAGGTTTGGTCCACCTTTACTTCCTAAAACTAAGTTGCACAAAGTCTATGAATTAGTATGTAAGCATGCTAATCATCTTAAGGGTTATAGTTGCAACGAATCAGCTAAACAAGGTCATGGATAAGGTTTTGGACTTCAGCCTTGCTTGCTACTCCTTTTCCCAATAGCTAAGATCTACAAATTGTGACAGAAGTCTTAAAGCCAAGGACCCTTTACCTTGTGTTATCTAATCTCCCACACAATGCAAGGTTAAAAAATGGTTAAAAATTGGTATAAAAGAAGTCAACATTATTGCTGTCACTAGACTTCTAGTAAGATATAATTCTATTGACTGAACTAACACTTTCTCAAATGCTTGAACAACTGCCTTCAGTGTATTGAAACAGTAAAACACAACAAAAGTGAATATAAGCAAAATAAACACTCTTAGAGCTTTGCCACCACAATAATACCATGTTGATTTATTAAACAGTCAGATAGCAAAAACGATGCTAGAGCATTTACCAAGTTCTTTGTATATGCCTGCTTGTGATCAGAGTATCCTCCCTACATGTCTGTCACAGAAAACAGCAATGACTGAAAGGGTGGGCACATGTCATTCTTTTCTGTTTTCTAATGTCAGAATTTATGGCTCATGCCTCTGGGAAGACATGAAGTTCTCATATGAAATCAGAAACTCTTACAAAATAACATAATGGACACCAAGTCAGTTTTCATTGTTTTCTTTGTTTGATTGATTTGTTTGGTTTCTTTGTTTTATTGACATTTTGCCTAACAAAATATAATAGATGAAATAGGTGAACACGGTTTTGTCATTGTATCTCATGGGCCTGCACCCATCAGAGGGAAACCCATCTTTTTTGAAACTGGCAAGAATTGTAATTATAGCCAGGAAAAGTCTTGGCTAAGAAATGGACAGAGTTTCTCTTGGTAAGGAGGACAAATCACCATAGTCACAGTGTATTTATATTTTTTATTTATCGAGTTTTAGATTGTTCATCAGAAAGTTTAACTTGAAAACATGGGTTATGCCATTGCAGCACAGGTACACTTTCACACATTTTATAATGAGGCCAGATGAAAAATAAATGTGCACAATTTCTCCTGTGGACTTTATTCTAGATATGACATAAGTATAAACCTTAACACAATACTAAATTGGAGAGTATAGCCTTGCATTGATTTACACGGGTTTTACTTTATGGCCCCTTTATCTGGCATAATTATCAGACAAGGATCTATCACAATGAAAATTATAAAATTATAGGTTTTTTTTAACCTTTTTTTGGTTCTTTGTGAATTTCATATCCTGCACCCCAATCCCCTCCTCTTCCCACCCCTTTGTAACCGCCCTCTAATTTTACAACCTCTCCCCCAAAGGAGAAAGAAAGAAAAATTCTCCCTGCCATAAGTGCCAAGGCATGAGTGTGAAAGGGCTTCTCTTCCTCATCCATTTACCTACATGAGAGATGAGTGGCAGAGCCATCTCTCTCGTGCTTATATACTTGAGGATGGCTCACCTACAACTCTAACAACTAGGACCAGCTCTACTGTTCTTCCTGGGAAATATATCAGGTCACTTTTCCAAGTACTGTTGCTGACAAGGGGTAGAGTCCATTCTCCTACTCTCATGTTCCCAGAGTCACCTTTCCCATGATGCCCAGACAAGTAGTGAGGCCAGTTCTGCAGATCCCTCAGACATCAACATGTCCCTAGGCCATAGTCCAGACCAGAAATGTCTGTCTGGACTTTAGTGGCAACAGAACCCTGCTGCCACAGGTCATTGACACAGATTTGGCCCCCAAGGGAAGCACTAACCAGGAACTCAACAGGGTCTCTGGTGGCATCACCAGTTATTCACACTGTGCTGTTCCTCACAGTTCTCTAGTCTCCAGTTCTGCCTCTCTTCATTGTGCCCACATCCTTTTGTTTCTCTTTATCTTCCATTTTTCCACCACTTACTTGCTCCTCATAGTGGCACCCAGAATCTCTGGGTGTCCAGGAGTATCTCAGGAGTAGTCTCAGAAGTACTATGTACTTTCTGCTCCGTATGACACTGGTCAGGGGTCGTCTCTGGCATGGTTTACTTGCCCATAGCTGCTCATCACCAGACTGGCAGTCATCTCAGGCTATCTCCCTGCCTAAGCTACATGGCACCAGGCTGGTTATCTCCTCTGACTCACCAAACTCAGGAGCAGCCCAGACCACTTGGTCCCAGGTAGGGTTCTCCTTGCCTCTGGCTTGCTCCCTGCCCTGGGAGCCCAACAAGGCCTCTTAGCAACAGACTCAAATTACTTGTTCTTAATGAGACTGTTTTCCCCCAAAGTCAAAGCATAATGAAACTAATGTAATACTTAATTGTAAAAAGTGATTTCAGCACTGCAGATTTTGTTTATTTCTTAGAATATTCTAAGAAACAAGTTCAGATTTGAGTGATGCCCATACCGCTGATGTGCTGCATGCATTTGACATCAAAGTGCTCACATCTGAAGGCTCAGGGATGTTGGCGGTGGTGGTGTGGTATGTTGTATTTTGTTTTTGCCTCTGAAGACAAATGTGCCTTGTTCTTGTGTTGCTTTTTACTTTTACTTCCTATCTTTTCTCCTCCCATGTCTCTGCCCAAAGCCAATTCCTGAGAGCAAGAATGCTGTTTGAAGCTGCTTTTGTTCCAAATCATAGCAGCTGGCTGTCTCCAAATGGTAGCTAATTTTCTTCCCAGAACATTTTTTTCTTTCATTAAAATAAAATTATGCCCACAGAGAAGACAACGGTTTGAAGATCGTCTCCTGCAGGTATTGAAACCAAGGAAACTAAATTCCTGTCAGTGGTCAGCAACAGGCTTTTTGTTAGTGTTTGCACTAGGGCTGGATTCTCACGTCATATATTTTCCTGTAATTTAAAAGGAAAGAATGCATAGTAGACCACCTTCCTCATAGAAACCTTTAAAATTGGCAAACAGCCATCTCAACTGGCAGGATGCTCTGGCTATTCTTCACAGACATTGGTAGTCATCTGATGAAGAACCAGAAAAATAAGCTCTCATCTAGCACAGAAAACTGCTTCTCTAAGGCGTATACCTTCATGGTCAAATATTTAACTGTGAAATCTTGGCTGTAACTCTAAACAATCAGCTTCATAAATGCGTGATCAAAAATAAGTTTTTAGTAAGTTTGGTGATTTTAGTTGAAATTAGGAAGATGAGATAACTAAATTGTCAAAAGAATATTATGATGTTTGAGAATAGGCATTTTAGTCACACTATGCAAAAATGAAACAGAACAAATCAGCTCTTTCATTATGATTTCTAGCAATTTTTAAAGTGAAAGACCTAAAAATGCTCTACTCTTTACAGTATCTACACCTCTGGGAGTACATACACAAATAGGCACACAGAAACACAGAAACATATAAACACAGACATACACACAAACATACACACATACCCTTACCCATGTCTGTACACTCACATATACAACCACTCACACACATTTGCACACACTTGTATGTGCACATATATACACAATCACATGCACAGAGACACGTATGTACTCATATGGACAAAGACACACATAAAAAGACATATACACACATGTATACACAAATATATATGTGCATATGTACAAATGTATGCACATTGACATATACACACTATACAATATAATACATATATACACACATGCACACACATTTGTACACAAAGTGACACATATAACTTTTCATACATACACACACTAATACACACATTGACAAATACATGCACATGTATGTACAGAAATCCTTGTTGAATTACTTTTAAAATCCAAAGTTCTTAATGTATTACTTTTATATTTATTTATTAAATATACTTTTTGTATCCTTGGTTATTTTTGTACAGATCCCTTATTACATGGTTATCTGTTAATTCTAAAAGATGAAAATCTGGTAAAATCTCTAATTTCCTTAATTGTGTTGGAGTCATAGTTATGCAGGAAACAGAGATTCTCTTTATCCCCATCTTTTTCACACAGGCACATTCAATGTCAGCATCCCTAGTTAGAGGGACACACTTGCTAGAACTGTATGTTCTAGATCTTCATTGCTTAACTCTACAGTTTACATGGAAGGTCATTAGTTAGACTGTGTATTCTATTTACTAATATACACATCATGACATACATTCACCTGGTAGTACCAATCAGAATAGTAACAATACAAATAGATAGGAGGTGATTGCAGGGACAGAAAGCAATCACCTTTACATTTCCAAGAGTCCGGCTAATTTCTCCAATCTGGCTCTACAGTTTTGCCTTCCCAGAGTTAGCATTCTTCTGGCCTCACATACTTACCTGGCTTTTTTTGGGTTAGTGTTCTGGATTGGTGGAAAGGATCAACATATCAAACAGAGATGCTGCTGAGACCAGCAAGAATATTGTGACTTCAACACATAACCATTGGCAAAGGTTTGAGACAGAAATGCCTACATTCTGGTATGTAGAAATGCCGACATTCTAATATGCCTGGAGTAGTTAACACTGGATTTGTATTTGAAGTACATGAACTCTGGTTACTGAGCATGTCCTGATGTGATTCCATGATTCACATTCTCCTAGATGAGCATCTAATTAGTATTTTTGTCCACTGTTTCAACTTATTTTATTTTCTTAGGTTGATAAACTTATAATTTATTCATATATTTGGAATAAGTATGTCTTTTAACAATGTGTTCTTCATGCTAATATCTTACTTTTGTTGGTGTTGAGGTTGTTCATTTGTTTTACTTTTCACTCTTTTGGCCTTTTTTTTCTGAGCAGAAATTATAAATTTCAAAGCTTCTCAGATCATAGAAAATTTCTTTTATGGGCCACATCTTTGGTATTTTACCAAAGTGTCCTTGCAATAAATGTCATCTAGCTACTTATTCAGTAAATATTCAACAAAGTTTATTGTCTTGTTGGTTACAAAGGCTTAGTACTCATTTCGGCTTTCATTTGATAACACTGTGTCTGCACTATACAGATGGTCCAGGTTAAATTTGATAAGTCATAAAACAAAGCAAAAAGAAATGAGCATGTAAAAGATTTCTGTAATGAGAGAGGGTAGGTTGACAGAGCTGGGAGGGAGATAAGCAACGGACCAAAGAGATGAGAGCAATCAGAATGCCTTGTATACACCTTTGACATTTTCAAAGAAAGATTTATTAATGAAAATTAATAAAGGCAGAATGTCACAGCAAAAGTAAATTTTTCAACATAAGTCAATAATTGTGATCTAATTTTATGAATATTTATTTATTGCTATTAAATTTTAATTATTGTTTATATCTACCCCAGATTAGCTCCTAGGGGGCACTACTCTGAGCATGCAAACTACAGGTTACATGTGATAGTCTGCATGGTCTCGATGTCCTAAACCTTAACGACATTTCTCTCTTAGTGCAGTTTATGTGGATTCATTCACCTTAGAAAAAAATGTTTATTAACGGATTGGTTTTAATATGGTTAAAGAGACAAAGCCCTCAACAATGAAGTGAACTACATTGAAAGTTCATCTCAGCTTCTGATGTATCTGGAGTCAGATATTTTAAAAATATCCTTAAAATAAATACAAAATTCAATAAAAGGGTAACATTACATAACTGTTATAGAATACTGAAAGAATACAAAAATACTGGAAAAAAACATATGGTAATGGTATACAAAAAGAGTCATCTTATTCACTCTTGATGGTGTTGAAACTGCTGTAGTTACTATGGAAATCAGTGTGGAGAATCATTCATGAAAACCTAAAAGAAGAGCTACCATATGCTTTAGGTTTCTCCTCCCAGGTATGTGCCTGAAGAACTCAATGCCTTATTCTAGACACTTGTTCAGCCATATTCACTGCTATTCAACTCACAATAGCTAGGAAGTAGAAACAACCTAAAGACAATGTGGTACATATACACTACGGAATTCCATTCAGCTATAAATAAAAATTTAATTATTGAATTTGCTAGTAAACGCATGCAACAACAACCAAAAATGGTTAAAAGTAACTACTTTTATTATCCAACCCTTCCTTTTGGTCTTCAGTAAACTTCAGAGCCCAATACATAATTACATTAGACATCCTTCATCAGAGCTACCTCTCTAAGTAGGTGGAGAGACAACTTTCTTTTGCTTTCTTGTCTTCCAGTGTGGAGATCATCGCTTGGCTTGGAATTGATGGTAAAATGTATTTTTTACTGTCTTATTTTTAGCCTTCTTCCAGTTTGTAATTGAAGAGAGCAGAGAAAAATTCTTCTATAGATTTAACATTCTAACTAAAGGCTCTCTTGACATGTATCTAACTTCAGATGATTATCCAAATAAAATGTAAAAACTGATACAAATAGATACTGGTTTTAGATTAAATATTTACCAATACATTTTATAACAATAACACAAAATAACAGAAAATTGTATAAAGCAAAAATCATCATTAAAATTAAAGCATTACCAACTAAATAATTGTATGGATAAAATTTGTGTTATTTTATTTTTCTCTGAATATTTGACAATTGTTTCACATAATAAAAGGTTTAGTCATAACTAAAGGTAGTATTATATTACATCTATGTGAGTCACTTCAATTTAGAAGCGAAATGAAAAATAACAGAAGTATTTGAGTCATATTCAAAAGCCTCCACCCAGGCACAGTACAAAACTCCTAATTACTTTCTAGAAATTGCATCTTCTCACTCCTGTTTGGAAGCTTTTTCCATCGTACTTCTCTGATTATAGTTTTAGAGAATAACAAGAAATTAAGAGAGCCAAACACAGGGTGGTGTTTAAATGGAAAATGAGAAACAGTATCAAACATAGAAGGAAACACAAATCTGTCACTAACACACATCAAAACATCTGATTAGTTGGAGGAGGTAGCCACCATATGGTAGAATCTTAATAAATGTTTAATCACAGTAAGGATTAAAAGAATAGTAGCAACAAATAACAATAATTAAACTAATCTACTACTGTCTGAACCATCTACCCTAAAATTAGTGGAAACCAATTTACATAAAATAGCTGCAGAAGGGTGTGTGGAAATGTGAGGCTTATTGAGAGACAGCTACTTAGTAAGTAGTTATTACAATACTTTGTTCTAATATGTCATTATTGTTTTCTGAATTATATGTTTTGGTTTGAAAACAACTCTTTATAGAATAACAAATAACTGTAGTAAAATGTTTGAATTTGTATTTCCGTTGGCCCATTGGAATTCTATATAATGTCTGCCTGCAGCACCAGTGATCCAATTACACTATGCCTTCATGTTGAAGGCAGTTTGCAGGAAAGAGCAGAGTTTAATGTAGTGCAGCTACAGAAAAAAAATCAATAGCAACAGGCAAAATAAGCAACTCTCAGCACTAGGAGAAGGCAGTGTTCAAAACCAGAAGGATCAACATATCAAACAGAGATGCTGCTGAGACAAGCAAGAATATTGTGACTTCAACACATAGCCATTGGCAAAGGTTTGAGACAGAAATGCCTACACCCTGGTTATCGTCAAATGTTGGAAGACCTACTTACTAAAGGTCATGAGTAGCAGAGACACATTTTACAGACAGGTTTTCTGGTAACTAAATGTCCCACAGTAATTATATTGGAAACCGTCATTATCAAAGCATATTAAGAATTTTAGGGTAGGTATTAATTAACCACTTTAGATATCCTGCTCTTAATATTTTACTATAATTGCTTTCCTCAGACAGCTATTTGTCTCCAGTCTTCATCTATCAGTCATTCTTGTTTTGATGAGTCTCAAAGGAAAGTGAACAAATCAGCGTATCTTTTCTTAACTGTGATAGGACAAATTTTATTTCCTATGGTGACATCTTTGCCCCATTAAATGTATTATTTGAGATGTAGACCCTAGTAGAAATACACAGTAAGATCAGTTACTCCAAGATAAAACAGCCTATGGAATTTCTTAAAAAGAATGAAAAAATAAAATTTGCTTAAAATAAATTATGTGTACTCTAATAATCAAATATATTTACAGTGCTTTTTTATAATCTCTACATTATTTACATTAAAGTTAGCACATGATACTGTGTGAACACACTTTCAACAACTTATTGCACCTTTAAATAGCTTATATGAATTAACTTATTAAAATGTTTATGTGTCAGAATAAAATAATACTCTTAATACTATTTTTGGCCTCATAAAAGTTATATTACATATATATATAATTCTTATAAATTTATATATTTCTTCTTACTGTTTTTTAGATTTTTCATACATAGGTAGTATTTTTTCAATAGTTATTACTTCACCCCTATACCTTTCAAATCCTCTTAAATTCAGGTTCTCATTCTCTTATATGCACACACACACACACACACACACACACACACAGTGGTTATTGCCAAATGTTGAAAGACCTAATTACTAAAGGTCACAGATAAGCAGTAGAGATATATTGTGACAGATTTTTTGATACCTAAATGTCATCACAGTATTCTGAATGCTTAAAGTGGACATTCTCATTTTCATATGTGTGTGTGTGTGTGTGTGTGTGTGTGTGTGTGGTGTATACAAAGATATATACATATATGTATAAATATAAATTAATCTATTAAGCTCTATAATGTGTGTATATGCTTATATAAATTCATGATTTTTTTCAAAGTGTGTGTGTGTGACTTTGTGTTTGTGTGCAGTTGTTTGCAGACTCTGAAAGAATATGAACTGAATGATACACTAACCACAGTGTATATAGCAGTGCTTCTCAATCTGTGGGTTATAATCCCTTTTAGGGTTGAATGACCCTTTCACAGGGGTTAGATAAAGCCATTGTAGAACATAGGTATCTATGTTACAATTTGTAACACTAACAAAATTACAGTTACGAAGTAGCAATGAATAAAATTTTACGATTGGGGATCACTACAATATGAGTTATTGTATTAAAGGGATACTACATTAAGAAAGTTGAGAACCACTAGCATACAGAAAATACCTCTTTTGTTCCCAGAGGGTTAAGAAAAACATTTGTTTACAATTTCACTACCTTCTTTTTTTCCTGATGATCCTTGAGTCATGAGAGATGAAATTGTGACAGAGATAGCACATTCAGAATTCAGCATCCACAGTTTTTCTCCCTGAATATTGACCAGCTTTGAGTGTCTGTATTAACTTGAATCTGCTGGAAAAAAAGCAAATTTTCTGATGAAGGCTGAAAGAGTCTCTGTTCTATGAGTAATAAACTTTTCTGTGAGACACTATTTGCCTGACATTACAGCACCCTTACACAAAAGAACAAAGGCCATGACTGTGTATAATACAAAAATAAGATCGAGCCATCCAAAATCAATACATTGATAGAGAAAAGGCTTAACATTATTACCTGTAGTTGAGCTGTGGGCAATAGATAGTTGGTGTAGGAGGAAGAGTTGATTTTATTCAGAGATGTGGCCACTGAGAGCCATTTGTACTCCAAAAAAAGTCCTCCCAGCCCCATGCACATTCAGACAGCACTAAGTAAACTCAGTGTGCTTAAAATACAACACAGAAATCATATTGGGAGAAAAGGGGTGGAGGTGACAAAGAAAGAAATGTGTTGGGTTTAGAAGTATTTACTTAATAAATCACAGTATATACATGTGTACATACAGTTCTGAGCCACATGGCATACATGCTGGAAAATGGACCCTAGTCCCGTAGAAGAGCTGCAAGTATTCTTAACCACTGAGCAATCTTTAAAATCTACCATTCATATTTTTAAGGAAAGAAACTATTTGTGAATATATGTTTACATTGAAATGAATTGCGGCAACTGTAGGAGTTTCATTGACTGATGATTTCTGAATCTTTAATAGCATTTTGTCTTGAACATGATGCATCATAAATAACATGGAATTGAAGACAGCATAAAGGGATGAAATAAGTAGATTGGCCTTCATGGTGAGAATGACATTCAGAGTCTAGCAATCTTCACAGAAATTGGGTGAATATCAGGGCATCAAGGAGAATTTGAGACTGCAAAATGGCTCAGTCTGTAAAGCATTTGCAGTCCAAGGTTCTGAGTTGGAATCACAGAATCCACATAAAACTTCAGTGCCTTTGAAGCACTAGCCTGGCATACCAAGTGGCAAGCAGTGAGGAATCCTTGATCAAGCAAGGAGATAAGTGAGAACTGACTGGTATCTGAAATTGTCCTCTCATCTGCACAACATACTGTGGCACATATTCACTTAAGCGTGCATACACACACACACACACACACACACACCATCACCATCACCACCACCACCACCACCACCACCACCACCACCACCACCACCACCACCACCACCACCACCACCACCACCATCATCATCATGCATTGTGCATGTTGGGTGACCCATTAAAATTTAAAACCAAAAATAAGGGTTAGGAGAAAAGCATAATATTTCTCATTTTTTTCTATTTGTATGTGTTGTATGGAACAAGGAGACAGAGAGAGAGAGAGAGAGAGAGAGAGAGAGAGAGAGAGAGAGAGAGAGAGAGAGAGAGAGAGAGTTAGTTTTGTTTTATTTTGTCCGTTCATTGAATGCCTTTTAACTTTTAGTGAGCAACCCTGTTGACAGCTATTATTGCCCCGTATCCCATGCAAAACACTCAGTACAATTTGCCCTGATCCTAATCATTTCTAAAAAGCATGCTGTTCAGAAAAAAACACCCACAAAATGAAAGCTTGTGTTTTCAGAGCAGACATTATTTTTGAACACGTTTGTTTATGTCCATATCCCCATGATGAGAACACAACCTGCTTTTAAGATGTCAGAAACCTGTAATACTCAACCTCTCTGCATGCATTAAAACACTTAGTTTTCAGACTTAAACTATATATTGCTATAAGGTTGTTTGTGAGAATGTCACTAGATATCTTTTCCAAGTATATGGCCACGTGAATACATTTTCAAAGGGATTTAATCATGCAATAAACTCTTATTTGGTTTAAATACAAGAATGTATTTGTAGCAAACACTTAAATGGAAATATCACATTTTTAGTATGATTATATAGGTAAATTTAGTTTCAGAGTTGATGTGCTTTTGCATCTTAGGGTGCTTCATACTTACAAATAGTTTGTAAATTTACTCTCCTTTAAATGAACATGTATTTATTGTGCTATTGCCTCTCAGTGTGCACATATTTGTAAATACATCAATGATGTGGTTAAGTTAAAATGAACACAAATTTGGGTTGCATCTTGGTAAATATTTTGGATGGAGACAATCATATATCTTTTGCCAACATCTTTTGGCATTCAGTTTTCTTTCTTCCTTTTTTTTCTTTTTTAAAATTTTTTATTTTTTAATGCATATTCATTAAGTGTATTCATAATTGAAAAAATATACAATATACCTTTCATTGAATTATACATTCTTTTTCTCCAATCTGTTATTATACCATTTTAATTAGATGCTAGTTCTAGTTAAACCATCCCTATGTCTTTGAGATGAAGTCTACTTGAGAGTGGTATATGTTAATTTTGATGTGTTTTTATATTCAGTTTGCAATCAATACAATAGATGCAAATAGTCAAAGAACAAGCAAGGCCATAAACAAAGTCCAGTGATCACTGTTTTCTAAGGGCTTATCAGGATGACCAAAATATCTGAGCCCACTTCCTTGTTCTAGCCTAAAGTCATTTTCATGCCTGAAGCTTAATTTAGTTTTCATCCTAAGAATATTTTGATATTCAGTTGGCTTTGAGACAATTTCCTTTGTACCAGGGGAACCTAAAACTTTTAATTGTCTACTGACAGTAGCTTTACTTGGAAGGGAAAAACAGTAAAATGAGCCAAGAATTTCATCAGAGCAAGAAAAGGAGATTACCAACTCAGAGGATTTTGTCCTGAAGACACCAGAAGTGATGTGATGGTCTCTCCATGAATGTTGAAGTCTATGTTGAAGCATATCAGTACACTTAGCTAATGTACTGTGTCCTTGTTAGCAACGTAAAGAAGAGAAATGTCTAACAGAAAACACAATCAAAATACAAGTGCATGGCACAAAATCACTCAATTTTTATTATCAAGTATACTCTATAACTTGGTGTTATTTATAATAAACTAAAATTTATTATTGTATTGTGTATAATATTTATGGTAAGAAGTTTTAAATGAATATATTGAGTGCTTCTTGATTACCCATATATCCTTATAAAGAAGATATATATGCAATATATTTATTTTTCATATACATCTACATATATATGTGTACATACATGTATTTCACATATATATGTATAAATATATGAAATTTATGAAATGTATGATCTTGTTTACAGGAAATCTAGACTTTTAATAATCATGAATATTTGGGCTTAGGAATTCTAAAAATAATTTTTAAATATTTATATATTTATGATTGTACTTATTTTTATTTACTTTTTATAGCCATAGAAAGACAGAAATAAACATTTACTTCCAGAAAATGAGCAAGAATCAAATATCTATATCATGTATCAGAACAACAAGAGTTAGGGAGGGACAAATTAATACTTGCTTACTAAACTAAAACACACGGACATGCATAACCCAGAAAATCTCTACATGTAATATGTACCTCAAGCAATAGAAATTTGTGAGTTGTTATTCTGTGATACTGTGATATTTTTCCTGGGGAAAGGAACTATATATTCAGACCAGATGGGGGGCATTAATGCAGAGACAAACTAAGGAACAAAGCAAGGATTCCATTCAACTCTAGATTAGTGAACAATAGCTTATGTAATGTTACTTACAGGAGCATGGACAAGTTATAAGCAGCCGCTCCACCATGAATACATTTTCCTCCAAAAATAGTTCACTGTCTGTACATATTCATGGAGGTGTGGGGCCTCCTGAGCCCCTCCCCCATTCATATTATTGTATGTCATCTTAGCCAGTCTTCTTTGAGTAGTCATGTTTGCCAAGAGTCCAAGAGTACAATGTTTATGTCGTGCTTGCCAATCAACACCCCATAATAGTTATACAATTGGAAAAAATATTATTATAAAGTTGGAGTGTTATAGATTTAAGAACTTCATATTTCAGATACATTTTGGTTTTATGAATCACCTTGTCCTTTAGGACATCTGTAACACAAAATTACCCAATACTATATATCCTAAGAATGACACATGAAGAAGACATTGTGAAAAAGAACACTTAAACTAAAGAATAAAAACATAAATTTTTAGTTTCTGGGACTAAACCACCAATCAGAGAGTACACATGGAGGGACCCATGGCTCCAGATACACATGTAGTAGATGATGGCCTTATCTGCCATTAATGGGAGGGTAGGCCCTTGGTATGGAGGCTTAATGCCCCAGTGTAGGGGAATGCTAGAGCAGTGAGGCGGGAGTGGGTGAGTGGGTGGAGAAGCACCCCCATAGAGGCATAGGGGAGGTGGAAGAGTGGGGATGGAATGAAATGGGGTGTTTGCAGAGAGGAAACCACCGGGAAGGGGAATATCATTTGAAATGTAAATGAATAAAATGATTAATAATCATAATTGAAAAACAGAAAAATTCTGGAGTCTTTTTAGTTTATACAATAGGATAAAATACAATATTGTTTACAAGCATTAACATTATATGGAAAACAGTAAATATTTGCAATACTATCCA
Source organism: Rhabdomys pumilio (assembly GCA_030674055.1). Classification (NCBI taxonomy): domain Eukaryota; kingdom Metazoa; phylum Chordata; class Mammalia; order Rodentia; family Muridae; genus Rhabdomys; species Rhabdomys pumilio. Next base: position 82,538,421 of record JANHMN010000006.1, on the reverse strand, counting down.
ATGCTTTTAAATTTTTATTAGATAATATGTTTTGCTCAAAATGTTTACAGATGTAAAACTTGTCACTAAATGAATATAATTTCTGTTACTAATTAAATTAATAATTCCTTAATAGAATTAATTTTTAATTGTTTATAGAGTTAAATTTTCAAAGGAATCTTTTACTTGCCTTTGGGGCTGTTTTGTTTTGATCTGTTCTGTTCACAGGATAAAATACCCATTGATATTACCAGAAAAACAGAAACATGGGGATATCATAGTGGCATGTGCTTGGTTTTTCCCTTCATGACGTTTTCTGCTTTTGTTCATCCATGTAGGAAAGGTGGCTTTGAACTCAACGGGTGTTCATTATGATGCAGTGAGAAAAGGAGTACAGAGCAAGAAATAAGCATAAAAGGGGAAGCTTGGAGCCTCTTGCCTTGAGATAGCTAAGCTTTCTGAGAAGTCATCCCGAACATAACAGATGTATGAAGAAAGTGTAGAATAGCAAAAGGTGACCATGGAACTACTTCATCAAATACAATGTTCACCATAGTAAGGAAGAAAATGTGCTGTCCATTTAAGCAACAGAAATATCAAAAGTTTGCCTAGCAAAGCAGTATACCTGGTCCTCAGGGACCCCTAAGCATGGCTATCAGAGTCAAACAAGCTCACACATAGTTCCCCTTTAACATTTATATTGTAGACCTTGATATCCACAGGCATTATGAAAAGGAAGTTCTGTTCTTTAGGGACCAAAGGCATACATAAACATCTCAGAATTACTTGATTAAGTCATGTAAAGGACCACTTATCCATTATCAGCCATCTCACCATCTCTCTCTGGGTGAATTTTGGTACCTGGGATGTCAGTGCTACTGCAAATTATATATATATATACATATATATATATATTATCAGTGTCTGTGTTTTCTGAGAAGCACTCAAGAAAGAAGAAGAGATGCAGAGCTCACAGGAGACACTAGATGATATTAAGCCACAGTGAACTCAGGCCTCTAAGGAAAGAAATAGGTCAAAATGCCTAAAATCAGAAGTGGGATTCAGAGTATGTTTGTATACAGTGAATAGTACATCACTAGTCTGTCAGCCTGTACATTTCTGTGAGAGGCAGGAAGGAGACACAATGAAACAGGCAATGATGTCTCTACAAAAGTCTTAATAGGCAAGAATTAAGAGATCATGCTATAGAGCCAGTACTGCTCCTTACATTAACAGCCATTATTTGATGGTTTCGCTTTTACTACCTCATCTGGATTCCTGTCAATTCTCAGAAAAAGAAGCAGCTAGAAAAAATTAATTGGCTATCTACATGACCTGAGCCTTCATTATTTGGCATCTGAGTTATTTTTAAAGATTTATTTACTTTTAAAAATTATATTTTTTATGTATATGGGATTTTGTCTGTGCATATGCACCAGAAGAGGGTGTCTGCATGTGATTCCATAGGGGGCAAATGTAAGCCTCCATGTGAGTTCTGGAAATTGGAACCAGGACCTCTTGAAAAGCAGCCAGTGCCCTTAAATGAAATGCTGAACCATATTTTCAGCCAAGGGTTCTAAATACTTAATTGTCTTATGTAATATATATATATTACATTATATATATATATATATATATATATATATATATATATATATATATATAT
>JANHMN010000006.1:82507268-82536766 GCA_030674055.1 Rhabdomys pumilio | reverse complement strand
TATATATATATATATATATATATATATATATATATATATATATATATTTCAGGGGATATGTAGATATCTCCTGAAATTTTCACTCATGTACTTCTGTAGGCCTGGAAACAGCTAATTCCACACAGAATTTCAAAGTTCTAGACATTCATACACTGTGTGCTCACAGTTCTAGGTTTTTGTGATAATCCTCATTTATTTATTTATTTATTTATTTATTTATTTATTTATTTATTTATTGCCAATGAATGAAGTGTTCTTTCTTTGGCTTCTAAGCACTGATCTAAAGAATATATAAACCTGCATGAGTGATTGTTCTAGCTTCAGACAACAGGGCTCATATTTTGCCATCTCAAGAAGTAAGATGCTGGATTTGTACAATAGGAGCCCAGTGTGCTAGACAGAGGCTTGTTTGTAGCTGAAAGGATAGAAGAACTAATTTTAAGAGGTCTTACTTCCCTCTTGCAAAAGTCTGCAGTCCACTTGTGTTAATGCAGCGATGTAAAGGTTCTGCAAATTGTGATAACACGGAGACAGTTGCAGATTTATCAACCTCTATGAAATATCCAGCCTTTATCTCCACTGCTATCAGTCTTATACATAGTCATTAATACACTTCCCTGACTACGTTCCTTCTAGGCTGTGTTTTTCCTTGATAGTATAGCATGTAATAGAGATTCAAAGTGTAGCCTAGTAAAACACAGCTGCATTGGGAACTTGCAGCTGGAATATATATTAAACACCTGGCAAAACACACAGATTGCTAGAAAGGGATTCAATGTGGGCCGGTATATCAGAATTCTTGTGACATTATGCTAGTACGTCCTTTCAGAATGAGAAAAGCACTACCTAAAAGGAAAGGGGGATTAGAAGTCTGTTGCTATGGTGATTTTATGTTTCTATGGAAGATAATAAAATACTTACAATGATTATCTTTAAAGGTGAAAGACTAGACTTATTGACAGTAGAGAAAGATATGTAGGACAGAAAAGACCAAAACTGAGGTCCAAACTAGAGGATTAGAGCAGCAGCTTTCCAGGTTCTTTTTCAGCACTTGCTCATCAGGCCTGACACATACTGTAAAAAGGAAAATGCTTAGATACTGAGTGAAGATCCTGGTCCATGCAATTACACGCCACAAGCTTTGGGGACTGAAGATGTTGTTGCAGACTTCACTTTCCCAAGATGACATTCACAAGCTTCTGTATCTTTCCAGCTTCTGTAATACACAAAAGCTAATATGACACTAGATGAAACCAAACCAAATAAAACAAAATACATGCACACATACATGTGAGCCAGCATCTTCTCTGACATCTCAGATTGTTTGTGTGACATATTATCTAGGGGTGAATGTCAATACAAAGAGGGAGTGGGAGGGCTGCTAAGGAGGTTTGGGTGTGTCCTCTGAAGTGCTGGAGGACACAACACAACTACTGGTAGAAATGAGGGCAAGAACACATAAAACCAATGAAAGACTCCAAAATCAGAACAACACCTCATAAAATAACATAGTGCTTTACCTTTTCTGTTGCCATCGTTGACAGCATTTTCTGATATAGTTTCATTAGCCATCACAAAAAGCCATCACGATATTCATCTTTCTTTATTTGATTGATTTCACTGAAAACAAATCCCTCCATCCATCACCATCCATTTTTTGTTGAAAAAATTCTATTGCTTGAATGGCTGGATAATATTCTACTACATGTATGCTCCCCATCTTCTTTATTTAATTCTTTGTTCACAGCATCATTATTAACCCATGACTTGAGCATAGGAACAGATCAGCTTTTGCTATGTAGATTTCAATCTCTTTGCCTAGATACCAAACCATCAGGTGGATCACATGATTATTCTGTTGCGAGTGAGGGAAAGAACCTTATTAGACTTATCCAAATTGTCTATTTTAATTACATCCCTGCTGAGAGGATGTGGAACTTCTAATTTTTAGTATGTCTTTATTAGAATAATTTTCTTTTTGATGGCATGGAGAATTGGAGTTACTTAATCAGAATTGGGCATGCCTGTATTCATGATCAGTCTATGTTTCAAGAGTCAGGGGTTCTATCTCTACACCAATTTAAAAATTGTTTTCTAAACGACAGTCATTTCAGACATGACTGTTCTCATGTACCACAGGGAACATTTGTTTTACATTTTCGGTATATTTCCTTCCTAGAGCACATGCAATAAATGACTACCTGGAGAATTTTCCAACTCCTGTGTACCATGTTTCAATTTTCAGTCCATCACTGCAGTGAATCAATGAGCTGCACACAGCACAAAACTGATCAATATCCTTGTTTTCCCCAGGCAAGAGTCAGCATGCTTGTCTCTATACTTACTACCAAATAGGGAACTTCTGTAATCTTGTTCTATTGAAGAGAATTGAAAAAGAAAAAAAAATGAGTATTGACCAAGACAATAGCCATGTATTAAAAATCAAAAGCTGTATTCATATCTTTTTAAAAAACACTATAGAAAGTGAAAGTGTGTCATCTAAAACTTGCAAGGAATTTTTTTGTATTTTCAAAAACTAAATATGTCCTGGATATTCATAGAGTAGGAGAATTCCCATCCTTTTTTATTCTGTAGTCTGTTTGAATACTGTGAGGTTCCCTTTGGAATTAAGTATTGCTTAACATGTACAGCCCAGGTAAGTTAGGAAGAGTGACACCTAGTTCAAGGATGTGCAATGATTCTGTCATCAATGTCTTCAGAGATTAGGGAGAAAGACTTGATTTCTGTATTTTCTTGTTCTTGCTGCTGCGATTATTCAAAGAATGAATGAATAAATTGCCAAGTATAGTCTGGGATGACAAGTGCCACTTGGGAGTCTTAGAATTCACTATCAGAATGAAGGGATGAATGTAAGTGCACTTGACAGTGTTTGAATAGTTTGGGTACTTCTTTCCCTGGTGAAAGGTACTGTTGATTAGCAAGTATCACTATATTAGAATACAGTATGGTTGGGTATAAATAAATAATGTGGATCTAGCTTTTTGAGAACACTCTACCCAGATTATTAATACTCTGTTTACAACAGCCAGGAAACAGAAGTAACGTCAATGTCCATCAACTGATGGAGGAATAACAACGCATACATTTATACACAGAAATATTATTCAGCTCTTAAGAAGAAACAAAATCAGACACTGGAAAAATGGCTTAAGTGGTGGCAGAGGCCCCTTATTTCAATTCCCAATACACAAATAAGGCTCCTCAAAATTGCCTGCAATTCCAGCTTCAGGATCTCTGACACTCTGGCCTCCAGGAATATTGTCACAGATGAGCACATACCCATGCACACACACACATGCACCAACTAGAAATAAAAACAGTGCCTAAATTATGAAGTTCACAGGCAAATGGATCTTACTAGAATTGGTCATTATGGGTGAAATAACTTAGACTCAACAAACCAAATGTTGCATTTTTTTTATTTCTGAACTAAAAGTATTAACATATATGCATTTTATTTCAAATACTCAGGGCAAGATATTAGCAAGAGATCATGTGGGGAGAATGAAAGCTTTAAAGGGAGGGAAGACAGTATGTAGGGATACAAACAGCTAAAAAGGTAGTAAATTAACAGAAAAGGTTAAGTTTGGTTACAGGGTAGAAGACTAGTATAGAGGAGGTAATACTGAGTTGGGAGCAACTAACACTAAAAATATCTTTGAAAAAGTCATATGGAAAGTGACTAAGGTATTATCTTTATAAAATAAACAATACTTCCTAACACACACACACACACACACACACACGATGAAAGGATTGGGTCATATCATTTGTGAGTTGTTTGTTAATAATCCATAGAACCCAGAATATTACAGGCTAAATTCAATGCTTTTTTATTAATTATTTTATTTATTTACATTTTAAATGTTGCCCCCCTTCCTGGTCTCCCCTCCATGAGTTCTTTACTCTGTCATCATCCTCTTTGCTTCTGAAAGAATGCTTTTCCACCCACCCACCCACTTCCACTCCACCACACTAGCATCTCCCTTCTCTGGGGTATCAGCTTTCTATAGGGTTAATGCATGTTTTCCCACTGAGTCCAGATAAGGCAGTCCTCTGCTACATATGTAGCAGGGTGAAGGGCTTGAACCAACCCATGTATGCTCTTTCATTGTAGGATTAGCCTCTGGAAACTCAGAGGGGTCCAGCTTACATGGTACTGTTGTTCTTCATATGGGGTTAAAATCCCCTTAAGCTCCTTCAGTCCTTCCCCTAACTCCTCCATAGGGGATCCTGACATCAGTCCAATGACTGGTTGTAAGTATCTGCATCTGTCTCTGTCAGCTGCTGATGGAGCCTCTCAGAGGAGAGCCATACTAGACTTTTGTCTGCAAGCACAACATGGCAACAGTAATAGTGTTGGAGTTTGGTTCCTATGATAGGGAAGGACCCTTAAGTTGGGTTAGTCTCTGAATGACTTTTTCCTTCAGTCTTCTCCATTTTTGTCCCTTCATTTTCTTTAGACAGGAATAATTCTGATTAAAGAATCTTGAAGATGGGTAGGTAGCCCCATGCCTCAAATTGGGGCCACGTCTTTTTACTAGTGGTACTCTCTTTATGTTCCATCTCCCCACTGTAGGGCATTTTGGCTAAAAATCTCCATTGGGTCTGAAAGCCTCTCATATCCTTGGTTTCTGGGAATTCTAGAGGTTCCCCCTTGACCCCACACTGCTGCATATTTCTAATCATTCTCCTGACCCTTTGGTCTTAACTCATTGTCTTCCCTCCATTTCTGAGCCTGCCCTCTTCTTCCCCATTTCCTCTCTGACTCAGGTCCCTCCCTCACTCTGACTCTCATGATTATTTTGTTCCCTCTTCTAAGTGTGATTGAAGTATTCACACTTAGGTCTTCCTTCTTGATAAGATTTATATTATGGATATTCTGAACTTTTTGGCAAATACCCACTTATCAATGAGTATATAACATGTATGTCCTTTTGGTTCTGAGTAACTACACTCAAGATAATATTTTTTAGTTCCATCCATTTGCCTGCAAAATGCATGATGATGGAATAATATTCCATTGCATAAATGAACCACATTTTTTTGTATCTATTTTTTAGTTGAGGGATATCTGCATTGTTTTCAGGTTCTGGTTATCACAATTAAGGCTACTATGAACGCAGTGGAGTACATGTGTTTTTGTGATAAGGTGGAGTATCATTTGGGTACATTCCCAGGAGTGGTATAGTTGGATGTTCAGGTAGATCCATCTCTAGTTTTCTGAGGAACTTCCAGATTTATTTCCAAAGTTGTTGTACAAGTTTGCAATCCAACCAGCAATGGAGGATGAAATGGATGGTTTTCTTGACAAAGACCATGCATTGAAGTAAAATTAAGATCAGGTCAACTACATAAAAAGTCCCAAAGCCCCTAAGGAAATAGAAACAGTCATTAAAAGTTTTACAACCAAAAAAGCTCAGGGCCACATATTGTTAGAACAAAATTCTAATAGACATTCTAAGAAGAACTATTATCAATACTCCTCAAACTATTCCATGAAAGAGAACAGAAGGAACACTCCCTAATTCATTCTATGAAGCCACTGTGACTCTGATACCTAAACCACAAAAAGACCCAACAAAGAGAGAGAAATTCAGGACAATTTTGCTTATGAATATTGCTTATGAGGCAAAAATACTCAATAAAATTCTTGCAAGCCCAATGGAAGAACAAACCAAAATGATCCTTCACTGTGATCTAGTAGGCTTCATCTTAGAGATACAGGAATGGTTCAGTATATAAAACTCATCAACACAATTCTCTTTATAAACAAACTCAATGAAAATACCACATGGTCAACTCATTAGATGCTGAAAAAGTATTCAACAAAATTGAACACTTCTTCATGTTAAAAGTCTTGGTGAGACCAGAAATTCAGTGCGTATCATAATAAAAGTAACATACAACAAACCAATAGGCAACACCAAATTAAATGGAGATGAACTTGAAGCAATCCCATTAAAATAAGGGACAAGAGAAAGATGCCCACTCCCTATTTATTCAATATAGTACTTGACATTCTAGCTAGAACAATCAGACAACTAAAAGATGTCAATGAGATACAAAATGGAAAGGAAGAAATCACAGTATCACAATTTGTGAATGATGTGTTAGCATACATAAGGGACCCCAAGAATTCTACCTGAAAACTTCTATAGCTAATAAACTACTTCAGCAAATTGCCTGGATATAAAATTAGCTCAAACAAATCAGTAACTTTCCACTATACAAATGATAAACAGGCTGAGAAAGAAATTGGGGGAAACAGCACCTTTTACAATGGTCACAAATGATATAAAATATCCTAGTGCAGCTCTAACCAATTAGTAAAAGAGCTCTATGGCAAAGATTTCAGTTCCTCGAAGAAAGAAATTTGAGAAGACTACAGAAGATGAAAAGATCACCCATGCTTATGGACTGGTAAGGTTAACATAGTAAAAATTGGCCATCTTAACAAAAGCAATCTACAGATTCAATGAAATCCCTGTCAAAATTCCAACTCAATTCTTCACAAATATGGAAAGAACAATTCTCAACTTTATATGGAATAAGAAAAAAACATGGATAGGAAAAACAATTTTCAACAATAAAAGAACTTCTGAGAGAATCACTATCTTTGACCTCAGCTGTACTACAGAGCATTAGTGATAAAAAAAAAAACAAAAACAAAAAACAAAAACAAACAAACAAAAAAACCATGGTATTAGTACATAGATAGAAAGATTTATTAATGGAACAGAATTGAAGAGTCAGAAATAAACCAGCACACCTATGGGAGAAAGAAGCTAAAACCATATAGTGGATGAAAGAAAGCATCTTCAACAAACGATGCTAGTCTCACTGGTGGTCTACATGTTGAAGAATGTAAATTGATCCATACTTATCACCTGGCAGAAAGCTAAAGTCCAAATACATTGAGAATCTCCATATAAAAATAGATACACTGAATCTAATATAACAGAAAGTGAAAATTAGCCTTGAACACATTGGTACAGGAAAAAATATCTTGACCATATCACCAGTTGCTCAGGCTCTAAAATCAATGATTGACAAATGGGACCTCATGAAACTGAAAAGCTCTGTAAGGTAAAATAATACAGTGTCAACAAAACAAAATGGCAACCTACAGACTGGGAATAGATCTTCACTAACCTAATTTTAGTCAAGTGTTAACACTGTGAGATATAAGAACAATTGTCCTGGTAAGACAAACTTATTTATATGATAGTGGCATAGACACCAGGAAAGCAACCAACCACTTTATGATCATATTAAAAGCCCCAATGATATGGAACCCAAACCTGAATCCATTACCCAGATAAAGAACCTGTGTTTATTTTTAGAGTGGTCACAGAACGTAAGAAAGAACCAGCTACTATCATTCTGCTAAATGGACATACTATTGTTTTGTTGCTGTAAAGAGATACCATGACCAAAGCAACTTTTATTTTAAAAAGAAAAGCATTTACTTGGGTGCTTGTATACAGTTTTAGAGGGTTAGTCCATGATCATAGTGGCAGGAAGCAGACAAGCCAGGAGATCCATATACTGATTCACAGTCAGTAAGAGAGAGCAAGATTGGGTCTGGATGGGTATAGGTGTATATTCAAAGCCTACCCTCAATAACATACATGCTCCAACCAGGTCATACTTCCTATTCTTTCTTTAAGATTTCCACTAACTGAATTGCAACATTCAAACCTATGAGCCTCTGGAGGGATTCTTCATTTAAACTATACCAAGTAGTAAATAATCTCCTTGTGACATTACCATTATGATCATAGACAAGTTCATCTATCAACCCAGAGTTTCTATTTTAAGTAGATGGTATTTAACACAGTCTCACACATGTTAAGTTATAGAGATTTAGAGATTCATGAATGGCGAATATGAAATGGGAAGTCTACATCACAATGCATCCTTCAAAGGCTCAAGTATAATTGTGGGAGAGAGGAGAGTAATGGATCCAGGCAGGAGACAACTACAAGTAAAGTATATTTTCCGTCTACAACAAGACATTTGTATAAGTTCCCAGCAGCCAGTGATGGCCTGTATAAAACCTATACCAGCTCAAGTCAGATAAAATCCCAGAATGAAGACACAATGTTATCTTGAAGTCTCTCTCTGGCCAAAGAGCTGTTGTCAACATATAGCATCTGAAAGAAGAAAGCCAGTTTTCTCTAAGCAACATATCCTTGGCAAGTAAATCACACTCTAGTGGAAGAACACTCTTTTCAAGAATATTTGAGTCACACAAATTGGTCTTGATGGGTTCATAAAAACAAAATGTAAAAAAAGGGCAGAAATTTGGCTAGATAAGCAAGCAGAATAGATCAAGGGAAAGTTAGAAACATGTGTTCGTATGATCAAAATCCACTGTATAAAATTCTCAAAAAACTAATAATAGTGAAAAAAATTACAAGTTTAACAAAAGCTTTCTATGACTCCTAGAGTGTTTCCTAAGTAGAAAAGATTTATTAATTTTCACAATCAAGACTATTTTCTATAGGCTTATATTTTTCAAAATCTACTTTAATAAGGGTTCTTAAAATTTTTAATCTACCTTCTAGCCCTCCATCCACCAGAGGTAGTGAAAAGGGGAAAGGAGGATGTGGGCCTGTTTAGAAGTAGTTCTTTGTGGTGTTTTCAATCTACATTGTTAGAATATCAGCAGTTCAGTTCACATGAATCGGCAGCAGTAGCTCTATCCAATTGTAAACACCATTCAAATATCAGCAATAGCAGTTCAATCCAGAAAAAAACTGCCAAGCTCCTCCAATTAACCCAGAATACACAGAAGCAGCAAGAAACTGCCAGAATATCACGAGAAGGTCTTTGCTGTGTTTCTCTCTATGAAGTCACAATAAGTGATCATCAGTAAAGAAGAAACGAAGAACCAATGCTACACCATCGTCAAATACTGATGTAAACAGAGCTCAGTGAATACTAGCAAAGAGTGGAAGACAAGGGAATGTTACAGCATCATCCTCTGTCTGTTGGATTATACTTATAGTCTTTCCAGACATCATATATCCTCTCAAGTCCCTGCTCTAGCAAAACATCACATGCTCTTTTTCTTTTTCTTTTTTTCCATGCAGCTTCTGGAAAAAAAAAATAACAAAACAAAACATGTGTCTGTTATCAGAAAAGCATCCTCCCACTTGTCTGCTGCAGCAAAGCATCCTCTTATAAGAAGACAGTTTCCAGAAAAATATTATATGACACAATCAAGACTCCAAAGAAACCAGAGATTTCCACTTCAGTTTCCCATACCCATATCAAAAGAAGTCAAGATAAAAGAACAAAGGTATCCCAGAGAGTAGAATGAGAGGGTCTGATTCAGTTGAAAACTGTGAGTTATGAACAGTTTAACAACAATAGCTATTTAACAAATGAGGAATGAATTAGAAGTGCGTATACTGATCCAACAACCAACCTAACCTCTACAGCCAGTTGCCTGGGATTCTTCCTTCAGAGCCATAGGACAGAGCTTAGTAATGAAGTTGACAGTTTTGTGGCATACCTTGATTTGTTATTTTCCAGTCTCCAATATTTTAGTATTTTTTTTTACATTTTGTAAGAGTATAGAATTAATATTTCTGAGAAAATTTATAAAATTTAAAATTTCCAATGTTATAATATTACTTTCTTCATTTACCAATAACGAATTTTCCTATAATGCACATTGATGAATATTTGTTAGAACATGGTCAAGAGAACTGTGAACATGATGAACAATGCCAGGAACTATGAGAGAGGACGTAGTAGAAAAGGAAGAGGGCCTTTTACCCCAATCGTATTTTGTTTCCTGGGTTGTTCTCGTGTGTTTTTGTGCCTCCTGTGACAATTATTGACATAAAATTCATAAGACGTGTTTATTCTTGTTGTGTGTCATAATATAGCCATAGAATTGAATATGGTCAGTATAACCTGAATCTGGATATGGTCTTCAGTTGTGCTTTTCTGTTTTCCCAGATCCAACCTATAGTTCCTCCCAGGCATTGTGTTTAAATTGGTTAGTCCTTAGAAATTTTGAAAATGCGTTACTCGGTTAATATTTAGTATGTACTCACTGCCACTTGTTTACATGTTTTTCTGATCATGTCTTTCTGACCATGTTTTTCTGAATTACACAACCTTCTTGAATCACTACTTTATTACTTCCATTGATCAATACTTTATACAGAAATAATATTGATGTGTAAAACTTTACTGAAACTGAAGTAAAATGGTCTATAATGTCCAACAGTGGTCTACCTCAGTTTTTCAGATCTTCATAGGCCAGGTCCATCAGAAAAGATCTGTACAGGTTTGAAAAAGTGTACAAATATTATATAATTTTTCAAATAGAATTGTTTAACATTTCAGTTGAAAAATGGCTTTATTATGAATATATGATAAGCAAAAATTCCCATGGGTCCTAGAATTATTCATTAATGACATTTTGAAACACTGAAGGAGAAAAAGACTGGTTTTGAGTTTCAATCTATTTTTATAATATATGTTATACATTTATATATTCAATATATATTTATATTAACTTTAAATATTAGTTAATATATATATTTATATAGAATATAAATACAACTATACATTAAATTAAAGACTTTCATGATGGAAGATTATGAATGATTTACCTATAGTGTTGTAAAAGTTAGTTAAAATACATTGACTCGTATACAGTCAACATATATTTTAAAATTAATTATACACACAATTTCAAGAGTTCTATAAATATAACTATAGCTATAAATGTATTACTAATGTGACATAAGGAGACAGATGAGTCCATGCTCTTGAAATGAATGTTTATTTCTTCCAGAACATGTGTCAAGTATCATTTTATGTGGATATGTGCAGCTCACAGGATCCTGTGATAAGATTAACTTTTGATGTCATTAACCAAAAGGAGATGGTTATTTCTTAATGAATAACATAAGATTTTATAATATAATATCATTACACAATGCTGTGGCAGATAATGTATACCAATTCTATTTAGAGAATATCATATGGCCCCTTCTCATATGTCTGATAAACATTTCTCAATCAAGTAGGTTTGAACAAATATTTAAAAAGTTTAACATTAGTGTTATCACAATGACCAGCACAAAAATGGATCATCATAACTGTTGCATTGATAGTTCTAATTTTGATACTATGGGCAAATTTGCATAAACAAATAGTATTTTTTTATGATTCACAGTGTAAAATGGAACCAGATATTTAAACAATGTCTTTGAGTTTATTCTCAAATGTCATATATTTTTTTTTCTGGCACTTGAACCATCAGAGGTGAAGTATAATTGTTTTGATCAATTTCTGCAACCATTTTTTTTATTTAGTAATCTATTTTCTACTATTGAGATATATTTGAAAATGTTTCACAAGTGTACTTTTACATTTTGTTTATTCTTATATTTATAAAGGGTTTTCATTTTGTGTGTTCTTTATTTAAGGTTAACCATATATTTCCTTTCATTTCTTAAATCCTTACATGATTAAAATGTATATGTATTTCATCTAAGGCTATCCATTTTAATATTTATAATGTACACATAGAGCTTTTTCAGTGTAAGCTATCTTTTTATGTTCCCATGTAAATGTTGTATAAATCCCTAAGAATTACTTAAAATATTTTCAGTCATAGTTTATCAGTGTTTTATTTTTTCTATTTCTAACATTAAATAGGACTTATTCTCTTATTTGTTTAAACATTTGGCTATGCTATATGTAAAAAATTACCTTATTTTTGTAAATATTAAGTTTATCTTAATATGTGCTGTGAGTATCTGAGTCTGTATTAGTTAGGTGCTGGCAGAGCCTCTCTAAGAGCAGCCATATCAGACTTCTGTTAGCAAGTGCTTCTTGGCATCAGCAATAGTGTTGGGGTTTGGTGTCTGCAGATTATATGGATCCCAAGGTTGAGTGGTCTCTGGATGGCCTTTCCTTCAGCCTCTGTTCCATTTTTGCCCCTTTCTTTCCTTTAGACAGGAACATTTCTGGGTTAAAATTTTTGAGATGGATGGATGGCCCCATCCCTCCACTGGGGCTGTGCTTATCTACTGGAGGTAGTCTCTACTGGTTCTATTCCCCTTTGTTGGGTATTTTGGCTAAAGGCATCCCATAAGGTCCTGGCAGCCTCTTGCTTTCCTATCTGAGACTTTTTAGTGCCTAGCCCCAGGTTCCTATCCCCCAATGATACATATTTCTATTCAATTTCCTGACTCTATGTAGTTCTTTTCTGTATTTTCCCATACCTGATCATGACCTCCTTCCCCCCTCCCTCTCAGATCCCTCTCTCCTTCTACATCCTGCAATTATTTTGTTCCCCTTCTAAGTAGGATTGAAGCATCCACACTTTGTCTTTTTTTTTTTCTGGTGGTGCAGGTTGGTAGGATTTACAGAAGGAGGCAGAGGCCGGAGGATCACAAGTTTGAGGCCAGCCTAGGCCAGCCTACACATTTTCTGTAATTTTAAAAGTACAAAACAAGTTACAGAACTACTGTTATTTCCCAATTATATGAAGATTTGTAACTCTAGTGACTTGGAAATTTTCTCTCTTTGACCAACTTATTATAGGCTCCACACAAAACTAGACACAAAGTGTAGAGCTCTTGTTTATGGGCAGGTGCCCCTCCCAATGCTTTGAGAATTACAGATGTGAGGCTTCTTGTGGTGTGAACTCTTATGCTAGATTAGTTCTGTGATGATACCATTAAGCTAGCTTTTGGAAAATCATGGTGGTTTTCTATTGTCTCACTATAAAAGAAAAACTTTTTATTTGAAAAACAACAAGTGCCAAAGGCAAAGTTTTGTTTTCAAACCTAACAATTACATACTGAGCCAGATGCCAGTTCATCATTATGACTCAGTTAATCTGCTTGCACATTCAGATTGTCATTCCAGTTGTTTGACTTTCTCTGATACTTTATTACCTTTGTTTTCATTTTTATGTCAATGCAATGTTTACTACAGATAACTACCCATGCTTTAAAAATTAATATTAAGATGGAACATGGCAGACTGCAACGACTTAAGCATTTTTATATTTATAACTGAAGCAAAACAAAATGCAAAATATTCGTGGTTCCAGAGGCTCCTTGAACATGAAATTCACATTGGATCTTGGAGATTTAAATTAAAAGAAGCAAATCACACACAAGAGATAAGAGCGAAGTATTTATATTTCCATAGTTCAGTGAAGAAAGAGCAGATGGCTTATGGAGAAGTGAAGTTCTGCTATCTAATAGTTTACCAAGCAAAGGCAGTAATGATGCAAGAACTGATTTCCCATGCAGAAGGTCAACCATCTGTGAGGCCTGTTCTTCATTTTAAGACTGTTCAGAGTAACTAACAGACAACCCATCATATCAGGGTATGTCATAAAATCCTGATGCTAAACAGACCGTCAACCTACTTGGCTATATAATATGACATTTTTCTTCTGTTTTGCATTCCATATAGAGTATCTGGTACACAACAATGCCTACCAACACTGCCAGAAAAAACAAAATAATAAAGTCTATCTATATATTTCTTCCCCAGAGACAGGAATCAAAAATTGTATTTTAAAGTTAGTATCTAACTTGAATTGTAGCAGTCTAAAAATTGCTTAATTCTTTTAAAAACTATTTATTTTGCAACACTAGTAGGCTTTATTTTTTCCCTTGAGAGAAGAGAATTTGAAAATAGAGGAAAAGGCCATTAAAAAACATGAATGTATTCTGTTTAGTCACTTCTGTGGAGTCTAAACATATATTTTAGTCAATACTTGGAGAGTGTGCCTATTTATTCTCTTAAGGTGCCATAAAAAATACCAGAATCATGTATTTTGATTGGTGGAAAGTTGAGTATCTCATTTTCTGACCACAATTCTATCAAGTGACAGTTTTCAAACTACATTACCTGTATGTTTCCACCCTTTATTTACTGAGATTGCTTTTATTAATCAAGGCTTCTTAGACTTTATATTTTGTTTAGTCCCAGTCCTGAGCTATAATAACAAATAAGATATGGAGGGGTTAATGAATGGCCAAGAACTTTAGATGATGTAGCAGATTCCTGGACCATCACACCCTTATTCAAACATATCCAGGACTACAGGGTAGCATGCCCATGTGCTGTGCTGATAGGCTACTAATGGAATGAAAGTGGAGTTGTCTCTGGAAACTAAACTAGGCTGTTGCTAATGAGTCTGGAATTAGATGGATTGACCTGTATTGAAGATTCTAGGTTCTGCTACTCTTTTGCTGTGACACTTTGATCCGTGAGTTGACATTCATATGCTTCATCTCTTCCTTCATAAAATATGAAAACCAATACCATCTTTCCAGGGTTTTCAGAAAGAAGAAATTAGTCATCATCTGTAAAATTATTGCTGCAGATCCTGGTACATGAGTGGACCGTATGACAGTTAGTTAAGAAAACATGTCTTTGGTAAATATGGACTTCCTCCAAAGACAGAAACAAGTGTGTGTATGTGTTTGTGTAAATGAAACCAAGTTTAAAATCTGGCCTTAATTGATGCAATATGCAAGTTTAGATTTTCTTAACTAATAAGGCATGATCAATCTCTGAATCATCTTTTGGATTGAAATATCTACCTGTGCTTTGCTGCAGGACCTTAAATTCTCATATAATGCAATAAATTATATGTGTAGTCATTTACAAATCACCATTACTTCTGTTTTTGAAATACAGTTTTCATAAGATTTCTATTTTAAGTATATGAACATACATATTCGCATATATGTATATATACATATATACATACACATATACATATATACACTCTACAATATTTTGCTCTAAAATGTGTATGCATTGCACAACAAAATCAAACTAATTACCATTCCCTCCTTATCCTGGTTATGTTTTGATTTAATTTTAAGTTAAAATATAATTACATAATTTCTCCATCTTTTCCTTCTCTTTAATTTCTCCCATGACTCCACCCTTCAGTCCGTCCCATTTCAGCCCCCATCTACCTCCTGTTTCTTTCCAAAACTGATAAGCATTTTCTTTGATTACACACACACACACACACACACACACACACACACACACACAGTGAGTCTGCTTTTTTGTTTGTGTATATATGATTTTAGGGCTAAACACTTTGCACTAGACAACTTTCAAGGGGCTCATACCTAGAATAGGTTAATATTCTCTCTCTCTCTCCCTCTCTCTCTCTCTCTCTCTCTCTCTCTCTCTCTCTCTTCTCTCTCTCTCTGTTTCTCTCTCTCTCTCTTCTCTCTCTCTCTCTATTTCTCTCTCTCTCTCTCTCTCTCTTTCTCTCCCCCTCTCTCGGTAGTCATGAGTTTCCTGTAATTCTTTGTCTATAGTTTTCTCATTTAAGCATTCATTTCTAAAAAATACAATCTCAGATCAGACATCTCAGCTCAATGCCTTGAAGAATATGTCTGCTTCCACTTCACTGATGTTCCTGGAGCCTTAGGTACAGAAAGTGTGTTGAAAATGTATCTGCTGAACCTTTCCATGTATGCAATTGTGGTTTTCAGTAAAGCCCATTTACTACACAGTGATTCTTCTGTGATAATACAGACAGGAATTCCATTATTTTAGTAAAGTAATAGTGTAAGCTCTCCTGCTCCAGGGAGTTGGCTGTGTTTCTACCACCAGAAATTATAATTCTCTGGTAAGTAGACCTTAAGTCCAAATAGACAGCTGTTACTTACTTCTAAGATATGAGTGCTGGAATATTACAAGAAATTCTTTGGCTCATTTCTGTCTACATTCTTTCTGATCATCATATAGTGTGTGTGTGTGTGTGTGTGTGTGTGTGTGTTTTGTGATATGTGCTATGACACTTGGGCTAAATGTTCCATGCAAGAGCTGTAGGCTCTCTAGCAAGCCGCCATACCAGGCATGAAACTCTTCATTTGAATTGTTGCTCAAAATAGTTCAAGTGACTCCCAGAACAGTAAAGCTATTGCCCTTGTTTAACTCTCAGGTAGAAAATAAGTAGGGACTTTCTGAAGACATGTATGTTGAAACATACGACTCAGACATTTCAAGGTTGATAAAACCTGGAAGCTTCCTGAAGTAGAAATTACTGGTTTCTTTGGAAAGTCAATTGTGTTGTGTAATGTTCTTCTGGAAACTTTTCTATGAGAGTATGTTTTTATTGAAGCAGACATATGAGAGGGTGTTTTTCTGAGAATTCACAGGTGGTGTTTTTTAGGAAGCTGCCTGAAAAAAAGTGCATGTGATGTTTTGCTAGAGTGGACTCTTGAGAGAACAAGTTATGTTTGGAAAGGGTATAAATATAACCCAAAAGACAACGATGCTGAGTGGTATTGGTTCACTTTGCCATTCTTCGCTGGTCTTCATTGGGTTTTGCTGATGCTGGTTTTCACTGCTGATGCTTGTCTTTGCTGATGATTTTGAGGCATTGGACCGCCTCGTCACTCTTTGCTCATCTTTATTTGTTTTGATGATCAGAGAGAATGTAGACAGAAATGAGCCAAAGAATTTCTTGTAATATTCCAACAGCTTCTTGCCTCTTCAGTAGACTCAGGATGACTGGCAGACCCTTGTGGATTTTTCTGAATTCAACTGTGGCTGTGGGTTTGTGAATAGTGTTTCTGAGTGGATCAAGATACCATTGCTGATTTGTGTGAACCAAAGTGACGATATCCTAAAAACAAAATTTACAATTGCTCAAATAGCTATTTCTAAACAGGTCTACATTCCCTTTTGACCTATTAACCTTTCCTTTCCACAACCTCTGGTGGGTGGTGGGGTAGAAGGGAGGTTGAGGAGTTTAGAAAAACCCTTATTAAAGTAGGTTCTGAAAAATCTAAGCCTACAGCCTCCTTCCTGTGTTCTAACTTTTTTAATATTAGAAAGTATTATGCAGGCTTCTAAGCAAGGGACATAATCAACAGTCTCATCTAGCTGTGATATCTATGAACCATAGTACTGATTAGTTTTGATTATCAACACAACCTGGAATCATCTGAGAAAAGAAAACCTCAATCGAAAAATTACCTCCATTGGCTTGTCCTGTTGCCTATCTGTGGCAGACTGTGTGTATCAATGACAGACATGGGAAGCTCTCACCCACTGTGGGCAGCACCATAACTGGGTCATTCTGAGTATGTAAGAAAGCTTTCAGAGAGTCAGCTAGAGTCAGCAAGTCATTAAGCAGCATCTCTTCATGGGTTCTGCTTAAGTTCCTGAGCTGACATCCCTCAGTGGACTATAACCTGAAAGTGTAAGTAAAATAAACCCTTTCTTCCTCAAATTGCTTTTAGTCAGAGTATTTAAACACAGCAAAATGGCAAATGAGAACACTCTTATAGATACTATTTTTTATTTAGTTGTCCTATTTAGCAATGTTTAACAATACAATAGAGGACTATTAAATGGTTCTAGAATATAAATAAAAAATAAAAATCAAAGAATATACAAACCATTGAAAAGATTTGTAGTTTCATGAACTGCATAAATTTTCTATGAAATCCTCATCAAAATTATATCATCATTAGCAGAAATAGAAAAAAAAATCATTAAACTCCCATAGGAAAACATACTACCTTGACTATCAAAGCAATTGTGACCAAGATCAAAGAAAGAGACATCTCACTGTGGAAATTAAAAATACACAAGAGTATTAGAAATCAAAGCAGAATGGCACACTTATTTATGTGTGATATGACCCAGTAAACATATTTCCCAGTAATTATGCATAGTAATCTAATTCAGTATTTTGAGAGGACAGTGACATCCCTTCTCAAGTGTGTATTTCTGCTAATATACAAAATTTGTAAGTAATATGAGACTATGAAATGATCAAAAAGAAAAGATCATGTGATATATATATATATATATATATATATATCTCAACAAGGGGTTATTGTATATCCATGAAAAATTATTTCATTTATGACAACATGGATTCAGAAGAAAGTAAACCCATTGAAATAATTCTACAATACGGAGACAAATAATTTTATCACATGAGTATAGTACTTTAAAAACAGAATAGTGCTTATCAAGTTTATGGGATTTTATGTATACATAAAAGTGTCATTTTTTAGAGAAAAAAAGGCTAAAACATCTTTTATTTAAATTAAATAATTGTAATAAAATATTTAATAATCACGTCACCCGAATGCCATTAATTCTTGTCTATGTTCTCTATCCTGTTATACTGACCAAGATATTTGTTCAAGTCCTGTGGGATTCTGATTTGATTCCTAAACTCTGTATCATATCATGATTTATAGTAATGTGATATATTCAATGTGATACCTAGAATTTACATGGTGAAAAAGGAAAAATTATACCTGCAAGTTTACCTGTCATGTTTCTATATGTCTTATAGAAGTAATACAGTAGTAAAAATGTAGACAGCTTACTGTGCATGCATAATCTAGAAAATTCAAAATACTGCAGTGGCAACTGTGTTTTCACTGACATCTATCAGTTTACAAATACAACAGAATGTTGAAGAGGTTTGATACAGGGAGATTGCATAGAATCATTTAGAAATACAGTCAATATCTTAACTTCTTAGTGCAGTCGTTTCTACACTTACTGTAAATTCATGGTTCTATTGATTTGCAAATAACTCAATATGAAACAATCACATGAGAATTCACATGAGCATTGCTGAGGGTCCCTGTGCTATAAATTAATAAGCATTCATTTTGGTAGGTGGGACATAAATGATTTCAGAATGTATTTCTAGTGGTTGTAACCAAATTCCCTGTATTCTGAAGATGGAATTCTATAACCATGTTTTTATCTGCCTCTCCTCAACTCTCACTGAACCTTTCTCTCGCCCACTTCCTCTCTCTTCCTCTCCCACCTTCTGAAAGCCCTTCTTTTTCTCTTCCCTGAAGGAAACCTATGCTATAGATTTTATGTCTATGTTGTTATCTGATAACAGATAAGTGAAACTTTCAGAAAGGATTCAACTCAAGAATCTTGATATTCTAAACTTTCATATTTATTCTTAAGTTTGTTAGTTCACATAAATGTCTCTTTATAAGTACCAGGATCCTTTCAACATTTACTTTACTCTATCTTTTAAAAAAGAGCCTTATCTGCAAGTGTCATGACAGTATGAAGCATGGACTAAATCTTATAATGCCACATCATGACTATCTTTTGCTTATGGAGTTACTTTCTGATACCTTCAGGCACAGTTAGGAATCTGGCATATTATAATGCCTACTTTAAGTCTATAAATGTTTATCTTCTCCTGTGGCAACAATAATAAATGACTCCTTTACCATTTTATACTGTATATTACTTATTTGTTTAGTTGTTTGTTTATGCTCTAGGATTCTGCCACTGGCCATTTTTCAGGTAAACTTTTTAAAATACTAATAGAACTGCTAAGGAATTTGTATATGTTTAACTGAAAACTCTGCGTGGTTAAGGTGTGTTTTCTAATGAGATGCACAGTCTACTCTAGTATGGACACTATTAATAATGCCAGCAACTCCTAACAGCCTTCCTTTCTTGACTAGTTCAATATCACCTTTTTGTCTCTTGCAATATGAACTAAACATCTATTGATACAGAAGATAAGTTGAGCTTTTGGGTCTCACTGTGATGCACAGGCATTCTGACAGTCTGAGAGTTTCAAATTTCAAATTTCTGTGGCCGTGAATATTTGCAAATGTTTCTTGGCATAAGCATCTAAGCTTCCTTGTCCTTCAATAAAACTTTGGAGGCTTTCTACTCTTCTCTGTAGATAAATAAGAGAAACGGGGATCCAGTTCTTACAGAATTAAATATTATCCTCTCTCACAGAGACGTGTTTTAAAGTTCATGAGAAATTTTCTCTGTGATCTGCTCAAAAATTCAGTACAATTCAACAGTGCAGTTGTTTGACAGAGAACAGGGGGTCTTGGCTATTCAGTGTGTAAAATACAAAGACATCTGTCCTCCAAGAAACAGCTGGGTTCCTTAGAATACCAGCAATTACCTGAGCACAGAGCTCTACTGCTGGACCACTGTGTTCTTTACAATCAACCAGAATCAGAGACCTGAACTTGGGAAGGCTTCTAGCCAAAAAAACTTTGTTCAATAAAATTATTTAAGTTTTAACAAAAATGATTACTACTATAGTAGAAACTCCCATTAATGGATTTCATACTCAAAATACGTAAGCAAAAGGCACCTATATTGATGAATACAACTAGAAAGTAAGTTTAAATACAAAAATGATAGGTGTTAAAACTACTTTAAAATAGAAGCAAAAATACTTTTTTTCATTATAATAAAAATTCTTAAGTCCCAGGCCTCCCATTTGCTTCTCGCTGCTGCTTGTTTCTAATCCACAGTTAGCAATTTATTGTCCATGCTATTTCTTCCTGAAGTGCCAGTAAAGATGCAGACCTCGGTATTTTTCAGAAAGGGAACTGTGGGTGGATAATATGCTTTTTTTTCTTAATCTTTTATGCAACTCTAAATACTGCCATGAAAAATAATTCAGCGGAAAAAGGAAGCTGAGGTCCAATTTTGCATTTCCCTAAAGCCATGATTCTGGAAGTTTACTTTAAAAAAAGCCATTTCTTGCAGAAACTCAAAATTTCCATTCATACTTCTGCAGATTATATGATTTAATTGCCTTATTATGCCTATAATATTAAGCCTTTAGATGAAACAATAGTAATTTCGGGGCTTGGATTATAACTTCTATCAAGTCAGCTTTCATGGATAGTGTCTTAGGGTTATAATTGCTGTGACAAAGCACAATGACTAAAAGAAACTTGTGAAGAAACATGTTTATGGAGGTTATGCTTCCATATAACAGTTCATTATCAAAGGAAATTTGGAGACACTCAAGCGGGATAGGAACTTAAAGGCAGGAATTGATATAGAAGCCATAAAGACTTGCTCATCCTGGCTTGCTCAGCCTACTTTCTTATAGAACATAGTATCACCAACCGAGGGGCTGGGCCTCCTCCATTAGTCACTAATTAGAATGCCTTACAGGTTTGACTACAACCCAGTCTTACAGACACATTCTATTAATTGATGTTCCCTCCTCTCAGATGTCTTTAGTTTGTGTCAAGTTAACATAAATCTATCCAGCACAGACAACTAGATGGTAGCTCTTTATTGAAGTGTGTGTTCACTGTGTCCATTCCATTTGTTTTCATCTGCTGGCCACATGAAGAAGTCTTCTGGGTTTGTCTTATAAAAGCCATGGACAGCTTGCATTAGGATTTTGGTGACAGCATAGACATCCTAGACAAATTAAGGTTGCCATGTCTGACAGAAAAACATACAATCCAGAAGGCAACAGTCTTGAAGCTTGAATGGAGCATCTAAAATCAGTGAAGAAATGTGTGCCTATGCAACCTATCAAACCACGAAATAACATGATAGAAAATAAAAATTAAGAAAGCATTCCCAGAAAATCAAATTTCATCCTTCATGACTTGAAAGGAAGATGCAAGATACTAAACTAATTTTCTTAAAGACAGCCAAAAAAAAAATATGTCTGGAAGTGGGTGGATCTTAAGAGAGTTGGCAAAGGGGGTAGATATGAACATATCACATGCAAATTTCTCAAAAACAAGGAAAACTTCCATGTTAGTTTTGTTTTCTTTCTAATTTTAGTAAGTATATTAAAAAGTTTTATATTGTGATATTTTAAATTTTTGTCTAAATTTGTTTCAAGAAATTACATCTATCAGTAACATGTCTTACAGTCACATGAGTTTCCCTTCATTAAATGTTTAAAAGAAATAATGACAAGAAAATCCCTCTTAGAAACCTTCCTAGTATCTACAAATAGAAGTAGCAAGCTATTGTTTCTCTTCTTGGCTGAAATTACCCCCAACTTATAAACCACTTGCTTTGATGCAGGTAGGTAACCACATATCAAGTATAATTTCATCCAAGGCCACACTCTATTGCCATTCTTACTGCTCTATTAGAGAGTTCTCTCTAAGGGTAGCACTGCCAAGTTAAGACAGCTGCTGAGCTCAGTTTTCTTTTATTTAAAAATATTAACCAGTTATTGGGTTTATAGCACCACAATTGAGCTTGACATCTATGACAGACATAAATAATGCATGTTGATTTGGTAAATATTCTCAAAATGTATGTCCACTGGATCCTTGGGAATTTGCCCAAAAATGAAAAATAAAATAGAGTTCACATGCATATATATATATATACTATCTCATCGGTCTCTTAGCTCACACTACAGACTTTCAAAGAAATTCCCATTTAAATAGTCTTTCATGAAATATTTATGATTCCATCTTAGTTTCACTCTCTGTCAGTAGGGTGTTGAATAGAACACTTACTGCTCTTCTGGAGGACGCAGGTTCAATTCCAAGAATCTGTGTTATGGCATGGCATAGTTTAAAAAACTAACTTATCATTTCTTTTTTAGGAAAGCAAAGAAAAATCCCTTCTAAACAAAGACATATGAGACAAAATTCTACAAAAACACCTTTGGTTTTGCTTTTGTTGTGCATCTACTCCTGGCCTACCCTCACATGTGGTTTGGATACCCAATGAGACTCCACTGGAGAAACTGTTTTCCTTTGCAAGTGGCTGTCAATTGGACATGAATTGTTAATTAGAGATGGAGAAGAGGGTCAACTTTTCCTTCTCAGGAATGAGACTCCATCTAGCATAGACCTGTGCAGGCCTTGTGCATGCTGCCACAATCTCTGTGAGTTCATTTGCCTATCTACCTTGTTGTGTCTAAGAAACACTGTTTCTTTGGTGTTTTCAATTCCTATTGGCTTTTACAATCTTTCTGTCTCCTCATCTGAATGGCTCCCTGAGCACTGAGAGGAAGGATTTGATAAAGGCATATTACTCAAAAGTAGTGCTACAAGGTCTCTAACTCTCTGCGTATTGTCCACTTGTAGGTATCTGTATTAGTTATTATCTACTGGAAGAGGAAGCTTCTTTGATGATAGCCAAGTGACACTTGTAGACACAATTCCTTGTCTAATATCCGGAAGCATTTTATTGCTTGTAATGGCAGTACTTCACTGAAAAACAAAACAAAACAACAACAACAACAAAAAATCCTCATCTGTTATGCAGTTATCTTCTCTACCTTTGCCACAATGTTGTCACCTATTCGGTGGCTCCACCTCTCAGACATCCTCAATTAAGGGAATCTACAGGCCTTTACCTATATAAACTAAATGCAAAATACCTTGAGAGATCTAGCTAGGAAGTGAAAAGGTCATATGAGTCTCAAGTAGTAGAATATGGAGGAATGTGTGAGGGAAGGAGAGATGCATGGAGGGGAGAGGTTGACAGAGGGCAAGAGCTAGAGAAAGAAGAGAATGCAGGGAGTGGGGAGAATGCTAAGTAGGGAGAGAGCAGCTTGATTCACATGCATGGCTTGAGGAAATTAAGGCTAAATGGTTAGAATAGAACAAGGCATACTAAGAAAATCAACTGTATTTCTTTTCTTCATATTACTGGAAATAAGTTTCATTGTGTCATTTCACAGATAAGTAGTAAGAGTCAAAATAGTGAATGATTATCAATATTCTGTCATACTAGCCCACTTATATAAGTTGTTATATTTAAGTTGTTATAAGTTATAAAAGCGATTTTACCTCATGGTAAAGTATCTACCATGCTTCAAAGATATATTTTAAGGTTAAGTTTCCTGAATGCTTTGCTAAAATCTTCCCATATGATTATAAAAAATTCTGAGATTCCTCTTAGTCACAGAAGAAAAAAAACTCCTTGGCGCTGCACACTACTAGCATGTTACACAATCTACTTGCTTTATATCGGCCCACTGCTTGCTAATTGTTCATCAAAGGGTAGAAGTTGGCAGCAACTTTCTTGCAGATCAGCAGATAAAGCAGGATTTCCCACAGGTGAGTACAGCAAGGAGTTCATTGCCTTCAATGTAAAAATCCGTATTGACAACTTGCCAGAGGCCTCAGGGCTGAACCTAATTAGAGGAGCCTCATTTCTCCAAATACATTAATTCAATCTACATTTGGTTTAAAATAACTGAATTCTTCTATACCAATTTGTAAAAGTTAAACCGACTGACTGTAGAGTCCTATCAGGTGTTCCTGTTTTTAGGACATAATTAAAATTCAACACAAACTCTTCTGATGATTTTAATACTTTTCTTCTGTTGCAGCCACAATCACCCTTCCTATACTAACCCAAAGCTCAACATATAGGTTTATTTTTCATTTTTTTCCAGGAATCAAAACTAACCCTGTATTTAAGACTACTATTATATGGAGTGTTGGGTACCTAATTACACATTATTTCTGATGTATAAAATACTCCTTGTCTACTTTCATACCACTATAAAATAGTAGTATTAATTCTTTGAAAGATTCATTCATTGCATTTTGCTCATAATCACCTCCATTCTCCAGTTCCTCTCCAAACCCTGACTATGCCCAGTGTATTCTAAAAATTAGTTTCTCAACACGGTATCTGAGTATGAAGCTTTATGACAGTTCCTAAAATGTCTATTTTGAACAGAATTATTGCAAAAACACTACTTATTTTTACAACATATATGAGTTTTCTAGTCATAGTCATACTATTTTATCATGACATTTTTTTACAGCTATGCTAACATTTCATAATTCTTTTACAGTTACAAAATTCACCCTTCTATAAGCCAAGACGCCACTATTTCTCCTTTATTTCCAGAGAGTCTATTTTCTAAACACAAATTCAAAAAGTGTTTGAATAATGAGTAAATGTAATAAAAGCTAAAATCTCCTCAAAACACAACCTAGATAGGAGGTTAACCAGAATAACCATTGTTTCAACAGTAATAGAAGAAGGACATGGCCACTGAAGGGAGAAAATGCATTCTAGTGTGTAAGGTTGCATTGAAACCAATTATAACTTCAAAGCCACCTAGACATATAAATGATGGAGTCAGATTAGTTTTAAAATTCCTCCTTTATATTTTTCTTCAAATGTATAACTGAATATTATCTTATTTATTTAATTTAAAAAAGATTGTTTTAAAAATATATTTAGTATCATGGAAAGTTAAAAACTAGAGATGCATGACCTATGGAAAGTATAACACATAGCCCTCAATATGCCCATGGAAGAACAGGAGTGAAACTCTCTCCTCTTTTCTAAATAAACTACACAGAGTAGCTGACCAGTATTTGCTCATGTGTATTATAGTTTCAGTGTCCAGACAGTAGATCAGTTTTCATTAAGTTTGATAATTAGTGCAAATAAAGAGTTTAATGAATGTTGATGTGTGTAAACTGTTAAATGCATTACAAGCTCTTGTAGAGACTGTATCGTTGGAGAGATATATTTAATCCTATTTTGTTATAATAACTAAGTAATTCTAAAGACTTTATTTATTTTAGTTTTATGTTATTGTTTTGTTTACATGCATGTGCACCACATGAATGACTGCTGCCCACAGAAGCCAAGAGATGACCTTGAGTCCCTGAGGATTCAAGTTTCCAGCTGTCCTTAAAGACAATACCTCCAATTGAAGAAGATGAAAATTTGGCATTTTATGTTTTCATATAACACATATGAATAAGACTAAACCAATGCATATGCAAATGATAGGCAGATAGCAGGCACTAACTGTATCTGACAATGCATGTGGAAGAAGTTGGAAGTCACACGATTAAATAGGTGACCTTTCTTGGTGCAGTTTATTTTATTAAACAGTGTTCAAGAACATGGCCATCAACTTGCTTAAATTTTTAATAAAACATAAATGATCTTGATAACATTATATGTTGTGAGGAGACAGGCAACAAATAATACAATAACGAATTCCTACAGCAGACAAAGAACAGTTTTCTAATGTAATTGCTATAAAGCAATAAGCACAAGAAAATGGCTATGTAGAGGAATTTTCATGCCACATAGGGATGTTATCAGTTTTAAACCATTTATTCCCTTTAATTCATCTATACCACCACATGAAAGCTATTTTATAAACAACTTAAAATCAAGGAACTTTAGGCTCAGAGAAGTTGAGGAGCTATGAAGAGTCCTATGCTTGCATTAGTTTACCCTCTATGACTCCAAAGTTAATTATTTAAGCATATTTTACCTTTGAAGATTCTAGTGGTACTGTCAACTGAAGTAGATCTAAGCAGAACAGAAGCCTGAGCCTGATAGGTCTGTACTGTTCTCATGTTCATACATTAAATTATGTAAGACAAAGATAAAAATCCAATGCATTTTCATCTAGTCTTACAACAGTTTGACTCATTTTACATGTGAAGAATACTTTCTTAAAATAGACACAGTGTCCATTTCTTTCATAACTCCTTTGTGCTGCTGCAGAGTGGTTAATTAAAATTTTCAATCCCTGGAGCATCGCTCTCTGACTTTGTCATGGTGACTCATGTATGAGAGTTAAGACTGACATAGCGATGGGTTAGAGGATGACTAAATGCAGTCATTGTTTCTCATGCAAAAAATAGTTGAATAATGCAATTCCATGTAGACTCCCTTTCTATTGCTATTATCTTTAGAATGATTTGTAACATCCAAGTGATAAAAATAGTTTTTAACTGAAAGATATTCTACTTATATCTATATTTGCTTCTTCCAAAAAGGGTATACAAATATCTTTGAACAGATGGTGCCCTTAAGCATATATCCCCTATGCAACAAAAAAGCAATGAAGGCTTCTATTTATGTATGATTTTCATTATGTAAATAGAATTAGTTTAGCATACACATGGTGTGTGTCAACATGTAACCTATTTATTTTAAAAACAGAATTCTGATATACTTCTTTGCTTCTTTTAAATTTGCAACATGATAAATAATGACATATATAACTAATATTCTTGTTTGTGTACAATATTTAAATATTTTCGAATAAAAGAAAACATTTGGCAGGGTGTGTTGTGGGTTGTCTTAATGCTGTTTGTATTCTGAAGTTAATTTTGCTTCCTCAAGAAGGTTTGCCCCTTGTGAGCAGTCGATCACAGACTCAGTGATGTCAGATAATTCTTCTCCCCATTGTAACTGGTCAATAAAGGGCACAGCCTATATTTGGGCAGTAGAGAAGAACGGGACCGGAGGTTTGAAAGTGGGGGGCAGGTAGAGGGGTAGAAGAGGATGAAAAGAAAAGGAGAGAAGATGGAAGAAGAGGAGGAGGAAGTCATGATGAACCATAACCATGTGGTCAGGAGAAACCACAGCAGCAAGTGGTTTTATGCCTGGGGAATAAGTTAGTGTAGTGCTTGATCTGCTCAGTCTAGGCATATAGATTATAATTGTAATAACTGGATTGTGTGTTGTTTATATGGGCTTAGACGTATTGAAAAGTTCAGTAAAAGAGTGGAGTGATACCTTTTTTGTATACTTGCTCTATATTAGTGGATAATGCTGCTTCTGAAATTCCATCAGATCCCTCCCCTCAGGGCTCAGAGAGCTCTGGTGAAGAATTGGGAGAATGTATGTAAGAGCCAGAGGGCATGGGGAACACTAAGAATGCAAAGCTCTGAAAATCATCAAGATGGATATACATGTGAATTCACAGAGGCAGAGGCAGCACGCCCAGGACCTGCGAGGATCTCTAAGAAATAGGGTCCTAGAACTGAAAACAGAAGTTAACACACACACACACACACACACACACACACACACACACACACAGTCTTAATCTAGAAGGTGGCTGTAATTGATAAATATTTGCAAATAAAATACAATTATTTCCAAAGAGTCTCAGTGGAGAAACAAACTATTCTTCAGGAGAGGCTGGATGTGCAGCAGCAGCAGCAGCAGCAGCAGAAAAACAACAGACAATGGATTGATTCATCCTCATATGTAGGAGTTTCTTGTCTCATAATTTTATATCAGACATTTTTAACATATATATTTTTTAGTTTTATATTTTATTATACACACATATTTTTTCTTTTTTATTCTACTTTTCATAATATGACATTAGCCCTCCTTTGGGCCTTGAGGACAAACCTGAGCCTGGCTCAAGTTTTGAGACCTATCTCAATCACCTCCACATCAGGGTGACTCAACAAGACAAATATATACATAAAGTAGTTTCTAGTTTATATTTTTATGAAATACTTCAGTGTATGAATAAGTTGGTCTCTGTATCTATATCTGTTTCTTTTTCTTTTGTTGAGCTCTTTTTCTTATATTTGTTTGCTTTGTCCTATTCTGATATGTTAGTTTTTGTTTTATTTTATTTTAATTTATTTTTTCTTAATCTCTTAGAAGTATCTTTGCTTTCTAATGTGAGTCAGAAAGAGAGTAGATATGGATGGAAGGGTAGGTGAGAAGAACTGGAAAAATAGAGGGAAGACAAACCATAATTAGGATATACTATGGCCAAAAATATAAACAAACAAACAAACAAACAAACAAACAAAGATTTGTGTCGTCTGGCTCCTTGCTGGCAGGTCCGGGACTGAGCTGGATGGCAAGTGTTGACAGCCCACAAGAAACACACAGGGCCAGGAGTTTTGTTGAAGCAGGAACTCAAGTTTAATGTATCAGCCTCTCACTTATATAAACTTGGAGCATAGGGAGGAAGAGTTTTGATGGGGTGAGATGAGTTAGGGGGTGGGGAAGGGTGATGGAGGCTATGGGGTGACTGACAGGGCCAATGGCAAAGCTCTATATCAGTAACAGTGGGGCAAAGGCAGGGCCAAACATGTCTTGTTGAGTCACTCCAATGTAGAAGTGAATGAGATAGGTCTCAAAACTTGAGCCGGGCTCAGGTTTGTCCTCGAGGCCCAAACCAGGGCTAAAATGAGGCCCAACAGAGTTGATTTTCAAAAAAAGAAGAAAGAAAAATGAAAAAGAAATAAAAATTTAAAAAATGTTCTTTCAAAATAATCAGCAATAAGATTCTGTCCATACCTGTTAGTTGTGGGTTATCCTGATGTTGTTTGTATTCTGATATTCTGTTCCCTAAAGAGAGAGGGATTGCCCCTGACAAGTAGTTGATCACATGCTCAGGTGATCTCATTTGAAACTTCTCCCATTTTAACTGGTCAATAAAGGCTAGAGCCTGAGTTTGGGCAGTGGAGGGGAGAGGTCAGAGAGGAAGTCTTTGAGAGATGTAGGTAGATGTAGGTAGACAGGAGAAAAGGATGATAAAGAAAGAAGAGAGGATGGAAGAAGAGAAGGAGGAAGTCATGATGGGGCAGAACCATGTGGCCAAGAGAAATCACACAAGGGTCCTATATCTGGAGAATAAGTTAGTGTAGTGATAGATTTGCCCAACTTAGACTTATAGCTTTTAATTATAATAACTGGATTGTGTGGTTTTTTTTTTTAAATATGGGCTTATTGAGGTTGGAAATCCCAACAACAAATTGATGCCAAATGTGGAACACCATCTGTAGCTGTACTTGATTAATTTTACTCAGTGGTCCTGGAGGCAGCAGCCCTTCTTACTACCAGCCCCAAGGTTCTCAAATGAAAGGAACACACACACACACACACACACACACACACACACACACACACACACACAC
>JANHMN010000006.1:82384441-82507258 GCA_030674055.1 Rhabdomys pumilio | reverse complement strand
CACACACACACACACACACACACACACACACACACACACACACACACTTTTTCTTTTGATATGTCTAAAACAGCTCAATGACTGGGCCACTTCCTAACCTCTATGTGGCTAATCTGCCCCCTCTGATATTTATGAGTTATTACTTATGAAAATCTATGTTCCTTTTTTTCTGCCTCAGACCCAGATGTACAGCTCTCTGTGGGTGTGTTCCCCCAGGTCACACATGGCAGCAACACTTAGTCCTGTAACTCTCAAGTGTGGCATCTTGGTTTTTCTTCTCCAGCATGGCAGATCTCTCTCTTACTTCTCCTTTCTCAGTCCCTTGATTGAAAATCCTAAAAGTCCTGCCTCTGTCTCCCTGCCCAGCCATTAGCTGGTGGCAAATTTATTTACCAATCAGAAACAACTGCAGGCTGGGTTTCCTCAAGCAACATTAGACCAAACCCACAACATTTAGTATCTTTTTTGTGTAAATTTTTGTTCTATTGGTCACCTATGACAGTTTTTGTTTACTAGTCATTAATTATTTGATATTTTCTGATTAATTAATTTTTAATAAATTGTATGTTTTGGGATGAATATGTGCACTTGACTGCAGGTACATAAAGAGTCCAGAATAGCACATTAGTTTCCCTGGAAATGGTAGTATGAGCCACTGTATGTGGGTGCTGGAAACGGAACCCACTTCTTCTGCAAGAGCAGAACCTTTGAGACTTTTTTCAAGCTCCTAGTTTTCTCATATCTGAAATAATGTATATTTTCATTCATTTTTTCTATTATGTTATTTTTTTATGTAAGTAGTTGGAGTTTTCCTTATTGATCAGGCTTTTTTTATGTATTTTTAATAGCAATGCATTTCTAAGTCCTGTGTTTTTTTAAGACATAGTCTAATTTCATGATATGAAATATAAGCAAATTTGCTCTATGCACTAAGTCTTTGCATTTTTCTGAAATATTCAAACATTAACTTAAATTTTCCTTTTATGTTTCCACAGTAGCATTACATATAAGATTTATTTACATGGATGCTGTACTATAAAGATACCACATATCTTCTAACAAAGATAATGGATGAATCCAGAAACATTTATTAAATAAACTCTATGAAACTGCTCATGCGTGGTGTGCATGTGTGTGCATATAAGTATGTAACTGGTTTTAATCATATATTTTTATTACTTAATTCTACATTATAGATCGAGTTTATTAATTTTCCTCAACATCTGATATTTAAATTTAGCAAGAATATTCTCAGTGATCAACTATAGAGGGATAGTTTATTAGTAGGTGATAGAATTTTCTCTACAATTACTCATTAAATCATAGGATATATTTATCATAGTACATTATTACACCTTTACATAGATATTATCTTCTATCTACTAGCTATAAAAAGCAAGTAAATGGGCCCTTTTAAGTTAAGTTCTTATAATTTAAATTACTGAATTTGTATTAAACTGCTCAAATACTCTCTTTTTTACTAAGTAAGACAGTTAAAAATTCTTGGGTTCACAGTTGCCTCTTTTTTCTCCTTTCTGCTTTTAAGATTAAGACATAATCACAAGTTGTTTACTATGCCAAAAAAGGAGTTGATTTAAATTATCTTATGCTTAATAAATGAGAAGCAACAATAACAAAAACAAAATACAATGAATAAGGCAGGAGGGTTGACTAATGCCTGTAACTGTAGAATTACCATAAATCTGAGGCCATTCTAGGCTACGTGACCAGCTTAGTCAGATGTACACAGCAAAATCATGTATCAAAACCCACAACAAACTAATTAATAACAAAGAAGAACAAATCCTCAATCAGTGTAGAATTAAACAGTTATTTCTGGAATGGGAAAAACTCCCTGAAAGGCCATTGTATTACCTCAAAGTTATATTTGCAGATTTCTATAGTTATGTTTTGATTATTACTTTTAAACTACATTTCCAAGAAAAGCAAGAATTTACAAGTATATATTAATGATTCTTTAAAACACCTAAATAATATGTCACTTTAGTAGATTGGAAAGCATAAGATTTTGATGAAAATGGCTGTGAACTAAAGCTTAAGTAAGAGCATTAATCAAGCAGTAAAAATCATTGTAAAATTTATATCCATACCAACTAAGACAGTGATAAAGGTGGGAAACATTAGGAGACAATTCTGTTCCACTCTATATCATCTTAGATGCTTTTTAGATAACCCTGGTGAAGTCCCATGACAAAACTGTATTTATGTTATTACAAAGCAAGAGATATTTCCATTATTAGGTGTTTTCATTTGAGTCTCATCTAGTGATTTAGCATATATTTGCTGCATTATGGGTACCAATTGTTCGTGTTTACTTACAGTTATAATTGCTAGACAGAGCATATACCTTTCTAAAAGTATTCAGGGGCTGGGAGCATGGCTCAGTGGTTAAGAGCACTTTCTGTTCTTCCAGGGGACAGAGGTCAATCGCAAAAACCCAAGTCAGGCAATACACAACCAGCTCTGACTCCCAGCCTTGGTGTCACACTTTTATAGCCTCTGCAAGCACCCACAAATATGAGTTTGACACAGACAAAAAAAAGATACATGCAAATTAATGAAGTTAAATTTCTTAGGTTATGTAGGTAAGGCATCTTTCTTTTGTAAACAGCATGAGTTTTTATTTCTGTATGTCCGACATTAATATGCTTATATAGAGACCTGGCTATCTCACTTATTTTTCATGAATAGTGAATGTGTCTCCATTGGGCACAGTGGCACATTGCTGTAATTCTGTCACTTGATAGCTGAAAGAGAAGGATTAAGTGTTGGAGACTAACCTGAGCTCTACAGCCAATTTTAGGCTAACGTGAGATTTTCAGAACAATTTCTTTAAAACAAAAAACAAAATACAAAAACCAAAAGCCTGACTTTAAAAAGCAGAATCCCTTTGTAACAAAAAAACTGACTACCAACCTACCAAGTAACCACTTAGTTCATAGCACTCATAGCACTTGAATTGGTCATAAGTAAACCATGGTAAAGATGACTGTATAGAAATAGTATAGAATTATTATGTGAATTTTTAGAGCATTACATATTACTAATTTTTAAATTCAGATTAAGATTTTGAAATAGTAGTACTTTAAGCAAATGTTTTAATACTAAGCTTGTCTAACATGACTTATTTATATCAGATTGCCTTAGTTAGAGTTTTCACTGCTATGAAGAGACACTATGACCAAGGTGAGTCTTATATAGGCAAATATCTATTTGGAGCTGACTCACAGATTTAGAGGTTTAATTCACTATCATTATAGCAGGAGGAATGAGCTGGGCAGTGGTGGCACACGCCTTTAATCCCAGTACTTGAGAGGCAGAGGCAGGCGGATTTCTGAGTTTGAGGCCAGTATGTTCTACAGAGTGAGCTCAGGACAGTCAGGGCTACACAGAGAAACCCTGTCTCAAAAAAACAAGAAAATAAAACAATAAAAAAGCAGGAGGAGTGGCAGCACATAGGCAGATATAATACTGAAGAAAGAGCTGAGAGTTCTGCATCTTGATCTGAAAGCAATAAGTAGAAACTGGCATCCATATCCAGCTATGAGTAATGTATCTTTCATATTAGGTGGAGCCTGAGCTTTGGAAGAGACCTACAAAACCCACCACTATAGTGACACACTTCTTCTAACACTTCCTAACAGTGCCACATGCTATGGGCCAAGCATATTCAAGTCACTACATTACACTCCCTGGCTCCCACATACTTGTTCAAATACCTGAGTCTATGGGGCCATATCTAAACAATGCATAATGCAAAATACATTTAGTGCAACTTCAAAATCCCCATAGTCTATCACAGTCTTATCAGTGTTTAAAAGTTTGAGGTTCAGTGTCTTTTCTGAGATTCATGCAATCGCTTAACTGTAATCTGATATGAAATCAAGATCAAAAAGCAAATCACATCCAACATATCACAAGAGAAGATATACATTACCATTACAAAACATCATAGCAAAGAATTACTGGACCAAAACAAGACAGAAAAACCAGCTAGGCAAATTCCAAACTTCATGTCTCCATGTCTCCATGTCCTATGTCAGAGCCTTCTTCATATACCCAACTCCTTTTATCTTTGTTGACTGCTATTGGCAGAATGGGAATTCAGCAGCAATAAACTTCATTCCTGTGGGTTGTTTCTACTCCTTGTTAGAAGCTTTCCTCAGGAGGTATCCCACGGTTCTGACCTCTCTAACTTTTGGGGGTATCCAAGGTAACATCAATCTTACAGCTTCTCGTTCTAGCACCTGGGGTCCACACATGATCTTATCTCCTCCAAAAAGCTTGGGTCACTACTCCAGCTCTATCTTCTATAGCACTCTAGCCTGTGGTTGGCTCTACTCCTCTTACACTTCTGTTTATGGTGGTCGTTCCATGGAACTAGCATCTCCAATTTTCTAGAGTCTTTCACTGCACCTAGGCTTCACCAATAGCTCTTTCATAGGCTTCCTTCATAGTCCCAAGCCTCAACTTCTTTGCAAGACTCCTGCAGTCCTAGGCCATCATCAACTGTAATTAAGACGGAACTTATACCAATGGTCTTCCCTGGCCTCTCTCAGGAGCTTCTGATGATCTCCGTTTTGCCTTCAAAACTAGCACCACCTGAGTGATTCTTACATATTACCAAGTCCAGCTGCAACCTGGGTATCTTTGAAACACAGCCTCTTTGTGGTCTCAGAAAGCACTTCCCAAAACATTTTACCTCAGTGATGACAGGCTCTTCTTTATCACTGTTAATTTCTCAGCTTCACATAACTAATTCCAGTAGTCCCTTTTCTTCTTGACTCTAAAACCAGAGGCACATTGCCAAAGCTTCCAAGTTCTGCTGCTTGCTGGAGAAGGAACATAGCCCCCTTGTTTTATTGCATTTTTCAGTATAGATCTTAATGTGAAAGCCAAGAATATCTTTAATGTTACTTTAAAGGACATAAAATATAAGGAAATTATTTTTATATAAATATAATCATTATTAATATTTGGCAAAAAAGTAATTTGAACCAAAGAATGTTGACATAGTCATGATTACCTGATATTTATGAATTAATAAATTTAAATTATTATGTTGGTACTTTGGCCATAAATATTGATACTTACAACTCAATATTAAGACTGAAGATTAATAGAAAATAAAGTTATGTATAGAATATCTTGTGTGGATGCATCACCTGTCAATTAAAAAAAAATATGGCCTATAGAAAAGGGTAGAATAGAAAGTGAGACATTGGGAGGCAAAAGGAATTCTAGGATTGATCCAGGCATGAGAGGTTCACTCAGAAGATTTGAGGAGGTAGAGGCGGGTATATCATACTTGACCACAGGTAACCAGCCACCTGGCATAGTGTAGGTTAAAATGAATGAGTTACTTTAAGTTATAATCTTGTCTAAGAAGAGTTTGGCTATATTGTCAAGGTATTTGTATATATATTTTGTGTCTGAGTCCTATTTCTGGGAGCATGAGGGTGGGAGGAATAACCAGTACCAACTGCTACAAAGTAATATAATATAGAGCTACTCAATACTATGCAAAATTCACAAAAATTATTTTTTCATTAATCATTCCATTTGTTTACATCTCAAATAATATCCCACTTCCCAGTTACCCTCTCCACCAAGTCCCCATCCCACATCCTCCCTACCCGCTCCCCTTTGCCTGTATAAGAGTGCTCCCCAACCCACCCACACTCTCTTGGCCTTCTACTCCAGCATCCCCCTATGCTGTGGCATAAAACCTCCCCAGGTCCAAGAGCCTCACACCCCATTGCTGTCAGGCAGGGCCATCCTCTGCTCCATACATATTTAGAGCCATGGATTCTCTCCAGGTGCACTATTTGGTTGGTGGCCTAGACTCTGGGAGAACTGGGTGGTCAGCCCAGCCTATGTTGTTCTTCCAATGGGGAAGCAATTACCCTCTGCTCCTCCACCTCCTGCACCAGGATTTTTGAGTCCAGTCTGACGGTTGGTTCCGAGCATCCACATCTGCATGTGTCAGTTGCTGGCAGAACCTCCCCAAGGAACTGCCACACTAGGTTCCTGTCAGCAAGCACCTCCTGACCACAGCAACAGTGTTGGGTTTAGTGTCAGCAGACATGATGGATCCCCAGGTGGGGCCGTTCCTCATTGGCCCTTCCTTCAGTCTCTGTTCCATTTTTTTTGTTCCTCTTCTTCATTTGGATGGGAACATTTCTGGGTTAAAAAATTTTGAGATATGTGGGTGGCCCCATTCCTTGACCAGGGGCCATGACTATCTACTGGAGGTGGTCTTAATGGTTCTATGGCTAGCTTTTTTCTTTTCTTTTCTTTTCTTTTCTTTTTTCTTTTCTTTCTTTCTTTCTTTCTTTTTTTTTTTCTTTTTTCTTTTGCCTAAGGTATGAATAAGAGATTTGGAACAAATGATCAAGCATTTCTATATTTATTAAACTACCATCAGATCTTAGGTGGTCATGACAAGAAAACTGTAAAGCACAGATAATCCAGGCTTCAAAGTAAAACTTTCTCCTCATGTTTCCCAACTTCCCCTCACCCAGCAAATAAATAGAAAATGAACAAAACTACTATGAGCATTGAAACAAAACTTAATACATAAACAGAGGAGTAGGTTCAGTTGTAGAGTCTCACTGGGTTCCTTGAAGGTAATATTATTATATTTTCCTCTAAATGTTAGATAAAGTGCTGTCTAACGTTAAAAGCAGAACACTCAAAACACCAGGACTCAAACCAAGTATAGCTTGGTTAAAAGTTAGCAATGTGATGAGTTTCAAAACATCCCTTAATTCATGAAATACAGACTGAACAATGCCTGGAACCATGGAACAGACAACATAAATGTCTGACAAGTATGCAAAAGTAAATCAACCAAAATGCTCAGAAATTCCATGCTGTATATGTCCTATTGGGCTCTTAATACCCTGACCCTATATCATTCCTCAGGTCCTCTTCTCGTATCTCTTCATAAAATGACAGGATTTTAAGAAAGATGCAATTTCAAAAAAGATAAAAGTAGCCCTTATAATGTGCACATTATAATTTTCTCAGTATTAACTATAAACCATACAAAGAATTAACATGTACTTTATAAATTAAGCTTCAAAAACTGAAAGAGGAGAGACACGTGGCTCCAGCTACATATGTAGCAGAGGATTGCTTTATCTGACATCAATGGGATGGGAGGCCCTCAGTCCTGTGGAGGCTCGATGCCACAGCAGATGCGAATGCTAGGACAGTGAGGTGGGAGTGGGTGAGTGGGTGAGGGAGCACCCTCACTGAGGCAGGGGATGGGGGATAGAATGGAGGTTTGTGGAGCAGACACCAGAGGAAAAAAATGAAAGAATGGCCAGTTCCAGGACAAAAGTGGGTCACAGGGTGAGACCTGGCCTCTAAATCAAAATTTAAAATGTAGCAAATAACAAAAAGTACAAACATGATATGAACAACCATATAAGCATTTATAACATGAAAAGAAAACAGAAATTAATACAAGTGAGAGTAAGATATTACAGAAATTAGAGCCCGGTTGGAAACTTTAATTCTTCCCTGATTACCACAGTGACTTATCTGCAGCCAGCATGCCTGTGCCAAAGAGCCCAGTTGCCACAGGCCTCTGAAGGAATGCCCATACTCCTGTGTTTTGGACAAGTTCCTGTTTCCTAGCTGTAATCACGTGTTGGCCGCATTCCTTTCACTGCCCTGCAGCTGCTCCTCTGAAGGAACTTCAAGTGTGTCACCACACTGGGAGTCCCTCCTCGTGCATCTGGTACACAGGGAGCATTTAAATCAGCTGGATCATGAAACACTGAGATTTAGAGCAAGGCTGTGTCAGATTGCATGCTGTGAAAATGTCTCTGCATAAGTCCTCCTGCCAGGAGGCTCCTGGCTGTCCTTAAGCTCCTCAGAAAAGGAAACTGAATGAAAACATCTTGCCAGATACCCCATGGAAGGAAGTGAAGGGACAGTAGTACTGGAGTTCAGATCTGCAGCATGCACAGCAGGGACAGGTAGATGTAGTAGCCTGTCTGTAAATCCACTATTTGGGAAGTGGAAACACAAAATCCTCTGAGCAAGCTAGCAAGCTAGACTAACAAAATTAAAGAACTTGCTCTTCCAGCGTATTACTGCCATAATATTTAAAGTGGTGAGGCATCGAGGAAAACACTCAGACGTCAGCCTCAGGCCTCCAAACATACCCACACATAAGTATATGCAAATGTAAGAATATTCACACATTCATGCGTATGCACCATATACATTCACTATAAAAATGGGTACAGCAATATTTGTTATGTCGTGCAATTTCTTTTAACAGATGATGTTACCAAAAGGAAGAGATATTTCCAAAACCTGTATAAGCAAATTATATACATATCATCAAAATTACTCTAGATTTGAGTATCACAAAAACCATACTGTTTAAGATACAGTTAAATAATCTGCAAAAATTTATTATAGTTTGGACAGAATAATGTAAATCAGTGGTTCTCAGCTTTCCTAATGCCAGGACTCTTTAATATAATTCCTCACGTTGTGGTCACCCTCATCCATAAATTCTTTTCATGGCTACTTCATAACCATCATTTTGCTAATGTTATGAATCATAATATAAATACCAATAAAGTAAATGATTTCAAGAAGGACATTGATGGAATTATTCCTTTCTCAATTATATGAGTTATGTACATCTGCATTAAATTTCTAAAGTGAGAATTTTTAGGAAGGACTCTACAGCTGAAATATGACTGTGTCCAGATAAACAATGTCTGTGAAATCATCAAACATTGTTGTCAAATCCGACAGGGGAACATGATTAACATCAGACAACTGCTTCCTGACACTGTGCCCTGGCTTTGCCCCAGTGACGTCAGTAGCTAGTCGTGACATGAGGCCTCGAATACAAAGATATTCTACCGAGCATGGCCTACTTCAAAAGTCTTAATCTGCTTGTGAATTCTCTGTCATGGTTCCCTATCTTCCTGGAGATGCTTCTGCTCAAATTAGAGTCTTATATACACAAACACAAAAAACTATATTGACTTCAAACAGCAAAAAGGGCATCCAGAAAACCCTGTAAAAAGTAGTACTGCTATAAATTTTTAAAAGCTTCATCTGTTTGAATCAGAAACTGCGATATAAGGTCTTTAGAGAAACGGTGGGGAAGGACTTCCCTAAAACAAAGTTTCCTTGACTGTTGCTTCACAACTCAGGGTTAACAAGTCTCAGCATCAGGTTAGATCTTCCCAGTGACTACTGATTCCAGTTTAAAAAGTGAGAATGTTATCCTGTTAGAACAATGTAATAGCAGGAAAGGCTATTAATGTATCATGACAAATAACTTCCGGGGCTTAAGAGAGCATACAGATTCACAAACACATAAAGTTGGAAAGTAATTTAAATATAACAATAAACAAAAAAACCAAAAACCATATCTCTACATCTCATTTAATAAAAATGTGTTCTTATGTACAATTAAAGCAGTAAGTAGTTTTAAAGTATCTGAAAGTTTACCCTTTCTATTTAGAAAAAGTTGGATTTAAGCTAGTCACAGCCACAACACAGTTACACGAAGAAGAATTACACTTTTAGTGAAATATCACTGAGTGAAGACATTTTTTTTTCTGGCAACTCGGTGCTTAACATTACTTGATTGATTAACCTAACTAACAGATTATGAGTGATTTTGGTACATGAAAAGAAATAGTGAATTCTGGAGAAGAGAGAAATCAAAGTCATATGATTTAATCATTTGCTAGATCAATGTTCTCTTGCTTCTACTTTGTTTCTCATAAGACTCTTTCTCCAGAGACTTTGAGGTAAAGCCCATAAGCTTTCTTGTCTCCCTGAGTGTGCTTGATGGTACATTAGGGTAATAAACAATAACCAGTCTGACAAGTCAATATGAAATTCAAAATTGAGAAAATATGAAGGGAATACAAACTATAGCAAAGGGATCTGACCAGGACTAGTATTTGAACAAAATAGAATTTGAACAAAGTAGACACAAGGTCAGCTGGAGGGAGGAGCAGGCATGCTGGGGGCAGTGAACATGGCAGGGAGGACAATCCTACATAGTTGACTCAACTCCTTTACATATTATGAGCTCACCTTTGATGATCTTTTGCTCCTGAAAAAGTAGGTTTAATTTTCTGACTCCTAAAATTGAAGATTAAGGTGGTGGTGCTGAAAAATGAGTGTGACATTGTAGAGTGAAAAATTATAAAGACCATTTTATAAAATATATACAGGCTCATTAGTTCCAGGAAGGCGGAACTGAATGTAGGATTTCGGGCCTTCACTACCCCATACATTCCTCAAGCCTCAGGGAAGAAAATCCACCTGTGGGTGGGGTAGGCCCAAAGCAGGAAGACAGATTCCTGGCCACAAAGAAAAGTAAAAAGGCATGCCCAGACAAGTCCTAACTAGCCATCCTGCCGCCTCTGCAAGTTGCTGATATTTGAAATAACCAATCATGTGTAACCGCGAGAAAATTCCTTCCTTTCCCTACCCCCTACTATAAAAGGTTCCTTAGCCTACCACGCGGGGTCAAACTGTACTCTTGCACGAGTGTGCAGTTTGAATGCTGGCTGTCAGCTCTCTTCCCTAATAAACCTCTGCTAATTGCATCCAGGTACGGTCTTGGAGTTTGTGGGTGTTCGCGACTTCCCGAGACTTGAGTAAGGGTCTCCCGAATTTGGGAGTCTTCAACATCAGCATGATGGTCCCTATGAGACAATCTCAAGTGTCTGGCTAACTATTACAGAAAGGATGTATTATGTAGTTTACTGAATCTAGATAATGACAATGAGGGTGGCTTTCTCAAGTACATTGCTATAATATGCTTGTATGATCCTGAAATATACTGTGTAACCATATACTATAATATTTCTTGAATCAAATACATATATACACATGAACATATCACTATATGTATACCTACAATCCATGATGGCAAAAAAAAAAAATTATAAGTGGCATGTATATGCAGCCATACACACAAATACATTGATTCTATGTAAGAAGAAAATATTTCGTGACTGTCAAGACTAATTTTTCTATAATTATGATTAAAAGACTCAATGAAACAGTTGAAAACATCTAGCAGTGACATGCACATGTAGGAATATTGTTAAGAATTGAATGTGA
This sequence comes from Rhabdomys pumilio, assembly GCA_030674055.1. Lineage (NCBI taxonomy): Eukaryota > Metazoa > Chordata > Mammalia > Rodentia > Muridae > Rhabdomys > Rhabdomys pumilio. Next base: position 82,496,107 of record JANHMN010000006.1, on the reverse strand, counting down.
AATGTCATACAAAAACGTGTCATACATGTTTTTATTTTATTTTGTATTTTTTCTCCAGGTGGAAATAATATCCTGAAATACCACCTTTTAGAGATGGAGAATTACTAGAAGAAATGGGTCACTAAGGGCAAGACTTACCTAGATTTTCTTCGTACCACATCCATCTTTCTAATTCACCCAGAGGTAAGCAAACTTTCTCAATCACAGTTCTGAGTTAGTACTCTAGATGTAAGAGCCCATGATTTTCCAAAGAATGATACTGCAGACTCAAATAGTATACCACAGCAAAGAGGGTTTATTCTGCAGAAATTCAGCATACAAGGGTCTGCCATCCATCACAATGGAAGACAAATGTATATGCTTTGAAGGCATAATTTAAAGAAGATTAGAAGGGATAAGTGACTTTTATCTTGAGTGGTTGGCTCTATCCCTAGAGTTATGGATGTCTCTGGTATTAGATATCACTTTCCAGGTGGTGGAGCAGCTTCTGATTTACCTATTGTTTCTTTTCTTTTTTTTCCCCACTAACTGACTTGTCCAGAGTTGCCCAGTTCTGGGAAACAGGAACTTAGTCCTAGTCTCCAGAACTGTCAGTTTGAATCAAGCCTGTCATTAAATGAGTAAATTAATAGCCTTCCTTTGTACAAATAATAAACAGGCTGAGAAAAAAATAGCAAAACAATACCCTTCATAATAGTCACAAATTATATAAAATATCTTGGTGTAACTCTAACTAAGCAAGTGAAATATCTGTATGACAAGAATTTCAAGTTTCTGAAGAAAGAATTCAAAGAAGGCCTCAGAAGATGGAAAGATCTCCCATGTTCAGTAAGATTAACACACTAAAAAGGGTTATCATACTAAAAATAATCTATAGATTCAGTCCAAGCCCCACCAATACTCCAATACAATTCTTCACAGACATGGAAATAACAATTTTGAAATTCACATGGAAAACCAAACCAAAACCAAAAAAAACCAAAACCAAAACCAAAACCAAAACCAAAACCAAAACCAAAACCAAAACCAAAACCAAAACCAAAACCAAAACCAAAACCAAAACCAAAACCAAAACCAAAACCAACAAACAAAAAAACCAGAATATACAGAAACCACTTCTCAACAGTAAAAGAACTTCTCCGGGGAAATCAGCATCCCTGACCTCAAGCTGTATTATGGAGCAATAGTGATAAAATGTTCATGGTATTGGTACAGAGGCAGACAGGTCTGTCAATGGAATAGAATATCCAGAAATAAACCCACACACATATGGACATTTCATCTTTGATAAAGAATCCAAAACCATACAGTGAAAAAAGAAAGCATCTTCATCAAATGGTGCTTGTCTAACTGGTGATCTGCATGTAAAAGAATGCAAATTGATCCATATTTATTACCTTATACAAAGTGCAGGTCCAAGTGCATTAAGGACATTCACATAAAAGCCCAAAGTGACTCGCTCTTGCTGGCTTTGCTATGATATAGCTCCCCCATATTATGAAGGGATTGCCTTTGTTTCCCCCAATATTAGCCTGTCTAACAAGTCCTCTTTTTGCTGATGGGCCCAGAAGTCAGGTGTAGGACTCACCCTACAAGCAGTGACTGGCATGGAACTCTGCCTGTGCTATGTTCCCTCCTCCCACCAGTATATATATATATATATATATATATATATATATATATATATATATATATATATATATATACTTCTTATTCCCCTGTTCAGAGTACCTCATATATCATTCCTCCTGAGAATACATGGTGGGCTTGATCAACTGGGTTCACCTCCTGTGATACATTTTGGTATTCTAAATGTATCTAGAGATTTTTGTATGTTAGTTCAGTTGGTACCGAGGCTGGTTTACCATCCTTATAAAGAAATGTTAGATAAATGGGGTGGAGACTATCATAGCAAACGAGAGCCCATCACAGCCTTACCAGTGTCTCTTTTACTTGGACTGGGTACAGCAGGGGTAGCAACAGGAACTTCTTCCCTGGTACTACAAGGCAAAAGCTATCAAGAACTCAGGGCTGCCATATCTTTAGATAAGGAGAGAATCGAAGAATCAATCACACACCTTCAAGAGTCCCTAACTTCCCTCTCTGAAGTAGTTCTACAGAGCTGCTGTGGTCTAGATTTACTCTTTTTATAACAGGGAGGGCTTTGTGCAGCACTAATGAATAGTGTTGCTTTCATATTGACCACTCTGGGATGGTTAAAAATTCTACAGCAAAGGTAGGAGAGGGACTAGCCAAGAGAAAGAAAGAAAGAGAACAAGCCCTAGGATGGTTCAAGTCTTGGTTTAATAGCTCCCCCTGGTCAATTACACTGATGTCTGCATTGTTAGGACCCCTGATCATTTTGTTCCTGCTTCTGACCTTTGGCCCTTACATTCTAAAATTTCTTAGTTGTTTTATTAAAGATCACATAAGTACAGTACAGATGATGGTCCTGAACACAAAACTGGATATTCTGAACCTGATCAAAGGGAACCTGGAGAATACCATAGAATCTATTGATACACTTATTATTCAATAAACCTCATTAAATGAACAATGTCAAGATGACAATAGAGACAGTATCATTAATCATTCAGGTTATAAATAGTGTGCCACTTAAAACAGGGAATACTTGGCATGTGAGTAGGTCAAAGAACAGAAAAATTAGTTATCAAAGCTCAAGACAACAGAATACACTGGGGTCTTGACACAGGCAGCTGCCTTTGCTGGGGAGCCCTGTATTTTCTTTTGTCATTAGACCTTTGTCCTGTAGATTTTGGTATCCTAAATGTGCCGTTGTTGTTGTTGTTGTTGTTGTTGTTGTTGTTGTTGTTGTTACTACAGGCTTCATAGAATAATTTTTTTAAAAAATTTAACATAGGAAATGCAAAAAATTTGAATAAATCATGCTAGGATTAGTTAACAATTTTACTATAGTATTATAAGATTCTAAGCCTAAAACTATAAAACTTATATCAAATTCTACTATTTACATTGATGGGATTAATAAGGCTTTACTGAATGATTTTCTTTTTTATTTTAATGTCTTCATTATCAAAGAGATGCTGTCTGTTTTATAGTTTATTATACCAACTACCACTCAAGTAACAATATTCATAGACATTGAATGTCACCGGACTACACCTGTAGATTTGGTAGTTATTACGATCCTATTTGCTCTACCCTTTCCATCAGTGACTACTCATTTTCTGAAACAGGTGCTGTGCCATGCATGTCCCTACTTTATTTCATGCAGTAATACTAAAACACACAATATAAAAAAAACCTAAAAATATTTCATGGTGAAAATTATTCTCTTTCTCTCTTTCTCCCAATGCACTTCCTTCTTTCCTTTTTCCATTCTTTTTGCTCTTCCTTCATTCCCCTTCCCTCCTGTCTTTCTTCCACATTTATTTTTTTCCTTTCTTTCCACTTCCTTCTCTAAATTCTTTTTTTCCTAGCCTCTCTCCCTCCTGCTTTTCCCCTTTCTTTCTCTTCTCTGTCTTTCCCCACCCTTGTTCTTTTTTATCATAGTCATCTCTACTGTGCTTCCAGAATCTGCTCACTTAGACTGAGATTCTGTAGCAAAACCAAAGAGTTGGTTGAAATCAAGCCTCTGTGCTAACAGAGTGATTGGCAAATTCTTTAAAAGCAAATACAAGAAAATCCAGCATTGGCATTCTTGATGCCAGTGGGAACTTGTGCTTTTGTTATTTCTGACATCTAATGAATTTTCCTCTATAATTAAGCAACATCTTTTTAAAACATTATTTTCATGTGTTACTTAATGTTCCCATGATTGATTTTCTATGACCAGTTGATGTCTGATATTTTCATTTATTTATGTCTAGAATTATTTCAAATAGATTGGCTTTTGTTTTATATTTAAAGATAGAGAAGTATTACATGATGTATTTCATTTAATGGGAATTATCTGATAAAACAGATTAATTAATAATTCACAAATAATAAAGCAACTACTGGTGTTATTTTTCAATGGTTCAGCCATAGAAAAAACATATAATTCACACTAAAAAGAGGAGTATCCATGTATAGACATTGCATCTATGAAATGGGAAGAAGGCATGAAGTGCAAGTCCCAGGAAACAAGAACTACAAATTTGATAGAGAATAGTAGGCACCTATTTCCCCTTTGTCTCTGGCCCTTGTTGTTCCCTACCAGAAGGATCAAACACTGGATATAAAAAACTTAGGAGAATAAAAAGTTTATTTATTATATAATGGTTTCACAAATGTCTCTTTATGATTGAAGACAAGCTATAGCAAAGCAGAACATTGGAAATCCTGGTACAAGGAAAGACAGAACTCGAATACAGATGGGCCAGAGAAAAATTTAAAGTTTGCCAGAGTGATATTTTTCCTTATTGAGATCCAGTTCCTGATTTTTGCCACCCCACAATGTCACAGTATTATGATTGTACTGATTAAATCAGAGGCACCATAGTTTAATAATTACTGAAAAAAAAAGTCAAAGACTAAGAGGGTCTCAGGAATCACTAACCCAACATGTGACTGGACTAGTCATTACACTAGTACAGACAAAAAAGAAAAAGAAAAAAACAAAATACAGAACAAATCAAAAATAAACTAAACACACAAACCACATAAGACAAATGAACAAACAAAACCCCACTAAAAGCCCTCTAGAATTTTCCACAGACCTGGGAGGTGAGAGCATCTCAGAACTCAAAGGGAGGAACCTTAGACAAAATGCCCTGCAGAGGGGAGAGGGAACTTTTAGTGTCCCTCTCCTGTAGAAAGACAGGGTACCAAAGGGAGGAATGGGGTTGCCATCCTAGAGTCAAAAACTCTGACCCATAATTCTTCCTGTCTGAAACAACTGCTGGAACAAAACTGGAGAAAAGCCTGAGAAAAGGAGGCCCTAATTGGAATCCAGCTCAAGGGGAGGCCCCAAGGCCTGACACTATTACTTATGTTATGGTGTGCATACAAACAGGGGCCTACCATGACTGCCCTCTGAAAGACCTAACAAACAGCTGAAAAAGTCAGTTGCAGATATTTAAACCCAATACATTGAGAGAAGCTGGTAACCCTTGTGGTTGAATTAGAGAAAAGCTGGAAGAAGCTGAGGAGGAGGGCCTCCCTATGGGAAGACCATCAGTCTCAACTAACCTGGACCCTCAAGATCACTCAGATACTGAGCCAACAACCAGGAAGCATACAACAGCTGATATGAGGCCCCCAAAACATATACAGCAGAGAACTGCCAGGTCAGGGCTCAGTCAGAGAAGATGGACCTAACCCTAAATAGACTTGAGGCCCCAGATAGTGAGAGGTCTGATGGAGTGTGGGCAAAGGACTCTCAATAGAACAAAATGACAACCAACAGATTGGAAAGAGATCTTCAGCAATCCTACATCTGATATAGGGCTAATATTCAATATACACAAATAACTCAAGAAGTTAGACTCCAGAGAACCAAATAAACCGATTAAAAATGGGGTACAGATATAAACAAAGAATTCTCAACTCAGGATTATCGAATGGCTGAAACATCTAAAGAAATTTTCAACATCCTTAGTCATCAGGGAAATGCAAATCAAAACAAGCCTGCGATTCTACCTCAGTTAGAATTCTACTTCAGTTAGAATGGCTAAGATCAAAAACTCAGGTGACAGCAGATGCTGGGGGGGGATGTGGAGAAAGAGGATCACTCCTCCATTGTTGGAGGGACTGCAAGCTGGTACAACCTGGAAATCAATCTGGTGGTTCCTCAGAAAATTGGATCTATTATTACGTGAGGACCCAGCTATACCATTCCTGGGCATATACCCAATAAGATGCTCCAACATATAACAAGGACACATGCTCCACTATGTTCAAAGCAGCTTTATTTATTACTATTGCCAGAAGCTGGAAAGAACCCAGATATCCTTCAGCAGAGGAATGGATCCAGAAAATGTGGTACATTTACACAATTGAATACTACTCAGCTATTAAAAACAATGACCTCATGAAATTTGCAGGCAAATAGATGGAACTAGAAAATATCATCCTGAGTAAGGTAACCCAGACATAAAATAACACACATAATATGTACTCACTGATAGGTGGATAATAGGCAAAAAGCTAGGAATACACATCTCACAGTTAGAGGGTGGGAGAGACTTGGGAGAAAGAAAGGAGAGGGAGGGGGGAAAGGGGAGTAGGATCAGATAAGGGAGGAGATGGAACTGTTATACAGACAGTCAGAAAATTTAACAGAGTTGTATAGCAATGGGGAATGAGGAACTCAGGGTAGCCACTAGAAAGTTCCAGAAGCCAGGAAAGCAAGAGGCTTCCAGAACACAAAAGGAATGAGATTAGCTGAAATGCCCAACAAAAGGGAGGGAGAACTTGTAGAGACCATATCCAGAGGTTAGGCAAGGTCACCAGTTGTGGGATGGGGCCACCCACTCATTTCCAAATTTTTAACCCAGAATAGCTCCTGTCTAAAGGAAATATGGGGACAAAGTATGGAGCACAGACTGAAAGACAGGCCATCCAGAGACTGCCCCACTTGGGGATCCATTCCATATAAAGACACCAAACCCATTCACTATTACAGATGCCAAGAAGTGCTTGCTGACAGGAGCATGATATAGTTGTCTCCGGAGAGGATCTGCCAGAGCATGACAAATACAGATGTGGATGCTGGCAGTCAACCACTGGGCTAAGCACTGGGACTCAGATAGAGGAGTTAGAGAAAGGGCTGAAGTAGCTGAAGGGGTTTGCATGGTGCCAGCTGCATGTGTAGCAGATCGTGGTCTTATCTGTCATCAGTGGGAAGAGAGCCACTTTGTCCTATGAAGGTTCGATGCTCCAGTATAGGGGAATGCCAGGGTGGTGAGGTGAGAATGGGGTGGGTGGGAGCACCCTCATAGAAGCAGGGAAGGAGGATGCGATAGGGAAAACTGGAAAGGGAATAACATTTGTAATGTAAATAAATAAAATATCCAATAAAAATGAGTCATTTTTACTGTGCAAACTATAGTTTCTTGAATATTACGTTTATGGTAAATTAGAAGAACTTTTATTCTTTACAGTTTAACATTTGATTTTAACTCTGGTTTCTCAGTTTATAGAAAGATGCATTTACTCATATAGTCTTCAAAGTCTTCCATCTTAGTAAAAACAAAGCTTTTATTTATTAAGAAGACTTAATAAAATTTAAAATGCTGTAGCTATAGATATACCTTTCATAGATTAATAGATACATGTTTCTATTATTTCATAAAGTTAGTACATGCAGCTGGGTGTGGTAATATATGCCTTTAATCCCACACTCCTAAGGCAAAGATATGTGGATCTTTGTGAGTTTAGAGGCAATCCTGGTCTACATAATGAACTACAGGACCTACAGTGCTATGTAGTGAGATCGAGTCTCAATGCTGCCTTCCTCTCTACACACACAAAATCAGTGGATTCCGATTTATTAATTTTCTAGCATGGCAAACCAAACAAATTTAATTCTCATAGTTCTTAACACTAGACATCCTAACTGACAATGTTGCTCGATTTGCTGTCTTCAGGTTCTCTCTTCATTGGTAGATATTTTTTTGTTGTTTCCTCTCCTGGGAGTTTCTTTTTTCCAGATGCACATCTTTGTATCTTATTTACTAAACATTCTTAGGATCTCATTTTATTTAGCGACTTTTCCAAAAGCACTACCCTTCACATACTTCTATTTTGAGATACTATAAGTTGGATATTAAATATAGCAGTTTATAAGAGATTTGTTAGCACATGCATAAATATCTTGAATACATATCTGATACTAGATATATTTTTCATTTCTTTTGTGAAAGGCATCATCTGACAAAACAAATGATGGGTGTCCCTGAAGCTGCACTGCCTAATTTCGAATACTACTATGTCACTAGCTTTCTGTTGTTTCTGGTGGTTGTATTTTTCACTATCCTCTTTCTACCTCAGTAAAAACAATTTTAGCACCTTCCTCATAAATAAGTGAAATTATATAGTTCATTTAGAAGAAAACATGTGAAATAAATGGACTCTGGTTCTTTGGATCATTTAATAGGAGATTAAAGACACTTCAGCAGTTTAAGAATAAAACACAGTTAATGACATTTAAGAATGTTGGTTTCATGCTAATTTTTGATGTATATTATCCTTGATATCTTTGTCCTTCAGAATTAAAGCATTGCAAATAGGATTCTCACTTGTCCACATAGAAGTTGCCAGAATCCTTCCTATACTTGTATGTTAAATGAGGAATTATCAGCTAAGCATCCTTGGAATTAATTATTAATTCCAAGGCCTCCAACCTGTCCAGATTCTTTTAAGTCCTCTAGTATGATTCTGAATAATATTTCATTACTACCACTAGTAATCCTACAACAGTAATCCTACAATCCTACTAAAGCATTAACTCAATCCATGGAGGCCTTACTCCAGGAAAGACCAACCCACACATATACCAATCCTAGAAATAAAACACTGGAATAAATGTGTTCATGAAGTGTTTATAATTGATCACCCTGAAGCCCTTCCCATTCAATTGAAAAAAAAATCTCTCTGTGACTCAAGGGAAAGCCCATGATTTATCTAGTGCATAACTGAGATTGTCTGTTAGTCAAAGTTCTTTGATTTTTCCTGATGTGTAAACTGATTGATAGACTTAGAAGCTGTGCTATGATTGGCACAAATTCAAATATTCACTTGTATACCTTATGTGAAGGCTATGTTTTGTTGTCAACCTGACTACATAAAGAATTACCTAAAAACCTATGTGGGCAAGTACACACAAAAGGGAGTTTTTCTCATTGAATTATTAAAGGAGGATAGATTCATCTTTAATTTAGACTACAACTTCTGGTGGCAGCTGAAAGAAGCTTTTGGTTTTAGCTTAATTGCCTCTCATCCTGCTGCTAAGGCATTCATTCAGTGGTGTTAGAGCCTACCTCTTTCCTATTTCTATGAAGACCATCTGAGAAATTCAGCTTTGGGAACTGAAAATCTATTCCTGGGATTTCTGTGAAGAGACAAACAGCCTTAGACTAGTGGGATTATAGCCTGCAAGACACTCTAGTGATATAATAATGTACATTCATATACATATAGATCTATATATGTATATATCTATATATGTATACATATATTCATATATAAATATAAATATAAATATAAATATATATGTATATATGTATTTGTCTATTAATGAAAACATTAATATAAAAATACACTTAACTTCATTTCTGGGTGCAACGTAAAATTTAAAAGTACTGTAAAGGTGTTTGCCTGATTTAATAGAACATTCTCTGACTCTGAGTTTATTGAAACCCTTTGAGTCTAGTTGTCATAAATATTCAGCACACTGAATAAAGGCCAGTGTCTGATGTGCCTTCTGTCTCACATGTAGTCACATGTGCCTCTACTTTGCTCTAAGATATAATGGCACCCTCCAATTTCACACTATGACTTTATTTTCATTGCCATTGGAATTCATTTGATAGGTAGAAAACTATCCTATATTTCTTCCATGAGGAATTCAATTCTTCCAACCCTTTGCAGTATTACATTTGAGATAGATTTCTATTTTAACCAGGAGCTATCTTATAACTGTTGGTGAAGGATGGCTAAGATGATCCTGAGAAGGAGCAGAGCTGTGTTTCCTAGTTCCTGCTTATGCTCCTTATCTGACAAGTGAATATAAACGGTGAGGTTTACCGGCAGTGAAGAATGGCTATGAAATGCATAAGCTAAAACAATTGACTTATTTATTTAGCTCAATTTGAAATGAAATATGTAGCACAGTGCAAGTGAGGGCCAGGGTTAAACTAAACAAAAGATTGGGGAATAAATACATTGCTTGAGTATTAACAAATAGAAAATAGATATGCTACATATTTAACCAGAAGTTTGCCTTGTCTTTTCCTTAATGAATATTATCGTTTCCCACTGGGAGAAAATGGTGCTATGAAGGCATTATTTTCAGAGCTTGAAAACAATTCCATTGGCACCAACAAATAGAAATTTTATTGATTTTCATACTCAATATGTTTTTCTAATTAATACTGGTACTATATAGATGAGACTAAGCTAAAAGTTTCTATGAATGTCAACTTATTAAAATTATATCTGTAGAGATGTAATATGCTATTTAAAATGTAGTGGTCCAGAATTCAATTGCAAGAAATTGTTATACCTGGCTATGCAGAAGAAAGACATGTTGGAGATATAATTCTACATACTGTGTATAATTTCCCTTGTAGATAAAATATCTATGAAAGACAATAGATGGAAAAGGGTGGAATGTTCAAATGTCAGACATCATTTTGATAGGAAGCATATTTAAGTATTCATATGGTTGCTATTTACACTTCATTTCTTACTAAACTTTCCACATGGGCACACATATGTGAAATACACACAACTAGATGCATTTACAATATTTATTCTCTTGAAAATGCTTAAGTGTTCTCATGCTTCAGAGTTTACATATTTTTTTTTCTGTATCATGAATAAAATGGTATTTCCTTGAGAAAATATATCATGCTTTTTTACTTAAATTTCTTATATTTTGAGACAGAGGTTGCAAAAGTATGTATGTGAGCTGTGCAGGGTTAAACCAGAAAAAATCCAACCATGAGAAGAAAACAGCCAGTTGACACATGTTGGGAGAAGAAGAGTAAGTCTTCTTAATGGATGTGGCTTACAAAGGTAGATTAGCCACGCTTAGTAGATGGCTGAAGACCCAAGAGTATATAGGAAGTATAAATTGTAGTATAAAGTATAGTCATTTTCTGTTTATCTCTCTGTTTAATTAAAAGAGGACATGGCTTTAGGTTGGTAGAGAAAGAGAGTGGATCTGGTAGGATTTGAGAGAAGGGTGAATAAGATCAAATTCTATTGTGTGAACTTCTCAAAGAACTAATAAAAATTAGAAAAAAAGAGCGTGTGGAGAGATGCCTCAGTGGTTAAAGCAGTGACGGTTCTTTCAGAGTCCTGGGTTCAGTTCCCAGCAACCATATGGTAGCTCACAACTATCTCAATAAACATATGGACACAGAATAAACTTGAAGTAGAATAGAGATATAAAACAAAGAACTAGAACTAAAATACAGGTAGAGACAGTGATGTTTAAAGGAACAAACTGAATATCTGGAGATGACGAATAAAATACGTGAATTGAGCGATGCACTAGAGGGTTCAGCTATAGATATGAACAGAAAAAAAAGGAATGAAGCAAATGATTTACAGTCAAGTTACACAAAATAAGTGTCAAATTTGGGGAGCATTGAAGGTAATGAAGAGAAGAAAAGAGATTAAAACAATTTATGGGTCATCTAAATGGAAGAGTATTCATATAATGGGCATTCCATAAAAGAGTAAGCAATGAAAGATGATTCAAAGACGTGGTAATCAGAAATGTAATGCACTTAAAAAAATCTATAATCTAAAATTCCAAGAATTTTTACTAACTCAAGATAATATAATTCGGAGATCTACACTATAATACTGTATAGATTTTCCAAAACAGAGACAAAATGAGGAGTCAGACATCAGGAAAAATGACTTGTCACAAGGTGTGCTTAATATGATTCTCAGCTGACTTTCCAGTGGAAAGTTATGAGAGAAAAAACTAATGGGATAATCCCTTTAAAGCACCCACTGAACACAAAGGCAACCCACCAACAGAATTCTCAATCTGGTTAAAATGACCCATCACAGTGTCAGAAAAATGTTGATATTCACAGCTCAAATAAGCCATAGGAGTTCACTCTCCATATCAAATTTTCCAAATGGAATCCCAGAGGTTGAAATTAACAGTAAATCTGAAGGCACAAACATTACTGCTAAAAGTCTAGACACTGAGGTCTGGGACCCCTATAGAAGAGTTAGGGGGACAATTGAAGGAACTGAAGGGAATGACAACTGCATAGGAAGACCAACAGTATTTACTAAGCCAGACCCCTCAGAGCTTGCTGAGACTAAGCCACCAACCAAAGTGCATATATGGGCAGGTTTGTGCCTCCCCCAAGCGCATATTAGCATAGGGCTGCCTTCTCTGGCCACAGTGGAATAGAATGCACCTAATCCTGTAGAGACTTAGTGCCTCAGAAAAAGGGGCTGCCTGGGGATACCCTCTCAGAAGCAAAAGGGAAGTGGGAAGAACTCTGGGAGAGGAGATTTGAGGGGCAACATTGGGATGCAAATAAAATAATTATTATTGTGCTTTTTTCAAATATTGAATATGAATATAGAATCATGCACTGAAACTAGCTCTATCTTGGCATCAACAAATAAAATTCTGGAACATTTCTGTATGTAACATGGATGACTATATTTTAAGAGTAACGTATGTAAAATAGGTCAGAATTGTTTTCTACAAATTTTTAAAAATCTAGACACTAGCAAGTATAGAAGTAATAGCATTCCAATATAGTTATATAATGACTTTTTTATTTTTCACAAATCCTAAAAGATAAATGCATAAAGTAATTGGTAACATGTTAATGGGCATCGATATATAATTAAAAATATGGTGTGACACAGTTTATGGAACAATTTTATGTTCAAATGAAGTTAAAGTTAAATTGAAATACCTGTTATAACTTCAAGGTGTTGTATAATCTCAGGACAATCACAGAGAAAATATCTATAAATCTATTTGCTTATCTTTATAACCATTAATCATCTAGCTAAAAGTAATGATGATGAGTGAGAGAGCATCACTGAAGTTGGCAGAAATTGATAATGCCAGAAAGAGATCTAATACACTAACGTGCAAAGAGAATTGAGTTGTTTAAAATACAACCTAGTCTGACTCACTAATGGTCTATTAGAAACCATTGTTTACAGATTATAACCTAGTCTGAGTCATTGCTGATATGTTAGGAGTTATAGATAAAAAAAAAAGTGTCAGACATGATTGTACAAACATGTAATCTTTATTTAGGATGTAGAGGCAAGAGGATAGGCAGTTTAAGGCCTGTCTTGGCTACATAGTGATTGTGAGGCCAAGCAAGGTTATGTGATGATAACTTGTCTCAAATGAATAGGGTGGTTATCACTGTTAAGTAGACTGACTCTAGAATTATGTGGCATCCAAACCATGAGAAAGCCATAATAGTTGAGGTTTGTCTTGTTTGTATTAAATAAAGTGCAAAACCCTGCCTTGATTTATGAGTTTTAGTCTCTTGGCAGGGGATCCCAGGACCTATGAAGTGGAGAGAACAATCTGGACACTGGGAAATGCTATTGCTTTCTTCTGCCATAGTTAGATATGCTGCGATCAGCTGCTTACCTTGTGCTTCCTTAACTTTTGAACGTGATGAGCTGTACATTGACTGTTGAGCTGAGATAAGCTCTTTCTTAAGCTTTGTATTTTCTGAATGCTTTAATTTAGCAGGTGGAAAATGATTAAGAAAACTAAGAGAAGAAGTGAACAACCAAAGAGAGAGAAAGACAGAGACAGAGACAAAGACAACATATATGTATGTGTGTGTATATATATATATATATATATATATATATATGTGTGTGTGTGTGTGTGTGTGTGTGTGTGTGAGAGAGAGAGAGAGAGAAAGAGAGAGAGAGAGAGAGAGAGAGAGAGAGAGGTGAGAAGTACAGAAGAAGCAGGGAGAGAGGGACAGGCCACACAAGTGAGTAAAAGTGTTAACTACCAGAGAAATAAAAAATAAGATTTCAAATAGAACACAAGAAAAAATCATAATATGAATTCATTGTGTCTTGTTTAATTTAAAGATAACTTAGTTGATATAATCTAGTTTATATTTTAGGCTGTATCGTGTTATTTTTAAAGAAAGTTATAAGGAATCAAGTGCAACTGGTACACTTTCATTTTCTGCATTTGTAGTGGTAAAAAAGTTAGAATTATTAGTATCATAGAACCAGATTCAAAGAGGAGAGAATTTCTGCAAGGAAGGGCCATACTTCATGCTTCAGTTGGACTGTGTGCTGGTAGAGATTTCTGGATGAATGCATAACAGACAACTTTGTAAGATAACTATGATTGATTCACACTGAGGTACTCATGGAGCATAAAAAATTAAAATGATTACTGTGTGCAATATTATTTGACATCCTAGAGAAAATGCCAAATACATGGATAATTTTGCCTAGGACTTTGGAGTCCTGAAGACCAATCTTGGCTTGAGATATAGGATTTAATGAAATTTAAACATATGAGAATTGGCGGTATTTCTTAGAAGATGAGCATTTGCAGTGATCAGGAAAGTCTCTGGGACAGTCTCTCAGGGAAATAGATACAATTTGTGTGAGTTAATATTATTTACAGTCACTTTGCTGAAGTTGTTTTTTCAGCTATAGAAATTCTCTGGTAGAATTTTTGGGGTCACTTATATATACTATTATATCATCCACAAGTAGTGATATCTTGACTTCTTCCTTTCCAATTTGTATCCGTTTGACCTCCTTTTCTTGTCTAATTGCTCTAGCTAGAACATGGAGTACTATATTAAATAAATAGGGAGAGAGTGGGGAGCCTTGTCTTGTCCCTGATTTAGTGGGATTACTTCAAGTTTCTTCCCATTTAATTTAATATTGCTAATTAGTTTGCTGTATATTGCTTTTCTTATGTTTAGGTATATACCTTGATTTCTGGAGCCAATGGGGATGTCATTAGCCGAAATTCCCAATGAAGGGAAGATAGAACTTGTAGAGACCATATCCACTAAATAAATAGGCACAGCCCCAAACTGAGGGATAGGGCCATCTATCCATCTCAACATTTTTAACCCAGAATTATTTCCTTCTAAAAGAAATGTAGAGGTGGAAAATGGAGCAGAGACTGAAGAAAAAGCAATCCAGAGACTACCTCACCTAGGGATCTAACCCATCTGCAGATTCCAAAGCCTGACACTATTGCTAATGCCAGAAAGTGCTTGCTGACAGAATCCTGGTATAGTTGTCCCCTGAGAGGCTCTGCCAGCACCTGACCAATACAGAAGCAGATTCTCATAGTCATTAATCAGACTGAGCCCAAGCTCATGGAGATTGCAAACCCATAGGAAGAACAATAATATCAATTAACTGGACATCCCGGAGCTTCCACTGACTAAACTACTAAGCAAAGAGTATATGTGGAGGATTCATGGCTCCAGCTACATATGTAGCAGAGGATTGCCTTATATGGCATCAGTGGAAGGGGAGGCACTTGGCCTTCTGGAGGCTTGTTGCCCCAGCATAGAGGGATGCTAGAGTGGTGAGGTGGGAGTGGGTAGGTGGGTGAAAGAGCACACTCACAGAGGCAAAGTGGAAGAAGAATGGGATGGGGGGATTGCAGAGGGGAGACCAGGAAAGGGGACAACATTTGAAATGTAAATAAAATAACCAATAAAAGTAAAGTTATAAAATAAACTATTTTAGGGACACACAAAAATAAAAAGGAAGAAAATCAACAGGATAGAAAAAAAACTAAGCCAAGTTAACTAAAGGGAACAGAGACAGTATCCAAATTAACAAAAACAGAAATGAAAAGACAGACAAAACAACAGAAACGGAAAATTTGAAAAATCATCAGGTCTTACCACAAAAGCCTTTACTCAACAATACTGAAAAATCAGGATGAATTGGATGATTTTTTACACAAATACCATGTAGCAAAGTTAAATCAAGGGCAGGTAAACTATCTAAATAGCCCCTTATCCCCTAAGGAATTAGAAGTCATTAAAAACACTCCCAACCAAAAAACTTCCAGTTTTAGTGCAGAATTTTACCAACCCTTCAAAGAAGTGCTAATACCAACACCCCTCAAACTATTCCATACAATAGAAACAGAAGGAACAGTACCCAAATCATTCTATGAAGCTACGGTTACTCTGATACCTAAGCCACACAAAGACTTAAAAAAGAAAACTTTAAGCCAATTTTTATTAATGTTGATGCAAAAATACTCAATAAAATTTTAGCAAACAGAATACAAGAACATTCATTCACCATGATCAAGTAGGTGTTATCCCAAGGATCCAGGGATGGTTAAATATATGAAAATTCCTCTAGAAATTATGAGAGATCTGGGAAGTGAGAGACTCTCAGGACTCACTGGTAGTGGCCTTAGATAAAATGCCCAACAGTGGGGAGAGGAAACTCGAAGAATTCACCTCTAGTATATAGACAGGGCCTCAAGTGAATGGATAGGGTTGCCAACCCACAGTCAAAATTTCTGACCCAGAATTGTTCTGGTCTAAAAGAACTACAGGAACAAAACTGAAGAAGATATTGAGGAAAAAGTGGTCCAGTTATTGCCCAAATAAGGAACTATCTCATAGGGAAGCACTAAGTCCCGACACTATTACTGATGCTATGGTGTGCTTACAGGAGCCTGGCATGGCTATTCTTTGAAAGCCCCTACCATCATCTGATTGAGACAGATGCAGATACTTGCACCCAAGAATTGGCTGATGTCAAGCATCCCTATGGTTGAATTAGGGGAAGGATGAAAGAAGCCGAAGAGCAGGGTGAACCCATAGGAAGATCAGCAATCTCAAATAATCCAGACTCCTGGGAGCTCCCAGACACTGAGCCACCAAAACAAGCAGCATAAACAAGCTGGTCTGAGGTTCCTGACACATATAAAACAGAGTACTGGCTGGTCTGGCACCAGTGCGAAATGGGGGAAGGCCCCAGGGAGGAGGGCAGCATGTTGTGGGAGAAGCACCTTATTGGAGACAGGAGGGATAGATTATGATAAAGAACTATGGGGGAGGATTGGAAGGGTGAGCAACTTCTGGATTATAAATACACAAAATAATAATAATAATTATTGGTATTAGGACTGGCTCCAAACCCAGTGACATCACATCTAGGTGAACCCCACATCATTGTTAAGGCAACAGCCATAAATTCTCAGAATCCACTTGGCTCACCTCCCACCTTTACCTGTGAGAGGCTACGTCACTATCCATATAAATATAGGCAGAACCCCCTGACCTCTCTCTCTTTCTCCCCTCTTCTTGCCCTCACCTTTGCCCTATCTTCTGAATAAACTTCACATGGAACCGTTTGCTCTGGTGTGGTCTGTTGTGAGCCTCGCGGGTTGAACAACATTGGCGCTATTCAGGTTGTACCACTCTTGGTCGCTGTAGGAATTGCTATAGGTGCTGGTACTGGAATTGCAGGGATAACAACTTCCATGACCCAGTATAATAAATTCACTTTTGAGTTTAAAAGCTATTTTCAAAAATATGTCTGAAACCGTGCTTACTATCCAGAAACAAATCGATTCTTTGGCACCTGTGGTGCTTCAGAACCGATGGGGGGTTGATGTCCTGACAGCTAAAGAAGATGGTTTTTGCCTGAACCTTCAAGAAGAATGCTATTTCTATATCAATCAATCTGGGACAGTGAGAAATAAAATTTAGGAGCTACAATCAGACATTCAGAATTTCAGGGAATGTGAGGCCTATCGTTCTGGGATTTGTGAAAACCCTATGTGGAAGTGGATACCCCCTTTCATGACGCCTTTCCTAGTCATCTTCCTCACATTATTATTTGGTCCCTGCCTTATTAATCTTGTTTCAACATTCTTTCAATGACAAATGCAGAAAATTTCTAACCAACCTTTTAACCAGTTCCTGTTACAGGATTACCAGCCGCTGTCCACAGAGGAGCCGCTGTTCACAGAGAGACCTGATGCAAACACGTACCAAGTGGGCCCTGATGGTGAAAGTCAGCTACAACCCAAAGAGGACTACACCCCTACAAAGCAGGAAGTTGTTTAAGAGACTTGGTGCCCCCATTCCCCTTTCACCATCGGCTTTCCTACACCCTCTTTTTTCTTCACTTTATGATAAGAAAAAAGGAGATATGTTGGCATCAGGACTGGCCCTAAACTCAATGACATCACATCTATGGAACCCCCACATAGTTGCATTTGTCGTTGAAAAAACGTAGAAACATTCCACACCAGGCCAAACAATTCTATGTGGGGTTTATTCAGGAGATAGGGCAAAGGTGTATGAAGAGGGGGTAGAGATAGAGAGAGAGAGATTTCAGGGAGCTCTATTTATATGGATAGTGATGTAGCTTCTCATAGGTAAAGCTTGAAGGTGAGCCAAGTGTTTTCTGGTGTGGTCTGTCGTGAGCCGCGTGTGTTGAACAACAACAACCACAACAATAATAATAGAGTCCTCAAATGTGAAACAGGTCTCATCACTCCACTGCCTCAATTAGTCAGAATTTCATTCACTTCTCACAATAACCTCAGGTTATCTTCAATGAGTAACTTAGTGCTAGGCAAAAAGGTATTTCTCACAGTGAACTGGGCACCTGAAGTTTTAGGAGAAACTTATCTCAACATTTCTCTTTTGGTGATTAAATTCTTCCAATGAACACAAATAAAACTTTAGTGAAAGTGATTGCTGGGCAGTGGTGGCACATGCCACATCATTTTGGCAAAATCTTTTGGGGACTGATTTAGAGTGTCAGCCCTCAGAAGTTGTGTTCTAGAGATGCCCAGAATGTACCTTGCACTGGCAGCCAAACATTGTACTGTAAGTGTCATCCAGGTGGTACTAGGTTTTAAAATATGAATGCATCATAGAAAGTTACTGAGAGGTAATTCTTTGGTGAAGGTGGAGCCTCCATAGCAATTGAACTGGATGATAAGCACAAGGAGTCTAGGTGAGTCTAATGGAGAGGGTGCAGGCCTGTTACAGGAGAGACCTCAACATGTTGGGATGCCAGTGGGATGACCACCAGCAGTAATGGTGGAGTGGCTTCTACGAGAGTGTAGAAGGAAAGCTTCGTGTGCTGCAAAGAATGGAGCTGGAGAAGTGACTCAAACCATTTGGAAGGGTCTGCAGATTGTGAGTAGATCCCACGCATTGGATTATTCTCACTGTTGGGAGTTTGGTTTTGCTGTGATGAGATTGTGACTGCACACTGGGGTTCACTCTTGAGGTAAAAAAGTATTGAACTTAATTTTTAGTTTTTACAGGAGGCCACAGTTGAGAGATTTTGAATCTTTGAAAGATATTTTTGACTTTTAAAAATATTAGGGATTTTATTTATTACCTTTATTAGTTATTTTATATATTTACATTTCGAATTTTATTCTCTTTTCTCGGTTTCCCCTCTGCAAATATCTTATCCCATCTCCCTTCCCCCTGTTTCTATGAGGGTGCTCCTTTACTCACCTACCCACTACCACCTAACCACCCTAGCATTCCTCTAAACTGGGGCATCAAGCCTTCACAAGACCAAGGGCCTCCCCTCCTATTGTTGCCAGATAAGGCAATCATCTTCTGCTACATATGCAGCTGGAGCCATTGGTCCCTGAATGTGTATATACTCTCTGGTTGGTGGTTTAGTCACTGTGAGCTTTGTGGGGTCTGGTTGGTTGACATTGTTGTTCTTCCTATGTGATTGCAAATCCCTTTAGCTCTTTAGTCCTTCCCCAAACTCCTCTATTGGGGCCACAACACTCAGTCAGGATGGTTGGCTGTAAGCATCTGCATCTGTATTGGTCAGGCTCTGGCAGAGCCTCTTGTGAGAAACCTATATTAGCCTCCTGTCAGCAAGCACTTCTTGACATCAGCAATAGTGTCTGGATTTGGTGTCTGCAGATGGGATGGATCACTAGATTGGGCAGTTTCTGGATGGCCTTTCCTTCAGTCTCTGCTCCACTCTTTGTCTCTGCATTTCCTTTAGACAGGAACAATGAATGCTGTATTGATATTTTTGAGCTGGGTGGGTGGTCCCATTTCTTAAACCAGAGCCCAAGCCTAACCTTTGGATCTGATCTCTACAAGTTCTCTCTCCCCTTTGTTGAGTATTTCAGCTAATGTCATCCAAGTTGAGTCCTGGGAGCCTCTTGATTTCCTGGCATCTGGAACTTTCTAGTGGCTATCACCAGTTCCCCATTCCTCACTGCTACACACCTCTATTCAGTTTCCTGACCCTCTGTACATCTCCCCTTCTCCTCCCACATCTGATCCTGCCCCCATCCTTTTTCCCTATCCCTCCTCTCTCCCTCCCAGGTTCCCTTCCTACATCTTCCCTACATCTCTTATTTTGTTCACTGTTCTAAGTAGGAATGTTGCATTCTCCCTTTGGTCTTCCTTCTTCTTAAGTTTAATATAGTCTGTGAGTTGTATCATAGATATTGTGAGTTTTTGCTTTGTATCCACTTATCAGTGAGTACATACCATGAGTGTCCTTTTCTCTCTGGGTTACCTCACTCAGGATGATATTTTTCTAGTTCCATTCATTTGCCTGCAAATTTCATGAAGTCATTGTTTTTATGATCTGAGTCGTACTCCATTGTGTAAATGTATCACATTTTCTGTATCCATTCCTTGGTCAAGGAATATCTGGGTTGTTTTCAGCTTCTGGCTATTATAAATAAGGCTGTTATGAA
Organism: Rhabdomys pumilio; assembly: GCA_030674055.1. NCBI lineage: Eukaryota > Metazoa > Chordata > Mammalia > Rodentia > Muridae > Rhabdomys > Rhabdomys pumilio. The sequence continues at coordinate 82,475,718 of JANHMN010000006.1, read as the reverse complement.
CATAGTAGAGCATGTGTCCTTGTTATAGATTAGAGTATCTTTTGGGTATATGCCCAGGAATGAAATAGCTGGGTCCTCAGGTAATACTATGTCCAATTTTCTGAGGAACCACCAGATTGATTTCCAGATTGTACCAGCTTGCAGTCCTACCAACAATGGAGGAGTGTTCCTCTTTCTCTACATCCTCACTAGCATCTGCTGTCATGGTAGTTTTTGATGTTAGTCATTCTGATGAGTGTGAAGTGAAATCTTAGGTTCATTTTGATTTGCATTTCCCTAATGTCTAAGAATGTTTATCATTTCTTTAGGTGCCTCTCAGCCATTTGAGATTCTTCAGTTGAGTTGGCTTATGATTTGAACTTACTGATTTTATTGATTTTCAGTTTACAATGCTCTGGCTTCTGTACAAGTTATTTTAAACTATTGCCCTGTAAAATTCTATATTTCTTTGCCTTTTGGTGACCTAACTTAGATAAGAAGAGCATATGGTCACAGTGAGTATGAAAAGTGAGTATGAGATTGAACTGTTTTAGAATATGCCAAAAGCAAACATAACAAAAACTCTTCCCAGTGTTTTCTAATGAACAAAAATGATAATTGACCAGATGTTCCAAATTCACAATAATTAGACCCATAAAATCTCTCCAATAGAAATAGGCAAGAATATAAAAGCCTATACTTTATATGCTTATGCTATGAATTTGGAATGTAAATTAATTTACTATTGTTTTTAATTGAAAATTGTATAAAATCATGTAACATTGATTTTGCTTCTTAAATGGGCTAAAATGTACCAATATTTATAATTTATGCAATATTTCTGTTATAGCTGTAACAGCTCTCAAATATAACATGCTAGAAAAATCTGTTATTTCAGGAATAATTAGCCATTTTCAGTAAGCTTCACAATAACTAGATAGCTTTCTTATTAAAAGTTTATCAGAAGGATAAATATTTTATTCAGTTATCACTGCCAAAATTTTAACAGAGGAAACACTTAAGACAATGCTAAAAAGCTTAGAGAACTTATTGAAAATATAGTTTTCATAAGTATTTTACCTTTTAATATATTTGAAAATAAAATATCTGTTGTTTTTTTCATTAAAAATTAGTGATTAACAGGAAAAGTGTCTTGTGTATAATAGTCTGTTATACTACATATTAAAAACGTGTTTCCCCTAACAATAATATTATCTATTCATTTGTAAAAGGAATATTGGTTATATTTAAAAATTATTATAGATTATTGGAAAGAACTGCACAATTAATCTACTAATTTGTGACAGTATTAAAATGGAATATTTTACTGTACACTTTAAGATAATTTTAATTCATTAATTTATAACAATGAGTTCATAATGGAAGAATGAACAATGTTAGCAAATAGCAATATATTATGTCTAGATTTAGGAAAGGCAAAGAGAAAAAAGAGCATGAGATAATATATATTTAAAATTGATAAAAATAACCAGTCAGAAATGAGTATAGGGGGAAAAGTAATAGAAAAATCGTTTAAAACAGAATGTTTTATAGTCAGACTTGGCACTTTCTTAGAAATGGTTCACTTAGTTTTCACTATTATATTTAATGGTGACTTTTGTTGTTCAATTCTTTCTAACAGAAGTCCAAACAATGTCTTCATTGTGTTTTTCTTTGAAATTTTTACATGAAATCCTCAATCTAACACATTTCTATGCTTTTCATAGTAAGAAACAATCAAGTGTGAAAAAGTAGCCTCTGGGATTCCTGTGGCAGTCAGAAGCACATTATTGGTGCCTGGACAAGTGTTTTCTTCCCTGAAATATGAGCTGTTGTAAAGCTGGGAAAGAGCACATGCTCAGTGTTTACTCGGTCAGGTTTTACCCTCAACCCATCACTTGATGCTTTTTATGTTTGCTCATTGTGCTTCAGCCATGATTAAAAATTCAGCTGCTAAAATATCAGAGATAACTAGTGCAGGCTTCTGGTTTGGTGTAAAGCAAGTAAGCAGACAAACTGTATTCAAGGCAATCCTCATCAAAATTCTAAACCAATTATTCATTGAACTTGGACAAATAATCGTAGAATTTACATGGAAACAGAAAAGACCTAGTATAACCAAACCAATTCTGAACAGTAATAACACTGATTGAAGGTTTATAATTTCTAATTTCATATTACAAAATAGATATACAGCAATAAAACCAGTGTGGTACTTCCATTATAAACTGATATGTTAATTTATTGAATAGAATTAAGAATCCAGGTATAAAGCCACACAGAGATTAGCCAGGGCTATCTGTATGATCACTGGCTTGGTAATTCCCACTGGAGTATGTTGTGCTCTATAGAGGATATATTCAATGCAGTATTGATTGTCATTTGTTCCTGCCTTTGATTGTTTTTGATGTATCACATAGATTTCAGTGTAGTTGTATTTTCTTGCATTTGATTCAATAAATTTTGTACTTTTTTTTTACTTTCTCCCTTAATCCTTCAATTATACAAATATGTAAGCTATTGCACTTTCATGTATTTATGTAGTTTTCAAAGCTTCCTATACTTGTTGATTTCTAATTCTCCTCTAATGTACTAAAATAATATACTCAATATGATAATCAGAGTTGTTTCTTAGTATAGTGAAAATTATTGAGATTCCTGTGGCCAGTGATATAATGTATCCTTGGGAATGCTCTATGCTTGGATGAGAAAAACATGCGTTTACCAACCAGATGACACATGAGATATCTCTTAAGATGCCTTTAGGATACCACTTAATTCAGTTAGTTCCTAGCTGCTAGTTTCTGTTTGCTGAATTTGGCATTCCAAACATTATCTTATTGAAATCTATTATCCTTTTTAAGTTAACTAGCTTTTGATTTATATATTTGTGACATATTGTGGTATCTATGTTATATTTATAATTATTTTTTTCTCTTACTAAATGGACCTGCTATCATCTTATGATCTTCTTTATGTCATTGTACATCTTTTCATTTAAAGACTATGTTATAGAATGTAAATGTGGTTGAGTTTTTCTGTTGCCATGTATACTACTTAGATGAAATGTATAATCCAATTTCTTGATTTCTGTCACTGTAATTCCTTAGATGTGCATGTGTTTCATGAGGTCAATACATATTTGGGCCTAGATTTTTGTTGTTTATTCAGTGTATCTATATCTTATAATTGTGCTTTGCAACAACAAGTCCCAGGGAAAAGTCTGGTGCTTCATATCATTTCCTAGGATTGGTAAAAGCAGTCATTTGATACCTATTCTGATTCTCAGTTCTGTCTTACCTGAATCTCATAATCACAAGGACTTGGAGAGTGTTGAGTCTTACAACGTTGCTCATGACTGTGATATTGGGATGAAACTTAAGTGTGCTAGAGAGGTACAGGCTTTCTCCTGATATAGGATAATTCTCTATATCTATGTCTAAGAATGAGTTTTCTGACAACCGTTCTGTATGAAGTTGGGGAGAGATGGAAGAGACACTCATTTGGCCATCAGTGCTAATACTAAGACATGAGAGTCTTATAGCTGCCTTATCCTATTTAATCCCCCGAGAATGATATATGTGACCCATGTACATTATATACTATTAGAAATAATATCTGAAAAAAATTCAAGTGGGTATGTTTGGCTAATGTAAAGGCAGCCTAAAGCCTATGAATTCTATTTTACATTGAACAGTCTTCAGCCAACTGACTAATGAGTTTCAATGGTTTGGAATTATCGTTGGGACTCAAGACTAATAGCCCTGTGTTAGTCCTCACACACTGTACTATAAAGAGTGAAGATCTGGGAATATCTGTGCAGCATGAGCCTGTCAGGGGATAATGAGTGCAAATATAAATGTCATTTTTATTTCCTCAGATGAGGTCATGAAATGAGAGCTGAATGCCAGCTTTGTGAATATATGGCTTGGGCTGAGCCCAGAATGTTTCTATGCAACTGTCCCTAGATCTTGACCTGGAATTTTCTAGATTCCATACAATCTAATCTTCTGAAGTCCCAGACATTGAAGGTTTCAGCTGTCAGCCTCTGTCTGATAACCTAGGCCTAGCATATTGCAGCTTCTAAGACATATTGCTGAATAATGTCACCATTTAGCTTTTTCTGACCTCTGGATGGCTGGTTCAACTTAGCTGTTCTGACTCAAACCCCTTTTCAAGCTGAAGGATTCAAATGAGCTTCTCTTGGCTTCTGACTGAATTGCTCTGCTTTGAAAGACTGCCTCTGAACTCCAAGAACTGAACGGTAGTGAACTAAACAAAACTCTCCAACTGTACTGAATCAAATTCTCAAACTGAACTCTCCTGACTTTTCTTTTTATTGCTCTTATAGCCCGTATTTTCTGTCTTGTTTTTTATGAGAGTTGGGCATAGCCTGTCTATATCTTATTTTGTTAAATATTTCTGATTCATCACTTTGTCTGCCCATCAATTAGACATCATTTTCCAACATGTCTGCTTCCTTATATAAACTAACTTTACTTTCATCATTTGTGATTAAAGGTGTATCCTAGAGACACGTCTGTATTCTAGTCAAATAATAATATAATCCAGGAAGTGTCTGCATTCCAACCGAATTACATAGAGCTAGAAGGTTCTTGGAGGTGATTCCCTGCTAGAGCAACCATGTGGCAGAGTTAACATTCCTCTATAGATAAGTATTTCCTTTGCCTGATCTTATGTCAATTTCAACAACTCATTCCATGGGAATTGTCCTGGAATCATAGGCTCTAGGATGTTGGTCATTTCTCTATGGTAAACATGGTACCAACATTTAATCCTAAGTCCTGATTTTCATTTTTTCCCTCCTCATATATGAAGAATGTTTCTTCCTCTAAGGATTATTTGTGTTGAGGGCATAGTGATGATGTCAGCTTTTTACTTCCTGTCTACTTCAATATGGTCTTTCAAGGTTTTATACTTAAATCATATACCCAAGCCTTCCATGTGGTATCATTATGTTCTCATGAAAAGTTTGTTCTGTGACTAGCTAGTGGTTTTTGTTGGAAAACAATCATGAAGACATTGATGGATCTCAGATATATTTTGTTCCACATACTCCAGATTCTTGATTTTTAAGATTTATTTCTTGTTGTTTTATACGGATGATTGTTTTGCTTGCATGTATGTATGTGCACAATGTATTCCTAGTATGAGCAGAGGCTCAGTGTCATTGCTTAGCTACATCTGAAGTTAGAGTTTCTGTGTGGAGCTAAGATTCAAAGACTAATCCTCAAGAGGTATAAATGAGCTGAATCATTGAGTTATCTATCCAACCAAAACTGATGTAATTTTCAAAAGATAAAAAACCTTCAGTTCTATTCTCTGAAATATGTTGGTGATAACAGATATCTTGGTCTTTCTGTAGCATTATAACTCAATGATGACAACATAGTAGTCAGATATTTTAACTGAATATTTGTATCAAAAAAAAATCAAGACGCTCTACAATGGCATTTTCAAATGCACAATTATTTTTATACTAGATACTCATTTCTAACAGCAAAATATCATTCAAAGCATGTTTGATAGGGCAGAGGTTAAAACATGGAATCATAATTATCCAGATGTGTTTTGAATCAAATATGTCTATTTATGATCCACACAATTAAAATTTATGAATATTAAGTAGACATATGAAATTTTTATGCTTATTTACTTTTTAAAATTATTACATTGTTATTTTAAAAATTATTTTACAAAACTTGATTTAGAAAGCAATATGTAAAATAGTAAAAGATGTGTCATTTACAGAAGTTAGCTAAAATAATTTTCTTGAAAATTGATTTTTATCAAACTTATTTATAATAGAATTTTAAGAATTTAGTAATGGAGATTAAAAACAACACTCAAATGCATGTATGTAGATTATTGTAGAGCTAAAGAGATGTTGGAGGGCAATGGTCCAGATTAAAGATGTATACCACCACTCCTGGATCTAAGCTGTTCCTTACTTGGAGCTTGATCTGTCCCAGGCTGCCTTGAACACAGAGATCTGCTTGCTTCTTGCTTCTCTTTCCTGAGATTAAATGTGTGTACCACCATTCTTGGACCTAAACTCTTCGTGGCCACTGTGCCTGAAGATCTGAATCAAAAGTGTGTGTCTTCCAGACTCAAGATGACAGGTGTGCCCTCCATTCCTGTATTCAAGATGTAGTCAAGTTGACGACTGGGAATAGCCATCACAGGGTTCAAGTACTGAGAGTGGAAGTACACATCCCTAACCCTAAAGCTATCTCCAATTGATAACCATTTTTCAAAGGAAAAACTAGTTTGTCTGTAGTCATAAAACCACACCTAGACCCAGCAGTAGATGGCCCACACAAAATGAATTCAGTGGTATTTTTGGAGGCTTTTTTTAATATAATAATGCTTTGTCTAAGAATTTTTGTTTGCTTGTGTTTTAACTCTACAGATCTTATGCATATATATTATAATCTCCAATATTGTGTTTTTATGAGGTTTATATGTGCAAATGTCTCTGTTTCTGAGTGTATATATGTTTCTTGTGCTTTTTTCGCTTGTTTTGTTTATTTGTTTGTTTTGTCCTATTCATAATTTTGTTCTTATTTTAATTATTACTTCATCTTTAGATGCTTGTTTGTTTTCTATTGTAAAAACAATAGAAATGTAACAAGAAGGAACTTTAGTGTGTGGGAAGTGAGGAGAATGTGAAGGAAGTTGGGAAAAGAAAACAAACGAAAATCAAAATCAAACAATGCTCGGATCTTCCTTTTTGCCTGAAATTATGAACCAATTTTATAAATAAAAGTTGAACTCATACTGATCATAGATCCATGTATCATGTACACATACAAATACAACTGTGTACAAACATATATACACATAAACACACATAGTAGACACACACACACACACACACACACACACACACACACACACACACTTTTTACTATCCAGTTCCAAGGTTAATCACTCAAAATAATTCAGATTTCCAAGCCTGGAACAGACTTTGGAAGGCTCAGGTAGGAAACTGCCTGAACCACCCTTGTCTGCTACTAGCCTTAACCTTTCAGGACTTTTTTTTTTTTTTTTTTTTTTTTTTTTTTTGTAATCATTTCATTCGTTTATATCTCAAGAGATATCCCACTTCCCGGTTACCGCTCCACAAACCTCCCATTCCAGATCTGCCCTCCTCCCCCTCCTCTTTGCCTCTATGAAGCTGGAATATCACATTATCACATTCACTGTTTCTGCCCTGTTACATCTCTAGTAGCTCACCACTCTTTGTTGAAGACGAACCTCTGATCTGGGGCAAAAGGCTGTTATTTGAGAAGACTTCACGTTTTGGTGTTGCTGGTAAGAACATGAAGCATAGACATGGATCCCCTATTCTTAGGTCTTTTCTTAGTCTGCTTTTGTCTCAGTGACCTGTGCCACTATTGGGTAAAGGTGGTATTTCCTTTTTCGTAGCCATTAGTTCATCATAAATAGAGAAACATGGAGTACTATGCTACATATTTATGTTCCCCTAAGCAAATAAGGTCTCATCTCCAGGAAAATATAAAACACTAAAGATTTTTGCAATAACATTTTTTGAAGATATAAAATGAATTCGATTTAAAGGGGCCTTGAAGTACAGTTCAGGAATTTGAAGTTAATTCATCAGATGAAGGAAAATGTACAAGTGAGCTCGGAGACATGCAGAGACATTGTTTTAGACACTTGATACGACAATATATGGTTCACAAATCTCCAGAGATGGAACAGTAGGCATGAGTTGGGAAACGCCTTAGTATAACAGATGATAGCCAATGACTCAAGTCAAAACACTCAAGAAGTCAGTCCTTAATCTCTTTTAGTATGGTCTGAGAAGATATTGTCAAGTGATGTTCTGACTATGCACAGCAAACATCTGCTAAGGCAAACAAAATAGCTCCCGGAAACATTATCTTATGTTTCTATTGTCCTAGATCCTCACTACTGTCCTTCCCACCAATACTATTAAAGGCTACAGCTAGAACAAGGTTGTATATATTGAAATAAAATCTATTTTAGCTATGAAATATCCAGGGTTGGAAAATCACCAGTTAAGACATAAAAGTGTTAAAGTAGAATCAAAATATCAGCTGACAATTTTTAAAAAAAGAAGGAGAAATAAAACCAGTATTTTCATTTTGCCTTTTTTTTTTATGAGCACAAAATGAGGGTTTTCAATGTCTTTCTTATGAACACAGGCCTACACATTATGAAGCCAGTGAAGCTTAAGCTAGGCAGGGAGAAAACTCTATATTTAGAAATAAATATAGAAATGTGTCCTGAAAATCCTAATTTTTAAATTTACAGATGCCAAGATATTTTAATCACAATTTAAAAGGCTCCATCTTTTCTCTGGTTTCTACTTATCACACTTCTGCTTCTGAAAGTTCCTTTGTTGAGTGACTTCAAGTTGCTGCAGGCATTTCTAGGATTTAGCTCAGCAAAGCTACGCTTGCTGACAAATTTAGTTTAAATTCATTTGCTCCACAAACAGTTCTCTGTGTAAATTATTCCTGGTAATCTCAGTACTAAAAAGATGTTGGAATTTGAGTCCCTCCCACTTTACTGACTCAGAAAAATCAAAATAGGAAAGCGGAAAGCCAGATGTGTTCTTCAAGCTTTCTTTAGAGTGTACAGGAGAAGGGGGATGAGATTTTACTTGTCTCCTGCAAGAGGATAGGCTCCAATCTCTTCCTCTCATCAGATGTGTGCATTTGTAAGCAGAGCAGATAAATTCAGCGGTGCTATTAAAAGTAGAAATACTTGCTTTTAAATATACTTAATCATGAATGCAACCAATTATAAAAAAAATAATATATTATTTCCCATTTCAAGTAGAAGTTCACTGCCAAGGTTTTTGGCAAGCAAGTTTAACTGCAGATTTGTATGATATTTCAAGGCACTTTAATAAAACAAGAAAAATCTGGATTTTTGATATAAGAAATACAGAGAGGTAACTATGCAGTTTGGATGAAAAGTTTTATCTAACTACAGATACTTGAATACAACATTTATATTTTCTAAGTATATTTCCTATGTGCAAAGAGGTGTTTGGGACTGGCAAAAAAGGAAAGAGAAGAAACAGTATTGAGAAAACCCAACATGAAAAGAAAAGAATGGAGGAAGGAAATGAGGAGAGGGGGCGGGAGAGGAACAGAGGAAGAGAGTGCCAGATGGAGACAGAGGGACAAAACCAGAAAAAGAGAGAGAGAATTTCACTAGATTTCTAAATTAGAGATTTGGGGAGTAAGGAAGGAAGTGTTGAGGGGTGTGGACTGTTGCTATATATTGTAATGCGCTAAATTCTATACCCAAAGGTCTATGCTTAAGAGTCAATTCTCATGTTTACCAGCTTCTGTTGTGTAAACCTTGTTCCTTAATTTAAAATTGTTGGTTAAATAAAAATGCCTGTATTCAGTTACTGGAGGGACTATAGTTAGGAAGGTTTCTGAGTTGCCTGGTCAAGTGGGGCAGAAAGAGGAGAAGGAAGTAAAAAAGAAGAAAAGAATGGAGAAGGCACTGTGAGAAGAGCGAAATCTCCATGGCTAGGAGATCCTGTAAGTATCTGGGGTATACTGCTGGTGAGGTAGCCAGGCCAGCAGTTAGAAAATAGATTAGGGTTACCCCCAGTAATTGTCAAAGCCACATAAAATAACCATAGTCTGAGTCATATTTATTTGTAATAGCTGAGGATAAGTTTAAGTTGGTTTACTCCAAGGAAGGAAGAAAGGAAGGAAGGAAGGAAGGAAGGGAGGAAGGAAGGAAGAAAGGAAGGAAGGAAGAAAGGGAGAGGGAGAGAGGGGGGAGTTCAGAAAACAGTCTAAATTAGAAAATAGAATATTTAATTGTTAGGTAAGACATATTATTTTATCTAGTTACTAAAGAGAGAGAGAGTTAAGTGATGCTTACTTTGCCTAAGAATACAATTTGGAATTCTTCAAAAATACACAGCCCTCCCCACCATGGATGCATTTTTGAGTTTTTCTGCTTGGTATTAATTTTTTTTTATATATATATATAATGTCAAATAAACACTGTCAGTGCAGTCTCAGTCCACAGCACAGAAAAAGCACCACCATGTTCCCGAACCTTTCACAGCATAGTTCGTCCACTGAGAGAAAGCATTCTAAGAGCAGCCAGACCCTGTCACCTGAGAGTCCTCTTTCCAGAGAGCACTGTCTTCCCAGTTGTTTCTCTTACCAGTTCAAGAGTTCTTGTTGCTTCTTTAAGTCAATGTGAATCATTTTAGCCTGAGATTGTTAACAAGCACGATATTTACTCTACCTTTAAAAAAAAAGACATTCTGTTTAGATTTTTAAGGCTCCTTTTGGAAGTAAGAAGTTGGTGAATTTTTGAACGGGTGTCGACATGCTTTGGTACCAGGACCCTTAATCCAGATTTATAATCTGGTTATACTTCTCTGTCTTTAGCCAGCTACTTCACCGGAGTCAGTTATCTGAGTTCTCATGAGCCCTCACCTATAAAAAGAGGATGTGAGGAATGTTTATTTCAAGAACCCGAGTAGCTATTAACAATTGCCATGCACGGTAGCACCAATGTGGTTTCTCTCCAGTCATGTATGTGGGGTGGCTCCATTTGGAGTTACCATCCTTGCCCGGCTTTGTCTCTAAAAATGTTTTTCTCTTTATTTCATTTCCTTCTCTGGGCCACCGATTCACAGATCACTTAAAATCCATTACAAAACAACCAGTCTGCTGAAGACACAGACACTGGATCCTATATCACAGAAGCACAGTCCATGAATTGCTGCTGTGCTGTTGATTTTTGCATTCACGGTGGCTCTCGAGAAGAGTTCTTTATCTTCTTTAACTTCCCCTGACACCCTATAAAACACTATAGTGTGTTTTATAACAGAGATCTGTGGCTTCCTTAGTGTCAATTTGAATACATTTGCACCCAGTGCTGCTGAGCCTTCTGCTCAAATCATTCACCAAAACTAGAGAGTACATCGTTGTTAAATTCAAGGCACCTCAAAGCTACAGGAGTCAAAGCAAAATTCCAGCTTAACACTTCAGATATTGAGAACTTGGACAGAACTATTGCTCACAAGGTTTATGGAGTGGACCCCAGATGGGAGCAAAAATCAATGGACGTCAGTATCTATACTTCTAGGAAGGAAGACTTCTCTTTATATTATGCAAATATTCTTTCTGTTTTAGTTCAATAAGGTTTTTACTTTTGAGGGAGAGATTACCTTGATGACCAATATTATCTTAGTCAACTATTTTAATATTTTGGGTACTGGATTTTAGTGATATTGAAGGTTGAGCCTTCACGGGATGAACTGGCTTTGCAATGTCAAGTCACATTCCTTGTGTAAAAGATAGTTTTGCTGTCTTTTTCAAAATTAATTATTTAAAACATTCACACATAATGTGTTTTTGTCATGTTTGTCCTTCTATTCTTGCTGTAACCTCTGCACACCTACCTCTCAGCTTTCTATCTTTTTCATGCTGCACCATGTATCTGGCACACAGTAAGAAAAAACACATACTCTTAGTATTTTGGATCCTGTGGGCAGTTTTTTTTAGCTTTATGCATTTAGCTCTAGACTTATATAATCCAGGAGTCTAGAAAGGGAAGATAATAGAATAATACCTACTAATTATTACTGATGCTATGGTGTACTTAGAGACAGGCTTAGCATGGCTGTCCTTCGAGAAGCCCAACAAGCAGCTGACTGAGAAAGGCAGATACACTCAACTGATGGACTGAAGTCTCTAATCTCTATAGTTGAATTAGGGAAAGACTGGAAGAAGCTGAGGAGGAGGGTGACTCTATAGAAAGATTGACAGTCTAAACTAACCTGGACATCTGAGACCTCTCAGACACTGAGCTACCAAGTAGGCAGCATACACGAGGTGGTCCGAGGCCCCCAACACATATACCAGAGGACTGACTGGTCTGGCCTCAGTGAGAGAAGATGCAGCTAACCTTAAAGAGATTTGAGGCCCCAGGGAGTAGGTAGGCATAGCAGGGGTTGGAAGGGAAAAACATCATCTTTGAGACAGTGGGGAAGAAGAATGAGATAAGGAACTATAGGAGTGGGTACCAGGAGGGGACAATAGCTGGATTGTAAAAATATAAAATTAAAAAGAAAGGAAAAGGAAAAACACACAACATGCATAGGCACACACCCACAGGCACATTCACAGGCACACTCACACATGCATGCACAAGGCATCACCCTAATATTTTAAATGACACTGATAGATTTGAAGCGTACAACTCTACAGTTTCCAGTCTTTTTAAGAGAACTATTAACTGCAAGAACTTTTGATATAATCCCTCTCTGATTTCTCTGATAAACATTTTAATACTATATTCATAGGTATAGCCATATGGCACAGTTGTTGACTGTTCTAATCTATTGATAGTTTTATTTCTAGTACTTTACAAATGTGTGATTGGGAACATATTATTTTAATTCCAACAAGTTCTTCTATATTCTAATCTCACAATTTTGCATTTCCTGAGTAAATTAAATTCCAGTTAACTTACCCTTTCATTTTCCTCCTCAGACCCTAATACACTGGATGTAGAGAAGAGTACTGATAACCATGACCATATTGCTGCATTCAATCTAATAACATTGTGCTCTTTTCCTTAGTTGATAAATATTTGACAATTTAACATTATCTAAGTTTTATTGGAAACATTGTAAAGTACCCTTTATTGTAGACAGTTTGATGATACAACATGTAATTTTTTTGTTTTACTTTTATACAAATTGCTTCTTCAATGCATGCATTCTTTAAATTTGCTGTTATTTTTAAAGAATATATATTATCATACAATGAAATTAATATTATCTGGTAATGTATCTCAATGAATTTTTGTATGCATATGAATTCATGTAGACTTAACAAGTAGAATGGTAAACAAATAGAATATACCATGCAGTAGGCCCTGTTATTCCACACATTAAATGTTTCCGTAAAATTTACCTATAATTTACTAATATGTGCTCCTTCAACAACAACTTTTCTTCACAAGATTGCCTGTAATGAAACCACAGATCATACAGTTTTTCCAGAATTGTCTACCTGCAAAATATTTAGCCTATGATTCATTCTCATAGTCACATCAGTCATTAGTTCCTTTATTAAATGATTAGTTGATTTTCTTATGCTAGCAAAAGGTAAAATTGCTACTTATGATTCTCTCTGTTGGCCAGATGTGTCCTAAGACAGGGTCTGTGCCTCAACAATACTAGAAAATGAGGTGACCTCTAGATAAAGTTCCGTTTCAGTAAGGGAACATATATCTTTGTGGCCTTTGTCATCAATCCACCTGTTATTGTATGGTCAATGTATCCAAAATGTTTATCTAAGAAAGTAATTGGAGCTCTTCTTTTTAGGTATTATTTTTTTCTTAAATGAATAAATAGAGCTGAAGCTAGAGTTTAATGTTGTCTCTGCATGAATGAGTGAGTGAATGATGTGCGTTATTTTACTGAAGTTGCAGGAAAGTTCAATAGCATCATATGTTAAGATAGAAGATATATTTGGGAAATAAAGTTACTGTAATAGTTACCTTTCTCATTTCCTTCACCAAATAACCTATAAATAGAAAAGTAAGGAAGGAAGGGTTTATTTTGGCTTATGCTTTGAACAAGTATATTCCACAATGACACATAAGGCCAGGAGGGCTCATGATGGCAGAGGCATGTGTTTGGGACTCCACATATCTTCAGAGAAGAAGAAAATTCTGGGCAGGGGGTGAGGCTGGTTTTTTTTTTTTTTTTATATCCTACCCCTAAAAACACACCTCTTCTACAGATGCTCTATTCCTTAAAGGTGCATTCAAAGAACTGCCATCAATGATGAATCATGTATTCAATCAAATATGCCTCTGTGGACAATTTCACATTTAGACCATAAGCAAACAGAGTTTATGATGAGAAGTTGGTTTTTTTTTTTAATTTTTTTTATATTTGCCAGTCCCAGGAATGACTTCTGAAATACAAAAAAAGTCTCAAAGATATCTTGTATGATTAATAAAACTACCAATATTGTCACAAAAAAAAATTAGCAGAATTAAGACATGAGTAAATTGAAGACCACAGTTTTAAAAAATAGAAATTCTGTAAATTGTTAGTTGTTGAATCATGATCTTGGTTGTCAACAATTTCCTGACAGGTGTTGCTTTAATGTATAAGATTTTTATTATATTCTTGACAATCAAATTAATTATTTACATAAAGAGATAGACAAAATCTTTCAAGTGACCTTTAAATAGCCATTATTGTAAAAATGGCTTTCCCCTTCCCTGTATCCTCTGTAAGCTAGCCTTACAATTTTCTTATGCATGTCTATAATCATTAGACTAGCCATGGAGGCATTGCATTCAGCTCTGCTCTCTATTACAGCTACTGTTTGTTTCTTTAAAAAATTACAAAGAAAAATATAGGGGGCTCGAGGTCCCTGAGCTCACAGATAAGCTCTTAGAAAACCAAGAATGCTAAACATTCAAGCTTGTCATTTCCAAAAAGAATATTCACATACACACACATACATATAGATATGCATATAGATATAAATATACACAGATGCAAGGTTGTTAGCTCATGCATGGGCATGGACATGGATCTTGTTGGGTAGTTGTGGTTCCAGCGTGTCTTCCGCCCCAGGTGGCTTAAGGAGGCATGGCTCTGGGGAGGAGGAGTGTGGGATTTTTGACTGAGTTCACTCCTTGAGGTGCCTGGTGAACACTGCACGGCTCTGCCCAGGTGTGAGAAGTTCTCACTCAGTCTGAAGTTCCACAAAGTGGCAGGGCTCTTGAGTGGACCTGGAGGACAGTGGTCTTCATTTGAAGCTCCCAGAAACCTCTGGGGAGCTGCAGACAAACAGAGACATGAGAGGAATGAGAGGGGAAAGAGAGGTCCCAACAGCACCCCGTGGGAAGCACTTGCTTTCCTGGATCAAGGCTCAGTTAGCTTGGTTGAATTGGCAGTCCCTGTGGCTGGAGCACAGAGAAGCCCTTGATGGGAGATTAGGCAGCTGCGGAGGTGGCAGCAGCTAGGCTCATTAAAGGGCTTCTTTATGATTCCTCATGGCAGGCCCAAAAAACACGAAAAAGTCTATGGTTTTTTAGTGTGTATTGTTATGATGGCAAGGTAGATGAATCTGGCTGTACCCATCAGCCCCTGAACCTCAGGGCAGACCTGAGGTTAAATAGGTAGGAAGGAGGGAGGAGGGTCTAAGAAAGAATACTTAATTGGTTACACCCTCTGGTCTTCAGGTATCTCATTAATATGGAAATCTTTTGACACTGAGGCCTCTAGTCATGCCCTCTACCTGTGTTGGGTAATGCAAACCTCTCTTTGGGAGGGGTTGTACTGCCCTACGTGACTGAAAAGCATGGGTCAATGGAGGTCTTAGACCGGTGTTAGGAGCAAACACCTACCTTTGCCCCATTAGGGTCCAGGGTTCAAGGCCTATGCTCAACCAGTAACCAAGCTATCCTTTCACAGTCCCACAACTCTACTTCTTTTCTTTTTTAAAAGTAGGGGCATCCCTGGATTGACTGTCAGTAAAAATGTTGTAGTAAAAATTTTGGATGAGGAAGTCAAAAGAAAACACCACACAGGCTTTAGGGGGTAGCACAATTAAGTCACAAGTTAAGGAGAGTTGAGGGTGGGGGTTGGTAAGGCAAGGTATCATTGAACCAGTTAATTACAGTTTGTACAGATTGAGGGTAATAGCATCTGATTAATCTAGGTAGACAATATGTTTTGTTGGTAGCCAACATTTGAAGATGCCGCTGACTGCCTGCCTGCCTCTTCAGATTTTTCTGGTAAACAGGTATTCTGTACATGCATCAGCATGATTCTGGCATGTGCCCCTCCCAAGTGGGCATATGCTAACGAGGTATTGTAGCCTTAGCCAATCCTTGCATTGGCAACCACTGCTCCTCTATATAAGCAGAGTCCTTCGGCTGCATGGGGTCCCCCAACCCCGTTGTATTTTTATAGTTCCTACAATAAAGGCTTTTGAGAAGAATCCAACCGTGTTGCATCTGCTTGCTGGACGAGTTGGGCTCGACAATGTTTTCCTTACTAACATGTAACTTTTAGCTATTTGACTTTGGAAAGAGAGTTCATCTGTAGCTGGAAGGTCTAGATCTGTCTTCTGTAGGACTCAGCATGCATCTCTGGGTCTCAGCATGTGTCTCTGGATCTTGGCATGTATCTCTAGAGTCTTCAGTCAGACAAGGTGTCTGGAAGAAGGCAGCTTGGTGTCCCAGGCAGGTTCCAGGAGATGGTGTTGTCTCCACTGGATCTGTGAGTGCACCTGTAGGATAACTACAAAGGGAAGCATCACCCCAGCAAGGGGATGTCTGCAAAGGGTGGGTAGCAAGTATTAAGCTACTGTGGAGCAAGCATGTCATGGTCTGTCATTAAGAACCTAGAAAACCAAAGGTGGTTGAGGAAATTTAGTCTTAGAGGGCACCTTTGAGTCTGTTTTGGATGGCTGAGCATAAAAACCATCACGTTAATTATGTATCTGGGATAGGCAATGACAGTTTGTAAAAGAAAACTGGTTGTTAACTAAGGATTTAAAGGTGATGAACAGTATAGTTGATTTGACCTGTGGAGGTAGATTAGATGACCTTTGAACCTTAAAGAAATCTCAAAAAGTTGAAAAAATTTTGGACATATATCATGAGTGTTAGGGAGAAAAGGAAATGTTTAAACAATAAGGAAGAAAATTTTCTGTTGAAAAACACAAACATTGTTGCAGGTATTCCTGTTAGGGAGAAAAAGCTTTAAAAACTTGAGTTAAAGGTCTCAGGTGTGCTTCTTTGTTGTCTTAGGCAGGTTTAGAAGCAGTGTGTGGAGGGGCCTGCTCTGCCATGTGGTGGCTGGGTGCTCTAGCAGAGAGGCCTGTATTCCCCATTTATTTTTCTTAGCCAGTAAATCCTAAATGTAGAGGAGAAGAAAGGTCAATGTTGAAGAAGTGCTCAATGGAAAAAACATAGAGGCTTGACAGGAGAGTCAGACTCAGAAGGAGAGAAAGGCTGTGCAAAAGATGGAGCTATCGGGGGAAGACACGTAGAAGCTGGGTTGGAGCCGGCAGCTCTGGCGAGAAGTTAGCAGGCAGCGCACAATTCCTCCAGGCTCAGCCTGGAGTTTTTAGCTGGGAGAAAGAAGCTGTAAGCAACATGGGGGTGACAGAAACAAGCAGGGTCACACCCTCTACCTGTGTTGGGTGACATAAAGCTCTCTTTGGGAGGGGCTTTATTGCCCTATGTGATTAAAAAGTGTGGGTCAATGGAAGTCTTAGACCATGTGTCAGGAACCTAGAGTCTGGGGGCATGGAGGAATACCTATGGTTGTCCCATTAGGGTCCGAGGTTTGAGGCCTGTGCTTGACCAGGAACCAAGCTATCTTTTCATGGACACAAACACACACACACACACACACACACACACACATATATATATTTCCACCTAGATAGTAAGTAATGGATATGGTTGGTTAATCCACTGGTGACTTTTGTGCTCTTTGTTTGAAAAAGATCATACCAGATTTTCCCACTGCCCTTAATATGTTATAAATAGTCAATCTATGGAATCTATTTTTATGAAACAGGTTGCATGTACTTTACAAAAAAATTCAATGTAAGTTTAAGTAGCTAAAAACTTCATTGTGCACATGGGATTAAATTGTCCCCATAAAATTTCCCAATTGTACTGTACTTAAAGATACCTAAAATAACCTGCCTCCTGTCACTGTGTAGAAGTCTGGACTAACACTCCTGAGTTCTGTTGAAGCAGGTTTATTTTTTGCCTCCTGAGAACTGATCCTCATCTAGCCTTTGTGTTTGCAGAGATCCCCTCAAAGTTGCTACTGCCATATGAGGTCAAAAGAATGACTCTCGGGAAGAAGCTACAAGATCAAGGTTCTTATAATAAAAGACTGAAAAACTGTCAAATGAAAACAGTTATCTTGAACCCCCAGGATAATTGGATTCCATAGTCACTATTACTTGTTTAAATGTAATGGGACAATTTTGCCTGGTGCTCAGGTTTAGACAGTGATTGGTTACATAAAATTTAGAACTCTTGTTCCTTATGAATACTCATTAATATATGAAGTAAATGCACAGATTTCAAGCCATGAAGTTTCCAGACTCTGTTCATCATACAATAGGGTTTGTTTTGTAACACAATTGTACCCATATATACCTATGTATTTTATGTTTTAAACCACTTTAACAGGGTAAGTTAACTGCATTTGAAATGTTCTTAAAGGTGATTTTCTGAAACAAAACATTATGGGTTGCTTTTCGTGTTTTGATTATATTTGGATAGCATATAATCACGGTTTCCATTGTGATCTTTCTGAAGTTAAATACCATTTTACCTTCATATCTTCCAACTGGTGACTCCACTCCAAGATTTAGATTTCTGATTCAAAAAGAGTATCAATCTGATTTTGTTTGAAGGGCTATTCAGCAGAACTCTGTTGAATTATGTGAATTTTCTAAACTCTATTTTACTGGCATCACAGAGAGGCCTTCAAGCCTCCCAATCTTCAAGGGAAGGAGATCAAGTCTTATGCCAGTGTGACAAAGACAAAGCATGTGAGAACCAAAATTATTTAAATTGGGTTGATAGCTTTTCAATTTACATAAAGCTTTTAGCCTGCTGTTATCTTTGCTTTTACCAATTTAAATGCATTAACTCCAAGGCTCATTTTAAATTGAACGTTTAAATTAATGCATTGTCAATTTGTCGTTATGGTAAATGGGTAAAAATGAAGCTAGAAGCACGGATGGGGAAAAATAATGACCCACTCTTGATTTGCTATTTTAATCCAGATATGCTCTGCAGTTCTGCGGTTGCCATTACCCATGTGAACCTAATGGCATCTGAAAACAGGATTGGCAATGCCCGTTAACAAGATGTTCTTTTCTAAAGTGAGAGCTCGTTGTTGTTCAAAAACAAGCTGCAATATTGTGTATGACTGACTTGGTATGCATGTGCTACCTCTGATCACTTTAGCTAAAAGGAAGAAGAGAAGGAAATATAATGATCCTAATTAGCATCAAACCCAAGCTGAAGTGATTTTCTTTGAGCTATTCAACTCTACCTCAAATGAAATATGAAGTAAATGGTTGGCAGAGTGTTTAAACATGAATGAGCTGCAAAGAAATCAGCTCCTTGATGTTTTCTTTTTCCTGAGAAGAATTTAAGTGACATATACAAAAAAAAAGTTAGAGCTGCAAGCTTAATTTTGTTCTCCTTGGGTTTGGATATCCTCGGGCAAGGAAGTGGCAATAATAAACATCACTTTTTTTTCTGTTTTTAATCTTACCCATTAACCTCTGTAACTGAAGTTAAAAGAATACAATGTCTTCTGGGTAACCTTGAAGTATTGTGACATCCTAAAGTGGAATAGCGCCTTGACAGTATCATGTATGACTTAATGAAACACTGTATCTTTTTGCCAGAGACATAGAACAGACATAGCCATGCTATGACTGTGCTTCTTTCTCATGACTCGTTCTCTGCTCTTATTAATGTTTATGTACAACTTTGTAGTAGGTGAGATATGTTTGAAATAAAAGATAGAAGAATGCTTCTATAAGATAGCCACATAAGACACATTATGGATGGTGCTGTGTGTATGTGTGTGTGTGTGTGTGTGTGTGTGTGTGTGTGTGTGTGTTTGTGTGTGTATGTAAAATCATGGTGCTTACGTATTGAACCCCCTGTGTATATTTGATAAGCACTGAAACACTATGCTTTATTACTAGCCGTTCAGGTCTTAGAACACCAAGCAATCTCACTAACCAATAGAGCCATGCCATGTTTTTCCATGATGCTTGAATGTATTGTTTAAAGTAATTATTTAAAATGGCCGCTAGTCAAGCCGACTACCTAAGCTGCAGCAGCTCTGCCTAGCTCAGCCACCATGTTCTGAAGCTGGAGGCCACATGCACACAACAGCTAGAAACAGCCAGCCAGAAACACCAGGCCTGCCACCCACAAGATGCCAGCATGGGAGATGGCTCTGCCAATCTATTACACTGTTTCCACAATGCTTGGCTGAGTCCAGACCATCCTGCCATCCATGCTTGCCCAGTAGGAATGAGACTCTAAAACATAGATTATCCAAAGCCTTTATATATTTGGTAATACTCAATAACAAGATGCCCACACAATAAGAGGTGTAACCCAATACTCAACCTAGATATATCAACTACCTTTGACAGCTAGAGACAGGCACATGTCTGCTTCTATGTTTCCCTCTCTCTCATGCTCTCTTCCCTAGCTCCTTGTCTTTCTCCTCTTCTTCTCCTCACTCATCTTTTTCCTCTCCTTACTCCTCCCACCTTAACTCCTCCAACTTGTGGGAAAAATACCCCGCTATAGTGTATGTTTAATGTAAGTAAGTATACATATAGGCTTCTGTGGGACACACAAGTTTTGTTCTATAGTTTTTTTTCTGATGGCATCACTAATTATGAGTTATAAAATCTGTTATTTCATATTCTTCCAAAAGACAAAGGCACCTCTAAATCTATTTTCTCACATAGAAATGACCAATTAGATTGGAGGTAAGTATCTTTTCTGCTGAAGATTTTTTCTCTCTATTCATAAGCACCACTTTGCTTTTGCTTGTTGATACATTAGTTTTCTGTGTCATCTATGCAATGCAGTAGGATTTGTCATTCTCTTCTTTGATAGAGAGTATTTCCTGTCTAGAGTTTTCTTACTCTGTGTGTTTAGGATATGCAACCTTGGCTTTCCAGGTGTGTTATTTTTCATGTTTTAGGAGGGAGAAGGGCAAGTGTCATAGCTATGGTCTATTGCTTTCTTTTACATACCATGAAAATCCTAAGTCAGTGACTTGCCTGTAGTATCTGTCTATCTCTGTTTAATGAATATAATACTGAATATCTTGGTAGGGATGCAGCACAGATTTATATATATATAAATATATAAATATGATATTTCCCGAGAGGCATCTTACAACAGAATAAGTGTAGACAGTAATCAAAGGAATATGCTTGAGAAAGAAACAAACCATTATGAGCAAGTCTAGGAGAACTACTATTGTTGTGTGGAACCCGGAGGAACAAAACTGCTTTGCAAACACAAACAGTTGAGGATTTTAGCTGAGTTCAAGGAACAGACTCTTGGATGATGACATGTTAGGTCTTGTTGCCAGAATAACAAACATTAAAATCTGTTCTTCCAGGCTTTTTATCAATGGAAACAGATATACCTTGAATTTCTGCTCAGATGGAAGCAAATATATTGTTCAGATGAAAGCCAACACCAAACATCTCTGGTAGAGTATATGCTCAGCCTTCTTTCTTATAAAATTGTTTGAACAAGTTAGTTGAAAGAAAGCTTCTTAGACAGAAACATGAATCACATTCTCATGTGAAAGTAGGGAGGAGATCAGCCCTGCTAAGCTTGGGAGGACACTGTTCATCTGAGTAATGGGGACAAGAACGTACATCTCTTCATTCTCAGAGCACACACTTGGGCATATCATTGCAGGTTCCATACCACTGATCTGCTTTCTATGCAGTCCTGGAAGCCTTCTTGATGAAGGTGTCACTCAAGCCCGGCATAGTTCCTTTTCTCATAGGAGAAGGAACATTGTTAACCAGAATCAAAGACTCCAGCTCAGCATAAGTCTGTGTTAAGCATTCCAAATGAAGACAGATGCTGTGTGCCCACATCTCTCTCACTCTCCCCCAAAATTATACTGATAATATTTTTTTTTCATAAAATAAATTACTGAGGACTAAGCACTTGACTTACCAAACAGATTTTGATTTATCAAAATAGATTTGGCAACTTTTAACGTGCATACTCACATATTTAATTTTATACTTCACAAATCTTAATTTGTGTTACCTTCAAACAATTGTCTTATGGCAAAAGAAATACATTTTTATTAATAATATATCTGTTGTTTATTTCTTTAAAAATACCAACAGGAGAATTGTTCATATTAAAATATCATGTGCATTTTTGATATAGGCAGAAGAGTTTAAGGAGACAAAAGAGAAACTAGGTTGTTCTGGGGATCTCCAAGGAAGCGGCATCAGCATGTGAATGACAGTGACCTCTGAGAAATCCTACAGATAGAGTAAAAGTCTGAGAAAGCATTGTGAGGGTCAGTAATGGGGAAACCCCAGGAGAAAAGAGAAAAAGGTGGCAGTCACAAAAACAGACTAAAAGATAATTATATTCAACAATGCAAAGGGGAAAAAAAAGCAGCTAACAACTACTAATACTAAAAGTGGCCACTTTGAAAACACTAGAATTATAATTAGAATACATTCCCTAATTTACATATTTTAATTTTGTAATACAAAGCAATTTCAATTTTGTAACTACAGAGATTTGACAGGACAGAGTTCAGTGTCACTACCCTTTAGGGCCTGTAACTGACAAGATCTTGGTATTAACTGGTGCTTGAGAGCCCAGTGCTTTGAAGAATGCTCCTTTGTGCTTGCAAAGATCTATTCTTAATGTCACTATGTGAGGTAAAAATAAAGCACATGCAAAATGGGTGCAAGATGCCCCAATATTCTTTTGTGAAGAAGTAAACAGGATATATATGCAATGTTTCCTCCCATGGCTGAAGAAATACTCAGACACAAGAGTGGCAGCTGATCCAATGCTATTATAAAATAAGTGTCCTCAATAATATAAATCTCCATGTTTTCTAAAATGTACAAACATAACAAAAGTTTTAAATAGACTAGCTAATGATATTATTTAAATAATAATAGTCTTAAATAATATCATTACATAGTACCACTATTTCTGAGTGAATATTCTGTTTTTACCTAAATATGCCATTAAGTGGTTAAGGCTACTTGAATTGTCTGGGTTTCTTTAGCCTTTTTAGATGCCAAGAAAGCAAGAGCATCCCAGGATTTCACAGGGATGACATTAGCTGAATTACACCCACAAAGGGGAGAAAGAAGCTGGAGAGACCATACCCAGAGGTTAGGCATACCCCCCCACCACTTGAGGAATGGGGCCACCCACTCATCTCTAAAATGTTAACCCAGAATTGCTCCTGTCTTAAGGAAATACAGGGACAAATAGTGGAGCAGAGACTGAAGGAAAGGCCGTCCATTGAGTTTCTTACTTGGAGATCAATCCCACATGCAGACACTAAACCCAGACAATATTACAGATGCCAAGAAGCGCTTGCTGACAGAAGCCTGATACAGCTGTCTTCTGAGAGGCTCTGCCAGATCTTGACCAATACAGATGTAGATTCTCTCAGCCAAACATTGAACTGAGCACAGGGACCCCAGAGGAGGTGTTAGAGGAAAGACTGAGGAACTGAAGGGGCCTCTTGTGGCATCAATGGGAGGGCAGGCTCTTGGTCCTGTGAAGGCTTGATGCCCCAGTGTAGAGGAATGCTAAGGTCTTAATGTGGAAGTGGGTGGGCGAGTGGGGGAGCACCCTTATTGAAGCAGGTTAAGGGAGGGATGAGAAAGGATGTTTGCAGAGTAGAAACAGGAAAGGGGATAACATTTGAAATGTAAAAAAATAAAATATTCAATTTTTACCTCTCTTAAAAAAAGATAGTACTCAAGATTAAAAGTATCCTTACGACCTTGTAACTGTGAAAAGTTTGATTAGTAGCTTTACAATATTTCTGGAAAGTCTGCATTCGTAACAAGCTGGTCCGTCTTTTCACTTTTCTTTGTTATGGGTTATATTCTGTAAAGAAAGAAGTCAAGGTAGTGGCTTGCTGAATATGTCATGGATTAGCTGTGCTTAGCTTTGAAAATGAGAATGTCTATTTAAAGAGAAAACTTCAAATTTATTTTATTATTTATTTCTACAAAGCAAAATTAGTTTCTTTAAGACAGATATGTTGATATCTACAACATGTTTGACTCTGACTTTAAGAACACCATGAGTGGGCAGCAGGATAGATTGGAATGTGGCTTTCTGAAGAATAACTAGGGTGTATCGTTTTTTTTTTAAAGGTCATCACTCACATGCTTACTACAGGTCTATCTTCTCCATGCAGACTTGTTTATGTGGCTATCACAGATCACTACAAACAAAACAAAGCATCTTTGAGAAGGGAAGCTAAATAAAAAGTTACCTTCCAGTAACTATATCTGATTATTATATACCACCATTTTGATACTATTCATCATACATTTAAACCCTTCAAGATCTGATAATGTGATAAGAAAAGTACCTTTTATGAGAGACTTTTCAGTCCTTATTGGATACTTACATCAACCCTTGCTATAAATATAAAGTAACATGCACAAAAGCAAACTGAGATAATTAATATTTTCCTAATTATTTAGAAATCTACAAGGGGAGGTGCTTCAGTCATATAAAATCCTCGGTGATTGAAATTTTGATGGCCTGCAAGGCTACACAACACAGTAACTTCATTTGGTTCAGAAAGAGTATTGTTTTGAATATAGTCTGAAGTACTGTTGAAGGTTTGATCCTTGAACTGAATTTATTATATTTATCATTGCTGCATTTATTTGTAAACATAAAACAGTTTCAGGAATAGCAGATATTTTTGGCTCCTGCAGAGTAGACATTACAGAAGGTGTTTGAAATATTTGGTCACATTGCACTCACAGTCAAGAAGCTAAAATGAATGCTGGTACTTTGCTGGCTTCCCTTTTCCACTTTTATTTATTTGGGGCATTAGCAGTACATTAGAAACTATTACCCATGTTCAGGGGTCGTCTTTCATTCTCGAACATCTCTGGAGACATTCTCACACAAGGACACAGGTGTGTTTCCTAACTGATTCTAAAACTTGTCGAGTTATCAATGAAGGTTCATCCTAGCAGAAACCATCAGAGGTCAGACTTGAGGGAAGTAATTAGCTGGTAATAATGTACTGTTGAGGCAATGGGGATTTTGGATATGGGGTCAAGTTGAAAAGAGTAACTGTGAGTTCTTGGTGGGTATTTTTGTCTTTGGCTCCTCTTTCTCTACGAATCTTCTTTCATGGCATTTTTTCTTTCTGTTGCCCTCTGCTTCCTGGAACACATAAAATGGAAAGCCCTGATCTACTGTGTGTTTGTTTCCTCAGTGCTCTGCTTCATGGGAAGTCTAAGGAGAGGTGGCCAAGCACCTACGTATTTTATCTACAAGACCCAAAAGAGCTTTTCTGTTTTTCAATTGTTTCTCACAGGTATGTGTTCATAGCCACAGAAATGAAGCAAAGCATGTTTTGTTTATTTGATTTCTATTTGTTTTCCCTATCCTAAACAAAAAGAAAAGAAGAAGGTAAGAAGAAATAAAGAAAGAAGAAATAAAGAAAAACCCAATTCTTGACATCCATCAGAAATCAGCAGTATAATTAAAGAGAAGGATATTCAACTACTTCCTGTTGAAAATCTTATGTTAGAATATATTAATTTGTGACATCTGTGAATTGGCTAGACTTGAAGGCAATCTCATATTAAATCAATGACTATAAATGTCATGGATCCACTCATTTGGTGAGGCCCCAAAGCACCCAGCAAGCTCCTGACCTACAGGGGTGACTTCATGACTGAATTGAGACCATTTTCATGGTGGATAACTGGAGCCAAGTAGAAGCTCTGCAAGGAACATATGGAGTCACAGTAGGGAGAGTAATTCTCTTGGCAAAGAACATAGAGATTCCTACATTTATGAAATATGCCTTGGATGTCTTAAAAACTCATTTATAAACCAAGATAGCATAAAGAACGAGGCAATTTCTAGCCAGAGTAATAAATGCCAAAACATGAAGGACTACATAGTATTCCAGAAAATCAGCATCTTATGTTGATATAATATCTTGTGGAAATTTTATGCTCTTAAAATAGATTTATTCAAACAGGTATTTCTTGTTCCTGTTTTCTGAAACCAAGACTGCATTTACAGCAAGGTGAATTTCGTTCTCTAAAAATGGAGTAACTTTTATCACTGACATGAATACAGTAGATCAAGAAGTTCCTTGTGGGTACATTTGCACCTCTCAGTGCAAAATGACAAAAGAAATAATAGAACTTTCAAGTTATGTCAAGACATCAGTATGGGAAAGTAACATGTGAAGGTGTTGGCACACCAGCAGAAGGGTGCTGTGCAGCACACAGCAGAGAATCTCGTCGTAATGGGAGAATGCATTTGCTTTGAAGGGAATTGAGGTACGTTCCTTCCTACTTCTCTATACACTTCTGTTTGGATGTGAATCAGTATGTTCCTGGCAGCCTCACAGCAGACTTGTCCTGGGGTTTTCAATGTCAGGCATTATATGATTCGTATCCTCAAATAGTTCCCAAAAGAAATAGTCAGCTGCTTCCTGGTAGTGTGCCAAGTAAATGAATGCTCCTTTGATTTTCTCTCTGAACATACAGTTTTATGTCTTCAATAATTAACCTGTCAGTCTAGTATCTCCAGCAATGCTGCATCCAGGTAATGGGAAGGATATTAAAAGCTAAGAAATCCAGTGGTGATATTCACAAATTTTCTTTTACGTACGAGTACATTAGTTTTCTGGGCAGAGAAAATATCAATTTAATTTTTGATATCATGTGTTTTGTTTAATCTTCTACCAGAACTATCATTATGCTACCTAGAAAGAAATAAAAGCAATCCACTATGACATCTGTGAGGTAAATAATCAGAATTTAGTTGACGTGAGGATTTCCAGAAGAGAAAATGAGGAAGGACATTATTATAACACGACTTTTACCAGATATTTCTAAATTAGCATGGCATAAGTTTATAATAATTAATTGATCAAATACAACGTTAGCATGAGTATAATGGATCCAGTTAATCAAGTTTCATATCGTATATAACCATACTCCTCAATGCAGGTAAGCCTATGTTTAAGTTTGTGAATGTGAACTGCCAGGAACATAGCTCAATGGTCACTAAACAATTCCTTAGAAACTATTACATCAGAAAACCTTTATAAGAAAGACTAAAACATGGTAAATTAGGGGGATTCAATCTAAATCACTTGCTTGGTCATAGTAATTTTCATTTTCATTTTTTCTTTACTTATCTTTCTATATGCCTGTCCATCTATATATCATTATAAATATACATATATGTATAAAATCTATCATCCATTTATCTATCTACTATCTATCTATCTATCTATCTATCTATCTATCTATCTATCTATCTATCTGCCTGTTTATTTGCTGTTGATTGTTGTGGTAGTGATGTTTTGGAAAGAAAAGATTTTTCAGACCCTCTGTTGTTGTAAGTTCTACAAGGCAAATAGGCAGAGAGATAGAAACTAAACAGAAGTGAAAGGCTGGAGCCTTGGTACGTTTTCAGATATTATAGGTTCAATATGTGTTTGTAACCAAAATGACAGAGATAAGAAGAAATCTAACCTCAGTAAACACTCCTAACATAAAAGAATATAAAATTTAGCCTTAAACCTCACAGAACATTTTGAGATTAATGCATGGAATATTGCAACTGGTAGTGTTGTGACCTGTGTCTTTCAAGTTAACTCATGGATGATGTTTGAGGACATAATCTGATATGTCATGTAGAGAAAATATACTATGAATCCATGGTGGAATAGTTTATAGAGACAGACAATTGGAGGAGTTCAACCTCCACAGATGATAGAGGTCAAATTTCTATCTCAAATTGAAGGAACATGCACACAAATCTTGGAATCAAGAGATCAATGTATTCAGTTTCCAGGCCTTCCCTAAATCCACAGATGGTTCTTCTATTTCAGTATGAAATGACACGAAACTTTCTTCACTTCAAAAGAACCACTCCCATGTGTTTTATGGTTTCTTTTATTTTGTTTTTATGTGCCATTGATTTTTTTTTTAATATAGGTGATCAGCTGGGTGCACACATTCCCAAAGAATAGTTCCGGAGACTATCAGAAAAATAGTTTAAATTCTAAAAAGTACTCTAAAGCTACAAGTTATCCCACTCATGTTTAATAAGGCCAATGTTCTGTAAATGATATCTAAATAAATCTAAAGATTTTCACTCAGGGTTGAAATAAATCAAATAGAAACAATGAAAATAATACAAAGAATCAACAAAACCAGGAGCTGGTTCTTTGAAAAAATAAAAAATATCTGTATGGCAAAATTTTCAAGTTCCTGAAGAAACTGAAAAAGCTATCAGAAGCTGGAAAGATCTCTCATGCTCATTGATCTGTAGGTTTTAACATAGTGAAAATGGACATCTTACCAAAATAAATCTAAAAATTTAATGCAATCATCATCAAAATGTCAACTCAAGTTTTTATAGATCTTTAAGGAAGAGTCCTGCACTACATATGGAAAAACTAAAAGCCTAGGATAGCCAAAACAATCCTGAATAATTAAAGAACCTCTAGAGGAATCACCATCCCAGACCTCAAGCAGCACTCTAGAGCAATAGTAATAAAATCTGGATCATATTGGTACAGACGCAACAAACAGGTCAATCAATACAATCAAATCAAAGACCTAGAAATAAGCCCACACATAATTTAATTTTTGACAAAGCAGCTAATAATGAGATATACAATAGAAACAAAAAAGTATCTCAACAAATGGTGCTGTTCTAGCTGGATGTTTGTATTGAGAAGAAGACAAATAGATCCATATTTGTCATCCTCCACAAGCTCAAATCAAGGACTTCAACATAAAATGAGATACACTGAATCTAATAGGAGAGAAAATGGGAAATACTCTTGAATGCATTGGCACAGGGAAAAGTTTCCTCAACAGACCACCAATGGTTTAGGCTCTAAGATCAACAACTGATAAATGGGACCTCTTAAAACAGGAAAGCTTCTGTAAGATAAAGGGCATTGTCAATAGGAAAAAGAGCAACCCACAGGATTGGAAAAGATCTTCACCAACCCTACATCTGACATTTGGCTAGTATCCAAAATATATAAAGAATTCAAGTAGTTATACTCAAAAAAAAAAAAAAAAACCAATAACCCAGTGAAAATATGGAGTACATAGCTAAACAGAGAATTCTCAACAGTGAATTCTCTAATGGCTGAGAGACACTTAAATGTTCAACATTCTTAGTCATCAGAGACATGCAAATCAAAACAACCTCGAGATTTCATCTTATATCAGCCAGTCAGAATGCATAAAAAACTCAAGGGACAGCACATGCTGACAGGGATGAGGTGAAAGAGGAACACTTCTTTATTGCAGGTAACAATGCAAACTTGTACAACTACTCAGGAAATAAATCTGTGAGTTTCATAGAAAATTAGAAATAGTTCTACATGAAGACTTAGCTATATCACTCCTGGACATATACTCAAAGTTGTCCCATCATACCACAAGGACACATGCTCCATTATGTTCTTAGCAGACTTATCCATAGTTGCCAGAAACTGGAAACAATCCAGATTTCATTCACCCAAAGAATGGATGCAGAAAATATAATTTATTTACACCATAAAATGCTATACAGTTACAAGGGTATCATGAATTTTGCCAGTAAATGGATGGAACTGGAAACATCATCCTGAACGAGGTAACCCAGATCCAAAGGGAACGTCAAAGGACACTGATGATCCATGGATATTAGCCATCAAGTACAGAATATTCATGATACATCTCACTGACCCAAAGATGTTAAATGAGAAGGAAGGCAAAACAAGAATGCTTGAATCACACTTAGAAGGCAAAACAGTCAGAGAAGGCAGAGGGAGGGAGAAATCTGGGGCTTTTGGTGGGGAAGGGAAGGCAGGATCAGATGCAGGGGGAAGCTAGAGAGAGGACCAGTTTTCCATGAGAATGAATGGACATCTGCAGCTGCTTGGAGTGATGGGTAGGGAATAATCTCTAGGAAGTCTCAGAGACTTGAGATAGGATAGGCTCCCAGGAGTCAGTAGCACTGCCAAACAGTAGAGACATGAAACCCATAGAGTCCACCTCCTGTAGACAGGCAGGACCTCCAGTGGAAGGATACAGACTGAAAACCCATCCCATTGGCAAACACCAATCCCTGGCATTTCTAATGACACTCTGTTATGCTTGCAGACAGAAGCCTAGCTTAATTGTCCTCTGAGTGGCTATACCAAACAGAGTGGATGGAAACAGAAGCACATAGCCACAGCCAAACAATAGGGGAAGGTTGGGGACAGTCATAGAAGAATTAAGGGAAGGATCAAAGTCTCAGAAGTAGATGGGAACTTTATAAGAAGACTAATAGAGTCAATAAACCTGAACCCCTGGGAGCTCTCGGAATCTGAGCCACCAACCAAAGAACATACGTGGGTTGTAATGAACCTCCCCCACTCCCATATATGTAGCAGATAGGCAGCTCAATCTTCATGTCTACCCTGTCGGACCTCAGTGGGAGAGAATTTACCTAATCTGGCAGAGATTTGATATTTCAGTGTGGAGGCATACCCAGGGGGTTCCCACCCTCTCAGAGGATAAAAGGAGGAGGGATGGGGTAAGGGACTTAGTAAAGGAGGAACTGAGAAGAGGAGCAGCATTTGGGATGCGAACAGACAAATTATATAAAATGAAGATTATCACATAACTACTCCATCTATGATCAAGATAACAAGAACTTCTACATGGGCTTCATGTTGGCTGAGAAAACTGCCAAATATTGCTTGATTCTGACTATGAATTGGATTATTTAAAAAACAAACACTGTTGTTTAATTTATAATTATGAAGAAACTATGAGTAAACTATAATTATGAGGAAACATTGACACTTTTGTTATTGCCACCTTGCGGATAAAACGGATGCTTTACAAAAGTTTGACATGTACTCCACTTTTAGCGCATATGGAAATGCAGCTTCTCACATTTAAGCTGGCTCAGCTGTTAGGAAATCCCATTTCTGAGGAATCTTGGCCTCCAGAAATGCATCATGGGCAGAAAATGATTGTGCTTGCTCTCAGCCTATCATCAAGGCATGCTTACTTCTTAAGCTAGTCATAGAAGACAAAGAACATGGCACTAGGTTATGATCACCAACTCTGTCATGTCCTCTTGTATATCCACAATTCCCATGGGCAAAAACATCCTAAAAATATCTCAAAAGATAACTGCAGAAATATAAGCAGAATGGTTTGTACTTCTTGGCAGCAAGGTTTGTTGATTTACCATGTGCCATGAGATCGTGACATGCCCCATTGCAGCCTTGGTTTCAGAGGCAGATTCTGCTTTATATTATATTAAAAAAAAAGTCACAAATTTTGCCTCTGGCAATGACTACACTTGAAAGGCCTCTACTGGGGAAACCAGCCATTTAGATTGTAAGTCAAATAATGCAATTATAGAAAATAGGAAGTATTTGAGCAATTCCTAAATATTGAATGTTTGTCTTGGCTTCTTAAAAAATTTTACAATAAAAACTAATGTTTTGCAGAGTGTTTCTTATAGTCACATTTTAAACAATGCTTTCTCTTTTTAAAAATATTTTTTTAAAAAAATGCACTAGCATGTGTCAATTCAAATTGTTAAGGTGTTTTTAAGATGCTTGTTAGCAAAATATAATTCATATAAGGATCACTAAAGCTGCTTTTAATGACAATGTATAGTAATATAGACCATGAGACACATTCCCTTCTTAACTAATTGGTTTATCACAGGACATGCTAAATAAAATTCTAGGAGTTTTACCCAGGATTCTGTTGTTGTTGTTTTTTTTTTTTTCTCTGAAAGTATGTCATTGTCAATTATAGGATGCTTCCTAAGTGGGATCCTTCAGGTCAGTTCTGTTAGAGAAAAAGAATATAAGTGAAGGTTAATCCAGAATCTGTAGGACATAGCAATCAAAAAAGAAAAGCACAAAATAGCTGTAAACTATGTAAAGTCAGAGTAGTGACAATTTTAGAGGTTCTGATTAAGCCTGACAATGGTTGGAATATAAGAGATAGTTTATACCTCTGAACCATGAAAACAATAAAAAAGGAAATGAATCAAATGACAATTGGGAGGCCAAGAACCTCATTTCCAGATGCATCTATCCATTTCTTCCATTGAAGAATACAATTTAGACATGTATACAGCATTCATTAGCATCAAACATAATCATATTTACATTTGTTTGGTTTATTTAATCAGTAGAGATGATGAAATTAAACAATAAGCTTAGGATAGATTGTCAGCTTGAATTACCTCTCGATACAACATAAGACAAAAGTGCACTTAAAACAGTCATTTCCTCATGGCATTTTTTTTGTACTATCTTAATTCAATCATTCTCTATAAATAGAAATGCTTCATGTTTTTTTGTTTGTTTGTTTGATTTTTACAGTAAAGTGGTCACTGGTAATATCTGAACATAGTATCTTACCTAGAAATTTTTCATGCATTCAAAAACATTCAATTTTCTTTTAAAATGAGCATTATATGCACATAAAATATTTCAAACAATGTTATGTAAATTCATATTGATAAAATCTAATTTTACTTTAAGTGATATGAGAGATAAAAATTTATGTACATATAATGTTTCAATACAATAAAATGAGTTCCACTGAAAACTCTACTATCCACAAGATACAAAGAGGAATAATCTAGAAGTTCTTGCATTTTCTCCCAACATTGTCACCTATGATTCACTGAGTAAACTTCTATCATGTGACTATTAAACTTCTGTCAGTGAAAAAATTCCAGAGTGAACTGCTATCATGATGACTATTACCATGTAACTACATACATTAATTTTGGTGAGTTCAATATTTTTATGTGGTGTTATTCAGTGTGATTCTTTTAGATTCAACTTCCTTAACACAGTCTCCTTATTAAATATTATCTTTAACTCAGTTATATTTTTGAAATTCAATCATTGTTTCTCTGTAGCTTTAGTCAAGAATTCTTCATTGTTGCAGATTGCTAAACTGTGGGCATACACAATGATGTTTATGTCTATTTAATACAGATAAACAATAGAGATTACTTCAGGCTGCAGGCTTTTGGAGCAGTGTCATTGTTAACTTCTAACAGGAATCATTGTGTGTTAAATTTTCGACAATAAGTATCTGTTGTCTCTCATTGATGGCATCTTTCTTATAACTAATTTTTACTGAATTGTTTTTTATTTTTATCTTATTTTATTCCCATTATCTGAATCATTCCATCCAGTTTTACTATACTTTTCTCTGAGGTCTTACTCTTTCTAGTACTTTATTAATGTTTGTCTCACTTTAATCCAAGTACATTTTCTTTTAGCTTCTCTAATGATAAGTTTAGTTGTCAATTTGATACAACATACAATCACATAGAAAAATGTGTCTCAATAATAAAGTGCCTGCATTGGGTTGGTCTGTTTGTATGTGTCTGTGTTAATTGCTGAAAAAATACCCAGGGTACCATGGATGACACAACTCCCTAGGCAACAGTATTAAAGTGGAGAAATCTATGAGCACAAGAATATAAGCAAGTGAATTTTTTTGCTTTAACTTAATTTTAGTTTAATTTGTGTGCTTGATGTGACTAGATTTAGGAAGTTCCTGTATTACTTTACATAATGGACTCCGACTTAAAACTTTAATCTGAAATAAATTCCTTTATTCCCCCATGAAGCATTTTGTCAGGATATTTTAACACGGTAACAGAAATGAAACTTTAGAATCTCTCTCTCATTCTCTCTCTCTTCCTCCCCACATTCTTTTCATATACCTATATCTATCTATATCTATCTATATCTATCCATATCTATCTGTCTATCTATATTTATCTGCCTATCTACCTATTTTATATGTCTATCTCTATCTATCCATCTAACATCTATCTCTTTCAATATATAATTAATGCACTTTTTTCTCTTAGCAATAGATCTTCTTGAACAGCAATTTACTTTCAGATATCTGTGTTTTATATAAGAACTAGAACATGTTTCTTGCTCACCTAAAATATTGCTTTATATAAAAATGTCAGATATCCTAAAATGACAGAAACATTTTATTATTTGGCCAAATAATATAATTAATTTATTATTTGGATTATCATGTAATTACTTCAAAATATAAAACTGCAATCTATAATGTCCTTTAGATTTTAAAGCTCATTTCATTTTTAATATAAATATTTCCACATTTCAAAATTTAGAGAACTATGTATTTGTATGCTGTGATTGGGGATAGCATAGATGGATGGTCAATAAGTAGATGGATTGATTGATATTTAATGATACTCGTAGCATTACAAAAGAATGCATTTTGCTGTATAAAACAAAATTTAAACTAAATGTTAAAAGCATCAAAAATTTTCCTTGCCCTCCATAAGAAGACAACAAAACATTCAGATCTAGATACATGTATAAAATAAATCATAATTCTGGTGTCTTTCTCCCACGTTTATTGTTTTGTCACCCTGGGTAGAACAGGTTCAAAAGTCATAATTGGATTGTACTCTTAGAGATTTTTCTACCTAGTGAAACACTTGATCAGTTTTCAGGGCAAAACAAATAAATAAAAAGTTGTTTGAAATAAACCAAACCACATGAATACACCAAGACAGGTTTTTTTTCAGCTGAGAGTAGAAGTTATAGGCGACCTCACTTCCATTAAATCTTTGATTAGCTCAGCAGGTTCCTCTCATATTCTTGTTCCTAAGTCTCTCTTCCTCATTCCACCCAGACTCTTCCTTCTGAGAATAAAGTGTAATTCTGTAGCTTTCTGTAGTTGTATATTGATCATCTTTGGAAACCAAGAAAAGGTAATATATTTCTCAGGTCAATGATTTGAAAGTATAATACATTACCAATCCATTTAGAATGCTTTGTTCTTCTATAGTAGTAATCACACACATCTTTGTGGAATTAAAGAAAATGAATAATAGGAATACTTAGAGAAGTCTTTATGTGGGAAATTCACCTGTCATGAGAGTTTATAGTCCTTGGAAAAACTCTTGGATCCTTGCATATCTTAGGGTTTTATTGCTGTGAGCAGACACCATGACCAAGACAACTCTTATAAAGACAATATGTGACTAGCTTACCTGTTCAGAAGTTCAGTCCATTATCACCAAGACAGGAATATGGCAGCATCCAGGCCGGCATGGCGCAGGATTAGCTGAGAGCTCTTCATCTTCACCTGAAAGCTACTAGCAGAATACTGACTTCCAGGCACTTAGGGTGAAGTTCTTAACCCCACACCCACAATGACATGCCTACTTTAACAAGTCCACACTTCCTTAGTAGTACCACTCCTTGGGTCAAGCATATACAAACCATTACTCTACAGGAAGAGACTCATGAAGGAGACAGAGCAAAGAACAGTTCACTATGCTTTGGCGAGAGAAAGCCAAACAGCCTTGTGAGATTTTGGATGAAGTGGCCTCAGGCCACTTCTACATGTAGGAGGTGTTGAGCTAGGACCAAAGGTAACTGAGCAACTAAAGTTGAGGACAGTTTTAGGGTGCAGAGTTGAGTATTAGGGAGGGCACGCTAGCTGCTGGAGTTAAATAGCACCCAGCAATTGTGCCAATAAGGTAAGTTAAAATTGAACAACTGTGTGTCTGTGTTTCTCACCCATGGTTGCACTATTTTCTTGGGAGGGGACTGGTAGTCTGGTTCGTTCCTAGAGCTCAGTTGGGGTAACAAAGCTACATGCAACAATAAAAGACACTGAGTAACTGCAAGATACTTCTTGAATTAAGTTGATTGTAGTCACTGTGAACTGTAGGGATGAAGAGTACACAAAATATAATCTGATGACCTAGTAATTCTTCAACTAGCATTTATTATCAGGTTCATGTATTTAAACAATCCTGCCAAACTGAGAGCACATCTCAGACAGAAAAAGTTGTAGCATACATAGTGTTTATGCTTATGGAGAAATTAAGAAAAGGGAAAGATCTCCTCTATCTTCTTTATTTCCACCTCAGAGCTTCCAACATTATGTTTAACATTTTACCTAACAATATATAAATGACAGGCTTGGTTTTATGTGGGAAACACACTGAATAAATTAATTTGCAATTCAGTTGTTTTACATTGGTTCCCCCTGGCACACAATGGGGAGTACGTTTTCTGGGAAGACTCTAGTGACCCTCATTTTTGTATGGTCACTGTACTAAAAGCATGGGCAACAATACTCAAGCGATTTGTGGCTGTCACTTGGCTTTATAGACAGTCCAATAGAGTGATTCAAGCAAATCCCCACAAGAGACTTTGAAATGGAGTAAATAGCCCCATTGACTTTCAAGTGCAAACTGCCCTGTTTTGGAATAACTGGCAGGACACCTGGGCCAGAGAGACTCTTAGCCACACCACAGTTAGGAACTGAATTTTTCCAACATCCTTGAAATGCTTCAGAAGTTTTATTTCCCAAATCAACCATCATTGTTAAAGTAGTACCCAAGGGATAGTTCAGCTTCAGAATTTTGAATTCCTCAGCAGAGATCCCATTTGACACTTGCTTGTTTAAAATATCAGGTAATAGTTATAGTCAATAGTAACTGATCCTAAGTTTCATTTTTTATCTTTTATTGAGAATATATTTTAGCAACTGAAGATAATTTTAATGATGTCAGTAGCAATGGTATGCAATAGATCTTACCTTGCAAATGATTGTCATTCTACCTTGCTTCTAGTAACAACCATCAACTAGTATACTAATGTTGAAGAAAAACTATACTTTCAGGTAGTCAAAAGACATAAATATTCTAACAAGGTGCATTGCACTAAATCACAAATAAAGATCAACCAGACACTTGTTATAGAGTTCAAAACTACAGGGAACAAATCCCACAGACTTGATTTGAATTATAATTGGCTAAATTTATTAACTCTGGTAGTTGGGCAGTAATTTCAAACACAAATCAGAAATGTAAATGGAGAAAGAAAGATGAATGAACCTCACAAAGTCTCTACTTACATAGAATTCCAGATAAACCCACAAGTACTCCACTTACACAAAATTTCAGCTATGTGAGAAATTGCCTCATTCCCCCAGTTATGTGAGGATCTACCATTCCTACTGACCACAGAAATTAGCATGTTTCTAGAAGCCAGAGGAAGTTGTTAATGATTTCATAACAGTTATACATTTGGGAGGATAGGGCAAGGGGTTGGAACTTTTAGGAATTTAAGTCAGAGGCTAAAAGCTAATAAAGTGAGTTCCTGGTGAAAAATGGAAATGTCTTACCCATTATGTACTGAGGAAAGAAAAATAAGTAAACTACAAAGCTCTTGAGGACTTCCTACAACTCTCTGCCTTCTCAAGAGGTTTAAGTCTACATTCACATGGCATAATGACTGCTTTGGTTCAGATTTTGCTTGTAATCTAAGGTTTAAATGAATGAAAGGTAAGTAACTTCGAATAACCTCAAACAAATTTATTCAGTGCATCTATGGCAGCATAAATACTCATGTTTGATGTGACAATTATTGTTTCAGTTACACAAAAGAAGCACCCCTAGAGATGTGTGGACAAGGGAAAGTATTTTTTTAAGGAACCATCTTGTGGTTATTCAGAGGAGTGCAATAGTTTTCCTTAGAAATTTAAAATTAAATACACTAGTATGCATCAAAATCATCAAATTGGCAGGGATATTTGAAAATACATGTGAAAGGGAAGAAATGAGTTTGAATTTGGGTTCAAACTTTAACGAGTTTATGGAAGGAGGTTAGGTTAATTAGAAATAGCTATTACTAAAGGGGTTTTATTACAGTATATATTCCTGTGACAAAAGACCATGAGCTAAAATACTCAGGGACAAAGGTTTATTTCACGTCACAGTTGTTGTCCATCACTAAGGAAAGTCAAGGCGAGACTTCAAGAGAAGAACCTGGGACAGGAAATGACTATGCATGTTACCACAGTCTCTGGGAGTTCATGCATGCATTGTGTCCTGCTATGCTTAAAGGCCTTGCTTGTTCCATCGTGTCCTTCATTGCCTCTTACATTTGCATTCTCTGCTCCCACTTAGATACTTGAGCACTGAAAAGAGGGATTAGAGACATTTAGGGTTAAATGCTTCAAGGTCTCTTACTCTCTGCACATTGTCTAGTTATGGATCTCTGTACTTATTTCCATCTGCCCTAGAAAGAAGCTTCTTTCATGATATCAAAGCAGGGCTCTGATCTATGACTGTAGCAGAATGTCATTAGAAGTCATTTTATTGATGCCTTCTGTAGGTAAAAACGGCTGGGGAGCTCAGAGTTCCTCCCTCCAGGCTGTAGGTAGTTGGCTGGAAACACTCTGGGTTCCTCCAGCTGGAAGTTGGGCCCAGCAGCTCACTAAAGGCCTTTCTATGGCTCCTCACAGTGCGGGCCCCAACACAGGAGGAAGTCCTTGGGTTTCCAAAACCGGATGATTGGCATGACGGGTGGTAGATGGTTCTGGATTCACCCTCCCCCCACAAAACCCAGGGCAGACTTGAGTTAAATACAGAGGGAAAGAGTGGGGAGGGGTTGGGGAGGAATACTTATTTGGCTCCACCCTCTAGCCTTTAGGTACCTCATTAGTATGTAAATCTCTCTAGGGCCTGAGGCCTGTTCATGCCCTCTACCTGTGTCCTACATGACTGAAGGGCGCAGGTTGAATGGAGATCAGACCTTCTGTCAGGAGTCTAGGTTCTGGGGTCGTGGCCGAACCCACAACCCAAGAACCAGGATACCCTTCCACGGTCAGACAGCCTTCCTTTAGCAGAACAGTGGCTTTTGGTATTCACTAATGCCTAAGCCTATCTAGTCTCATATTCATGGCTATAACTGTGGGCTTTCCTAACCATGCATAAGTTCCCTAAAATAATGATTCTGAGATCTAATTATATTTATGAATGAAAGCTTAGACCATAAGCTTTGGCCTGGTCTCAAACTAGCTCATATATCCCACCACATGGCTGTTTACCTGGTCCTCAGTTTATAACAACCTTCTTCTTCTGTATCCAGGCAAATTTCTCCATGCCTGACTCAAACCCAGAATTCCTCTCTGTTTGTCACATGATCCACCTTTTATTCCTGCCTTAGATCACTGACCAATAGCTTTGTACTAACAGGTAAATGTTTTTACACTGTACACAAGAGATCATCTCTACACTCAGCCTCCCAAGCTGTGACAGATAAGGGTTTTCTTATGACCACTCAAATAGGTCTAAATTTTAGATTTTCTTCCTTATATTCCCTCCTTTGGTCCACTTTTCCCTTCTCCCCAGTTTATCCTCATGCTGTAGTCTTCTATCATATACCTATAGCAATAGTCTCCATCCCAGAAAACTCCATCTTTCCCCATGTACTCTGTTACTCTATTCCTACATTATATGAGCATACAGATTATACCTTGTTTATAAATGAATTATTGGCTAACACATAAGCTAAACCAAATATTTAAATTTCTTTTGGTCCTTTTTCACTGACTCAATTGTTTCCAAAATGTGTCCTGTGTCATCATTACTCTAGCCAACTCGGGGGCGGTGGGCTGTGAGAAGCAACTGGGTGCCTGGTTGAGCATAGGCCTCGAACCCCGGACCTTTATCAGATGGCAGGTGTTCGGCTCTGCTCCAGGGTCCTGGTTCTTTACATTTAGCTTCAGCCCTCCGCAGCCCCTCCCACAGAGAGGTTTATGACCATCAGTCCCGAGGAACAGTGCGTCAGGCTCTCCTACATGTAGATGAGGTATCTTCAAGCTCTCAGACCAAGCCAATAGGTGTTATCTGCTGACAGATCCTAACCCACTCTGAAACTGTATATAAGGGCTCTATTCAGGAGAAGTAAAGGTGTGCGAGAATCATCCCATTGTCTGAGAGTGTCTGTCAAGAGCTGTAACACTTGGGAAGAGATCTGCTCTCCTGAAGCACCTTCAGGACTCTTCCCTCCCTGCTAACTAGCTGGCACCTTACCAGTCCATCCCAGACCAGCTCAGTCCAGAGATACAGGTACAGCACCTGGGAGTAACTGGGAAGTGACAGCAGAGACAAGGGCAGAGGCAGCAGTGGAGGCAGTGCAGAAACAATTCCCCCATCCCTGCTAGCACTCTGTCCCCTTGATCCAGCCCCTCGCCCCAGGCTGGCCTTGAGATCATCGTGGGACGCCCTCTGGAACAGGGACCCACAGTTCTCCATTATCCCTTCATGCCTTTAAACCCAGTAGCACCTAGTCCATTCCTACATATTACCAGGTTTAAATGCCAGCACAAGGCAAAATGTTGTTGCTGCACATAATGGCCTTTCTGGCCTCCATGTAGGGATACTCCTGATACATTCCTGGCTACATCTGCTTTCCTTAGTCATAGAGGGAAATTCCATCCTTGATTCTAAAACCATAATTATGTGGCTGAAGTTGCCAAGTTCTTCTACTTGCTGGGTCTGGAATATGGCCTACTTGTTCAATTACATCTTCACCAGCTTTCCGTTTTCAGTGATTTCCTTTACTGCATAAGCTTGGCTATTCTGGAAATTGTTCTGTTGCTCAAGCTGGTCTTGAACTCAGAGATCTCCTATGCCAATGTCTCCTGAGTGCTGGTACAAACCTAACCTTTTCCTTAATTTCTTTTCATTATAGATCTTTATAACCATGACTATTATGCTTCAAAATTTGGGTTAAAGGTATGTGTCAATCTTGATCACAAACATGTACCATCCTACCTCATTATGCAGATCAAAATTCTCGGCCTTCTTTCCTCAAGATCTGGTTCTGAGGTATGCCCCCATTTCTGAATTGTAATTCATTTTAGATATAGCCATGTAGCCAACTGAGATAAGCCATTACAATCCATCCCTATCAACTTGACAATCATATCCCCTTATGTCCAAATGAAAACAGCAACCAGGTTATAATAACACCTAACATGATATATCCATCAATCTTATAAGAGTAAATAAATAGTAAATTTAGAATCGGAGGTAAGGTCTCATGGGGCACACACTTTTTCACAAGATGGAGGCTTAGCTAGGTGAGGTCTTGCCCTGAGGTCACCATGCCCTTAATTTCATTTAACAGCTTTAATCTGTTTATATCTTGCAGCACAAGATTTAGTTCCATTCCATGTCCTGGTGTCCCTTTAATGCTGAATTATACATTTTGTATTTTCTCTTTTATAACATGCTCTGTTTGGGAAAAAAAAAACAACTTTCCTCAAAAGAGTGAACCACAGGATGAAGTCTAACTAGACTATTTTGAGATTTCCTTTGTCAATATAATTAATCTAAATCTTTTAATTTTAGCCTCTTCAGACAAGGCCAAAAAGTGGCCATATTCTTCACCAAAATATCACAAGAATGATCTTTAGACAACATATTAAAAGTCTTCTCTTCTGGAACAATTTGCACCAGGCTCCTACAGTTCAAATCACTCTTGGCACTACTGTCTTTCATATTCCCAAAAAGATGGCCAGAGTTGAGCATATATATATAATTACTCAAAGCCCTGCCTCTACAGTCAGACACTTCATTTAACAAGGCCACACCAACTAATAGTGGCAATTCTAATGGGGCAAGCATATTCAAATCACCACAGGTACCTCATACAGGTTGATTTTTTTCTAGTTCTATCCATTAACTTGTGAATTTCATTCTTTAATACCTGAGTAATATAATTTTATATTTTTATAGGATATTTTCTTTATCCATTCATCTGTTGACAGACATGTAGATAATTTTAAATTTCTGGCTATTATAAATAGATGTGTACCGAACCTAACTGAGTGTCTCTGTATTGCATTGAAGTACCTTTTGGGTATATGTTCTAAAGTGGTTTAATTTGAGCTTGAGGTTGATTAATTCCCAGCTTCCTGAGGAACTGCCACAATGATTTATACAGTGTATACACAAGTTTGTGGTCCCAGAAGAAATGGTTATATGTTTCCTTTTCCCACATCCTGGACAACATAAAACATTATTTACTTTATTGAACTTGGTTATTCTGACATATATAAGATGAAATCTCAAAGTGGTTTTGATTTACATTTCTTTAATGACTATGGATATTGAACATTTTTTAGGTGCTTCTAAACCATTTAATTTCCTCTTTTGAAAATTCTTTGTTTATATCTATACTACAATTTTTAAAATTGTGTCATTTTTTCTTTGATATCCTCTTTTAAATTTCTTTCTATGTTTTGAATATTATCCCTCTCACAGATGTACAGTTGGTTAAAGTCTTTGCCATTTTGACCAAATGCCTGTGGCTTTTGCCATACACATGCTTTTCAGTTTTATGGGATCTCATGTATTAATTGGTGATCTTAGTAGTTGTATTAACTGTGGTCTTTTCAGAAAGTCTTCTCCTCTGTTAATTAGTTTAAGACTATACACTACTTTCTATTCCATAATATTCAGTGTTTCTTTATGTTGAGGTCTTTTATCCATTTTGAGATGAGTATTTTTTTGCCTGGTGACAAGTATACATCTGTTTGTACTCTTCTATATGCAGCCGTCATTTTAATCAGCACCATTTGCTGAAGATGTTCTCAAATTTTTCCAGTGTGTATTTTAGGGTTCTGTACAAACAATCAGGTGTCATTGGAAAATAAGTATGCAGCAGAACGTATCATGCTTGGGCTTTGAGCATATTTTCTCATATTTTCTGTTTGTGTCATGCTATTGTCAGGGTTCAAAATAGATTTTTTCTTCATCATGGGTAGTAGTTAAACCCAAATATATACCTGTTACCCTAAAATTAAAAGGATTACATCACTCATTTGTTGTATCAAATTAAAAACATGCAGAGAGCCATATCACCTAATGTGTTGTATCATAGACTCTGGTAAGCACACCTCTGCTGCAGTTACCACTGCTTCCCTTGAGAATACTAAGAATATACTTTTCTCTTCTTCATGATTTCAATTATTCTGTTTTATCAAAGTTTCTTTTCATCTCAGCACACATTTGATCTTCTTTTGCATATTTAAATTTTTTTTTCAAAATAATGCTTCAATGATGCTATACATCATTCCAGGTCCTGCAAATTCTTCAAAATGTTAACTTTTTGATAAACAAAGTAAGGTTTACCTGGAATAAAAACCAACACATGTAGGTTTGATAAATATGTTATTTAATTTAAAGGCACAGATGAAGTTAATAAGAGACAAGGTTACTTTAAAGGACTAATATATCATTAATAAATATAGGTCATTTATCATACAAGTACTATTGTGTCACTGTAGCACTTGATTCTGAAAATAATCAGTGGTATTCCTTTCGAGTCGTGGGTATACATATATTGGGTGGCTGAGACCATGACTCAAGTCCCACCCAGTTTGTACATTGAGAAATAGTCCTGCGAGATTCTGTAGTTAACAGCCTTTAGAAACCTTCCTGTGATCTCATTGTCTATGTGGAAGTACAACATCTATCAACAGATTACAAGCTTGCAGTTCACGTTTCTGTATTTATGAACCTTTCTAATGTGGCTATGATTTAAAACACATGTCGGTATATGTCTTTTATCATTGTGTTAATAAAGCATAGAAAAATTTAATGTAATAACAAAGGCAGTTATGCCTAAGACAATAAGTTTAGGAATTTCTGGGCCTTATAATCTTATCAATGATATTGATTGTCTCCCTTTTACCACAGAATTACCGCATCAAATGAGGTGATATGTGTGAGGGGCTTTGAAAACTACACGGTATCATGCAAAAATTGATTACCACTTTTAGTCCCTTAGATCTCTAAAAATCAATTTGTTCCTGTTTCACTCTAAAGACGTCATGTAACTATATAAAATACATCTTACTGTTTTTAAGAGGAATATAACGTTACTTTTATATTCATAACAAACTTTACAGAAAAATACAGAGACAAGACAATAGTAACTTTTATAAGCAAAGGAAAACTAACTACTTTCATTCCCAATGGTGGTAGCATGCTTTTGTGTTCAGGATGCCAACTTTTCTATCTAACACAACTGAAACTAAAAAATGACATTTAAGAGCACGGGAGAAAATCGGCATAGTTTCATTCCCTGGAAGCCTTTAGAATTCATGGTAACATATATTCTGGGAAGCAAGAAGAGAGTTGCATATAAAGATATTCAAAGTGAATATGATCTTTGGTGATGAAGCTGTTCAAAGCTTTAAAGCCCAAGAAATAAGAACTATATTTACAAAATTGGAAGTTCTCACAAGATCTTATTTCAGTAGTAAACTTAACAGCCGCATAGCTCAAGTAGGATTAAAATTAATTCAAAGTCTCTCTTACCTTCTGGGCTGATAACACATTCTGCAAAGCAATTTATATGTAAATATTTATTTGAAAAAAAGTACATGGTTATTGAGATAAACACCCAGTGCTGCTGAATGTCAGTACCATTTTTAAGACCAAAGTAAGACTCATTTGGTCCACCTAATACAACTTGCTTTGTGTTTGATGGTTGTTTATTTCAGTCTCTAAGTTGCTACTTTCCAGATTTCCTTGTTCCCAATAGAATTGACTCATTCAGACAGATTGAAAAGCACTGTTCACTGCTTTAATGATAAGTAAATATCTTGTCTCTGTGGAGGTTGAACAGAGGAATATGAAGATGTCCAATGCTTGGCACAAATTTTCTACATACTTACTTGCTAAACTGAGTGGCCAGTGAATCAAGAAGCATGTATTCTGGTGATTCCTGGTGTAATAATACTAATGTCTTCCTGCAAGTTCCCTTTGCTCTGTGTTTCTGGAACTGAAGAACCTGTTAGTTTTT
Source organism: Rhabdomys pumilio (assembly GCA_030674055.1). Taxonomy (NCBI): domain Eukaryota; kingdom Metazoa; phylum Chordata; class Mammalia; order Rodentia; family Muridae; genus Rhabdomys; species Rhabdomys pumilio. The sequence goes on along the minus strand of JANHMN010000006.1, from coordinate 82,431,137 downwards.
AAATGTATTAAATTGTAATTAATATTCTATGTAGTCTAGTCTATAATGTTGCAAATTAGTCCAGCATGATACATGTTTGCTGTATGTTAGGTTAACAGTTGCCTTCCACAGTGTCTACAAACTTTCTTATTTTACTTGTTTTTATTGTTAGTAAGAGATTGACTGATTCTCTAGTTTTTCCTTTTCCACTGTGGACCAGTTAAGAATGGAGGGTCCATGGCTCTGCTATAGGTTAATTTTCTTGCCTTTCTCTTTTCTCTCTCTCTCTCTCTCTCTCTCTCTCTCTCTCTCTCTCTCTCTCTCTCTCTCTCTCTCTTTCTGTCTTCTCTCTCTCTCGTCTCATTTTGGTTCCGTTATTTTTTGCTTGTTTGTTTGTTTGTTTGTTTGTTTTTGATAAAAATAATTTGTGCTGTGCCTCAGACTCCTACCTTAATCTTCCTGCCTCAATTTATGAAGTGCTGTGATTACAGGCATATAGGCTACCACTAGACCTGGTTGGAAATATTCTCTTTATGGGAGATATTGATATGACTTACCCATATCTTGATTGTTTTTTTAAAACCTCAACCTAATATCTCCCTTCTTTTCTACTCATTAGAAATTACAGTGTACTGACAATCATTTATTGTAGTCTTATTTTTCTAGCTAGACTAGACTAGAGAACCATGTCTCTATCACTGACATAATCCCAGCCAGGATTACATTTTCCTGTTTTGTATTCTGTTGAAGATATGTGTGAAGTACTTGGCGATTGGAATGGTGGCATAGTGAATGTGTGATCAAAATGGTAAGTTTTCACATAATGCTCCTTTGTGGGACTTGTTTTCTAAAACTGAGTTTACATTTAAGTCTATTAGACAAACAAACAAAAACCTATGACTCGATTTCCGAAGTGCTGACTACTTGTGATGGAAGAGACTTTAATTCATGCGTAAATCAATGTGCAGCCAATGTGTTGCCAAAGCTGTTTGCAGTTTGCACTTGGTAGGTGCACAAACAGTTTACATGAGTCACAATGCAGTGTTGTAAACTAGTAACAGTAATGCTGAACTTGGGAAGTCCTTACGCGGATCGGAGAGAACATTACAGGCCAATTATGTCTATCTGACTTTCTTCATAAATGTTGGTATTCCTCCCGATTGTCTTAAGCAACTTTTATTGTAAAGTTTTCACTTCCTTTTGATAATATCACTCAGTCCCTGTCACAGAGATAATTATGTCCTCAACTATCCCCAAAACGCACATCCACATCCATAGGGAAAAATTTTTACAAAGTGAGCTCTGTCTCTGACTACTGATAGACATTTGCAATGCCAAGCCAATCTATGAAATTAGTTGATAGACATCAGGAACCTGATGTATGGGAAGTGCCTTTTAACTCAAGTAAATAAGACAAATGTGGCTGGTAACATTTTCCTAATTTGGCTGTAGTAGAGATTAGAAAAAGACCTTACTTTTAGGTTTGTATTTAAATTGAATATTTACTGGATATAAACGTCTATATTGACATTTTTTTCATGTGGTATGTTGAAAATACTTGGATTTTTTTTCTATTAGACCTCTGTGAGAAAATACTGGCAGGCCTCCGACCTGTTTGCATTAGAATTTTTTTTTTTTTTTTTTTTTTTTTTTTTTTTTTTTGATTTGCTGTGAAAGCATTTCGAGGTTACTTGATTTCAGAACTTGGCTGTGTCTTGGGACAATTTTGGTTTCAGAATCCTTCCTGAAACAGTGATTTACTCATATTTTCTTTATTTCTTGTAGTCTGAAAAACGTGTATATTCTGTCTCTACTCTACTTATAGTATTCTAATTACAGTACAATAATATATTTACTATGTTAATGATACTGTGTTTTCTATAAATTTTAGTATGAAATATGATCTTTGCTCTATGTTCAGTAATTCCATTTGTGTATGTGTCTACTATACTGCCAAGCTTAAATTCTTTAAGCATGTTACATAGCTGGTCATTAATTCATAAAAAAACATTTTTTCATTTTTACTTCTCAGCACATTTTCATTGTAAGATTTAACTGAAATTTTGAATAAAGTTATTTTGGCATCTAGATCTTAAATTTTTAAAGAACGATGTAAGTGCCCTCATACTATGTGTTGTCATTTATAAATGTCTTCACTATGGTTGAGTTTGTGCCTGTTTATTTGCTACAAAATGATAGCAAAAGAAAAATGTAACAATTAGTTGAAAATCTTATTTACATTGTTGACCTACACAAGAGGCCATCTTTGTCAGCAGGCCACATTTGTGACTGAGGTTGAAACCTGTAGGCTTAGAGATTTTAAAACTTATTTTAATGAAGTTTCTAAAATGCTTTAACTTCCAATCTAGCCCATTGACTAAAGGTAGGGGAGAAAGATTGTTAATAGAAACAGGGAGGATGTGGACCTATTTTGAAGTAGTTCTTAGAGGCAACTCTAATCTTTACTGTCAGGATATGAGCAGTCTAGTCCAATCAGCAAACACCAAAACAAAATCAGTAGCAGTGGCTCAATCCAGAAGAAACCATGAGTTACTGAACTTTGGGTTTTACTTATAGTTTTTCAAATATCACTTGTCCTCTCAAGTGTCTGCCTCAGCAAAGCACTCTCTCATGTGTCTCCTTCAGTTAATCACCTTCTCATAAGACAGCTTTCAGAAAAACATCGCATGATAGAACTGAGTCTCCAAAGAAACCAGAAGTTTCCATTTCATATCTGCCTTTTTGTTGAAAAATTGTCTTTTTCTCTAAAATTAGCAATCTAGACATACCACAAATTATTTCAGAACCATAAAACTAGAAATTTATATCACATTTTAAATAAATGGCTTATGTATAATATAGGCAAACAAAGCAGCCTTAAATTTCTACTGCTACACAATAATTCATACTAACAACTTAAGTTTCTATCAATATACAGCCATTCAAAGAAAACAACCTTAAATTTCTATCAATATACAATATTGAAACAAAACAGCATTAGACCACAAATTTCTATTAATCTACAATGATTAGAAAAATAACCTTAAATTACTTTTTTATTATTAATTTTTTCTTTTCTTTTTCTTTTTTTTTCAGTCCAGTTTTTATTCCCCTCCCAATCCACCCTCCAACTGTTCTACATCCCGTACCTCCTCCCTGACCCCAGTCTCCACAAGGACATCCTCACCCATCTCCACTCAACCAGACTTTTAAACTCCTTGGGGGTCTCCAGTCTCTTGAGGGTTAGGTGCATCTTCTCTGACTGAACCCATACCCAGCAGTCCTCTGCTGCATATGTGTTGGGGGCCTCAGATCAGCTGATGTATACTGCCTTGTTGGAAGAAGCTGAGGAGGAGGGTGACTCTGGAGGAGTACCAGCAATCTCAATTAACCTGGACTCCCTTGATATCTTTCAGACACTGGATCAACAACCAGGTGGCATATAACCTTAAATTTCTATCAATATACATTAATTAACTTTATTTTGTTTCCTCTATGACAATAACCAGTAGCAACCTACCACGACACATGATAACAACCATAACACACAAAATGACTAAAATTGGCCACTCCCAATTTAAGGAACCAGAATAATGGTTTTCTTATAATTGCTTCTAGCTGAATTGATGTGAAGAATTTCTGTGTGAGGCTCAGGGGGGAATAATGGTTAGAATAAAATAAAGCTGGCTGTAGTGTTTGTTGTCCACTTTTGTGGTATCTGTCCAGTCTACATGTTGTTCATTCCCTGCTATTTGTCCAGTATATGTGTTGACCAATCTTTGTATGCTAATCCGTTGAACTAGCCCTTTTGAAGTTGATTTGCATCCATATTTTGGAGTAATCAGTAATTGAGACAGTCTGTGGGGGTAAATCACCTGAGCTACTTGCTTTATGAATACATTCATGTCTCAGTTGATAAGAGGTTTGCCCTGGTCAGATCTAGTATTTATAAATTTTGTTAGTAAGCATATTTTTTCATTCCCTATAGATATATAAGCATAACCATTTCCTCATCTTAAAAGTATTACAGTTTTCCATTCAAATGTCAACACATCCTTAGAGTACACTGTTTGTCCTAGTTCATCAAAATTTTTTTTCAATAATCCAGTGTCTCTCAGCTGCTGTTGTTCCTTTTTGAGCAACATTAAGAAAATTTAGTTACCAAAGCATTATTTAGGCTGTCCCTGAAGGATTTTACTCTCCCTTTTTTGTTTAATAAGCATCACTTTTAAGGTACAATTAGCTCTTTCTATAACTGCTTGTCCTTTGAGATTGTGTGTTCTACCAGTAACATGCTTTTTATTGTAATATGTAAAGAATTACTTCATCTTATTGGATACCTAGGTTGGAGCATTATTAGTTTTAATTTGTACAGGTACTTCCAGAATTACTATTATTTTCAATAAATATATTATTATACAATCAATCTTTTCAGAATTTAGAGCAGTTGCCCATTGAAATGCTTAGTACATGTCGATGTATATACAGTATATAATTTTGAGCTTCTAACACATTTTCTATTAGTAATTGGTCAATTTTCTCATTTCTTTGAGCTAATTGACTTGTCAAATCTGTATGAGACTGAATATGAGCAATATATAATGGATAGATTCTACTTCTGATGGCCTATTCAAATTGCAAAAATAACAAAGTCAATTCTGCATTACCAAGTTCAAATTCATCAGCATCTATGTACAAATCTACTCTTTCTGCATATAAAAGACTAGTAATTATATTAAGACATTCAGGATAATCTCATAATACCATAAAGATTGCATATAATTCTGATTTTTAAACTGAGGTACATGGACTTTAGGTAACCTTGGCTTAGTTTTTTCTGACTTATAACCTTCAATCCTCTTTTGTTTGCATCTGTAGAAAATGTTGGTGACTCTAGAATTGATATTCTCTTTATAGTACATGAAAGAATCCAAATAGTTCTACTTACACACTGTATGCATTTGCTTTTCAGATATTTATTATTAATTTCACTGAGTAGTTACTGTAATCTTTATACCAACTTTATTGATGACCAATAATAGTATAATCTTAGCATTTGTAAGAGGTACTATGAATTTACCTGGATGTGTTTCTTAAATTGATGTAGTCTCATTGTACCATTTATAATTAATTCAGGAAACTTTTCTGTATTAAATATATTAAATGACCCTGGCACAGGGTTTCTTTCCTGCCTTAAACCGTTTATGTTCCAAATGAGAGGCACACACAACCCTTAATTTTTAATATGCTTTAGGCAGCACAAAAGCTGGGCAACTGCCTACCCTCCATGCTGTTATAATCTGTCCTTCCAATGATAACTCAAAATTTTCACTCACTATGTTTTATTGTTCCATCTGGGATGTCCTTAGCTCCAATTGACCAGTCCATGTGGCCTTGCTTTATTGGCTTTTAGCTCATGGTGGCTCAGGCTTTCCCTGTTGCACATTCTTATTCTTCCATGGTTAATTGTTCAAATGCCTAAAAATTTTCTGTTGTGATGGGCCATTGTTATTGCCATTCAGATCTTTTTGATAACCATTTTTAGTGTCAAGGCTGTCGCTATATCAGCCATGGCTCCTTTTATAAATTTAGAAAATCAATTCCTGTGATGTCCTGTGTTTGTACAATGGGCACAGATTTTGATAATTCTTGATCACCTGTATTAATATATTCTCCAGGAGCATGCACCATATTTCCCTAATTTCCACATTTTCTCTATTTCAAATTTCATGAGTATTAGTTTGAGTACCCCATTCTTGTAAAAGATTCCTTTCCCATAAATTTACGAGTATGTCAGTCACATCAGTCCTCAACTTCCCTATTTGTCCCTCTGGTACAACACAGGTAATACATAGCACACTTTGTCTAATTCATAATAACTTACCAAATCTAATAACTGTGTTTAAACCTTCTAAAGTGGCCAACCTCGAATCTAAGAGTTTTTGGAAATTATACTAATGTCAGTTCCTGTACCCACCCAAACTTCAATTTCAACACCATTCATTTGTACCATTGTACAATTTCGGTCTCTGATCAATAATCACTGTTTGCCAAAACACACATGTTCTGGTATATTCCAAAGTCCCAGTTCTTTCTACTGGAGTGGCCTTGCCCCTGATGTGAGGAATCAACATTTGACCATTTCTACCCCCTGCATTAATTTGTATCTCCCTTTTTATATATGTGTGGTTTTAATCTCCACCTTGCTATCACCATCTACTATACTTGGCTGCACAATTAATCCTTGAGAAGTTTCTTAGCAAGATTATGCCCACTGCCCCAGAAGGTAAAGGTCAATGAACACCAGTGATTAACTTGTAGCATTCAACTTTTGGGGATAGTGTAGGAGGCATATCTTTGCCTACATCCAAAGCTGGACTTTCTTCTATAGCATGGGTAGGATCAGAAATACTTAGTTTTGATTTTCTTGCTTACTTGTTACCTTCTGGCTGTCCAAAAGAAGACAGCTCATACTGTTTGCTGCAAGGCCTCAACCTGAAAGTCCTCTGTGTTCATTTCTTGTTGGCAAGAGGTTACTTTATAAGTCAATCTTGGTCTAAAAATTCTTTAACCAATGTTTGCCCTTTCTACAAGAGCTACAATAACCTAGAAGACTTTTTGGTTCATAGCAGCCAGAACCTGTTGTTTCTCTTCTATTACTAATCTTTTCTCCAGAGTCAACGTACCTGCTATTTTAAGCTTTATATCTTCTATCCTTAAAATTTCTCTGGAAATGACAAAATTAATAGTAATTTAAGCACTGGGCATTTTGATTCCTGAGACTTTTAGCTACAAGATATTGTTCAGTTACCACATTTTCGGATCAGATATGTTCTTGTAGATCAGCATAATGCCCTTCACTGAGAAGTTGGTAACTTTTAATAACATTTATCCCTCTTGTCATATTACATTGTTCTATTCTTGTGGCCTCGTGCCCTCACCACAACAACCATTGTCATTGCTGTTCAGCTTTTAAAACAGCTGAAACCAGTTCCTTCCAGTCTTTCGGAATAACTTTATGCGGCATAGCCCCATTACTTAACGTTTCTATGAAAGCCAAATAATATAACAGCCCATTTAAAATGCTTTAGATGTAGCATTTCTATGGAATACCATGTCAACTCATAAGCATGACAATCATTGTTAGCTGGCATATACTGCACAAAGACTGAGGGAAGGCTGATGGCCCCGGTGTAGCCCCAAGGAAATTCTTTGGTGTTGCACTTGGCTGAACACTAACCCACCATCCCTGTATTGCCTCCTGTACGTACTGTCTCGTTGTGATATCTTGCCAACCTCCTCAACTAATGCGTCAAACCCATCTAAATAAGCCTTTACTGTAACTACTACATTAGAAGCAGAGTTACCCATTTTGCCTAAGTCATTTTGGGTGCCATCTGTAGGCATAGATTAAATAAGAACTGTACTTTAATGAGAGTTCTTAAATGCTTCAGCGTTCCTTCTAACCCATCAACCAAATGTAGGGAAGACACATGGTTAATAGGATGAGGGAGATTGTGGGTTTGTGTCTTGCCTATCCACTAGGGTGTGTGAACTTTGCTCTGACAGAGAAAACATAGGGGCACTAAGTTACATTCTGTCCTTCCCACCATCTGGGTGCCAGGCTCTCCTGTGTTTCCCAAACTTCCAGGCACCCACATACCACTGGAAAACAGGAAGTGTTGGAAATAGGGCTGGTGGGTGAGTGATGAGCTCAGGGCAGGGGGAAATTCAGTTTAGCTCAGGGGTGAGTGTGTGGAACATAAAAGGGCCTTCTGTGAGAGACTTAGGTGACATGGATTTGTAAAGAAGGCTTTCTCCCATGGCAGTTCTTGATGAGAAAGACATTCTTTGCTTGTCTAAATTGTTTATTGAAGGTGGAAAATGGATGCATATAACTTAGGGTGGACAAGAGATTAAATACCTTTGCAGGACAGAATGTCCAGGAAGGGAAGCCTATTGGCTAAATCTTCCAGGTCCATCTAGATACCTCATTAGCATGGAGAACTCTTGGCTATATGTTATGTAAACCAGTTGCCATGGTATTTTTAGTGGAGTGTTGTGGTCATATGCTCCAGGACAATAACCACATAGGGAGCATATTCAACTGCCTACCATTCTTAATTAAGAGATTTGTTGGGGTTTCTTACTCTGCTTTACTTCACCAGTTTTACTATCTGGTGAAACCATTCTATTTGCCCCACAGGGGATGTAGATGTGTTTCAGAGTAGTTCTTAGGGGCAATTCCAATCTTTGTTGTTATGATATCAACAGTTCAGTCCAATCGGCAAACAAAAAACATGAGTCAGTTACAGCAGCTTGATCCAGAAGAATGATCCAAGATCAAAGAAGCAGCAAGAAAGAGCCAGAATATCTTGAGAAAGTCTTTGGTGATTTTTTTTTCTAAGTCAAAACAACGGACACAGTGAAGACTAGCAAAGCATTTCAAGGCATACAAATACAAGAGTATCATTCACTGTCTTTTGGGTTTTACTAGTATTCTTTCCAAGCACCTCTCATCCTCTCAAGTATCTCTGCTTCAGCAAAACATGCTTTCATATGACAGCTTCCAGAAAAATATGACAAGACACAACTAAATCTCAAAAGAAATTAGAGATTTCTACTTTGGAATCTAGTCAGAGAGTGTCAGAATCTAACCCCGCTTTGTGAAGATTTATTTCCTCCCTCTTAATTGTTTTACATAATCATTAATAATTCTGTAATCTTGAGAATGGTATTTCCCTTCTGTGAGTCCAACATGCCAGTATCCTTCACCCATCTGAAACTGCCAAATCTCATTCTAAATGCTCTTCTCTCATTGTAGCATACACAGAGAGGACCAAAGCATTGCCAGAACCTGGTGTCCACTACTGATCTTTCTCTCTCCTCAAAGTTCAGCATCACACACTCAAGTTCTTCCACTGACAGCTCTGTTGTAACTGGGATCAATTCGTGTACTGAGCTCACTCTTTCTAAATGAATCTCTGCATGTGGTGAAAAGCATTAGATTTTCTAGTTAAATTTCCAGAAGTAAGACATGCATTCTTGAATTTTTAATTATATTTTATGATAACAGTTTCTAATAGGTGCATGCTTTGTTTTCCTGCAGTCTGAGAATGTTCTTCCTTCATCAGAGTATGACTGCTTCACTATGTAGGATAACTAACATGGTAGGAATTAAATGAGTTACTAAAAGATCATGTTCATGTGAAAAGTCCCATTAGCAATAACTTATTCTTCATTGTCAAATTTTTAACAATACTTTAGGAAAATCCCCAAAATGACCAGACAAATCAACTACACAAGAACAGCAATTTTTATTTATTAAAAATTATGAATAATTTTAACTATAACATCATTGGACATGGTAACTTAACAATGAAAAATAATTATTTGAGAACAAATATAATATTGGGAGTAATATTCCCCAGTATAATTCAATTACTTTATAATTAGTTATTTTTAATTGGCTATTTTATTTATTTACATTGTAAATGTTATCCCCCATCCCAGTTTTCTCTCCCCCTCCCCATGCCTCTATGAGGTGCTCCTTCATTTGCCCACCTGCCCATATCCACCTCAGCTTCCTAGCATTCCCCTATCTTGAGTAATCTATCTTACAGTCCTCTATCATATTCATGAGATGGGATGTTAGATATGAAATTTGCGTTTCAGGTGTGTTGGGGTATCCAGGTCCTGGTGTGGTGAAAGAACTGGGTCCGGACGTTGTCAAATAGCATTGGTTTAAGTTGCTTATGTGCTTATGTACTTGTGCTTGCTTTTCAACATTTGGTTATCTTTACTGCTAACTGCCTTGTTGTCTCTGACCAGCGTCTCTCCCTCCTGTGAGCCTGATTGTGTCACAATGCCTGGGAGTCCAGCTGACTTTGTGGTCCTGTGATCTTGGGATCATTTGATCCTGATATCCTGGGTGTGGCATAGATCCTGGGAGTCAAGCTGCCTCTGTGATCCCGAGATCTTGGTGTATTTGAGCTCCAGAGGTCTTGTTGTATCAGATTTTCTGGGAGTCAACCTTTCTGAGTGATGCATCAGTGAGTGGGGAGCCAGAGTCCTAGATCCACTCTAAAACAGGGTGCAAGCTGGAAGAAATATGCTCTTCTGGTGGGTGTGGGTTGCTGTATCCCTTGTTCCCAGGGCAGGTGGGAAAGGGTTCTAGTTATGCTGAACATTGGAGCAGATGTTGTGGCCTCACCTGTGATCCTGGGTGTGTCAGAGCTCCTGGGAGTCAAGCTTCCTCTTAGTGTTGTAAGAGTAGATGAGACTAGTTTTAGAGACAATGTGAACAATTTTTAGTCATTGAGATTTTGCCTAGGCAATGCTCTTACAGCTCATGTAGCTAATGAAATACAAATTATAGAATGTATATTTCTATTCTCTATTACTTTATGTAGTTGTTCAATAGTACCACTAATATATTGTCTCAACAGAACATCTTTGTGATTTATAGAAGAATGTTCTCTGTGAAGTAAAAGCTCTGTCATTTACTTCAGTATATTAAAGAGTGTGAACCAGGAGTATACATCCCCACTGATATGCAACATACTATTTTCAAAGCAAAAACACCATTGCACATTGCTATTTTAGTCTTGGATAATATTCAAATTATTTGGAAAAATTGCATTTAGCACATATTTAGTATGTATCTAATGCAGTTTAGATTTAATTTTTCCATTTATATCATGTAGTTATGTTAATTTAAAGTAGCCAATAATCATCTCTTCCTATAGTGTAGACAGAGCCACAATTTTTATTTTTCTATTTTATCAAAGTACACTGCATTCAGTGTGTCTATTTATGAGGCACAAAAATACAGTTCACCTTCATCTTTAACCTAGGCATATCCTTTTTAAATATGATACTGATTCCAACTCATAGTGAGCACTTCATGAGAACTACAGTAGGAAACTACATGCCATGGTGACAAAGAAGCAGGCGAGACCGCCCTATTAATTTTTAACCATTTCCAAGACCATCTAGACAATCTTCAGTCCTGTTATTCATTCTGAGTGCATGTGATATCCTTCACTGCTCCACATTCAGCTTATTCAACCATGCCAAAATTTGACTATGTTTTCCTCTGTACAAACGTCATTAGGACATGCTAGCTGGCATAAGATGATGTCATGATGACCTATGGATTAAATAATTTGCCACTGAAGTTAGGTTTTATTTGGTCAGAGTTCCCTAACTTTTAAGCAGTTCTCAGAAGCTGTAGAGTGGTAAATTTTCTCTACCTTCTGTCCTCATTAAGCAAATAGTTGCAATTTGTTTCATAAAAAATTATTTTGCAAATATATATATATATATATATATATATATATATATATAATTTGCAGTTACACAAGCTTTGTTTGTCAATTTCATACTACTACGTTTAAAAATGTTATTGATTACAACTGTGTCTGTATGGAGAAAACACAGAAATAAATCTATTTAAAGCAAAAGTCTCTATTCATAACAAGTTCTTAAATATTTCATACCCTGGTAATTCTCTTTCAATATTTTAGGCCCCACTTGGCTATGCCTGGGAGTTAGTATTCATCTTTATCCCACAGCTTAGTGAAAGCAAGAGCAGTAGCTTATGACTGAAATCCCCAATCCTGCTATACAGAGCATATAAATCATTGAGAACTATTCTTCTTAGAAAAAAAATTTAGTACATTAAAATATAATTATTAACTATGTATAGCTACCAGTTGAATTTTTGAAAAAGCTAAAGCCATTTGAATGGAAAGTAGCTGCCAGAGACAGATGTAGTTTGGACAATTAAAATCTCTAACAATTACAGCAAGTATCTGAGCATTGTTGCCAATTTGTGGGCAGCGGTACAATCAGTCTCCATTGTAACTTAAGAGGATTTAGGGATGTCATATGTTCAATGTGATTTGGATTACTAGATGATTGTGTGACCATGGTACAATGCAATGTCCTTGTTGCTCTCTGAGAATATTCAATACTAATTTTGAAGTAACTAGGCAATGTTTATGAGGGACAATAATTTTTCATAAATTAGAGATTGAATATTTTTCACAACACAAGTGATACCAAAACACTGTCAATTCACTGAACATACTAGTTGTAGTCTAGAAACTGTGGAAAATGGAATCCTTAAAAAGAGCCCCACATCATTTGTGACAAAGACAGTCATTGGGTATTACCATGTCATCAACAAGTCAAAGATATCATCTATTTTTAAAAACAGTATTTCAATGAAGCAATCACTACTGAATTAAGAGTACCTTGGGTTGAGTGTTCTTTACTAGAAACAGTTTAAAAAACTGTCATAAATTGTTGATCTGCGATGATGACTGGAACCTTTGCAAATCTGCTGGGGTATGCCTCATGCTCCTGTCCACCGGCTGTGAGGATGACATTGTGCCGCATGTCCTTCCCTTTATTAAAAAACACATCAAGAATCCTGACTGGCAATACTGGGGTGCAGCAGTGATGGCTTTTGGCAGTATCTTGGAAGGACCAGAGCCTAATCAGCTTCAACCATTAGTTATACAGGCTATGCCCACCCTAATAGAATTAATGAAAGACCCCAGTGTAGTTGTTTGAGACACAACAGCGTGGACTGCAGGCAGGATCTGTGAGCTTCTGCCTGAGGCTGCCATCAACGATGTCTACTTGGCACCCCTTTTACAGTGTCTGACTGAAGGACTCAGTGCTGAACCCAGAGTGGCTTCAAATATTTGCTAGGCTTTTTCCAGTCTGGCTGAAGCTGCTTATGAAGCTGCAGATGTAGCTGATGATCAAGAAGAACCAGCCACCTATTGTCTGTCTTCTTCCTTTGAACTTATAATTCAGAAGCTACTAGAGACCGCAGACAGCCTGATGGACACCAGAACAACCTGAGAAGTTCTGCATGTGAATCTCTGAAACAGTGCCACGGATTGTTACCCTGAAGTGCAGAAGACCACCCTGGTCATTATGGAATGGCTGCAGAAGGAACTTCAGATGGATTCCCATATCCAGAGCACATCAGACAGAATCCAATTCAATGACCTCCAGTCTCTACTCTGAGCAACTCTTCAGAATGTTCTCCGGAAAGTGCAGCATCAAGATGCTTTGCAGATCTCTGATGTGGTCGTGGCCTCCCTGCTAAGGATGTTCCAAAGGACGGCTGGGTCTGGGGGAGTGCAGGAAGAAGACTTGATGGCAGTTAGCACACTGGTGGAAGTGTTGGGTGGTGAGTTACTCAAGTATATGGAGACCTTTAAACCATTCCAGGGCATTGGATTGAAAAATTATGCTGAACACCAGGTATGTTTGGCAGCCGTTGGCTTAGTTGGAGACTTGTGCCGAGCCCTGCAGTCTAACATCTTACCTTTCTGTGATGAGGTGATGCATCTGCTCCTGGAGAACTTGGGGAATGAGAATGTCCACAGTTCTGTGAAGCCACAGATTCTGTCTGTGTTTGGTGATATTGCTCTTGCCATTGGTGGAGAGTTTAAAAAATACTTAGAGGTTGTATTGAATACTCTGCAGCAGGCCTCCCAAGCCTAGATAGACAAGTCAGACTTTGACATGGTGGATTATCTGAATGAGCTAAGAGAAAGCTGCTTGGAAGCTTATACAGGAATCGTCAAGGGATTGAAGGGCGATCCGGAAAACGTACACCCGGATGTAATGCTGGTACAACTCAGAGTAGAATTTATTTTGTCTTTTATTGATCACATTTCTGGAGATGAGGATCACACGGATGGAGTGATAGCACGTGCTGCTGGACTGATAGGGGACTTCTGTACAGCATTTGGGAAGGATGTACGGAAATTAGTAGAAGCTAAGCCAATGATCCATGAACTATTAACTGAAGGGCGGAGATCGAAGACTAACAAAGCAAAGACCCTTGCTACGTGGGCAACAAAGGAACTGAGGAAACTGAAGAACCAAGCTTGATCTGGTACCATTGGGATGATGACCTGAGACCCCCACTGGAAATCTCCAATCTTTTGAAAAATACCTGGAAGTGGGAAGTGTGCACGGATGCTGAATGTTTGGGAATGAGAGGATGAGTGAGTGAGGCTTGAAAACACCACACTGAAAATCCTGCGACAGCAGACAGCAGCAGCGCTGTTAGTGAGCTAAGTAAGCAAGCGCTGACTTTGTAGAAAACATAACATCAGCCATCTTGGAACAGAGAAACAATGGATTTACTTACTTATTAAAAACAAAAAAAGCTGTCTCTTCCCAAGGAAGGCTAGAACTAGCTTTCCTGTCTTGACCAGTGCCGAATGGGTAACTGATTTGGGGGAGGGGGACCTGGATTCACCTGTGAGGCTGGGCTGTGAAAGGCAGCCTGGCCCCTGCTACTGAGGAGAAAGATGGAGTCTGGGTCTTGAGCCCACCTTCACTGTACCGTTGCACTTGGTACTGTCTATGTGCCCTTGACAAGGCGTGTGGGTGATTTCATAGTCTGAGAATGAGTGTGTGTGAGTGAGGCGGTACCCACATTCTCAACTTCAAGTCATTGCAGTTTCTTTTTCCCAGAAAACAAAGGGATTTGATGTTGCATTTCATAAACGAACTGAAGTTCTGGCTACTGATGCAGCACAAGAGACATGTTTTAAAATGATGAGAAAAGACTTTGCTTAGGTTTGGTTTGGTTTCATTTTAATTATTCTAGGGAAAACACTGATGAATGGTCAGAGCTCCTGTCCTGATCTTTTCATCAAGGCGCCTTTCCTGATACTATGGTTCAGCTGTGAATGTAGCTATGGGGAGAGAGGGGAGAAAAGAAAACTCTGGAGTTAGAGGATATAGAAAAATTAAAGTACAGTTGTTACAAATAGAATGCGGATGTCAAAGACAGAAAAAGCCACAATCTAAACCAAAATTTAAATGCTTGCAATTGGCATCACAAACTAGCTCTCGCCTGACTTGTATTGTGGCAGTTGGAATGCCCCCAGAAAACTGTGCCAGAGAGTTTAGAAAACAAATGTACAATAAAAGTAAATACACTCAAAAAATTGTTGATCTTTACAATTTAGTAATTTTCTAAATTTGTCCCGTGTTATCTTGGGAGTGGAACCCAAATATGTACATGAAATTAGCTTGTCATTTATATATAGTTTCTGGACACAACATAAATATAAGCTTACATAATATTAATTTATTATTATTAGAATTTTAATTTACTTGCTGAGAACAAAATCCAAGGCTCCAAGGGTAAATAAGTCCTCTTCAAAAAAGTTACATTCCTGCCGATATACATGTTTTTAAATAATTTATGTAATATTACATATATTAAACCCTAGGGCTTGTGAGAGACAGCTTGATACATAGCCTTCTGAAATACTTCCTCCAGAAGTTTTTACCTAATCAACGGTTTTTAAAGTAGAAGACTTTTTGCTTTTTCAACCACAAGAGCTTTCTTCTTTTGCTTTGACTACAATCTCCAGGATCTGAGAAGGCCTGCAAACAAACCCAATACCCAGCCAGCAAGCACCTTCAGAGGGCATTGCAAGGTAAGGAAGTCATTTGTCTCCACATAACTATGGAGCTATGCCTGAACAATAGGGAATTTATCAATCTCTGAGATGTTTATGAAAGCAAGACTTTGGGTAGTGATTAAATGGTAACACCAGACTGAATTGAGAATTCATGAAAAAAATTGATAATATCAAAAGGAGGTATTTGCCATAGCCAGTGCAGCTTAGCATACTGAGGCAATATGTAAAGTGGAAAATGACAGGTGTCAGAAAAACTGTGAAACAGTTGAGATTTGGTGCAGGTAGTTGCTTACCTGATAGAGAGTGAGGAGGGAAGTCATGACTGGAAACGAACAGTTTCAAGTATTCAAGGCAGAATCAGAAAAACTGAGCTGGCAAAATGTTTAAGTTTTCAGAATTTTATTTTCTCTCTATTTAGTTGTAGAAGAGAATCAAGATAACAGAAGCTAAGAAAAATTTAAGCTTTTAACCATTTAGCATATTTCATTTTACTAGCAGAGTTAGGATGGAGTCTGCCCAGAGCTACTCACCCCGATAACAACTTAATGAGCTGCTTCCAAAAATAGTGAGGCAATTCCATGAGCTGCACTAACACAATGTAACCAGGATCTTTGATATGTTGGTGGTGATGACCTAATAGGATATAGGAAAGACCTCACGGAGGACAACAGTTTAAGGTTGCATCTAATGTTTCAACATAATTTCCTAAAATCAATCGATCCATTTATTTATTCTTGTCCTTTTGGGCCCTGATTATTTCTGTATGATTTGGGGTATTATGAATGTATCCCCTAAACTAGTACATCTTGAGAGTACTTTCAATTTAACCTATTTTCCAAGAACTTGAATAATGCAGATGCTAACTAGGGATTTCTCAATAATTTCTATTTTATTTCTGTATGATTACAGTTGTAACTACTAGACCATGGCATACCTCTAAAGTTTATAGCATAAACTCATGTGCTTCTTGCATAGTCTCCCTGAAAATTCATCACTCACTATAAAATTGCATTGAGAGGACATTTCAGAGACCTATGCCAAAATGTAAAACTTACAGTTACCTTTGCCTATCAACAAGACTTAATGTATTTCTATTGGTGCTGTCTGTGGTAGGCTCGTATATTTTTCTTTCCCTGTAGGATCCAGAATTCTGTCAATGATAGGTTAAGTTTCAATTTAATTGTTATTATATTTCTAGTACACAGTACAGAACAGCTGATAGGTAGTAAGTATGCATTGCCATTTTGATGTATAGAGTTATGCATTTAATAGTATCAATTAATAGTGCCCACTTAGAGTTTAATTCTGGTGTTCACCAACGACAGAATGACTTCTCATGCTAATCGGCTTTACAGAGAGGAAAAATAAACTCTAGCAGTTACTGACCTACTTCTCGGCACACTCAATAGTTTCGTGGAGGTTAGAGTCACTAACGTTGTAATTGAAATACCCCATGGAGGTTCATGGGTTTGAATATTTGTTTCCTAGTTGGCAGGTCTGTTTGGAAATATTAGTAAGCATAATATGATGAATTGAGTATGCCTCACCCAAAGAGTGGCACTATTGGGAGGTGGTTCCTTGTTGGGGTAGGTATGGCCTTGTTACAGAAAGTGTATCACTGTGGTGGTGGGCTTTGAGACTTCCTCCTAGGCACAGGGAGCCAGTGTTCTCCCGTTTGCCTTTGGAAGAAAATGTAGAACTCTCAGATCCTCTCCACCATGCCTGCCTGGATGTTCCCATGTTTCTTTCCTTGGTAATGGACTTAACCTTTGAACCTGTAAGACATCCTCAATTAAATTTTGTCCTTTATAAGGGTTTCCTTGGTCATAGTGTCTCTTCATAGCAATGAAACCCTAACTAAGACACATGACCTTATTGGAGAACGTATGGTTTTGTTAGAGCGGGTATGCCATTGTGAGTGGGTTTTTTTTTTTATTTCAAAAGCCTCTGCCATTTCAGTTGGCTACTTCTCTGCCTCATGTTTATGGATCAGATGTGAGCTCTCAGCTACTGTTCTAGAGCCTTGCCTGCCTTTCTGATGCTATGGTCCCTAATCTTCTCCCTTATTGAACAATGAACCTAAGATTAGATGCTTTGTTTTATGTGTAGCCTTTGTCATGATGTTTTGTCCCAGCGGTAGAAAAGTACATAAGAGATATTCTCACCTCTCCTTGATAATTAGACCTCTAGAAACTTATGTCCAAAAATTCTCCAGTTTCACTATTCTTCATCTAATTCTCTTCTCTTTCTTCTCTCTGCTATAGCACTTAACTGTTATTGTTTCACAGTCACAGCTTTGTGTTCTTATTTTTTAATACTAGGATAACCTTTGGGCTCAGAGTGTAAACATGTATGTCTATGGAAAGTAGCAATTCTAATGACTAGCATCCAGCAGCTACTCTAGGCAGGACTGTATTTATTAAGCAGTTCCATCTTAAGATGATGGTATTATCTGACAACAATATTGTTTTATTTTGCAATATTTGAGATTATTCTACTTAATATTTATACAACTATATGCCTTCCTAACTTTCAAAAACTTTCAAAGCCTTAAGTAGGGACATCATGAGTAGAGATCAGGTAGCTGCCTACTCATACATTAATTCACACACAGGAAACAGAGAAAGAGAATAGGAAGCAGGAACAGGTTAAAAATGCCAAATACCCACCACCCAGTGACATCTTTCTTCTACATAGCTCCAGGTCCTAAAGGATTCATAACTTTCCCAAGCAGTGCCACAAACTGAGTAAGAAGCATTCAGATACATAAGCCTCTGGAAGAATTTTATATTCCACCACAAAATTAGCTGATTTTGTTCAGTTCCCACACTTCAAGTAAAACTTGCTCTTCAGATGCCTTTATTGTCTAATACACATACAATATCACAGCAAAATATGATATATTTGACACTAACATGGTTTATTTTAAATTTATGTTTCAGTTATTTTGCATAAAGAACAAACTGTATCTAAAGTTCAATTTATCCTTGTTCCAAACTGTTCAGGAATATTTTATCCTTGTTTCTTTGTGACACTCTAGTCTCATTAAAAAATCTCATATATATATATATATATATATATACATATATATTTTTTTTTCCTTAGAAGAGTCTAAATGTTGGCCTTGTGACAGCAAAATTTCCTACACAATATCTCTGTAGTAGAAACATACATTTTCCATAGAGACATGTGTGGATTATATCACAGATTATATAACATATAGATAAGGTCTCAAATTCAATAAACCTGCCAACAACTATTATGATGTTTAAAAAAATACAGAACACCTACAGATGTGTTTGTTTGCAAATGCGTCTGAGTCACATGTAGCATAGTTTTCTATGGTCCCACTTTAAGAGGATAACTGTTTATGGACCCTGGTAGTGATGGGTACATGAACCCAAATTAATATGAGTACTTACATTATTACATCCAAAAAGTCAAGGCAAATCCAAATTCAAGTGTAGTTTATCCTGAATGATACAAATGGTGCCAAGAGCTTCACATTATCAAGTTTGTACACAGTACAGTTATTTCCATGCAAGACAAAAGTTAAGGAGAATGTCTTTCAGAAGTCCCAGGGAACTGGTAAAAGATTCTTGATTTTGTATTTGTTTAGTTCTTCTGAACTTGTGATTAACTCTATTTTTCTCTCTTTTTCCTAGTCTCTGCAAAATTTGTTATAGAATTATAAAACAGAGGAATAAGCTATGTATAGTCTCAAAACCTAGTACAAGTGGACAGACAAGAGTACAATTAGTCTGCAATTCCTAAGATTTCAGCTACAGGTTACTTTAAATAGTGTGTGACTGCATGCATATATAATGTGTGCCTATGTTTGCACATGTGTCTGTTTGTGTACATGTGTGTTTGCATGTGTGTGCATATGTGTGTTGTACATAGTGTGTCCCTTTTATACAGAAATAATGCAGATTTTTATATCAATATCTTCATTGATATTGTTCATAAAACATTTTCTCATTAAAAAAAATGACTTCATGAAACTCCTAGGCAAATGGATGGAACTAGAAAATATCATCCTTTGTGAGGTAACCCAATAACAAAAGAACACACGTGGTATGTACTCATTCATAAGTGAATATTAGCCCAAAAAGCTCAAAATACCCAAGCTACAATTCACAGACCATATGAAGCTCCAGAAAAAAGGAAGACCAAAATGTGGATTCTTCTGTCCTTCTTAGAAGGGGGAACAAAATACTTATGGGAGGAAATACATAGACAAAGAGTGGAGCAGATACTGAAGGAAAGACCATCCAGAGACTTCTCCGCCTGGGGATCCATCCCATATACAGTCACCAAACCCAGACAATAACATTGTGGATGCCAACAAGTGCTTGCTAACATGAGCCTAATATAGCTGTCTCCTGAGAAGGTCTGCCAGAGCCTGAAAAATACAGAGGCAGATTTTCTCAGCCAACCATTAGACTGAGCATGGGGTCCCCAATGGAAGAGTTAGAGAAAGAACTGAAGGAGCTGAAGGATTTTACAGCCCCATAAGAAGAACAACAATATCAGCCAACCAGATCCTCCAGAGCTCCCAAGGAGTAAACCACCAACCAAAGAGTACACATGGAGAGACCCATGACTCCAGCTGCATATGTAGCAGAGGATGGCCTCATCTGGCATCAATGGGAGCAGAGACCTTTGTTCCTGTGAAGGTTCAATGTCCCTTTGTAGGGGAATGCCAGGGAGGGGAGGCAGGAGTAGGTGGGTGGTTGGGGGAACACTCTTATAGAAGCAAGTGGAGGAAGGTTGGGATAGGACATTTTGAAAGGGGATAACATTTGAAATGTAAATAAAATACCCAATTTTTAAAAAGAAAAGAAAGAACTCATTCTATGAAGCTTGACTAAAAGTGGAAAGTGTAAAAATGAATGTTCTAACTTAGTGACACTGAGCAAGAACATCAACATTATTTTGTGTTATGCAAACTAAGGTTATGAGATGTAACATGGTTAGGAATGAAGAGGTCAGCTCAAGAACTTTGGAAAGGTCGTGGGACACTTTTCTTTCTGGATTAACATTTCTTGGTCAGGAAACACTTCCTCCCCTTGAAGTAAGAGGCTGATTAACATTCCTCAAACCACAGGGGAGGAAACCCAGCTGCAGGTGGGAAATGCCCAGAGCACCTAGACATAGCAGACACACTCTGCAGGATGGACCAACCCTTGCCACCTACAGACAAGGGAAGTCTTTGCTACCTTATTCCCTAAAGAACAGCCAGTTTAAAAAGTCACTCTGTTCTACCAATCACATTGTGCCTAATGGCTGTTGCCCTAAAAAAAAAAAAGGTATAAAAACTGGCCAAAAAGGCTGCCCTGGGGTCACCACCTCTATTTTGGGTGCTGCATGACCCCAATGCATTGGAACAATAAATTCCTCTTGATTGTTGCATCGATTCCTGGCTCCACGTGGTTCACTCAGGCAGTCCCCAGTAATCTAAGGCTCACCAGAATCTTACAGGGGCCTGCATGCACTCTCAGTAAAACTCTCTCTCTCTCTCTCTCTCTCTCTCTCTCTCTCTCTCTCTCTCTCCCTCTCTCTCAGCAATTTACATGACATCCTGAGATACATCATTATTTCCTAATATAATATTTTATATTTCAAAATTATAAAAATAATTTTTGTATATTAAATGAATTGAATCTTTCTGGAGGTATAGGATGGAGTTGCATGGGGCTGCCAATCATCAGTGTCAACTTCCCAAGTAGAGAGGTCTATAGGCTCATGATACTGCATTTAGTTATTTTCATGCTTATAAACTAAAGTACTTCATAAAAAATTACAGAATGCAAATATATACTTGTAAAATAATATTGTAAAAGCAATTATAAAAACATCATTCAACAAGTTTTTTAAGAAAAATTTTTGTTTATTTGTTTGCCTGGTTAGTCTTTGTTTAGTTTAGTCGTTTGTTTGTTTGTTTGTTTTTGCTAATCTACCCAGTTATTGCTTATTTTTTGTACTTGGTGCAGTGATTTGCAAATTTAATCATTGTATATAAAGGAAACTAAAAAGAATTGCTGGCTGGTATTCAGTATCACTGATAATAAAAGTTAATTCATGAATCAATTCAATTTTTTCAAGACCTTCCCCCTTCCAGCCTGCATTGACTGCTGGAGGATACAGAACTGATATGGTCTCTGCCCCTATGTGGATTCCAGATAATTAAAACTGAAATAATGAACATGATTATGAGCTTTTCACCTTGTCTTCAGAACAAGTATAAAACAAAGTCCAGTGTTACACAGCATTTGTTAGGAAATTTGTTTTCTTACATTGGTTGTTGTTGTTCTATAATTGGTTAAGTTTTCTTTCCTCTGTAGAATGAAAAAAAGCAATCAGGAAGGGGAGAGAAGAAAGAAAATAATGAGTGTGGCTCTCTAGACTCAAGGATGATATTAGTAGTAAAGTATGGGAAAAAAGTATATTTAAAATACTATAAGGAAAGGGAACATAAAGGTACATGCCTGAAATTGTAGCATTCCCTCTGAGGTCCAAACATTTTCATGAGTTCAGGGTTATGTAGTGTATGCCAGGCTACATACACATACAAAAAATATTAAATTGCTTATACTAAACAACACAATATTATGAGAAAAAAAGTATGAGATGGTGAGCATATCATAATATGCACACAGTAGGACTTGATGATAGATGCTGGAACATATTAAAGATAAGAATCTGGAGAGAAAAAATGAACTAGTAGTCAGATGAAATCTCAAAGCAAGCGTATTGTAATTGGATACACTAAGTTGCTATGCAACATTAGTTTTGTTTCAGTAGATTAACACTGTAAATGTTTGTATGTGAAACACATTTTGTCCCTGTAGTGGTGAACCATTCCTGTGCATTCTTGAAGCTAAACTATCTAGAACATAGGTTCTCAAGTGAGGAGCAGATGAGACTGTGTGCTGGATAGCAGTGGTATGCATGTTGTGGGGCCAGATATGCATCCTATGGTTCCTCCCTCTCAGGGTATACAGACACCACTACACATTGGGCAGGAAGGATGAAGCAGAGTATGGAATGGGTGGGGTTCTGCAGTATTTTCATTCAGGTGCAAGTGAATGGGGAGGACCTCCCTAAAAATCTTACTGTTAAGGCCTCTGATAATTATGAATAAAACAGCTCCCTTAGTCTATCTTAGCTTGTGCACATAAATTTATTCAGGGTTGGCTTGTATGCAAACAGTTTATTTGGGGTAAACTAGGGTTGTATATGGACCTTAGAAAGTAGGAGGAATTTTCAGGGTAAATTAAAAGCATTAATTAGAGTTTAGAGTTCTATGAATGCTTCATTTGCATTGAGAAGCATTCTAGGAGTCTTAAGTACTTGCTGGACAGATTCTTATGATGATGGCAGAGATGAAGTTTACAGGTCTTTCAGAGAGATCTCAACCTTCCTCATGGGGGAATGTGTGGGAGGATGGACTTCTCAGACAAGGTCAAACAAGGGATAACCTTGCCGGTAAAAGAAATCCTCCATTTTGTGTTGAACTCAGTTGAACTACCTACCTGGTCATGGCAGAGTTAGACCTTAATTACCAAGGTTTTCCCACAGATAGCTATGCTCAAAAGAACAGCCAGGGCTAGGAGTACTGTCTTCTTATTTTCCAGTGTTCAGCATAAAATACCTCCATATGGTTCAGATGTGGTTGTATGACTGGGAACGTATTGCTTATGCTCAGTGGATGGCTATGTGATGAAAAACTTGGTTTTACCTATGTCAAAAAATGCTAAGGATTACAGACCTTGTTTAAAATGAACTTGATAATGTATATTTCTTTGGAGACTCTATAGTGAGGAACAGAATAGGACATCTAAACAAGGAAATGTTCTTTGTAATGTTCTCTTCCAATTAATGTTCATAATTTTGCATTTAGAAGTCTCATAATTTATATGTAATTTAGTGGGCATATTAATAGGCAACTTTAAAAATAAGGAGGATGTTGTCAAAGTTTACATAGGATTCATGCCAAACTGTGATGAAAAACTGACAGAATGAGTAAACTAGGAGCATAATGAGACTGGCATTCTCTTGTAGAAATTTTCAAGAAATAATGGCTTAGAAACAACATAAATAAAAATTACTTATAAACCAGCCTGAAGAGTATATATGAAAATTACTATCAGTCCTCAGCCATCATATATCTCTAGAGAACAGAATGTTTAACTGAGAATGACATTTGTATCTTACTGTGAAAGGAAAAAGACAAGTATGAAAATAAATGGGGAACATATACAATTGACTAGTCTAACTATGCATAAGTCAGTAAAAAAATTATTTTGAAGTATACATGATTGTAAATATACTCCTGCAGTGCTGAGGGCTGGGGGTGTGACTCAGTGGTAAAGCACTTTGCCAAGCATGTGTGAGGTTTCAGCAGAAACAAAATCAGTCAGTAGTGGTATAAAAAAAAAACATGACACCAAAATCATTGTATCCCTGAACCTTGAAAGGGTATGAATTAATAAAGGATGGGGGAGAGAGTAAAAATAGACAAAAGAAAATGAGTACAGAGGATATTGTAACAAGTAATATTGTACTTATTAAAGTTTACCATTCAGAATCCAATTGACCTAATCAAAAGAATTATAGTGACATGAATATTATTGATGTGTATCAGCCTGGATAAGAACTGCCTCTGACATAAATGAACATTTTTTTTTCTTTTTAGCTAACTAGAAAGAGAAATATATATGGCTCCTTTCTTTTCAATGATTTAACAAACTTTTTCTCTCACAAATAAATTGATCAAATATGGTGCCAATTCCACTTTGCATTTTGTTGTATGCAGTATAAAGGTGTGACCAGCCTGCTCATACAGTTTTGCCTTGTGTGTTCTTTGGGTGGATACCTTGTGGTTTACATAAAACTCACTATTGTCTGAAGATACACAAACCTTATAGAACATGCCTACCTCAGTCTCATGTAACATAGATCAAAGACTGTGGAAAAAACAGGGCATTGGGATTCAGGCTTTTGCTAAGCCTCTCAGCATCCTCACACCCTTACTTTCTCCTCCTTCTGGGCCCTTTATAAAAACCGTCAACAAATCTGCCAATAGCCAGTTTTTCTTATTCTTATGAATTGGCTCAAGTCAGTTGCCAAAGCATCCAGCTCTGAGATATGCACTGTCTAAATGCACAAATATCTGAACTATCAGTAAAATATAGCAATTTTAAGTAATACAGTGGCTTTTATTTTCAATAACAGTCCATCACACTAAAGCAGACAGTAAAAAATCCAAAAACGTAGGTCTATCAGATTTTTCTGTACCCATTTGGAGCATATATATATATATATATATATATATATATATATATATATATATCTGTGTGTGTGTGTGTGTGTGTGTGTGTGTGTGTGTATGTGTGTGTATACATGTATATGTATATATATATATATATATATATATATAAATATATAATATAATATAATATATATTATATTAATGATGGTGCCCTGAACACTAACATTTGGTATATGATGGGAGAAGGAAGGTGGCTAGTGACCTTGTGGTTTCTATACAAAGGACTTGGTTCTTTGTAAATCTTAGCAATTAAAAGAACGGCAGAATGTTTGACTCCTTTAGTTCATATTTGAGGAGGACTGTCTGTGACTACAAGTGCCTGTGAATTATCAACCTGCTTTTGATAATATATTTCAAAGGCCTGCTACCTTCTAGCAAAGATTTCATAAAGGCTTTGAAGAAAGTCTTTCAGCAACAGCCTGACAGTGGTTTCCAGAAATCCTCCCTTCGCTCACAGGCACATACAAACAATTGCTTTCTCATTTTCCACAGCTTGCTTTTGAGAAATGGCTACTTATTTAACCCATCAAAACATTTGTTATAAAGGCAAAGACAGCAAGAGGAGATTCACTTAGCAGCTTCAGAGGAGTCTGATATTCTGTTTCCATGGTGTACATTTCCAATTCACACACAGTTTGAACTCATGCATACAATGCAATGCAAATAAAGTACCTAAGTTCTCAAAAGTTCAGGTTCAGGAACACGAAAGAATGTATTATTGATGAGTATTCATGTTTCATAATGTTAAAAGTTTACCTGTAGTTACTTTTTCCCCAAGTATAACATCCTTCTTCCAGAACCCTTCTACAGAATAAATTCAAGTAATCTAATAAGCTTCTGCCTTCTTTTCTGATATATACACATAAAAGCACACACACACACAGACACACACATACACGCACAAACATGTGCAGACAGTATTTCACAGATAAATGGAATTTGTATAAAATTGATGTATTCAAAATTAGAAACAGAATGAGCAGTATTGCTTATTAATTAAAGGTCCTTGCCTTCAAGGTTAAGAACTTGATTTCAATACCAGGGATCTAAATCACGTTAGGAAAGAACTGAATACTGCAAATTTTCCCAATGACATCCACATCTTGTAGATCATGTCATTTCTTTGTACACAACACACACACACACACACACACACACACACACACACACTCACACATACATTCAAAATGTAAATACAGATAAAAAGAAGAAATAGGCTTTGGGAATTTAATTTTAAAATTCTAAGGATTAAGGAGTTGTTAAATGTGCACCCGACACTGACTGCCAGCAGTACTGTTGGAGCAGCCAGTGAAGGAGGTAGTCTAGTTAATTGGACAATTTTTTTGGTCTTGTTCTGTTACCCAAAGTGATTCATAGTTTCCTGGGATGCATAAAGAAACTTCCCAGCTGCACACCATGTCATAGTTACAGTGCCTGACTTCAAGAGCGTGATGAGTAAAAGACAAACTAACCTACAATCTTGACTGAGTCCATGTGAATATCTTTATCAGGAAACAAGTTGGTTTGAAAAGTACCTGCTCTAGTCACTTATGTCTTCCGTCTGTATTTATCTCTGTGAGAGATTGATGGCAATTGAGCTAAACTAATTGTGGATTGATATTACGTGGCAGCCATTACTTATATAGACGACACACATTTCTGTCCAACTTCACAGAAGAGCTAGAACACATAACCATTTGTTCATTTAGTAACTGAAAGGATTAATTTCCTTAGAAATGATGAGCAGACATTTAATGATGCTTAATCTGTGGTTTAAACCAGTTTGAAATATGAGTAAAAGAGAAGAAAACTACAGACGAACCTGGAGGCATCAATGTGTAAGCTGTGGGACAGGCAAGCTGAGGACATGCACCCACAACCCATGTTTTATAGGATTAGAAGCTTTGTTAGAGGCAAAATTTCTAGTGTAGGCTGACCTTGAACTCACTGTGTACCCACAGTCTTGATTTCCTTTTCATCCTACCCTCACCTTTCAGGACCTTCAATTAAAGAATATTACCACTATACCAAATGAATGTGATGCATAGAATAGAACACGGGGCTATCCCCATGCTTGGAAAGCATGCTATCAAACAAGGTATAGCCCTAGTCTACAATAAATGTCTTATTATTTCACTTCTCTCACATATTCAGTTTCCCACAAAAATACACATGTGTATGTTCTTATGATATATGAAACATATTGTATATAGTTATGATTTACTGCTACAGAGTACATGCCACTCGGTGTCTTTTTTTTCCTACATTATATTAACCTGTCATCTCTGAGTTATCTGACTCTGCCGATGAGTTTCTGTAGTTTTCATTCTCCCTTCTATATGTCACCATGAATAACCCATCTTTGGCAATGTACTGATAGGCATGCCATTTGAAGACAAATATAAGTTAGAAAACAGTATATTTCCTGCTTCTAGAACAAGATTTTACAGAGACACGGTTGGACTAATCCCAAATAAGGAGAGACACCAGCATATAGTTGCATGATGTTCTGGAAGGACACTTAACATTTATTTCAAAAAGAGTGAAATTTGTCATAGAGAGGACTGTTTAGTCTCAGGGTAGCTCATGAGAGTACTCTGAAATAATACAGCATAATAAATTTATCATCTTAGCAGTGAGATTTTGTATTCAGTTTTTACTTTTGAAATACCCTTGAGCCTGCCTTCTCTTCTCTTTGGAAAATGAAGAGACTCTTCTCCCTTCCTGCATCCTGTGGTTTAGAAAAGGGAATTGTGTGATAACAAACTGTAAAATAAGAAATGGTGGTTAAAATACAAGAACTGCTGGAATCTGGTAGGGCAGCTTTCCTTTATAGATCAGTGGCAGCTGCTTCTGATGTGATAGACTTATATTTGAAGATTGATTAATTTGATTACTGAAGTACATAGTGTTATTTATTTTAATGAACAATTCCTTGGAATAGATTATAATACATATTGAGTAATAAATTCTCTTCTAAGCATAAAGAGGTTTGGTTTGTTGAGCATAAAAAACATAGTAAATATTATGATAAACGACAGATAATGTAAATATGGGGCAATGCTGAAGTAGAAGACAATTTGTCATGGGGGCTGAGGTAGATCATGCAAACAAACCGTTCAAATGTAACTGGGAGTCAAAACATTTCACACTCCATGAAAATGAGATATCCCTGAGTATAACCTTCCTTAGGCCACTGTTATATAAATTCAAATCTCAACTTTTGACCTTCATAAGTTTAACATAAAAGAATATGAACATTTCCTATAACTATTAAGCAATATTTTAACCAGAAGTTGAAGACAACATTAAGTTTTCTAAAGCTTTACTTGGAAGAGTTATTTTTAATTTTCACATAGAATAGAAGGCATGAAGAGGAAATGGATAAAGCTACCTTGCATGGTTGGAGTAAAAGTGGCCAGCACTCAATGATTTTACCTTTACCTGATGCTAAGATGAAGAAGACATGTCACTCAAAGGGGTATTTTTTGATAAGATACTGAAGTACAAAGTGTCTTTGGGGGCACTCAGTTGGCATTTCATTAACTCAGGCCCAAGAGGGCAGTGTAGTATCAGTGGGTAGCAGATTATCCTCAACATTTGGCTAATATCAAGAATTTAGGGACTTTTGTAGGACTCCTTGGGAAATCTCCTGCCTCTTTTACTCAAGGCCTTGTGTTCAGTCCCCAGAATCTCAGCATCACTAATATTGGCACTAGTAGCAAACAGAGCAGGTCTGGCTATCCCTCTACATTATGAGGGACTAAAAATATTATATCCTCTGGTACAATGATGGAGGGCCTATGAAGGCATAGAGAAGATTAAATTAACTTTATAAACATGACATAAGAATCAGTGTTAAGAGTGAAAGTATACTTTTAATATATTTATAAGATTACAATTGGTAAAAATTTTAAGAAGTTAAAATTCATTATACTGTCTCACAATACTGTCTATTCATCAAATTATTTTTACCCTGAAATTATAGATAACAAGAGGTTATCATTAATGCTAAAGGCCACATATATTTTCTTATAAGCTGAAGAATATTATATATTACAATAATGAATGTATCAGACTCAGAAAAACTGACAAAATATCTGAGTAGATTGGCCATAAGTCCTAGGAGTACTTAATATTAAAATAAACAGGAAATGCTTATGAGAAAATTGAAGCTTCCTCTTCGGAAGAATATCAGTCATGAGTGGGTAAGGAGAGAGAAGCAGATATGGACTCTGTCCCCCTCCCCCCATTTCTAAACACTGATTGCAGACTCTGGCAAAATTAAACTTAGGAGTCACATTTACAGCTGTTCCTTTTCACGGCAATATTAATGTCAAGGGTTTCTAAATGGGATAAAAACAAAAACCATAAATGATTGTGTGAGTAGGGAAGTTGGAAGATATGACTAAATTAAAAAAAAAACCAAGTCACATGGCTTCTCAATGATTCTAATCAAGTAATGATTTCAGTTTGAAGTAAATTCATAATAAGAAGCACACATTTGAGAACTTGTCAGAAGGCAATGAGGTTTATCTTGAAGAAATTTTTAATCTAAAGAAATCAGAGAATATGACAATCAGAAGTTGTCATCTGAAGAAGCCAGTAAGGCTTCTCAAAATGTACTGTTTGACCATTTTCTTTGAGGAATTAATTCAAGTCTAAAATAATGATGATCAATTTACAGATTCCAATTAGTGTCTAACAATCGGACAGATTATAAGATGTAAAACTGTCTGAGAACATTTCTGCAGAGAATCTGATGACAACACTATGGTGTTCCTCATTTTTTGTTATTGTGGATAAAATGGGTTTATTAACATATATTTTTCCTGTGTTTCCTAATTATGTTCTTATAAAGAAGGCAAACTTCAAAATGACAACAATATTCTAAAAAGGAATAGCTGAAAATACAGCAATACAGAAATGCTTCTGTTTGCATACTACTGAAGTTATATACTTAACATGTTTTATGTTAAAATAGCAAATGCAATGACATTTTCATTGATGTCTGATGGATATAGATCTGGAGAAATATGTAGGTTTTAATTGATTCCAAAGCCCATTTACAGTAAGTTTTCTCTTAAGGAAAATCTTTTTGAAAAAAAAATACACCAATAGTCTCTATCCAAAATGAGGTGAAAAAAAATAATTAGTCTCAGCATGAAAAATGATTCTCAGCTGGGCAGTGGTGGCGCACGCCTTTAATCCCAGCACTTGGGAGGCAGAGGCAGGCAGATTTCTGAATTCGAGGCCAGCCTGGTCTACAGAGTGAGTTCTAGGACAGCCAGGACTACACATAGAAACCCTGTCTCGAAAAACAAAAAAACAAAACAAAAAACAACAACAACAAAAAAAAAAACCAAAAAAACAAACAAAAAAAAAACCAAAAAAAAAAAAAAAAAGAATAGAAAGAAAAATGATTCTCTAAACAATGGAAAGAAAGCCTGAAGTAGACAGACATCACATCCCTTCAGTCTGCTCCTCAGTGTCCATAGAAATATCTCAGACATATATTTACAGGATCAGTGGGCATCTACCAAGTTTATGTACCAGCTATGTAGAAGAATGGGGATCCTGGGAAGTTGAGGATCAGAGAGTGGGAGCCTCTGATACTGTATGGTCTGGGTAGCTCACAAATGAAAACAGACATAGTAGTATTTCCATAGGCATTTTGAAATTTAATAATCAATATTCTTTAATTTAAATATTACTTATAATCTTTCAGGCTACTAATAACAAATTTACCTAAAAAATGTGAACTAATAAGAAACAATTATAAGGAACAGCACAGATATATAATACAGACGAGAACATGATGGTGAACACATGAAAACGAAGAATGTGAGATACACATGAAACAAATGGAGAAACAGATTCAAACCCTATGACTTCAGAATTGATAGAGAAAATATCTTGCTTGTATGTACCAATAAAATGATGGAAATTGTTAGAGTGTAATTTTACAAATGAGTTGAGCTGTTCAATATGAAAGAGTCCAAAATGTATTTTCAGAGTTTAAAAAAAGACAGGAAAAAAGTAATGGCAAAGTCCACTCCCAACCTGTCATGGAGTCTTTTAAAGACAGAATACAACCTGGTATATTCACTACAGGTGCTCTTGAAATTGTAGTTGCCTTGTAGCCATTAGCAGAAAAAAGAAAGAAAAGAAAAACCCGAAGAATGAATCTACATATAGAAATGAATTTGAGTGTCAATACATGCAAACCATGACAGGATGACACATAACCATGAGAGTTTAACCCTAGAAATGCAAAGTTTGTTTACCATATAGAAGTCAATATGTTACAAAATGCACAGCTATAAAAAAATGACAATATGACATTATCACTGGAATGACATAGATAATGCTATTGGTATATCTCAACAGTTTTAATGATTAGCAAACACATGATATAGGAATATTATTTAAATTTCTGTAGCCTGCAATCAATATCTACCAAATCAGCAGGTAACATTACACTTAATAATGTGAGTCAAAACAAACAAACAAAACAGTACACACCAGCATTAAAGGATGACCAAGCAAGAAAAGGAGAGAATAAAATATATGCAGAATGAAAAGAAGCAAACCCGGCTTTTTTATTTGTTGATTAAGTGATTTTATGTATTCTTAGGAACACTTAAGTTGTTGCATGTAACAATCTTATCAAGATTAAAGAGGGGTTTTTACTATGCACCAACAATGATAGGAACAAAAACACAAGAGGACAAACTATTTCAGAATCTGTGTATCATATTATATATTATATATTGTATATTATATATTATATATTGTATATTATATATTGTATATTCTATATTCTATATTCTATATTCTATATTGTATATCGTATATCGTATATCATATATCGTATATCGTATATCATAATTCATCATTCATCATATATCATATATCATATATCATATATTTATTATATATCATATATCATATATCATATATCATATATCATATATCATATATCATATATCATATATCATATATCAATCATATATCATATATCATATATCATATATCATATATCATATATCATATATCATATACCATACATCATATATTGTATGTCATATAATGTATTATGCATTATGCATTGTACATTATACATTGTATATTATATATTACATATATATATATATATATGTATTATGTATCATGTACCATGTATCATGTATCATGTTTTTTATATAGTGTACTGTGTACTGTGTACTGTATATTGTGTATTGTAATATGTAGTGTGTAGATTTAGTATGTAGTATATTGTATATAGTATACAGTATATTGTATATAGTATATTTTACATAGTATGTAGTATATAGTAAATAGTATACAGTATACTGTATATCATATATAGTATATAGTATGTAATATATAGTATATAGCATATAGCATATAGCATATAGCATATAGCATATAGCATATAGCATATAGTATATAGTATATAAACCATGGACAGAGGATACACTCCTCCTATCTGCCAAATCCTGAAAACCTAAGTCACCAGTACATCAGATTAGGAAATAGGGCATTCTGACATATGACTAAAATCATGAGAGAGCTCTTAAAAGATGAATTAACTCCCTTACCGAAGCTGGAGTATCCACTGCTCATCTTGGGAAGATCCAACAATAAAAGAACTTGTGCTTTTTTCACTGTGAAGTCTTTACTCGTCTGCTAAAGTTAATGGAGTCAATACATAAGCCAACCAGGCAACTGTAATCAGAATGAAATCCCAACACCTCCATGTTCCTTTGTGTCCACATCCTTGACACTGGACCAAATTCCCACATGTCTCTACACAGGCATGGTGATCATTAGGAGTATCTTTCTACATGACCTACCTCATTCTCCATCAACACTGAAAGTAGAGAGACAAGTCGATGTTCTAATTTTATAGCCAAATAGTATTCTGTGAAGAACAAAACCTTACAGAAAAAAAATATTTCCCATAAGAAAGTTACTGATGATGATGAGACCACACATAGATAGTGATTCATCATCTTCCCAGATGCAGAGTGTGCCACTCTATGATAAAACTTCTGATCACTCTGCAGAATCAGAACTGAGACAGTCATGCCTCACCTTGAGTAGGACTGCTGAGTCATATCTATGCCCTCCTTTATCTCTGTTTTGTAGGTGAATGAACCTAGCCTCTTAGGGCAGCCACAGGTAGATCTGTACTTTTAAGGCTCCAGTGACAGACACAAAAAGAAACCAACCTGATTAACAGGAGTTACAGAACATACAAATGGATGGTAAGCATCCTCCAGGCACTATACGCTGATTCCTGTGCAAATTCAGTAAAATTCCTAATAGTTCCTGTGTCACAGATATGGGCGAGCTGATTTTTAAGCAAATATTGGAGTGAAAATATCTAAGTAATTTCGATGAGTTCTAGCAAAATAGTACCTAGAGACATGGCTCAGAAGCTAAGAATGTTTGCTGCCTTTGCTAAAGACCTAAATTTAATTCTTAGTACCCAAGTTCAGTGGTCCAAAATCACCTGTGACTTTAGTTCTATGGGATCAAACATCCTTTTCTGACCTCAAAAAAACACCTATACGATCATATGTGTAGCCACAGTGCCAATACTTATGCATTTACATATATAAAAAGTGTCATTAAAACAATGTAAAACTCAAGCATTCCAATTCTGAAAATTAATACAAAGCTCAAAAAAAAAAAAAAAATCCTTTAGTCCTAAAGTACAAATAGACTAACAGAATATAATTGAGAGAATAGAAATAGTGTTTTATTTATGTTAAACTGATATTTGACATGAAATTCCATAGCAATTCAACTTGAGAATCATGGTTTTACCCAGTAGAATTAGAACTAACCAGTATTAACATGGGAAAGAATGGAATGGAAACTAACATGTACAAAAGTTAATTCAAAGTGAGTCATGTATCTAACTGTAAAAGGCAGTACTATTAAAAAATATGTAAGAGTAAATTTTTGTGACCTTGGATTAGGTTCACGATGTTATATACGGACCGCAGCTCAGGAGTCCAAAAAGATGAAAATTAGACTCTCTTAAAAATAAAATGAAAGTTCTGGAAATGGCAAGGCAGACCTTTAAACCATAAAATAGCATGAAAAACCTTCGCTTTGCCCTCTCTCTCTAAACCTTTCCCTAATCTTTAACAGTGCTGAAGTAGCCCATTTATCCCATTGTGATTTCCCTCTCAGTTTTATTAGCAGCCATGTGTAAGGCTCAATAGCTACGAGTACTGTCTAGCTACAGAACTGTGCACAGCTGCAGCTCTCAAGTCTATTGAGGAGAACATCATCTCGTCTGGTTAGTTTTCTCACACTTTTCTCAGGGAGGGTGTTGCACGTGTGCCACAGCGTGACTTTGGCGGATAGAGGACAGCTTACAAGGCATTTTCTCCCTCCACCTTGTGGGTCCTAGGAATTGAATGTGGGTCAACATGCTTGGAGTCAAATACCTTTGCAGCTGAAGTACTTTAACAGCCCTAAGTATAAATGTATAATGTTTATTTGAATGATTTGTGGAGTGTGGGGGGGGGGCCCTAGGAGAGACAGAATATGAAAAGTATGTTATTGTCCAGATGTCACTTAAAGCACACATGATTATTGTTTAATATCTAGTTTCATTCACACGTTATGTAGCAAGGACCCTAGATCTGGCTTTCGTTGCTTATCAGCAATGTGAGAATTTACAGTGGTAGGGTAGCTTGTACTCTATTTGCTGTTCTAGGAAATGGCCTGGGTCTGTTTATCAGCATAATCCTAAACCTTATTTCGTCCCATACCCTCATGTACAGTGTCTCCACCCTAATCTATTCAGGAAAACACACGTATTTTAATACAGGCTCTTCACAAGCCTACACCAAGTTCATATTTAGCACTGTTTTTTTTTTTAAATGACCCCGTTCACATGGAAAGACCAATCACTTAGCAATCAGAAAATTCCATTTGCATTGCTGTCCTTAAATTTACACAACTTTTTGCTCATTTGTGGTTGTTGTTATGTGTGTGTGTCTGTGTGTGCTGTAACATGGTGTGCATTTGGCAGTCAGTGGTCACCCTGAAGCGTTAGTTATCTGCTTTTACTTTGAAAGTTCTAAATATCCAATATAGGTTTCCTGACAAGACAGCAGGTGCCTTTACTAATTGAACCATCTCATCAGCCTTGGTTTTGGTTTTTTCATTGACTCTTACTATGCCCACTACTCAAGACCACTATGTGCTGTTTCTATACATGTATAGATCACACATCTTTCTACCTGGCATCTTAAGGGAATCTATTTCTGAACATTTTGGATGTATTATTTCATGAGATTTTCTTACAAAGTTTAGTTTCATCCTGATTCATTCTCCTCCATCTGTAAACAGATCAGCCCACATAGTTGTTATATATCTGAAAATGTTTAATTCACTTAGACTTTGAACAAAATACAATAGAGTATTCAGCATTGCAATAATATGTGAGCAGTGGATGATGCAACATTTCACCTTTATTGTGACTGCATTCATTATTGAAATAGTTAATTGTATTGTATGTTGCTGGAAAATATTCAAGTTACTTAAGACTGAGACGCTTTCAAAATGTAACTTATAAACACAAATTATTTGCTTTGACAATGAGAGACTTTTCCATACTTTATTCCTTAAAAAAATATTATTTAAAAATCCTAACAGTTTTTAAATACTTTTCAAAACAAGAAAAAAAGCAGCACAGTCTTCATATAAAAGAAAAGTACATTGGTTAAAAGCTGCAATAGGCAGTTTCATCTGCCAGTATTTCTTCTGTCTTTTACAAAAAATGATATTTACCTCTGCAAAATGTGCATGTATTTTAGTGAAATCCTTTTGACCATTCATCAAGGAGTCCTCTAGATTCCTTCAAAATATGTAAGTCCTTCCTATGAGATCCAAATGAAGGTAAAAAACTAAATATGAATACTGTTATTGACTAAAGGTTATGACTACTCATTAATTTATGCAAAATATTGTCTAAAGCTTGTGTAAGGCAAAAAATGTGGTCAAAAAAATAAATATCAAAACAAATATATAAATAAGTATGAAACAGAAACCAGATGAGATGACGGGAACAGATCATAGAGTTCTTTTTATCTGTGAAACTTTAGCTTTCTTCATTTTTAAGTTATTATAGTAATCTTATTTTCCACCACTTGTCTATGTGTTATGCCTACACGTGTCCATGTATGTAAGCATTAGAGTGTGTGTGTGTGTTTGTATGTGTGTGTGTATAGTCTAAATGAACACATTTCTCTTTCTGCTTATATTTATCATACCTTAAGCACTGAGGTAGACTACTTCCTATTTGAATGCATAGATCACTGATTCTAGTACTAGCCTTGTTAGCAAGCTTGCATGAGAACCTGCTGTTTCTTGCTCCAAAGAGTACAACAGAGTTACAGATGGACAGTCACATACCATTCCTCATTTATACAGGTGCTGGCCTCAAGTCCTTCATATCTAAACACTCCTTCCTCTCTTGGTATTTTTTGCCTGATACTAAAAAGCAGAGCTGTTAGATACCACTTATTCTAATGAGACTCAAGGTGATAAAGGTTTGGGTTAAGGCTGCTAAGACATTTTTCCCTTGGAAGAAGATATTGCTTTCAATCCTGGAAGTTAGCAGAATGTAAAATCATTCATGATTGCTGTTCTTCTGTTTTATTCTGCTTCAGTTAGTTCAGCATGTTGTACTGAGAATTTCCTGTCACCCTGGGCCTCTTGGCACATTTATAATGGTAAATGAGGTATTGGTTAAGGATTTTCTACAATGTACACATAAAGTAGTTTGTTATATGTTGCACAAAAGTTGTTTGGGTTCATTAGCTTAAAAGGAAATGAACTGTGTTAGTTTATTTTAAAATCTGAGTTTCGTTTCTGCAATACCATCACTCTGTCCACTCCAAATTCAAAATGAAGAAAGGAAGATTATTTCCAATGACAAGGCCGATTAGATTCTGAATTTCTACAGAATGGCCCTAGATAACATTACTGGTCTTAATATAAGAAAGTAAATTAAAACTATTCATTTTCACATTATTTTAACTGTATCCATTCAGTTAATTTATTAATAAAGTAAGGCAAATAATTAGATAATCCCTTTTTGTCATTGATTTCTAAATGGACTTTAAATTTTCCAATAACTCCTATTTTCATAATTATAGAGAAAACCAAGTTATATTAATTTCTATTTCAGCTGATCAGATGTGAGACTACAGAGCTATAGCCTATTAAAAACCAACCATTTGTTACTAAGGGAATAGAATGTTAAAACCATGGGGCTTGAGAAATAGCTCTGCAGCTAAGTGCATGTACTTTCTTGGAAAAAGGGCAATTGCTCTATTCCTAAGACTTATTTCAGCCAGCACACACCACTTCTACCTCCACCTCCAGATGATCCAACACCTGCTTCTACACTCTGCAAACACTGCATTTCCCCCAGACATGCACATAGGTGAAATATTTCTAAAGGTACAACACTATCACTTAAAACTGAGAAGAAAGCAACAGCAACTCAGTTGTGCCAAAGGTCACTCAATAGGAAGGATTTCATGCCAAGCACTACAAACTTAGCCAACTACTTAGTAAGGTCACACAATTTAGAGAATAACTTACTACTACAATTTTGTAAGCCAAGGTACTGTTAAACTGCATTCTAAATACTTATTCTCACCTTTACAGGTGACTGTAGCACTTAACTCGTCATCAAAATTACTTCTTTCATGTAGCAGAGACCACGACAAAAAAGACACGAGTAGACAAAATGCATACATGAGTTGATGATGGGGTGGCTGTCAGAAATTAACGCATGAACAACAGAAACCATACATTATATCAGCATTGTAGAAGAAGGGTTGTAAAGATCTTAAGAAGCAGATGACTAGGACAATCTGATTTGGGGGAGTGTCATCTAAAAGCGAAGGAGACTGGATGCGGAGAAGGAAATGGATGAAGGTGTGAGACGGGAAGGAGCTGGAAGAGGAGTGTGGGTGAATGTGAGAAAAATACATTGTATAACTTCATCATAGAATTAAGAAAATAGTTATTGAAAATTTTAAATACTAGTGACACTTTGTCCTTTGAGTGTATTCATGTTGCATAATAATGAGGCTTAAACGATGATAGCAATGAACATGTCTCCTGTACAAGTCATGCTTGCGTATATAATCAATACAACTAAAATGGAGAATAGTAAATCATTACAAAGCAAGTAACTTAAGTATCCTAAAAATTATTTGTGGCTTAATAAGAAAGGAAAGCATATGGATTATCTCTTGCTGTTAGATGCTGATCCAAAGTACTTTCGTTTTCAGAACAATAATTTTAACATCTGCATTTCTTTCTTGTCTCACCACTTCATTACTACATTTCTCATTTCTCTCTTTTCTCCTCCCCTTCTTCCAGGTGAATAAGACGTCAAAGGTCAGGAATGTAACAACCAGGTATAAGGAGATAATGACTAGTTTTGAAAAGCTTGTGATGCTGGTATGTAATCCTCAAGAAAATTCTACAGATGAGGGGATGGATCATCAGGATACCTTGAATCATAAAGTGAAGAAGGACTACGGGTAAAAAATTAAACTATGTTTCCACTGAAAGTTCCATCGAGACTCCAATCCATGTTATAAAATAGGTTATAATATCATTTGTACTATTCTGTCATTGAGTGTCCAGAAAAGTTGTTTGGTTGGTTGGTTTTGGGTTGGTTTTTGTTTTTCTAATTACGAAGCCATATTTTTATCTCCTCCTCCTTTTCTGGAGGATTTGATAATTAAAACAAAAATATCTTTCCATTATGTTGATAAATTTTGTAGGTTCTACTTTCATTGCTTTTCACTTTAAATCCAAAGACTGACACTAGAAGTTTGCTGCTCTTGCACCAGGAACCATCTGATCCCCCTAATAGAGAGCCAAACTATAGCCAGTCACATCTTTCCAAGGTGGGAGAAGAGACTACTACCGAAATCGAGCAGTGTTTTTTATTTTTACATTTCAATGCTGAGATCAAATATGGATCAGGGCAGCGGCCAAGAAGATGAACACACATGATTTCTAAACATACCACTCATCAGAGAAGAAAAGGAAGAACTCAAAGCGCTCATGCTGCTTAATCCACACCCTTAAGTGATATCAAGACAGAATATTAACACTATTAAGTTACGTTATTTTAACATTGCTTGAAACATCCCAGAAAAAAAGAAGAGGAAAATGTTTTATGTTCTTTACTTAACAACAGCTGTTTTTTATATTAAGAAGACTCAACAAAACTGAACTTAAAAAATGAACACCAAGAAAAATATCCTCATAGAGAGAAAGGATTTTACAGATACAAAGTACCTTTATTGTAAGCTGAACTTAATAATATTACATTCATTTGGAAGTAATTTAAATTTTGCTACATTTTAAAGACCTCTTTTAAAACATGCTCTAAAGTATACTTTTGTTTTTATTTTTTGAGATTATAATACAGTTAAAACATTTCATGTTTATATGACTTCCAGACTGACCCCTAAGGGCAGGCAGAGAACTCATAAGAAGGCAGAGATCAAGTGACCTTGTGGTGCTCATTTTTAGCTTATCCATTTACAGCACAACTATTGGACATGAACTGAATGAGGAGACTCCAACGGACATGTTAACGTGGAATGGAAGGCTCATGGGTTCTCAGACCTACACAAAGAGCTACAGGCAACTAAGGAAATCTGAGAGTGGGAAAAGTAGTTTTCTTCAGGGAAGAGCTCCAAGTTGGGAACACTTTTGGGAACTTCTATTTACATAATAGATTAATGTCATGATTTGTGTACTATATTGTACATCTGAAACAACAGTTTAATGTAAGGAAGCTGCTAAATTCACACCATAATATTGATAAATAAATAAACAATTAATATGGCCACTGAAAAGGAATTGAACACAATTGAATAGCAGTATTTACCTCTCAGACATAAAATAAAATCAAGGCTAAAACTCATAACATCAAAGGCCCTAGCAAAACAAAAAAGTTGCTAATGGTAGAAACTAGTTTTTTTAAGATGACGGCGGTACATGTGTTATCATGCTTAATGAGAAAATTTCAGTGCCTTAATTAAACCTCGATGCCATAGCTGTTGTCATCATCACAATAGGCAGAACTAGGAATTGAATCTAGAGCCTTACACATGATAGTATGTAACCCATTAGTGAACACCAACCCATCCCTATGTAATTTAGTAATTTACTAGCTGAGGCAATTTTGCAGGACATAAATTAACCACTGGTTCTCAGGAGATAAATCAATATTTTCTTTTTGAAACCCGCTGGTAAAGGAATAATACGGAACTTTGGAGCAACATGGTATGAGGGATGACTTAGGTGTTTGTCCGGTATGATTTGCATTATAAATGAAATCAGAAAGTTACTGAAGAATTTAGATGTTTTTGTTTCTGTGAAGAAGGCATGTGTAAATTCAAATTTGGCATAGTGCTCATGTAGTCACCCATGCAGACAGGTATAGACTCGTCCTCTTTCAAGCCATACTAATTTAAAGGAAATCTGGAAAAAGTTCACTTTTCATTATACAGCATCACTTGTCGTGAAGAGTTATAACACACCTTTTTTTTTAAAAGGCTATTTTTTTAAAAGGCTATTTAAATCATTAACATGACATTTCCAAAACAAATAACATTTCTTCCTGGTCATTGAGATGCAATGATCCAGAATATGGATTCTAAGTAGGAAATGCGTGGCTGGTCCTCTAACAATTCAGGTTGGCTTTGTTATTTTATTATCTATTTTTAAAGTAAATACATATTTATTTGAGTTATTAAGTTATTATATATATGTATATATAACCCTGACTGTCTTGGAACACAGAGATGAGCCATCCAATTGCTAGGATTAAACCACACCCAATCCTGATAGTGTTACATCTTTTATTTTAAATTTCTATGAAAGTCTTGAAACATAAGGCCCAGTTGTCAACAGTTTATGCTATAAATATTGTTCCCGAGTTCCTTAAATTGGAGTTAGTTAAAGTTTTCAAGAGGTACAGTCAGGAATCATGAGATTTGGATATGTGGTGTATAACCTAATAGGTACAGATTATTACTTTTTGATTACAGTAAATATGTGGCCTTAATATTTTTAACAACATAGTTTAATCCTATTATCCCAGGCTAAAATTTTGTTCTCATTGTATATATAGACTATAAAGCCTGAAAACAAAGGAGATCAATGGTCAGTTATAGATTTTGCATGGTTCTGTTTTTAAAAAAAGACTGAATAAATAATTTTCTGATAAGATCAAAAGGCAAAAAAATAATTACTTGGAGATAAAACACTAAATAGTTGAACACCAGCAGTTGTTCTCAGTTTGGACTCCTTTCCAACAGACACAGAGTCAATGCTTGCATTTTGGGAGAGGTCTCATTTGAGCATCATTGGGATAAGTCAGCCATCTTTTCACATTTTCTTAAATCTAGCTTGAAGATCAGTCTCTCTGTCCCATGAATACAATGTTCCAAGAAATATCTTTGCATGACCAGTCTCTGAGGGAAAGCTTCCGTGTGTATCCCAAGCATCTTTTACCTTCAGGCAGCTTTTTCTTAAGTTTGTCATTATAATTTGTCATTGTTTTTTCATTATGATTCTAAATGACCCTTGAATGCGGAGACATTTACAGCCTTAGTTGCCATTAGAATGAAACAATAATGAAAAATTAGCAAGAGTTTACAGTGAAAAACATTTATTCTACATCAGCTTTGCAAAGTTATACAAATGCAATAGAGTACACAGCAAAATGATTGTTGAGTAGACAAACACTTGTTCATGATTATATTCAATAGTCTTTTGTAAGAAAAAGCACTGAAAAACAAATAATGAAAAAATTAATATGCAACTGTCCACAACATTACTGTCTAGCCAAAATTATTTCAAATTTTAAAAGAATTAGAATTTTCTAGAAATGTATACATTAAAATCAAACTGGGTGTTCATCTAGACCTATTCAATTATGTCGCTGTTACAAATAAATAAAATGAGCAAATAAATAAATAATAAATAAATAAACAAATGAACAAATTTTAAATCCCTTTCCTGATATAGAGTTTATTTAAATCCCCAAATCTACCTCTTAGGAAAATGAAAACAGTAGTGAGAATCAATGAGAGGTTCAGAAGCCAAAGTCAATGAAGAAATAATTTGTTGTTTTCAAAGCCCAAGATACCAATTATCATCAAGGTGAGAACATTTCCCACTTACTGGAAATTATTTGAACCTAGGTTCCCTATTGGGTGTCACTGAAATGCATATTAGTTGACTTGAAAATCAGAGGCAATTGAAGGAAGAAAAGGTGCCTTAATTATAAAGCCTCCTACTCTGGGAACTTGGAAAATCAAAACTTCTAACTTCCCACTTGACTATACTGCACATTGAAAGCTCATTTTTCTCATTTGTCTCTGTTTTGATGAGTTTAGAATAAATAGTCTTGAGATATTCTGTCACACCTGTTACTATTTCATTATGAAGGAAATAAGTCATAGGAAAATGCATTCAAATAGACAGAAATAGAGTTGAATATCTCTCTGTATCACATAAATCAATATTGATTGTCTTTACTTAAAAGTGAATTTTATCATAATCAACCAGAGTAGTTTCTAAAAGATAATTGTACTTTGGGTATAGAAATTCTAAATTTCTAAAAATTTCCAAGGTGAGCAGGTATTAAAGTTGCTAACCTAAGGACTAGACTACAAGGACCAAGGCAAGAATCTTTTGTTTTGTTGTTCTGTGCCTTTAACCACTGATGTATCCCCAGCCTCGCAACCTTAATTTCAGACACAAGCTCTGTCACTGACTGAATCCATAATTCAGTGGTTCAGCTGTTGTGGTATGGCACACAGTCCCAAGAACTCTCCTGTCTTTACCTCCACAACAGTAGGAGAGTAGGTATGAATTGCTGCTGTGCACTCAGTCCTGGAAACTCTCCTGTCTTCACCTCAACCACAGTGAGACAGTAGGCATGTGCTGCTGATGGACACCTACATTTTTACATGGGCATTATGTCATGATATTTCTGCAGAAAGCACCTTATTATCAATCACCGTGGTGATCCTTATTCTTAATTTTTAAGATATTGCTTTGAAAACCCCATATCTTTTCTTCACCTATTAATTTTGTTTTGTTATTCTTTGTTTTAAATTTTGGGCTTAGGGCCTCATTTATCCTGAACTATCCTTGAGTTCTCTAGGCACTCAGTATTAACCTTGAACTTCTGATCCTTCTGCCTTTACCTCCTGAAAGTTGGATAAATAGGCATGTAAAAGCAACGTGGGTTTCTTCAGGGATCAAACCTAAGACTTGCTTAGTTGTAGATGAACACTTTTATCAAGTGAGCCATATCCATATTCCTAGGCAGCTATGCATTTTTTTAGACAAAGTCTCACTATTTATCACTGATTGGCCTGGAATTTTCAAGATTAGGCTTACCCTAACCTCACAGAGATTGCCCTGCCTGTCTTCTCACTACTTACATGCCACCAAGCCCAGCTCAACGATGTATTTCTAATGACGTTTTTAAAATAGATTAGGATAACTTCTTTCAAGTTGTGACTGGAGAATTATATCTTACATAAACTGATGTGTAAATTTATCAAATGATTATCTTTTCTTATGTATTAATATCTTGAGTGTTTGTTCTCCATAATTCATCTACATGCTCTTAAAAATATTTAAGTCATGAAATCTAGAGTACACATTTACCTAATTTGAGTCTTTT
Source organism: Rhabdomys pumilio (assembly GCA_030674055.1). Taxonomy (NCBI): domain Eukaryota; kingdom Metazoa; phylum Chordata; class Mammalia; order Rodentia; family Muridae; genus Rhabdomys; species Rhabdomys pumilio. Next base: position 82,387,564 of record JANHMN010000006.1, on the reverse strand, counting down.
ATTTATAAAGTAATGGGATACTGCTATCTGATTCACTATCATGAGTGATTATCTGCAAGCTAAGCATCTGCCATCTTGGAAAGTTCACCTGTGCCCTCTTATGCAAAAGATCATCCCAGCTGAGGACCTTGACAGTGAGCACACCCTCAAGAGGAGTAGAGTAAAACCAGCCCGCATCGGAGAGCAAAACTTTTCTGTACTACCTGCACCCTGCTCTAGGCCTGGAGTGTATAGAATACTAGAAGATGGGAAGAGTTACTACCAGTAAGCTTTCTTAGGTGGTGCGTCAGGCTTTCCAAGGGCAGGCATTTTAGACAACCATCATAAATAGCACCTCATCTTGGCTTTAAAATAGAAGCCCAATAAGTTAAGTCTCCATTTGTCCTTGAGAGCTCAGGAGGAGCAGTAGAGGTTGCTTTATGACACTCTAAGAATGTATTTTAACAGCATTCACCAATAGGCTTGAATTTGTTATTTATTATTCTATGATATTTTAACTTGGTTTCTGCCATATATAGACGCATAATTGCTATAAAATGCCTTCTTATGTTTTATGTCTAATGCCATCTATTGTGTCTGCCCATTATATATTTAACTTATGCCAAGTTTTTCCTCTTCATTATGCAATGTTTTCAGTGTTGTCCTTTTGGAAAACCCATTAAACCATAGGTATCCATTTATAATATAGTACTTATTATAACTTACATAAATTACATTATATCAAGTAATTATACCCTAATCATTATAAATTTACATATGGAGAATTATTACTACTTTATAAGCACTTATAGAGCCATATTTTCCTGATATCAAAATTTTCACATTTTTAATTTTAATTTTCAAAATTTTTAAAATTCCTTGAGAATTTCTTATTAACATATCATTAAGAAAACATTTTTCAAATCTTAATTATATCAGCAATATTTTAAGCCATGCTTATTCTTTAGCATTATAATATAATAACATTATCATACTCAAGATTAGTCACAGTGATTCTCATTTCTTGACATTCATTATGATTTTATGAATTTTAAATATTTTTTTCTGTGTATGAGTGTGTGCAAGCAAATGTACCGTATGCAGGAAGTTGTCTTGCTGAGTAGGCCTGGAGACCACATCAGAATCCGTGGAATAGGAATTGCAGGCAGTTGTGAGCTTCTTTAAGAGGGAGCTTGGGAACAAACCCCAGTCTGCTGCAAGAGTGTTAAGTACTCTTACCCATTGAGCCATCTTTTCAGGTCCATGAGTAAAATGCAAAACCAGCAGATTTTGTCATTATCAGCTTGAAGGGATTATGAATTGAGCAGGGGTTGAGAAAGAATGATGCACTTTTACACAGGTATTACTTAGGGAGGTGATGGTCAAATGTGAGTTAGTGGTACCAGTTCTCTTTGAAAAGGTAAATTTAGTTCCTAAAACCTGATGTACATCTTCCCCTGACTGTCATTCCTCTGCCCTCCTTTGTTTTCCCTACCTGCCTTTTGTTTGGGGGACCCCATTATTAAGGAAGCAGTTCCTCATGTCTGGATGGCTTTCTGAGCCAGGTGCAAAACAAGGGACTCCCATTTTTCATTGGATATTTTATTTACATTTCAGATGTGATTCCCTTTCCCCATCCCCCCACCTCCTGCTTCTCTGAGAATGTTTTACCAGAGCTTTCCAGCTTCTGCATGTCCTCATAGTTGGTGGCCTTGTCTGAAAAGTGTCCTCTTACAGAGCTCTCTGCAAGGCTCCATAACACATCACACACATCCCCTCTGCTTCCACCCACATTGCTAGGTGCTGTATTAGAACCAATCAGCCATTCCTGCTTGGTTGATGCCAAGACCAATTAGCGCTTTCCACTCCTAACCCTCAAAACATCCCTATATACCCCATCTCTGAAACAGCAAAGTAGACTCATCTTGCTGCAGCAGTTCCCAGAGGTAATTTAGTGCATACTCACAGCCATCTGTCTGAACTCTACTCTCCACCTCTATGGACTCTGTCAGTCAGGTTGCTGGTTAATAGCCTCCAGGGAGAAAGGAGGGCTACACTCCTTAACAAACAAACAAAAAATTTGCAAAGCAGATTGATGTTCCTTCTTTCATTGAATTCCAAACAGTTGATGTTTTCTGGCTATTTAAATATTACTGTCTCCAAAGGTGCCATTGTCTGTTAGTCATCTATTGCAGGGCATAGCCTGAAAAGGAAATATTCCAAGGCTTGGCTCATTGTGCGTCAGAGTTTCTCTTTCTCTTTCTCTTTTTCTCTTTCCCTTTCCCTTTCCCTTTCCCTTTCCCTTTCTCTTTCCCTTTCCCTTTCCCTTTCCCTTTCCCTTTTGTTCTTTCTCTTTCCCTTTCCCTTTCTCTTTCTCGTTCTTTCTTTTGTTGTATTTCAAATTATATAATATTTTTATTATACATTAGATATTATACTAAATATATATCCTTTGGATATATATTAGATCTTGCAGTTTAGTTGATCTCTCCTTCTATACCTGCTTCCTGTGCCTTTTCTTGGGCTGTTTCCCTTATGTTTGATTTGGTTCCATTCCAATGTGTTCCTATTTGTTTTATCTTGTGTTATATTTTATTTTATTTGCATCCCATGAAAACCTGTTCATTTGCTTTTTCTTTTTTCTTTTTATTGAGAATAGACTTTCTTCTGATATAATTTATCTGACAGGTCCGTTCCCTCTCCTTTTTCCAGTCTCCCCCCACCTCCTGTCCCATCCTCTTTTTGTCTCTTATTAAAAAGAAAAATGGCTTTGAAGGACAATAAAAACATAATAACATAATAAAAATATAATAAAATAAAATATAAAAGAAGAAGAAACACAAATTAAAACATAGAATTTCACAGAACAAATAGAAGAAAAAGGAGTTTAAAATAAGGCACAAGAAATAGAGACCAACTAGTTTGCACATTCAGGATTCCTGTAAAAACACTAAAATGGAATACATAAAGGACCTGTAGTATTAAAAGAAAAAATATAAATAAAACAAGATTTTAAAATATAAGTTAAATGAAGAAGAAGAAGAAGAAGAGGAAGAGGAAGAGGAAGAGGAAGAAGAAGAAGAAGAAGAAGAAGAAGAAGAAGAAGAAGAAGAAGAAGAAGAAGAAGAAGAAGAAGAAGAAGAA
>JANHMN010000006.1:82357729-82384431 GCA_030674055.1 Rhabdomys pumilio | reverse complement strand
AAGAAGAAGAAGAAGAAGAAGAAGAAGAAGAAGAAGAAGAAGAAGAAAAGGAAATCCCTGACAAGATCGTAGACAAAGAACCTTGAAAGATACTGTTGAGTTCATTTTCCTTAGGAACAAACTTCTGGGCATACAGAAGGTAAAAATCTAAGTTTTTATTTACAAATGGTTACCAGTCGTAGTTAGCTTCTGGGTTAGGGATAGTGGCATGTGTCTACTTCTTCTTTTAGCTCATAGACTCTATCTCGCTCAGACCCTGTGTTTGCTGACTCACTCCCTGTGAGTTTATTTGTGCCTCGATTATGTTGACAACTTTGTTTGCTTGGTGTCCTCCATCCCCTCTGGTTTTAGTATTCTTTCTACCTCTTCAGTGGAGTTCCCTGAGCCCTGAGTGGAGGGATTTGCCTGAGACACCTCCTTTAAGAATGAGTGTTCCAAGGTCTTTAACTCACTGCATAGTGTCTAGATATAGGTCTCTGTATTTCTTCCTAATGTCTCTTTCCATTTTTTTTGTCTTCTTTTTCTTCACCAGTTGTATTTGTTTTCACCCTGAGTTCACTGACTACCTAGTCTCAAGTTCTTTGTCACCCCACTAGTATCGGGTGGGTCACCTCTTGTAGAGCAGGCCTTCTGTTAGTTGGTTACTTCCAAAAGATTTGTGCCACGTTTACCCTATCATAATTTTCAGGCACTGTAATTCCAAGAGTTTGTAGCTGGGTTGGTGTTTACATTTTTCCCTTGGTAGCTTTCAGAGGACCTTCCTGGTGAAGGCTCCACACAGGCACCAGCTCAACTTCTCCATGTTCAATGAGTTGTGTAGGTGTTGCATTCGGTAATACATGCAACTTTTTTTGTCAGCTTATGTAAAACAACATAATGTCTTGGTAAGCACCGGGGTTGCTTGACGGTTCACATGGGGTCTCTTTGGTGAACAACTTAATGAGATCTAACCCAATGTCAGAATTTGGAGCTTCATTTGGTGACAAGGGATGGTCAGTTAGGGCATTGTCATCCCATTATTTGGTCATTTCATTCAGATTACCACCATACATGTAAGTTTTGTAGGACACTTCTACTGTATTAAGTCTCCATACTGTACCTCAGATGGCCTTTGCTTTTAGCTGTCTCTCCCACCAATCCCTCTCTTAACTCCTCTCCCCACTGCTGTTTCTTCCCCATCTCCACTTGATCTTCCTATTCTAGGGCCCCCATCTTTATAGCTATTTATTCTATTTTCCTTTCCTGGGGCAATCTATCTGTGCCTCTAGTCTTTTATTCTGTACCTAACTTCTGCTATCAGCATATGTTGTGTAAGAAAAGAATTGATTTTCAGTAAAAGAGAAGATATTAGCACTGTTTTGGGTGACCTCCATGACATTGACATTGCATGTCTGTGTGCAGAATTATTTTCTTTCTAATTTTTGATGAGTAGTATAACTCATAATAATATGAGGTGTTTATAATTATTTTACAATTTTATTAGTTTGTTTTTACATGAAATATGTATTTCCCGGTTAGAAATTTTACCAATTGCTGGTAAAAAGACATTTAATCACTTTATTAGCACAATCTTTATCTTTGGTGCCTTTTGAAACAGTATGATGTGGTTGAATTTATTACTGGTAGATACATTAACTCATCTAGATTTTTGGATGATATACATTGATTTATGTTATTTTTATTGCCTTGCTTTTATTTAAACATAGAGTTTTGTTAATAAGATAAAAAAAAGGATACATTGTATTTAATCTAACCTGACAATAGCATGAAACTATGGAATTAAAATCTCTTGCTTTTTGCCTCTCCTGGCATACTGTTCATTTTACCAGCTCTAGCCAATGTGTCTCATTCTTTTTTCTTCTCTTCTTTGCTCTTTTACTATTTCTAAATAAATATTGTAATTTACAAGATAGAAAATTTTTTAACTTTGAGTATTACTCCCAAAGTTTTAAATACATTTTGACAACACTTAACTGTCGTTGGGGCTCTTATTAATATTTCCCTGATGTTAACAGGTCTTTAATTACAATGTTTCAGAAAAATTAATCATTTAAAAAGTATTTTTATCAAGTAAACATTATTGTTATGACACCAACCTGCAAAAGTGTCAGAGTAAATTTTGACAAATTGTGACCACATACTAAATTTCTTCTTTTGGTGTGAAATATAAAATTACATAAAAGCCTAGCTTTTGTAGAGAGAAAGCGCAGGTAGACTAGGATGTTAAGAGCAGGTTCCATGGAATGGAGTTGAGCTTATTTCCCTTGCTATTGCAATCCTTTCAGGTGTCCCCAACATTGGTCTAACTTACACAACAGTGCAGACAATAATGCACCTTTGTTTTTTGGACAATGAAAACATAATTTAGGCCTCAGAGTATTGGACAGAATTCCTTAAGGAAAACATTTCCAAGCATCTTTTATTTTTGCTAATAACCCATATTATTTATCCCTTCTCTGCATGCTTAAACATTCAAGGGTCTGCCTCAATTAATGGAAAGCTGGTGTTTTTGCCTATTGTAGAGTTCATATGCAAGGGGAGGAAATGGTCAATACTGAATGTCATTCTGTCACCTTTGCTTTGTGAGATCAAGTCTCTTTCTGAACTTAGAGCTCATATTGTTATCCAGATTGATCAGGTATGGACCTGTGACCTCTTGTCTTCACCTCCCAGGACTGAGGTTAGGGACACACATAAAACTCCAGGTAGAATTTTACTTGGATGCTAGTGTCCTTTATTTTGACGTTTCACAGAAAACACTTTACTCAAAGTTTTTCTCAGTTCACTCAAACTAATTTTTGGTTGAATTTGTTAATTATAAAAGAAGGTAACATTTGTTAAATGCTTTTCCATTTCTATTAGAATGATTATGTTTATATTCTTAATCCTTTCTGTATCCTGTATTACATTTTATTACATTACAAATATACATTTGTATATTTTATTTTCAATATTTATGTATTTTTATTTTATGGACTGCTACGAGTCCTTGTGATAACTGTTTCAATATTTCATGGATTTTTATAAAACTGCACCCAAAAACAATTTTCTAAGATTTCAGTGGACATTTCTTTATATATTTATATTCAATAACCATTTCATAATGTAATTTTCTTTTGTTTGGTTTTGATATTAGAGTAATTAGAACCTCACAAAAGAAACTTGTATTCTTTTTAATTTCTTGTAGAATTTTAAGAAAAATATGTATTATTTATTTTCTCAGTAGCTGTGTCCTAAGCCTTTTTCTGGTGAGACATGTGAATTGTCTTTGTTATGAATAGGTATTTAATAATTTCTGACTCAGCATTGATGAGTTCTATGTGTCTAAGATTTGACCTGTTCTTCTGTGTTACACAATATAACTCACATGTAATTTATGAGTCTTTTTAATTCTTTAATATCAGTTATCATATCCTTCTTTCAAATTTTCTTCTTAGTATTCTGTCTAAACTCCACCTCCACAGTTACCTGGCAACAGCCAGGTAGGCCTGGCCCATTATAAAAGGGGCTGCTTGCCCCCTCCTCTCTCTCTTAATCTCTTACTCTCTTGCCTGTATCTTCTCTGTCCCCTCACCTTTTCCCCCTTGCCTTCCCCCTCTCTCCATGTGGTCCAGGTTGGCCTCTACATCTCTTCTTCCTCTCTCTTCTTTCTCTCTTCTGCCATCTCCTTCCTCCCACCTTTGTCCTATCTCCTGAATAACCACCCTTTTGGAACCATTTGGTCTCAAGTGGTCTGTTCTAAGCTGCACGTGGAAGGCTAACATCCTCTAACACTTCTAATATTTCTGCTTTCTTACGTAATTATACTAATTTTTGCCTATGTTTCATTTAGAGAAAGTCTATTTTGCATCTTTATTTTGCATTTTGTCTAGGGACACGCAAAACTTTTCTAACCCTTGATTCAATTATTTTAGTTTTAGTTTTTGTTGCTTTGTTAGTGGTTTGAAACTTAATATTAACCTTTGAGGTCTTTATACTTTTCAATGTAGTCATTTATTATATGTTTTTCTTGTAGCATTTCTATTGACACAATCACAATTTTGATGGCTCTCTGGAATATTTTAAATATTTGTCTTAAGATGTTTAAATTTATCTTTATTTTGTACTGTTTTTTTTTTTTTTTTCAGGAAAATGAGGTGGGAATTTCTATACCCCTGTGAATTTTCTAAGTTTATTTCTGTTATTGATTTCTAATCCGTTGCCATTATTGTTAGAAAAGATACTTGCCCCAGTGCCACTCTCTTTTATTTGTTAAGACTTGGTTTCTAACCTGAAAAGCATGTAGGGTGTTCCATGTTCGGCTGGGCAAAATGTTGATTTTGCTTTTACTGAAAGACAAGTCTGCAGTTGTTGGTACATCCACTAAGTTTGAAACCTCATTTCAGCAACTTCTTCTTTAGACTAGCACTATCACTTAAAGTGATATAGCCTACTCAATGCTTCAGTTTTTCCTTTTTTTAATATCTAGTAAAATTTAATGCCTAGATTTAGGTTTCACAGTGTTAGGTGGACATGTGTTTATATTTCTCGATTAATGGGCTTCTGTATTGCTATTTAATGACTTTGTGGAATTAATGTAGAGTATGTTACATGTGTTTTTTATAATACAAATTAAGCCAACCTAGATAATTTTGGTCTCCATTTTCAGAACTTACCTTTTTAATTTCTTCACCTTTGATCTATATGTGTCCTTGAAAATGAAGTGACGTTTTTTTAGGCTGCAAGTCATTGAGACGCTTCTTGTCCATTCAAGTTTCGTGTCTTATGATTGGAAAGCACAATCTATTCATGTTAAGGTAGTTATTGATAGGCAAAGACTTCCTACTGCTCTTCTAGTTTTTATGGTTCTATTATAGATTTTGTTTTCTTTTCTTCCTTTTCCAAGTCATCTTCTTATGTGCTTAGATTTTTCCAAATTGCTATCTTTAATTTTAATTTCAAATGATATTTTATTAATTACTTAAGAATTTTATATAATTTTTAACACATTCACCTTTAATTTTATCTATCAAAAAACTAGCTAAATAGTACAAGCATTATAGTTTTTAAAAATAAACTATGTATTGATTACACTTCAGTTTTATAGTTACTATTATACTCACTTAAGACAACACATAATTATAAACGGCTGTTTTAATCTGATTAAGGAAACATCTTTTAGAAAGAAAATATTTTAGTGACATTGTAAAACCTCACACCGTAACTTCATAAACTTCATTTTATATTTTATGCCAAAATTAAAATATTTTGTATTTTATCTACTTTAAAATGTATAGTTATTTTAAATAACTTTTTATTTCAAGGATTATAGCAATGATAAAAATAACTTTCAAACTCCCATAATACACTAGTGGCTTTTACGAATGAGTAGATTGCTTTTGCACTGTATGCCTGGCAGCCCATCACACTGCTGCCTACAGCTTTGCATAAGGAAAAATGCTCATGTACTAGACTTTGGAACTGAGCATGGAAGGAGATAAGGTGATGATGGCTCTGCTTTCTGGGTTTCAGGTTGCTAATGGCACTGGGTACCAGTGCACTATCATCTTTGTTGCTGAATTGACAAGTATATGCCAAATGTGAGTGCTTATGAAGCAAAGGGTAAACAGGGGATAAGGCAAGAATATACAGAGCTATAGTGGCTCTGCAGAGCACAGCTCAGCTCTCTGTAGCAGTTAGTGGCTACAAGCACCCCAATCACAAGCAGAGATATATTTTCAATAGATGATACATATGCTAATGCATGTTGTCCTGTTGGATGCTTGTGGTGTGATAGGAAACAGTACATGTTTGACATAAAACATATTTATAGCTGCAGTAGCTGGAGATGTATTCCATAGATAAGCACTGTGGCAGCTTAGATGGAGATTGAGCCTTGGAAATAAGTAGACGCACTGGACTGTGAAGATGTAAGCTGGCTTCCTACCATGATGGATTTTGTCTAAAGTATGGATTGATGAGGGATAGCCTTGGGACTGAATTCTTGCACATGGACACTTGCAGAGGAATACATAAGGACTGGGAAAGGTGACGGCTCAAGTCTGAAATTTTCCTGTGCTAACTAATTCTTTCTGGGTTGGATTTGCAGCTAAAAGTAGCTCTTTGGCTTTCCTGGGCAAAGATGGCATTTGGCTCAGTTTTCAACATTCTGGTGGTATTGTTCTTTTTGGAGTAGTCACAGGAAACTTGGAGGATGGTGCAGCATGACTGATGTTAGCAGCTTCTACATTCCTCTCTATCTAGCTGTCCATTATTTCTATGACTTTTGGATATAAACAATGTGCTTCTCTTCATCTTCTTTACTGTGATAGAAGAAGGTTGATAACTGTCCTCTACCACCTTGTGTGCCATCCTTCATCACATGTTGTATTCTTTTTATCGAGATGGGTTACACTGTCCCAGACTTAGGACTTGGATTCTTCTGATGCTCTGGAAAAGTAAGATAGGTATTGTTAAACTTATTAGACACTACTGATGGACTTTGTTGTGTAATCTATTGGATCTAGGAAGATGAGGTGATGAGACAGATATAATTTTGTCTTGCTTATTGCCTTTCAGAAGTTGCTTTAGTTTTGTAGTATGCATAAGGACAAGAAATGCTGTACATTCAATGACACAGTTTAATTACATAATGCTGGAATTACAGACACATGAATAAAGCACAAAGATACATTACAGCTCACTGCTATGCCACAGGAGATGGGAGGTGCTGGCAAATATGAATTGAAAGAAAATAATATTTTTAATCAGTTTCTTAAATATTTTCTCACAGTCATGACTTTTATTCCCAAGTGACAATAAATGCTAGTAACATAATTTGCACATAGTACCTCCAAATAATACATAGAAAACCAGCAAAATGGTTCAGTGTGTAAGCACACTTACTAACAACTCTGAAGACCCAACTTTGATCCCAAGAACTCAAGTTGCAAGGTGTTCTCTAACCCTTAACTGAATACCATGGCAGATAAAAATCTACAAACGTGTGGTGTGCGTGTATGTGCATGTGTGTATAATAAAGTCATATGTAAACAAATGTATACTTTGTGTACGTTTTAATGATTTTTGACAAAAGTAAATTAAAAATAACCTGACGGGCTCTAATAAACAGATCTCCACTTCATATTCTTCCATCCACACAAAAGAAGGAGACAGATGTCACAAAGATTAAGTACAATATATTCCAGATGGCCAGCATAATTTTCACAATTCACAATTTCCAATTTATATAAACAGAATAACATTGAAATGGAACTGAAGGAGTAGACATTAATTTATTTGATTGATAGGCACATGGAGCATATGCTCTGCTCATTAGTATTTTTTTGAAAGCATCGGAAGAATCAGCAATGCCAAATGAAAACGCCATCACTTTCGGCTTCCTTTTCTCTGAAAAAACATGTGACTCTTAGTCTCTGAGTATGATTGGTTGGTTGCAGGCTTTCTATGCCAGCCCTTTTCTGGTGAGATTTCCAACTCATGCTACCCAATAGCAGGAAAATAATTCTAGAGCATCACTGATTTAATGAGAGCCTCTTATTTTTTTTGTTATCTTTATTGCTTAGCATACAAAATTTCATTATGATATATCATGTATCTATATATAAAATTATAGCACATTCTTAGCATTCTACTACCCTGGCCCATGTCTTGTACTGTCCTCCTTCTCATAATTTCTTCTCACCCCCATGCACATAGTCCACCTATTGGCTCATGTGTGAAGGCATGTGTGTGTAATGCATTTTTATTACATGTGTCTATAAACATTTGTCCTAGTTTATTGTCAGTTCGACACAGCCAGGAATCACTTGGAAAAGTAAGTGTCAAGAGAGTAAATGTCTGTATCAGGTTGTCTGTGTATGTCTATGTGATATTGTCTTGACTGTCTTAGTTGATGTATGAAGTCACAGCCCACTGAGAGAGCACCGTCTTTGTAAATAATGCACTTGTGAGTTATGGAGAGTGAGTGTTTCAGCATGGTCCCTGTCTCCATGTTCCTACCTTCAAGTTCGACCCTGACTTCCATTACTGATGAGTTCTGGCCAAGAAGTGTGAGCAAAAGAAACCCTTAGTTACCCCACATTGCACCTGATAACAATGTTTTATCATAAGAACAGGAAAGTATCTCAGACAACATATATATGGTTTCCATGGGTGAGAAGAAAGTGAGATTTTTTTCACATCTTTTTTCACATTTTTGCCAGCATATTATTGTCACTTCCTTTCCCAAAAAGTTAGATTATTTACCTTTCTCTATTTTTTGTTGAAAATATTTTTACATGCAATGTATTTTTACTATGGTTTCTCCTCCCAAAATTCATTCCATATCCTTCCCACCTCCCTATCCACTCAAATCAGCAACCTTCCTTCCTCTATCCTGTTAGAAAGGCATCTTAAAAAGCTAAAAGAAAAGAAAGGAAATAAAGAAAAATAAAGAAACAAGAATGGAACAAAACAAACAATGTAACCTGAAAGAAAAGAGACAAAGGACAAGAAACATACATAGCTATAGAAACACACACAAAAATCCCATAAAGACACCAAATCTGAAACTATAAAATATAAGCAAAAAACCTGTAAAGGAGTCGGGGGAATGTTCCAACAAAATACTATGGAAGAAAGAAACAATGAAGAGACAGAGACAGAGGCAGAGTGAGAGAGAGAGAGAGAGAGAGAGAGAGAGAGAGAGAGAGAGAGAGAGAGAGAAAGAGAGAGAGAGAACCTCTTAAATATGCCATTGAGTTTGTTTTGTTGTTTACTGTGTGCTGTTGGGCATGAAGGCTGCACAAAATTATTGTTTGTAGGCCTAAAGAGACTTCATCAGAGAAAACTACTTTCCCTTTGTAAGTGGTCAACCTTCAAGATAACTTTTGTGTCAGTTAGTGGGGCTTGTGTTCACTTCAACTCTAAGAGCTGGAACCTAATCTTGCTTAGACCTGTGCAGGCACTGCTGCCACAGATTCTGTGAGTGTGTAAGTGGGCCAGGCCTTTTGTGTTTGGGAAACCTTGTTTCCTTGATGTTCTCTCTCCTCTCTGGCTCTGATGATCTCACCACTCCCTCTTCTGCTGAATTCTTAAACATCCAATTTGAGACTGAATGTTCTAAGACCTCTTCTTCACTGTACTTTGTCCAGTTGTGGATCTCTGCATTTATTCCCATCTACTGCCAGAGGATGCTTCTCTGGGGATGGCTGAAAATGCCACTGGTCTAGACTCGTAGCAGTCATTTTATTGCTATGTTCCTTTAGTAGAACAGCAGTATTTGGTTTTTGCCTTGGTCCATTTCGTCAAGTTCTTAACCTCTCATGCTGTCTCAGGCATGGGTTTCATCTAATGAAGGCCTTATATCCAGTTAGATGGCTAGTTTCTCCTGCAAGTTGTTTGCCACTATTTCACCTGTGTATCTTGCACACAGATCACTATTGCAGATCTCAGGGTTTAGGGCTGAGCCGGTATCTGTTGTTCTCTTATAGTATTGAACGTACCTTCCAGTATCGTGAACAGAAAGAGTGATGAGGGGTCAGTAGGGGTAGACACCTGCTCAGTTTACCTGATAGCCATCATTAATTTGAATGTGATGGTATCATAATTTGCTTTTGTTAACTTGATACAACCTAGATGTATTTGTGCAGAGGGCATCAAAATTGTGGAATTGTCTACATCAGATAAACTGATGGGAGTTTCTATAGGGCACTTTCTTGATTGATGATTGATATAGGAAGGTCTAGCTAGATATGGGCCATACATTTCATTCCTGGAAGATGTATCTGAACAGTAATAAGAAGCAATCTGAGTGGAAGCTAATCAGCAAGCAGGACACTTGTGCTCTTGTCTCTTTTTCAGTTTATGCTTCTAGATTCCAGATGAGTTGCTGACATAACTTTCCAAAATGGTAGGCAGAAGCCCGTAACTCAAATGTATCCTTTCCTATACCAAAGTTGTTTGGGTCAGTGTTTTATCACAACAGAAAGAAGATCCATCTAAATATTAATTCATCTGCCTATTAATTTACAGAATGATGATTTTGGTTTTAAATTTTTTGCAAGTTATTTTTAGAATCTGGGTATTAATCCTGCATGAGGTTTATAACTGGAAAACCATTTTCCACATTCAACAGGTTATCTTTTTTTTTTATTCTGCTAATCCCTTCATTAACGTGAACATAAGCATTTTAATTCCATGTAGTCCCAATTGTCAGTTTTGTTTATTCCCTGTGCCAGTAGGCTGTTTTTTGTACAGTTCTTGCTTGTGCTTATTTATGAAGAAATTCCCCTACATTTTAAACAAGTAGCTATGGATATCTATGTCTTATATCAAGAACATTTTGGCACGTTTAACTGGTTTTTTGTTTGTTTGTTTGTTTTTTGTCCAGTGTGATTTATGAACCAAATATTAATCTTCCATATGTTGATTCCAAATACTATTTATTAAAAGGGAGATACGACACCTTTAACAATTCCTAGGTGATTCTAGCCATGTGGATTTATTTATAACTGCTCCATTCTATTGTGTTGTTCTGTGAGTGTATTTGTTTCAGTACCTCAATGCTGTTGTTACAAACTCTGTAGTACAACTTGAGATCAAGTATTGTGATAAGTCCCGCATAGCTCTTTCCACTTAGAATTGCCTTTGACAATTAAGGTGCTTTGTACTTCCACAAAAAACTCAGTACTGCTTTTTCTAGCTCTGATAAGAATGCTGAGGTTCTGGCATGCATTGTTTGATGTCTGTGAATGTTTTAATTGTATAAGTAATTTCACAGTACTAATCCTCTCAATTTATAAGAACATGGTTTCTTCCCATCTTCTAATTATCTCTACAGTTTCTCTTGTGAGTGATTTAAAAAGTTTTTATAGTAAAAATATTTTGTTTTCTTAGGATTATTCTTGAGTGTTTATATTTGAAACATTTGGCTGTGGGGTTTTACTTGTAATTTCTTTTTATCAACTTCATATATAGGAAAATCACTGTCTTAGTTTATTGATCTTTTGTCTTGCTACTTTACTGAAAATATTTATCAGTCTTACGTGTGGTTTTGGTAGGGATTTTAGTGTCTTTTAATTATAGGCTTCTGAGTTGAGGATGTGATTCCGTTGATAAAGTGCTTGTCACATAACATGTCAATCCCAGGCCTCACAAGCTAGAAGGAGAGATCTGATTGCTACATGTCTTCTGACTCCTACATAGGTGCCCCCCAACCCCCTGCTCCAGTAAATCAATCAATAAATAAAATAATGGTTAAGAGTTCGTTCAACTCACAGTTCAGTCAGGACTTTTAATATGAAGCATGTTGAGCATTGTTAAATTTTTCTGCTTATGTTAAGATAACATGCAACTTCTGTTTTTTGTTTATATACTACACTAATGCCATTGACGTTTCTATATACAGTCACTGAACCTTGAATTCCTGCAGAGAAAACCAACTTGGTTATGATATTGGAACTTCCAAATATGTACTTGAATTGAGTTTATAGTTATATGATTGAAATTTGTTTTTACGTTTCTCTTCAGCATGACATTGGTCAACGTTTTCTTTGTTCATTTGTCATGAAGACATACATGCGGACATAAAGTTTAAGTAAGTTTCCATCCCCCTTTTTTTTGACAGTTAAGTTAGTTGGACATTTTTCAAAACATTTTCACTTCTTAGTATGTTCAGTTATATAATGTAAAAAAAGAGAATATTTTCCATCCTGAAGAATGTTTGAGATCAGTAGAAGGAATAATAAACAAGTATAAGTTCTTATTCTCACATTATCCTAGTCACCCAACATTTCATTTTGCGTACATATGTGTATATGTGCATAAGCATGCTCCTGTGTTTGTGACAATCAGATGAAAACTTTTAGGAAATGATTCTGTCTGTCACGTGGGGCAAAAGAAGTAAACAAAGGTGACCCAGCTTCCTAGCAGGTTGCTTTCCCTGCTGAGCTGGCTAGCTGATCCACATTGTAATTTTCAGTTTGTTTGATTTTCTATTTTTTTCACACGTGACTAGGCAGATCAGTACAGTGATTCCTCCATTTGTATTCTTCCTGAGGCCATTTTAGATTTCACTAGACTTTGATTTCCTTGATGGAGGAGACCATGGAAAATTAGCCAACTATACTCTAGGGACCAAAAGTCAGAATGTCCTAGCTATCTTAGCTTCTGTTAAATTGCCTGTTTGGGCGGAACCCCTCCAGCAAACTGCTTCTCTGAACTTCTGTTAACGTTGCTTGCTTCAAACTACTTGCTTTTGCAAAGCCCTCTGAGGCTGCCTGGGGAGAAACCCCCGTCATGGTTTCTGCCTTCAAAAACTCTGTGTTCTGGACATTCAGTCCACTCCTAGGTCCCTGAATTCGTGGGTGTGATCCAGCTAGCTGAAATAAAGACTTTCAATTGTCTATACACTGTGTTCCAGTGCTCATCTTTGATGAGCCTTTTATAAAAAATTTAGCTAATCTTAACTGTGTACCCAATTGCTTTTCTTCAATCAGAAATCAAAATGAAAGCGGAAGGTACTTAGATAAAGAAAGCAAGTGAAAGAGAAATAGAATACCTTGATTAGCTGAGTGCTCTGCATGAGCAGACGGAAACAGAGAAATACTTCATAAATTGCTCTCCTCTGTCAGTTCTGATAATAAAACAGCAACAACCCAAAGCTCAGTGGCTCTCTCAAGCCCCTTAGCTGAAGTCATTTCCGTCATGCATGTTGTACCAGCTTTTAAACTCAGGAACCTCAGTGGGAATGCAAATTTACAATTTGATTAAAAACACTCAGGGTCCCTGTTTGGCAAAATTTGATTTACCTCTGGCCAATTCATATCCTGTCATTCCAAGAACTCACTTTGATATTGAATTGGAAAGTTTAATTTTCATTTTGTAAGATGGCTTTCCATGGGTGGCGTTGAGCTGCATGCAGTTAGCTCACCATGCCCATGCTGAGTGTTAAAGATGGATTTTTAAATGAAAAGCAGTTCGTAAGTCAACAGTCTGCACTTTATGTAAGGAAGAGGGAGAAGACTTGTGATACAAGCAATGGATTGAAATCAAAGAGTTCTATAAAAATGATCCTTTTCAAAATTAAAGCTGAAGTTTCTAGTTGCTTGCCCTTTGCTTTCTGTTGTGAGAAATCATCCCTCTGTCTACACTGAACCTGTACTGAAGAGAAATCCTCCGCAACATACCTTTATTTTGTCCATGCAAAGAGAACTTACATGTTAAAAATACAGAGAGATGAAAGAGCTTTGAGGAGATGACCAATAATAACAGCTTTAGACTGGGTACTAAATACAGGATTTCGTTAATTTTAACAGAAGCGATGTTTCACACTGCAGATGGATGAAGTATATCGTAGCTGTTGACTGAATATCTGTAATGCCATCACTTTTACACTAATAATATAGCCAAATAGTTGAACCTATAGAAATGTTATCAACTTATTTAAGAGCCACGTTTACAGGACAGAAGGTCCCTGGGTATTTCTGAAAGTTGTTAAGTATATTCTAGGGAAAAGTGATAAATATCCTGTGTCATAGGCTATAAAGCAGCAGATACTGAGCACTGCTCCTAGGAATGTGTATTCACTGTATGCACATTGGAAATACAAAATTTCAAAAAAGCATTAGGTAAAAAAAAAATATACAAAATGTTTTAGTACTGTTCTGGTATTACGTGTTTTCAAGTTCACATACAGCTTTCAGAAAGCTCAGCATCACAAATGTGACTCATAGTACAAATCTATGCTATTATGCTAGCTTGGACCGTGTGGCCAGAAAATAATACTAGAGGGAAAAGCGAGACACTGATCAAAGTTTATCAAATAATAATGATGAATTTTCCAAGTATTACAGGATACACATTTTTTAAGTTATTTTCTTTGTTGATATATCCAGGAGTTAGGGGGCTGTCAATCATTATGTAAATATATCTGCCATATAGTTTACAAAATAATAAAAATATTCATTTCTTCCTTTACGTAGCATCTTTAACTGCCTTTCTGCTTCCTGTAGATTCCTTGAGTATATATTAATATGCAAATATGTAATGAACATCAACAATAAAATACCACCAGGTAATTACTTACCTGTTTATTTCTCTCAGTCTTAGTCTATGCTGCAATTAGTTCATGTCTTATAGCAATATTTTACCAAGAAAATTCACCTTCCCATTTAGAAAATTGATGTAGATAAGTGATGTAACTCAAATAAATTATATGAAACTTTTATTGGTTATCTTCATAAAACATCTTGGTACTTCACTGGTAGAGTTTTAAAGTTTTTATGTGAGTATGAACTGAAGATTTTGTAAAGTGTTCAGATCAGATATATGAGTTCATGAGGCCTGGAGAGATGAATCAGTGCTAGGTACTCTTTGAGAGAACCTGAGTTCAATTTCTAGCACCCATATGGCAGCTCTCCACAACTTCAGTGCCGAGGATACAGTATACTCACACAGACATACATGCAGGCAAAACACCAATGCCCATAAAATGAATAAGTTAGAAATATGAGTTTGTATATTTTTTAATGCAAAAAATGATACGATGACTATTAGGAAAAATGAGTCAGTAAGTCAGTCAATATACATTTGTTGACCACATTATTGAGCACTGACACTGCTTTTGGTAGTGTTAATATTAAGATAGAAAATAATTTTTCTTAGTTTCTTTGTCAGCTTTGCATTATAAAGAAAAATAAACATACAAGTACTTAAAATATTTTGCTTATTATTTTATGTATACATACACATATATAAAACTATGTTATATGGAAAATGTATGAAAAAAAAATTGAGCATGCTTGATATAGTTTTCAACATGTGATAAATTTAATGAAGTCTAATCAACATATCAACACATATAAAATATTTCATGCTGGGTCCTCCAGGGAAACATAGGATACGTTGTTGACATAGTGTCTGTTGTTTGCTGTGGGAAAGCTTCAAAGCCTTGACATTGTGTGATCACATGGCAGAAGGAAGAGAACCAACAACCTTCTGTGTTGTATTGCATTATGTTGTGTTGTGACGTCTAATGTTAACTCAGTCTTTCACTATGAGTGCTTACAAACATTAGCTATACTCTGTATTCTACTTTCAAATCAATGGTTCAGAAAGGTGAGAGTCTGAGAAATGGTTTGTTGTGAGAATTCTTATGGGAAAATTTTGGAAAGAATTGTCCTGTGATGTGAATGCTTTAAAGTATTTGAAAGTTCACTGTCACTGATTTAGTTAAATAGATTTTTCAGAAAGTGGGGAAAACGAACAATAAAAACATTTAACTGATTCTCTTCTTGAGGAACAGTCCCTTGACACAGTAGAATCAAGCTGATAAAGACATTTAATGAGAAAATTCATGGACTGTGAGTAGGAAATCTTATGGGTATCAACGGTTTATTGCTTATTTGATAAAAGCTGTCAAAATTTGAAGCTGAAAAATGATATGAAGTGCTAATTCATGGTAGATTCTAGGATCATCTGTGATGGAGACTAACATCCTGACAATGGGTTTAATTTTGTTAACAAAAAACTATTTTGCACAAATCAAAACATACATGAACTTTCACTGGTCAAAAGTAAAGAGAGACAGTTGGCATCTTTTTGACTCTCAACCAGGACTGTGACTGCTACAAGTATCCCCTTGGAAAATGTAAGTCTCCTTTAGCTGAGGTTGGCCTTGTGTCTGGTACCAAATGGTATGGGATCACAATGGAAGGCAAAGTTTTCCCTTCAACACTAGGCTGTGGCTGTCTTCTCTGAAGAAATAAAGTCTTCAGTACCCTCTACCTGGTGCAGTTTGAAAGATCTTTTGAACTATATTGACAAGAGTTCTGCTAGGTGCTGCTGGGGTGAAAGCCCTTGGCAATTTCCACCTGTCACCCTGTGACAGGAGAATGTGGAATGATTAGAATGTTGCTTCTTTTTTACAAAAATGAGTTGAGGCAGGAGTGAAATTTATTGTAACATTTTATGGGCTCTTGAGATGGCTTAAATTGTTGGCTGTGTGACCTCAAACTTGAAGGAAAAAAAGTAAACAATACATGAATTTTGCTGCCATCTTGAGTTTTATTAACAAAAAACACAGCCTCAAGACAAGAAAGCATTGTTTGAGAATTAAATAGCGAGTCTTTTCATTAATTCCATCATGAAACCAAGCCATTAGAAGCCATATGCACATGTATGTATACATTGTCATCTATGGATCGATATTATATTAATCTTAACAATACAAGCTAACTATCATCATTTCTGAGGGAGAAAATATGGCTAGTTTAGTTGCAGTACCATAGTAACCTAAATTAAAGTATTTCATTCAACTGGAGCTGTCCAAAATAATGGGATAGAAAATGCACTATAAAGTCAGAGAATTATTGTGTTTCTGCAAATATGGTAAAGAAAGACATAATGATTCAAAGAAAGGGTATAGCTGTCAGAGGTGTATGTCTTGTATGTGCATGTGTTTGTGTTTGTGTGTGTGTGTGTGTGTGTGTGTGTGTGTGTGTGTGTGTGTATGCACAGGTGCCTGCACATGTGTGTGTGTAAGTCCATGCATATATATGATACATTAATTTGTGTGTATGAGTATATGTGCTATACTCCTGGGTTAATGTGAGTATGAATTATTAGACATGAATATGTCTGTATGTTTCTTTGACTTTTTTCCCACTTGTGATTACAGAGATCAGAGATCAATATCTGGTATCTTCCTCTGCCACCACCTATGTTAGTTTCTATGCTTGTCTCAGAAATCAGTAAGACTTTAATCTTCAAGTAAAATTTTAATCCTACTTAATATGTGTGTCTTCAAAGGGTATACAGTGTATTTTCAAAATGCCCCAATTGCAATCTGTGTGAGGCTGTCAGATGCACACCACAATAAAATAATGAGTTCATTTAAGACAGAGTTGTCATAAAGAGAAAGACACCCATTCAGAAAGTACAATTGCAGAGTAGTTGTCTGTCATTATATTGCACAGAGTCGGAAAGAACAGAGTCACACCTGTCAATGAATGAAAATGACTGACAAACTAAAGAAATATTTACATAGGGTAAATATGTAATGTCTGAAAAGAGAACTAGGTAAGATGGTTAAATGCTTATTTCAGAGAATGTAGACTTATTATTTATGATCCAGAAATGGGAGGAAATTACCAAGGTAGAGCTTAGGTGTTGTTGAAAGCAGAAAAAATTGGTTTCTCAGCAGAAAAAATAGTGGATGAGTTCCACTAGCATGTCAGTCGCATCTTCTTTATGTTGGATGGTTTAATGAAGACATCAAAATGTTACTGTAAGTCGGGCAGCATAAATAAATGACCAGCCATCGCTTGGACCCTGAGCTGTTTAATGACTGAGACAAAAAGAGAAAAGAGGCCTCTTAAGGCTTCAGAAGTCAGGCTGGTGACAAATTCCATAAGAACATGAGGTATGTAAGTATTTGTGGATTCCTGACAACATTGTCATCTAAGGGATGCATGTCTACCTCCCTGCTATGCAGAAGTTTGTATCTGGGAAAAATACAGGAAAACAATTATTTAAGGCTCTGAGAAAAAGCAGTGCTGAACTTTATGTGAGATTCCTAATTCTGCTATAACTTTGTAAATGTATCTGAGAAACATCATGGGCAAAGTCAGTATGCAATCGGCTTTCTCGAGGAATTATCTTGCACTACACAGTCTATTAAAGTAATGTGTTGGTTTAAGTTATATGTTCTTTCCAAATAGTTTATAAAGAGTCCTCTGATGCTTTCTCCTGTGTATGAATGTAGGGACCAGAAAGCCAGGGTCAAAGGTTATGTGAGGGTCACACAGTTGATGAGTTTCTTCCCAGCACTCGACTGGCTTAAGCATAGAATTTATTTTTATTAGTTAAATGAAAAAAATGCATACGCACCAGTAAACAGGTTTCTCATTTTTTTTTTTGTTTTCCACCCTTTGTTTGTGTAGGAAGGCCCTCAGTTCCTTTGCTGGAGACACTAAAGTCATGAAAACAAGAAACTCCTGACACTTAACTTTCCATCTCTTCTGTTTTCCGCTTGTGTGCAAGAGAAGTAGAAACACAGATTTAAAAAATGTGTACCTCATGGTGTCCTTGTTTTTAATACTGAATAGTAGTCCATTATGTAAATGAACCACATTTTCTGTATGTATTCTTTGTGGCTAATGGATATGTGAGTTGCTTCCAGTTTCTGGCTATTATGGATGGAACAAGAAAATATCATCTTGAGTGAGGTAACACTGACCCAAAAGGATATGCCTAGTATGTACTCACTGAAAAGTTGATATTATCCAAAAATTAAAAAATACCCATAATATACTGCACAGACCCTAAGTAGTTGAACAAGAAGGAAGGTCCAAGTGAGGATGCTTAAATCCCACATAGAAGTGGGAACAAATTAGTCATGGAAGGCAGTGGGAGAGAAGGATCTGGGTTGGAGAGGTGAAAAGGGGACAGGATCAGATATTAGGGGAGAGAGTAAAGAGGTCCATAGGTCCAGGAAAATGAATGGAAATATGCTACTGGCAGGATGGACCTTCCAGGGGGACCCTCCAGAAAGTCTCAAAGACCTGAGATGAGGGAGGCTCCCAGGACTTAATGTGGGTGACCTTAGCGGAAATGCCCAACAATGGTAAGATGGAACCTGAAGAGACTGCATCTAGTAGTTAGACATGGCCCCCAGTCGAGGGATGGTGATGCCAACCCACCTTCAAAGTTTTTGACCTAGAGTTGTTTCTGTCTAAAAGAAATGCACAGACAAAACTGTAGCAGAGCTTGAAGGAATGGCCGACCAGTGACTGGCCTAACTTGGGATCCATCCAATATGTGGGCATCAATGTGCTTGCAGACAGGGATATAGATATATATGCATCCCTTAGATGACAGTGCCATCAGGAATGCACAATAGCCACTAAAATATTTCATGTTCTTACTGAAATTGGCACGAGGCTATACTCTGAGAGGCTCTACCAGAAGTTCAATGAGACAGATGCAGAAACATCCAAGAATTGAACACAGGTCAGGGACCCCTATGGAAGACTTAGGGAAAGGATTGAAGTAGCTGAAGGGGATGGCAATACCACAGGAAGACCAACTGTGTCAACCAACCTAGATCCCTTGGAGCTCCCAGAGACTGAGTCACCAATCAAAGAGCATCTCTGGTCCGAGGCACCCAGCACTTATGAAGCAGAGGGTTGCCTAGTCTGTCCTCAGTGGCAAAGGAGGCATCTAACCCTATAGAGACTGATGTACCCTCTCAGAGGCAAAGGGGAGGGGTGCAGGGGAAGAATTCTGTAGGGGGAACCAGGAGGCTGGCAACATTTGGAATGTAAATAAATAAAATAATTAATGAGTTTTCAAAAATGTACACCTCATCCCTTGCCCTATTTATGTTACTCATGATAATAGCTTTGACAACGGGCATGTAATTTCATATAGGTGAATAAGGAACCATATCATGTCTGATAATAAGTGAGGAAAACTTATTATCCTCATTATTAACTCCTCATCAATTCAATATCCTAAGATTAAGCCTATAATACATAGCTTGTATGACATTTTTATTTTTCTGAAATCAAAGTATAATTATAACATTCATCTCCTTTGCTTTTCTTCCTTCTGCCCTTCCTATATGCCTCCACTCAGTCTCAAATACACAAATCCAATTTCTTTAATTGTTGTCTTGTGTGTGTGTTCAATATGTCTAAATATATTTCTAAATATACAAACCTGCTCAGTATCTTTAATTTTATTTCTATGTGTATGACTTCAAGGCTGACCATGTGATACTGGATAGAAAATTGGGAAGCTCTCCTTTATGTACAAGTGTGTGTGTGTGTGTGTGTGTGTGTGTGTGTGTGTGTGTGTGTGTGTTTATCAGGAAACCTAGTCCCCAGAAGTCTTTCAAGTAAGATCCAGTTAGGAATCTCAGTCCTTTATACAAAACTTATGTTGTCTTTAATAATAGGAACTTATCTTCAACTCTGGGAGAAAACCAAGGGCAAATTTTGAGGAATCTCTTGGAAATAGATTCCTGATTAACAGTTGAGAGACTTCTCATTTTTTTCATTAGACTCTTTTGTTAGATGGTCTGTGACTCTGGAGCATTGTCAGCTCAGACAGGAAATTCAATTGAAAGTAAATAGATATAGATATATTTATACTCACAGTTGTATTTATTGTATTTAATTTTAGGTAGACAGATAATAAACTTCTTTGAGTTTTTTTTCGGACACCATTGCTATTTCATTCCTACCCCTTCTTTCTATATTAAACTTACACCCCAAAAAGACTACCCACTTTTTACATGGCTCCATTGAAATAATTTTTACCCAGTTGTTCCTCTCTCTACTGTTCCCCTGCCCCAACAGTACCATTTTAGTTTCCGGGCCTTACAGAGCATCCAGAAAGTGTGTGACACATCAGCATTTGCTAGAAAGAGCTAGTATTTGCAGGCTATTGTGTTAAATGACTATAAGTGCAATTGTACAGTTGTGGCAATTTTTAATTAAATTGCATTATTGTACCACATGTACTGGTGAGTAAACAGCTTTACACTGAATGAGAAACATCCAGAATTCAGCAGGTTCTAGCAACGACCTCATTTACATTTTGTGCATCTTCAAGTTTCATGCTTTATCCATTATAAAATACCATTTTTAAAAGAACAATATCTTTTGTTTACCAAGAAATGTAACCATAATTTTGTACTTAGCACTATAATAATGTCATATAGTAATTAATATTTATCATTAATTACTTATCATTTATTACTTGGTATCTTCATGCTGTCCTAATTTGCTTGAGGAGAAAGCTTGTTTTGTCAGCTTTCCTGACTTACGCTGGATGGGAGAGATAGAGACTGTTAAAGTATGCCTATGAATATAACTGCCTAGGGAAGGAGAAGTTAAAGTCAAATCACAAGTCCATGTCAGCTGTGTGACATATTTTCAGAAAGTTATTTATCTCAGAGATATGCTTTTTGCGCAAAAGTAAAGATGTATGCAGAGTAATCAACAAATCCATGGAAAGGGGTTCTTTCAAACACTTCATGTAAATGACGAGTAGGAAGAGCACTGCTTGAACATCCCTTGAGTGCAAAGGTTCTGCGGCCTTGGCTTACAGAGGTCAAAGACATACAGGTGCTGATGGTCTGCTTAGAAGTTTCTTTTTTTAGGCCTTCAGTATCGGCAGTCTCACATTAGAGATCAGTGATTCATGCTTCAAAGCAGCTGTTAACAGCTGCAGGTACTGGTTTCTCTAATACCTCCCACACCTTGTGTGCTGGGACCCTTGGTTCTAAACAGATATTCTTGTAAGCTTTGGGTCTTGGGATCATGGGCCCTTACAACTTGCAGCTAGCTCCCTGAAGCTCCTCAAATGGCAAGCACCCTGTGGGT
Source organism: Rhabdomys pumilio (assembly GCA_030674055.1). Classification (NCBI taxonomy): domain Eukaryota; kingdom Metazoa; phylum Chordata; class Mammalia; order Rodentia; family Muridae; genus Rhabdomys; species Rhabdomys pumilio. The sequence goes on along the minus strand of JANHMN010000006.1, from coordinate 82,363,057 downwards.
TTGGTTTATCATCTCTTGCCAATACTTCAGTTTGATGTCTTTGAACCTCTTCACTGCCTCTGCCACCTCCCCCAACATACCACCCAAAAAAGAAAAAAGATCAAAGAAGGCAGGAAAAGACAGCTCAGAAGTGGCTTTGATCAAAACTAATGTGGAAAAGTTATCAGAAAGTTTGTTCTAGTACTTGAAACTTTCGAAGGAACAGCTTTATTATTAAGGCAGAAAGAGGTATGACGTAGATATAGGTAAGAGGGTTGTAACTCACAATTTTCATAGGACATCTTGCAGTTTCATCTACCAATCAGCTGTTTGCAAGCACAAACTTGTGTCAACGGTAGACTTGGCTCTGAGCCTCTAGGTCCCTCAGACCTGCTTGATGATGGCCTCTTAAAGGTAAGGAAGAGTTAGAGATTCAGTCTTCTGGGACAACAGTTATAAGGGATGTCCTCTGAAATTTACAAGATCCTGGTCCTGGTGCGGGCTGTGAACCAAACCGTCTTCTTGAAGCAGCAGTGAAATACGAAGAGATTGTAGTGTCCTGTGAAATTGTAGTGTTACTTAGTTCTGGAGAATTCTCTGCACAAGGCTGCTAGGCATAGTTAGGAGTGTGGTATGTTCAATAATTCACCCCCTGTTGTTTTCCTTAGTTATAGAACAACATGAAACAAAATTAACAAAAGTCTTAACTAACAACACTATAGTACTTAACAGTAGTCAGCAGTATATAAAGGACCTGATATTGTCTGAAACTCTAGACAGAACTACATGCCTCAGAGCTGCCTCAGTCGTGTTATAAGTTAAAACTCTTATTTTAATTAGAGTCTCAGAAACACCAAGCATAATGGCCAAGTATCCTAAATGAAGACACTATTTCTTTGCACAAAATATGTATAATCTGGTCCCCAATAGACTATTACACTAAGTTATAAAGAGAAGACATTAGAACAAGCTAAATACAGTTTGAAATTGCCCAATGAATCATTGAAAAAAGTTATCAACAAACAAGGAGGAGGATAACAGTTAATTAATTAGTCAATTAATTAATCCATTAAACTAGGTAAACATTTTAATTAGAGAAAAATTGAATTTTGAAGGACATATCAATTTCATTGTTACTAAATAACATTTTATATAATCTAATCAAAGCACTGATGATACACAATTAAAAATATATTATAGAAATTATTTTAAGGAAACTAATAAAAAACTTAATGAAACTGTAATTCTACCCCTTTAATTAAATTCATGTCTATAAACTACTTTTTGACCTATTATGATCACATTTCATTTTCTCAGTTAGGTAATGTTTTTGGTTTATTTGATGCTAGGATGTAAATTTAGTGTGATAGTATATTATATGCACATGTAAATGATATCTACCCTTAATATCTATACATGGAATATTCTATAAACAAATCATTCTGTTTATATTCAGGAAAAATTCAAAACTATCTCATGATGTTAATTATATTGTAGATGACAAACTATTTATATTTCTGTAATTTTTATCGCCTATGCTGCTTACTTTCTTCTCATCCACAGGAGTCGGTACCCACTCTGAACCTTCCATTATTGCTTCTAGGTTCAGGCACTTATGATTCACTGATTCCAAGCCTTTGTATACACTTAAGACTCATTATTATTATTCAGTTCTAGGAAGAAATGCTTTGATTTTTAAGTTTTTTAAAGTTTTTAAGTTGCAATTTTATCAAGGAATAATTTGGAATATCCAGGTATACAGAACTTCAAATGTCACATGACTGAAGGGTCCATTATGTAGTTAAAAACTCTGAAATTGCAGATTATCAGCAAAGCAGCTTAAAACTATGTTTTTAGTGAAAATAACTTTTATACAAAATGTTCTGATAATGGTTTCCTCTCCCCTATCTCCTCCCAGATATTTTCCACTTACTTACTCACCCAACTTTATATCTTCTTTCTCTCTTTGGAAAACAAGCAGACATTTAAAACCAGTCAAGCTAGCAAAAAAATAAATAAATAAAATAAAATAAATAAAATAATATAATGAAAAAGAAGAAAATAAAGGAAAGAAAGGGAAAGAGAAAAATCTTAAGCAACACATATACACAGACACAGATGCACATGGACACACACACACACACACACACACATACACACACACACACACACACACACACATTCACACAAAGCCTATAAAAATATAAAATTGATAACCAACAAGGTAGAAAATGTCTAAAAAATGGATTATTAGATCAAAAAAATCTCTAACCCCTCCACTGAGTTCATTTGGCCTTGGCCATCTTCTGATGGACATGGATCCTCCCTTGAATGTGGTTTGTATATACCAGGAGACTCCATTAGAGAAAACAAAATTCTCCTTTGTAGTAGTTTGAAGCTTCGAGAAAGCTTCTAGGTTAGGAATAGGAACTGGTATACAGTTCAACACTCACCTCAAGGAGCCCATGTGGCTTGAACTTTAGCAGGCTTTTTGTATCTTGCTGCAGAATCTGTAAGTTTATATGTTTCACTTTTGTGTCAAGAAGGTCCCGTTTCCATGCTGTCTTCTATCCTCACTGGTTCTTAAAGTTTATCTGCTTCCTCATCTGTACATCTTTCTGGGCCCTAAGCGGAGGGTTTCATGAAGATATCATTTAGGATAGACTGTTTCTAGGTCTCTCAATCTCATCACCTTGTTGAGAAGTGAGTTTCTATTTATTATCATCTACTGCAGAAGCCTCTCTGATTCTGGCTGAGCAAGTAACTGATCTATGAATATAATAGAATGCTTCTACAAGTCATTTTATTGTCACTTTCCTTTTGTAGAATAAAGTAATTTGGTTTCCCTTTATTCCCTCCTAGTACCATGAGCACAGGTTAGTAGAGATTAACACTCTAGTTAAGTACCAGCATAAATTCTCCATGTTCAATTAGATGCGTAGGTATGTCTTCACCAATAGTGCCATATCATCTGTTTGTGGATAACACACAATAATAGCCATGTCAATCATCAGAGTTGTTTGGGGGTTTCCATTTGGGGTGACACTTTGGCCACTGGAGATTTTACTTGGTAATAATAATTGTCTTGTTGAGACTTTGTCTCTCATGTTATTTGGTAATTCTATTATATTGTTTTTGTATATGTCTATATTTTTAAAAGCTTTGCCTATGGAAACTTATATGACATCTCAAGTGTCTCTTAGTCTTGGCTTTTCCCACCAATCTTCCCTCCTTTATGCTCATCTTCTTTAACACTCAATATTTAATCCTCCCATTTAGGTCTTCTCTATGTCCCTTCATAACTGTACATTCTATTTTCCCTTCTGTGGAAAGGGGAAAAACAGTTTCCAACACAGTCCTGGAAGTGCTGTCTAACTTCTTTGGTTATATGGAGTAAGCATACCATTGAAGGTTTAAATCATATATATATATATATATATATATATATATATATATATATCATATTTGGTCTTCTTGGGGAGGTGTTAGGTGCCATATTTAGAATGATTTTTTTCTAATTCCATCCATCTACCTTCAATTTTCATCAATTTTTAACAGTTAAATAATATTCCATTGTGTAAATTTACTACATTTTCCTCATCTTTTCATCTGTTCATTGATACCTATGGTATTTCCAAGTTTTGGCTATTATGAATAGAACAGTAAGCTTAGATGAGAAAGTAACTCTATAACAGGATATAAAGTTCTTTCGGTATATTGCCCAAAGTCTTATAGCTAGATCTTGAGGTAGGTCTATTCACATTTTCCTGGGGACTGCCTCACTGATTTCCATAGTGGCTATGCAAGTTTGCACTTGATCAGCAATGGTTAAGTGTCTTCTTTATTCCACATCCTTGCCAGCTTAGGCTGTCATTTGTTTTACTGGTCATGGTCATTTGACTGGTGAAAGATGAAATCTTACAGTAGCTTTGTTTTGCGTTTCCCTGATGACAAGTGATGTTGAACATTTTTTTTAAAGACATTTATGTTTCATCTTTTGAGAACTCTTAAAACCTTCAAAGGCTAACTTTTCAGAAACCAATCTTCAAACTCTTTATTGCTGCTTAGAAAAAAGGTCTCAGAAAAGCATCTCAGGACTTGTAAATGGCAATTGCACAATGAGTCTACAGTGACTACCAGTCAACTTAATACAACACTGAGGACATGCATCCTGTCATCTCCTGGGCTGTACTTTTTATTTTCTTCACTAATGCTACTCTTCCTATCTGATACTGTTGATAAAATTTACTCCCCAACAGGTATACATTCTGTTTCCTATCAGTAGTTATGACAAAAAAAAAAACACACAAACACAAAACAAAACACACAAACAAAACTCGAAACCCAGAACCGTAATGAAGGGTTTCTATTAAGTTCTGGAGGAGGAACCTTACAATCTTCCTGCTCTTTTTGTCTTTCTTCTGCTTCTTCTCTTCCTCTTTGCCTTCCTTCTTTTCCTCTTCACTTCTCTTTCCCATCTCTTCTCCTTCTACCCTCCTTTCTTCCCTTCTCCATTCATAGGTAGGATAATCCGTGTTTCATGGTTGAAGCCCTCCCTAACCATCTCAGGTTCCTACACATAGGCCAACAGGTATACACAAAGGCACACTCCAGGCAAAATATAGATACAAAAATTTTTAAAGACTTCAATAAATCTCACCAATGCTCTGGAAACATTTAACCGTTTGTATAATAAAAATAAGGTAAAGAATGAATAGACTGTCTCCCTAATAGAATATTGAAAACATTTTATATTCTTTAGGAAGTATTGCTTTGAAATGCTAAGTAGAGAAACAATGTGTTTAAAAGCCATTAATCTCAATTAGCATTACTTTCCACCAGAAAGTTTTTCATATGACCTCACCTGTTCAAATTAGGCCTAATTACTCCCTGTAAAGGATCTTATTTCAATTACCTGCAATCTTGGAGTCTGGCCAGTGCATTTTGTCCCAAATACTTCAAACTTTCAGAAGTTCATTTAACATCTCTTTCAACTAAAGGCCCCTGATGGCAGTCAATGTCCACAGAATGACAACATCATTTAATTTGTAATTTACTACACTCTGGCTTATCCACAGATCATCATGGCTTTCTTCCAGCTAAAATTCTATATTCAGAGGCCTTTCTAAGATAACAACACCACCCCATTTCAAAAGGAGAAATAATAACTTGGAAGGAATCTATGTGAGTCATTTGTGAAAGACAATAATGCTTTTGTATTTAACAACCCAGTGCCCAGTGGTCCTGGCATGTTTTGAACATTCAGTATTTGGACAATGGAGAACAGTCCTCTCTCTCTCTCTCTCTCTCTCTCTCTCTCTCTCTCTCTCTCTCTCTCTCTCTCTCTCT